>CM022298.1:615802191-616450622 GCA_011799875.1 Thinopyrum elongatum
TTGTGTTGTGGTAGGCGCCCCCCTCCCACATATATATGGGTGGGGGGATCAGAGAGCAGCCAGGAGGGTGCCCCAAGTAGGTCGAATCCTACTTGGGGTCCTCCCCAAGTGGCGCCCCCTTCCTTATTTGGAGTGCGGGAGGAAGGAAGGAGGAGGTGGCGCCCCCCTCCCCTTTCCTTTCTCTCTTGAGGTGGAAAAGACAGGAGGGGCCACCCCTCCCCTTTCTTTCCCCATAGGGCCGGCCAGCCAAGGGAGGGGCACGCCAGCCCCCTTGTGGGCTGGTCTGTCCCCACTGGCACATAAGGCCCATAACTTCCCGGGGGGTGCCCGGAACCCCTTTCGGTGACCCGATTTCTTCTCGGTACATCCCGAAACACTTCCGGTGTCCAAATATTATCGTCCTATATATCAATCTTTACCTCTCGACCATTTCGAGACTCCTCGTCATGTCCGTGATCTCATCCAGGACTCCGAACAACATTCGGTCACCAAAACATATAACTCATATAACACTATATCGCCAACAAAGGTTAAGCGTGCGGACACTACGGGTTCGAGAACTATGTAGACATGACCGAGACACCTCTCTGGTCAATAACCAATAGCGGAACCTGGATGCCCATATTGGCTCCTACATATTCTATGAAGATCTTTATCGGTCGAACCGTTATGACAACATACGTAATTCCCTTTGTCCATCGGTATGTCACTTGCCCGAGCTTTGATCGTTCGTATCTTCATACCTAGTTCAATCTCATTACCGGCAAGTCTCTTTACTCGTTCCATAATACATCATCCTGTAACTAACTCATTAGTCACTTTGCTTGCAAGGCTTCTTATGATGTGTATTACCGAGAGGGCCCAGAGATACCTCTCCGTTACTCGGAGTGACAAATCCTAATCTCGATCTATGCCAACTCAACAAACACCTTTGGAGATACCTGTAGAGCATCTTTATGATCACCCAGTTACGTTGTGACATTTGATAGCACACAAGGTATTCCTCCAGTATCTGGGGGAGTTGCATAAACTCATAGTCAAAGGAATATGTATTTGACATGAAGAAAGCAATAGCAATAAACTGAACGATCAATATGCTTAGCTAACGGATGCGTCTTGTCCATCACATCATTCTACTAATGATGTGATCCCGTTATCAAATGACAACACATGTCTATGGTTAGGAAACCTTAACCATCTTTGATCAACGAGCTAGTCTCGTAGAGGCTTACTAGGGACACGGTATTTGTTTATGTGTTCACACATGTATTTAAGTTTCCGATCAATACAATTCTAGCATGAATAATAAACCTTTATCATGAATAAGGAAATATAAAATAACAACTTTATTATTGCCTCTAGGGCATATTTCCTTCAGTCTCCCACTTGCACTAGAGTCGATAATCTAGATTACATTGTGATGAATCTAACACCCATGGAGTCTTGGTGCTGATCATATTTTGCTCACAGAAGAGGCTTAGGTAACGGGTCTGCCACATTCAGATCCGTATGTACTTTGCAAATTTCTATGTCTCCTTCCTTTACCTTTTCACGAATGGAGTTGAAGCGTATCTTGATGTGTTTGGTTCTCTTGTGAAACCTGGATTCCTTTGCCAAGGCAATTGCTCCAGTGTTGTCACAAAAGATTTTCATTGGACCCGATGCTCTGGGTATTACACCTAGATCGGATATGAACTCCTTCATCCAAAGTCCTTCATGTGCTGCTTCCGAAGCAGCTATGTACTCCGCTTCTCACATAGATCTCACCACGACGCTCTGCTTGGAACTGCACCAACTGACAGCTCCACCATTCAATATAAATACATATCCGGTTTGTGACTTAGAGTCATCCGGATCAGTGTCAAAGCTAGCATCAACGTAACCATTTACGACGAGCTCTTCGTCACCTCCATAAATGAGAAACATATCCTTGGTCCTTTTCAGGTACTTCAAGATGTTCTTGACCGTTGTCTAGTGATCCACTCCTGGATTACTTTGGTACCTCCCTGCCAGACTTATGGCAAGGCACACATCAGGTCTGGTACACAGCATAGCATACATGATAGAACCTATGGCTGAGGCATAGGGAATGACTTTCATTTTCTCTTTATCTTCTGAAGTGGTCGGGCTTTGAGTCTGACTCAACTTCACACCTTGTAACACAGTTAAGAACCCTTTCTTTGACTGATCCATTTTGAACTTCTTCAAAACTTTATCAAGGTATGTGCTTTGTGAAAGTCTTATTAAGCGTCTCGATCTATCTCTATAGATCTTGATGCCCGATATATAAGCAGCTTCACCGAGTTCTTTCATTGAAAAATTCTTATTCAAGTATCCTTTTATGCTATCTAGAGATTCTATATCATTTCCAATCAACAATATGTCATCCACATATAATATCAGAAATGCTACAGAGCTCCCACTCACTTTCTTATAAATACAGGCTTCACCGTAAGTCTGCATAAAACCATCTGCTTTGATCACCTCATCCAAGCGTATATTCCAACTCCGAGATGCTTGCACCAGTCCCTAGATGGATCGTTGGAGCTTGCACACTTTGTTAGCACCTTTAGGATCGACAAAACCTTCTGGTTGCATCATATACCACTCTTCTTTAAGAAATCCATTAAGGAATGTAGTTTTGACGTCCGTTTGCCAGATTTCATAATCATAAAATGCGGTAATTGCTAACATGATTCGGACAGACTTAAGCATCGCTATGGGTGAGAAAGTCTCATCGTAGTCAGCTCCTTGAACTTGTCAAAAACCTTTCGCGACAAGTCGAGCTTTGTAGACAGTAACATTACCATCAGCGTCAATCTTCTTCTTGAAGATCCATTTTTTCTATGGCTTGCCGATCATCGTGAAAGTCCACCAAAGTCCACACTTTGTTCTCATACATGGATCCTATCTCAGATTTCATGGCCTCGAGCCATCTGTCAGAATCTGGGCTCATCATAGCTTCTTCATAGTTCATAGGTTCGCCTTGGTCTAGTAACACGACTTCCAGGACAGGATTACCGTACCACTCTGGTGCGGATCGTGCCCTGGTTGACCTACGAGGTTCAGTAGCAACTTGATCTGAAGTTTCATGATCATCATCATTTGCTTCCTCTCCAGTTGGTGTAGGCATCGCGAGAACGGTTTTTTGTGATGTGCTACCTTCCAATTCGAGAGAAGGTACAATTACCTCATCGAGTTCTACTTTCCTCCCACTCACTTCTTTCGAGAGAAACTCCTTCTCTAGAAAGGTTCCATTCTTGGCAATAAAGATCTTGCCTTCGGATCTGTGGTAGAAGGTGTACCCAATTGTTTCCTTAGGGTATCCTATGAAGACGCACTTCTCCAATTTGAGTTCGAGCTTATCAGGCTGAAGCCTTTTGACATAAGTGTCGCAACCCCAAACTTTAAGAAATGATAGCTTAGGTTTCTTGCCAAACCACAGTTCATACGGTGTCATCTCAACGGATTTAGACGGTGCCCTATTTAAGGTGAATGCGGCTGTCTCTAATGCATAACCCCAAAACAATAGTGGTAATTCGGTAAGAGACATCATAGAATGCACCATATCCAATAAAGTACGGTTACGACGTTCAGACACACCATTACGCTATGGTGTTCCAGGTGGCGTAAGTTGTGAAACAATTCCACATTGTTTTAAATGAAGGCCAAACTCGTAACTCAAATATTCGCCTCCGCGATCAGATCGTATAAACTTTATTTTCTTGTTACGATGATTCTCCACTTCACTCTGAAATTCTTTGAACTTTCCAAATGTTTTAGACTTGTGTTTCATTAAGTAGATATACCCATACCTACTCAAATCATCTGTGAAGGTCAGAAAATAACGATACCCGCCGCATGCCTCAACACTCATTGGACCGCATACATCGGTATGTATTATTTCCAATAAGTCATTAGCTCGCTCCATTGTTCCGGAGAACGGAGTTTTAGTCATCTTGCCCATGAGGCATGGTATGCAAGTATCAAATGATTCATAATCAAGTGATACCAAAAGTCCATCTGCATGGAGTTTCTTCATGCGCTTTACACCAATATGTCCTAAACGGCAGTGCCACAAGTATGTTGCACTATCATTATCAACTTTGCATCTTTTGGCATCAATATTATGAATATGTGTATCACTACGATTGAGATTCAACAAGAATAGACCACCCATCAAGGGTGCATGACCATAAAAGATATTACTCATATAAATAGAACAACCATTATCTCCGATTTAAATGAATAACCATCTCACAATAAACAAGATCCAGATATAATGTTCATGCTCAACGCGGGCACCAAATAACAATTATTCAGGTCTAAAACTAATCTCGAAGGTAGATGTAGAGGTAGCGTGCCGACGGTGATCACATCAACCTTGGAACCATTCCCGACGCGCATCGTCACTTCGTCCTTAGCCAATCTTTGTTTATTCCGCAGCTCCTGTTTCGAGTTACAAATATGAGCAACCGAACCAGTATCAAATACCCAGGCACTGCTACAAGCATTAGTAAGGTACACATCAATAACATCTACATCTCATATGCTCCATGATGTTCAAAATGTCTTTGAAGTCCCGGTTCTAAGCCGTAAAGCATGGCACACTGAACTATTGAGTAGTCATCAGATCGAGCTTGCCAGACGTTCATAACATCAACTTCAGCTCCTGCAGCAGGCCTTTCACCTAGCGGTGCATCAAGGACATAATTCTTCTGTGCAGCAATGAGGATAATCCTCAAGTTACGGACGGACCCAGTCCGTGTAGTTGCTACCATCATCTTTCAACTTAGCTTTCTCTAGGAACGCATTAAAATTCAAGGGAACGGTAGCTCGGGCCATTGATCTACAACATAGATATGCAAAACTATAAGACTAAGTTGAACTCCCACTTAAATAAACATCCCTCAGGTAATCTAAGTGATACGTGATCCAAATCAACTAACCCATGTTCGATCAACACGTGAGATGGGGTAGTCATCAATGGTGAATATCTCTATGTTGATCATATCTACTATATGATTCACGTTCGACCTTTCGGTCTTTAGTGTTTCGAGACCATGTATGTACATGCTAGGCTTGTCAAGTTTAACCCAAGTATTCTGCATGTGCAAAACTATCTTACACCCATTGTTTGTGAACGTAGAGTCTATCAGACCCGATCATCACGTGGTGCTTCGAAACGATGAACTTTGGCAACGGTGCATACTCGGGGAGAACACTTTTATCTTGAAATTTAGTGAAGGGATCATCTTATAATGCTATCGCCGTTCTAAGCAAAATAAGATGCATAAAGGATAAACATCACATGCAATCAAAATATGTGACATGATATGGCCATCATCATCTTGTGCTTTTGATCTCCATCTCCAAAGCATCGTCATGATCTCCATCATCACCGGCTCAACACCTTGATCTCCATCGTTGCGTCGGGGTCGTCTCGCCAACTATTGCTTCTACAACTATCGCTAACGCATAGTGATAAAGTAAAGCAATTACATGGTGCTTGCATTTCATATAATAAAGAGACAACCCTAAGGCTTCTGCGGGTTGTCGATATTACAAAACATGATCATCTCATACATCAACATATATCACATCATATCTTGACCATATAACATCACAACATGCCCTGCAAAAACAAGTTAGACGTCCTCTACTTTGTTGTTGCAAGTTTTACGTGGATGCTATGGGCTTCTAGCAAGAACTGTTCTTACCTACGGCAAAAACCACAATGGTGTTTCATCAAGTTTGCTGTTTTAACCTTCTTCAAGGACCGGCCATAGTCAAATTCGATTCAACTAAAGTAGGAGAAACAGACACCTGCCAGCCACCTTTATGCAAAACTAGTTGCATGTCTGTCGGTGGAACCGGTCTCATGTGCGTGGACATGTAAGGTTGGTCTGGGCCGCTTCATCCCACAATACCGCCGAATCAAAATAAGACATTGGTGGTAAGCAGTATGACTATCACCGCTCACAACTCATTGTGTTCTACTTGTGCATATCATCTACACATAGACCTGGCTCGGATGCCACTGTTGGGAAACGTTGCATGGAAAAAAAACAAAATCTACGCACATGCAAGATCTATCCATGGAGATGCATAGCAATGAGAGGGGAGAGTGTGTCTACGTACCCTCATAGACCGTAAGCGGAAGCGTTTGACAACGCGGTTGATGTAGTCGAACTTCTTCGCGTTCCAACCGATCAAGCACCGAACGTACGGCACCTCCGCGTTCAGCACATGTTCAGCTCGATGACGTCCTCCACCTTCTTGATCCAACAAGATGGCGAGGTAGTGGATGAGTTCCAGCAGCACAACGACGTGGTGATAGTGATGGTGAAGCTATCTCCGCAGGGCTTCGCCTAAGCACTACGAAAATACGACCGGGGGTGTAAACGGTGGAGGGGGGCGCCGCACACGGCTAAGACAATGTTTTGTTGTGCTAGGGGCCCCCCTCCCACATATATATAGGTGGGGGAGGAGGGAGCAGCCAGGAGGCGCCCCAAGTAGGCCGAATCCTACTTGGGGTCCTCCCCAAGTGGTGCCCCCACTTCCTTATTTGGAGTGCGGGAGGAAGGAAGGAGGAAGTGGCACCCCCCCCCCTTCCTTTCTCTCTTGAGGAGGAAAAGGCACGAGGGGCCACCCCTCCCCTTTCCTTCCCCATAGGGCCATCCAGCCAAAGGAGGGGTGCGCCAGCCCCCTTGTAGGCTGGTCTGTCCCCTCCTTTGGCCCATAAGGCCCATAACTTCCCGGGGGATGCCCGGAACCCCTTCCGGTGACCCGATTTCTTCCCGGTATGTCCCGAAACACTTCCGGTGTCCAAATATCATCGTCCTATATATCAGTATTTACCACTCGACCATTTCGAGACTCCTCGTCATGTCCGTGATCTCATCCGGGACTCCGAACAATATTCGGTCACCAAAACATATAACTCATATAACACTATATCGTCAACGAACGTTAAGCGTGTGGACCATACGGGTTCAAGAACTATGTAGACATGACTGAGACACCTCTCCAGTCAATAACCAATAGCGAAACCTAGATGCCCATATAGGCTCCTACATATTCTATGAAGATCTTTATCGGTCGAACCATTATGACAACATACGTAATTCCCTTTGTCCATCGGTATGTTACTTGCTCGAGATTCGATCATCGGTATCTTCATACCTAGTTCAATCTCATTACCGGCAAGTCTCTTTACTCGTTCCATAATACATCATCCTGTAACTAACTCATTAGTCACTTTGCTTGCAAGGCTTCTTATGATGTGTATTACCGAGAGGGCCCAGAGATACCTCTCCGATACTCGGAGTGACAAATCCTAATCTCGATCTATGCCAACTCAACAAACACCTTTGGAGATACCTGTAGAGCATCTTTATGATCACCCAGTTACGTTGTGACATTTGATAGCACACAAGGTATTCCTCCAGTATCTGGGGGAGTTGCATAATCTCATAGTCAAAGGAATATGTATTTGACATGAAGAAAGCAATAGCAATAAACTGAACGATCAATATGCTTAGCTAACGGATGCGTCTTGTCCATCACATCATTCTACTAATGATGTGATCCCGTTATCAAATGACAACACATGCCTATGGTTAGGAAACCTTAACCATCTTTGATCAATGAGCTAGTCTAGTAGAGGCTTACTAGGGACACGGTATTTGTTTATGTATTCACACATATATTTAAGTTTTCGATCAATACAATTCTAGCATGAATAATAAACCTTTATCATGAATAAGGAAATATAAAATAACAACTTTATTATTGCCTCTAGGGCATATTTCCTTCAGATCTCCCCCCTGAGGCCTGGATTGAGAGTTATGAGTTAGCCATGGAGATGCTGGATGTCAATGATGTGGTATGTGCCAAGTATTTTACCATGATGTTGGATGAACCAGCTCGAACCTGGTTAAAGGGATTGCCCGCCAACTCCATCAATTCATGGGCAGAGTTGAAGGCACGGTTCATTCAGAATTTTAAAGGAACGTGCAAGCAGCCTTTGACGATTATCGATCTTGATAACTGTGTGCAGCGTGAAGATGAGTCGGCTCATCATTGGATCCGGCGGGTCTCGGCTATTATGCACTCTTCAGACAGTATTGCGGCGGGTCAGGCGGTTCTGATCTTGGAAAAGAACTGTCACTTTACCCCCCTTAAGCAGAAGCTTGGGCGGCTTAAACGTCATTGTAATGACATGGGTGAGCTCATTGCGGCTCTCATTAAGTATGTCGACTCTGATACCACCAAGGACCCTGGATCTGATGATGAGAAATCCAACAAGGGAAAGAAAGGTGGTAATGGTAAGGGTCAGCAGCAGAATATGGCAGGGCACAATGGAAACAACCAGGGTAATGGTGGTAAGCGCAGACAACCCGATGGCGGGTCAGATCCTGTAGCTAAGACCAACACTGGATATAAAAGCCAGCGCCATAATGGTAATGGTAAGCCGTCCTTCGGAGGGAAGAATTTTAATATTGAGGCGATGATGAATGAACCTTGCCCAAAACACAGTCTGCCTAATAAGCCGGCGACTCATGCTAGGAAGGACTATTTTATCATGCGAGAGTACAGGAATTCCAATTTCAGTCAGAATCATGGTAACAATAATGGCCTGCCAGGCGGGTCAGGATCCGGTTCACAGGGGCATGGCTTTGGTGCTGGTAGTTCAAATCCTGGTTATCAAGAACAGGGCAATCAGGGTGGTTATAACCAACAATCTGGTCAGGGTAACCAGCAGCATCAGTCAAGATATCAGAGTAATCCAAAGCAGCTCAATAGTGGCCAGTATCATGTTTTCACCACAAGTCTTTGCAAGCGAGATCAGAAGGTTCATAAGCGCGCAGTCAGTGCAATTGAGTCGGCGGTGCCTCAATACTTGCGGTGGTCAGAGTATCCAATCACATGGAGTCGGGAAGATCACCTGCCCTGGGTTGAGAATCCGGGTCAGCTGGCACTGGTGGTAGCCCCTCAGGTCGGGGGTTATAAATTCACTAAAGTATTCATGGATGGTGGCAGCAGTATCAACATCCTGTATTATGACACCTTTCGCCGGATGAACTTAACTGACAAGGACCTTAAGCCGTCTTCTACGGTTTTTCATGGTGTGGTGCCTGGTAAGTCGGCGTATCCTGCTGGAAAGATTGCCCGGGAAGTGGCTTTTGGTGATGACTATGACTACAGAACAGAGACGTTATGGTTTGAAGTGGTCAAGATCAAGAGTCCTTATCATGCCTTGTTTGGACAGCCGGCTTATGCCAAATTTATGGCTCGACCTTGTTATGTTTATTTGCAGCTTAAGATGCCAGGGTGTAAGGGCACTATTACGGTCCATGGTGATCGGAAGATTGCTTTGGAATGTGAGGAAGGAGATGTTGCCTACGCTGAGTCAGCCTGTGCCACGTAGGAGCTCAAATTCTTTAACGATAATGTTGACCCAGCTGATATGACCCCTTTGAAGAAGCCCACCACTGAGCAAGACCCTTTGTTAAAGTTTAAGTCGGCTGATGACACTAAGCAGGTTGACTTTGTCCCTGGCGACTCATCTCAGCAGTTCACAGTGGGGGCTAATATGGATCCTAAATAGGAAAGCGCGCTCATCGAGTTCATCCATGAGAATCGGGACATCTTTGCATGGAAACCTTCTGACATGCCGGGTGTACCGAGAGAATTCGCTGAGCACACTCTTAATGTGGATCCAAAGTTTAAGCCAGTCAAGCAATTCCTTCGTCGTTTCAACGAAGAGCGATGTAAAGCCATTGGAGAGGAGGTAGCCCGGCTCTTAACAGCTGGGTTTATTGTGGAAGTTTTTCACCCTGAGTGGTTGGCTAACCCTGTGCTTGTACTCAAGAAGAATGGCACATGGCGTATGTGTGTTGATTACACAGATCTTAACCAGGCTTGTCCAGCTGATCCATTTGCTCTCCCTTGTATTGACCAGATTATTGATGCCACGGCGGGTTGTGAGAGTTTATGTTTCGTGGATGCTTATTCTGGTTATCATCAGATCAAGATGGCTGTTAAGGACCAAGAGAAGACGTCTTTTATCACCCCTTTTGGAGCCTTCTGCTATGTTTCTATGCCCTTTGGGCTTATGAGTGCTCAGGCGACTTATCAACGCTGTGTTCAGAATTGCTTTCACAGTCAGATTGGGCGCAATGTGCATGCTTATGTGGATGATATTGTGGTCAAGTCTAGAAAGAAGGAGACTCTCCTAGATGACCTGAAGGAGACTTTCGACAATCTCCGGGTCTATAAAATAATGCTTAACCCGTCCAAGTGTGTTTTTGGTGTACCTGCAGGTAAACTATTGGGTTTTCTGGTCTCAGAGAGGGGTATTGAAGCTAACCCGGAGAATATTAAGGCCATCACTTCACTGGCTAAGCCGGCACGTGTCAATGGTGTCCAGTGCCTGGCGAGTCATATCGCGGCTCTGAGCCGGTTTATAAGTCATTTGGGAGAGAAGGCAATTCCTTTATATCAGATGATGAAGAAGACAGATCACTTTGTCTGGAGTGATGCTGCTAATGAGGCATTTGAGGCACTCAAAAAACAGCTAGCTGAGCCACCCGTCCTTGCAGCTCCCATTGACAAAGAGCCTTTGCTCCTGTATGTGGTGGCTAATAGCAAGGCTGTCAGTGTGGTAGTTGTTGTGGAGCGCAAGGAGGCGGGTAAGGAGTATCCGGTTCAGCGGCCGGCTTATTATGTCAGTGAGGTGTTGATTGAGTCCAAGCAACGATATCCACATTGGCAGAAACTGGTGTATGGGGTGTTCATGGCGAGACGCAAACTGAAGCATTATTTTCTTGGTCATCCTATTAATGTGGTCAGCTCTGCTCCCTTAGGAGACATTATTCAAAACAGGGAGGCCACAGGCCGGGTTGCTAAGTGGGCAATCGAACTTGGACCTCATGGTTTGAAATATGTGCCAAGAACGGCCATCAAGTCTCAGGCTCTGGTGGATTTCATCAATGATTGGACAGAGTTGTAGACACCTAAGGAAAAACTTGACAACACAAATTGGACAATTCACTTTGATGGGTCCAGACAGTTGGAACGCTCGGGGGCTGGAGTTATTTTGACTTCCCCGCGAAGTGACAAATTTTGTTATGTTTTAAGGCTATTGTTTCCTTGTACTAACAATGCAGCTGAATATGAGGCTTTACTCCACGGCCTTCATATGGCCAAGGAGATGAATTTAAGCCGAGTCAGGTGTCTGGGCGACTCAGACCTTGTAGCTCAGCAAGTCTCAGGCACATGGGATTCTAAAGACCCGCTCATGGCGGCTTATCGCCGGGCGGTTGACAATATTGCTGGTCACTTCAAGGGTTATCAGGTGGATCATCTTGATCGAAGAAAGAACGAGGCGGCTGATGCCTTAAGCCGGCTTGGATCTCAACATAAGCCGGTGCCTCCTAATGTGTTTCTTGACGTGTTGCATAATCCTTCGGTCAAATTACCATCTGAAGAAGACCTTGTTGTCCCTGACCCGGAGGTGCAGTTGGTGGCGGCTCTCCATGCTATTGCTGATTGGACGCTTCCCTACTTGGCCTATATGACCTGGGGCGAGTTACCTGAGGATGAAACTTTGGCAAGGCAAATAACCAGGAGGTCTAAGTCTATGACTATTGTCAACGGCGAGTTACACCGATGCACAGTGTGACAGGCGTGTTCCAACATTGTGTTTCTCCTGAAGAGGGCCGTGAGATCTTACGAGAGATTCATGAAGGTGATTGTGGTCATCATGCCGGCTCTAAGTCTTTAGTGGCTAAAGCTTTTCGTCACGGGTTTTCCTCATTGATGGCTCATGCTGATGCAGAGGATATCATTAGCAAGTGCGACGGGTGTCAAAAATTTGCAAGATAGGCTCATGTGCCGGCTCAAGAATTGCGTATGATTCCAATAACTTGGCCGTTTGCGGTCTGGGGGCTCGATATGGTTGGACCGTTCAAGAGGTATAAGGATAAAAAGACCCACCTTTTGGTGGCGGTTGACAAGTTTACCAAGTGGGTTGAGGCAGAGCCAGTTAGGAATTGTGAGGCGGCCACAGCTGTTCAGTTTGTTAAAAAGCTGATTTTCCGCTTTGGATACCCTCATAGTATCATTACTGATAATGGCACTAATCTATCTAAGGGTGCTATGCAGGAGTTCTGTCAAAGAGAGCATATTCATCTTGACGTTTCTTCAGTGGCTCATCCACAGTCTAATGGTCAGACAGAGCGAGCTAATCAAGAAATTTTGAGAGGCATCAAGCCTGGGCTCATGGTTCCTTTGAAGCGAACTCCGGGTTGTTGGGTTGAGGAGTTACCTTCAGTGCTTTGGAGTATCAATACCACCCCCAACAGATCAACAGGCTATACGCCTTTCTTTATGGTTTATGGTGCAGAAGCGGTTCTCCCAAGTGACATCCGTCATGACTCGCCTAGAGTGGCGGCTTATGTTGAAGCTGATAATGAGATGGCACGTCAGAACTCACTTGATGCTTTGGATGAAGAGCGTGACCTTGCGGCGGCTCGTTCGGCGATATATCAGCAAGATCTACGTCGCTATCATAGCCGTAGAGTTCGAAGCCGGACCTTTCAGGAGGGCGACTTAGTGCTCCGTTTGATTCAAGATCACACAGGGATGCATAAGCTTTCTCCTCCTTGGGAAGGGCCTTTTGTGATCAGCAAAAATCTCAATAACGGGTCTTACTACCTCATTGATATACGAGAACACAAAGATTCACGCAAGTCAGAAGAGGAGACCCGCCGGCCATGGAATATTGCTCATCTTCGGCCTTACTACACTTAAGCCACTGGCTCTTATTCTTTGTACATACATTTATCAATGTATATATCTTTTATGATCAATATAATAAAGCCGGCATCCCTGAAATTCAGGGCCTCTGTCGTTTCATTTCTGTGCATCTGAGTCTTTGTTATTTGATCATAAGGTCACTTGGGGGCTTCCAACCCACTGGGTTTAGCTTTCATACCCTCTTGACCGGCCTGAGTTGCCACATTATGAGTTACACCTGCCTGTTTGCAACTTGCTACTCCACCAGGTGACCCACCAAACTCTTAACAGTCAATCATTTTTAAGACCCTGAACTTGTTAAGGTTAAAACGGCGGCTTGTGTCACGTGAGAGTCGGCTTATAGTGAGCTAGCATAAACTCAACGAATATGCGGCCTTGAAAGCAAAAGGCCTGTGAGCCAACTTGTTCGGTCGTGTCTTGAAAGCTGGCCTCACAAAAAAATTGAGATTTTTTGTATCTCTCTCTTTTGGATTTTTTGGATGTTTTTATCTTAAGTTTTTGTTTTTGTGCAAATTTTGACTACCCGGGTCGTGAGGCTCCGGGTTATGATACTCATATTTGAATATTTTGGGTTGTCACCCGCCCTGGCTTTTGACTTTAAGTTGCCAGTATATTCTGGCTTGAACAGCCGTGATTATGATTTTCTTCAGTAGTCATATAAGGTTACCTGTCTTTGGGTTGTCACCCGCCCTGGTTTTTGACTTTAAGTCGCCAGAACATATGTTGATTGGTCTTCTGCAGGATATACAAGACAGTAAGCATGAACAAAAGTTGTGGTGCGGCTCATATTTATCATCATATCAAGCCTGCAATAAATTTCAACTGCCAGATCAAAAGTTGAGATAAACATGCACGAAGGCATGACAGGGTGGATCACTGTTTTAAGCTACCCTATTACAAGGCTTCCAAGAGACCAAAGGATTTTGAACCAAGTGTTTTTGGAGCTACACTCCTGTAACCTGGCCTCACAGCTGTCTGGCTTATGATCACCCCCGCTCAGTTTTCTTCTTGGCGCTTTGAAGATTTTGGGTCATCCTGCGCCGACTCTTCCTCGTCGATCATCTGAAAGTCAGTCGATGCCGGTTAAAGCTTCGAATGTGGCCTCATCGTTAAAGATAATGGAAGGATCAACATCAGAGGCGAAGCTATGCTTACACCTTGGAGGAATAAGGTCCACGACATCATGAGAGGGCGGCTTAATTTTCTTGTTGTTGTCATCATAAGCCGGCGTATATTTGTTCAGATTCAACTCCTCTATGAGTTTGCACGCCACAGGCCGCATCTCTCTGACGCATTGATTGAAGTCCTTTTCTTCAAAGCTTGACCCATCATCTTTAAACTCTGGGCATCCAGTGGCTATCTCCTTCGGGTCTAGTTCTGACTGCCACGCTTTGGCCCGGCCTAGAGCAACAATAGCTCCTGCGCGGGCGGCTGATAATTTGTGTTCTTCAATTTGAGCCGGAGCAGTTGAGAATTGTTCCAGCACAGTCTTGATGTGGGTTGGAGGTTTTTTCCCACCTGACAGGGCGACAAGGCTGCGAAGGGTGCCAGTGTACAGCTGTTCAGTCAAAGAATAAACCGCCTTCAGTTTGAGCAGCATATTCTGACCAAGACTAGCGCTTCTGGGGCGTGTTCAAGTTTTTGCACGAGAGTCGCCAGGCGGGTTAGGAAGTATATGTTATGAATTGCAGACAGGTTAAGGAAATATTAAATAAGTAATAAGTCGCATATGAAGCTTACCAAAGATGGCGGCTGACATTTGAGAAATATGTTTTTTTAAGCCGGCTAACTCTTCAGTTACCGGCTTAAGCTCAGCCTCAGCATCTTCTGCTCTCTTCAGCAGTGCAGCCTTGTCAGTCTCCCAGGCGGTTCTCTCAGCATCAAAGCCCGCCTTGCTTTTCTCAATTTCTTCCAAGGAAGATTTCAGCTTTGACTCGGCCTTGGAAGTTTCAGCCTGTTGCAGCTCAATATTCTTCCTTAAGTCACCAAGATGTGACTCTTTCACATTTAACTCCTCCTGAAACATAGTATTGAAGCAATGATTACCACACAAGGAGCAAGTTTATGTGATATAATTAACTTAAGTCCCAAGCACATTGCTAGCAATATACTTGGCACTTGGGGGCTAATGTAGGTCATTTCAATTTCTACTAAAGACCCGGCTCATCTTGTCAGTTTAAGCCGGCCCTTGGGGGCTACATGTTTGATTCTAGTAACATCATTGAGACTTGGCTCATCTTGTCAGCTTAAGCTGGCCCTTGGGGCTACATGTTTGATTTTGTTAAGGTCATTGAGACCCGGCTTATCTTGTCAGCTTAAGCCGGCCCTTGGGGGCTACATGTTTGATTCTGTTAAGGTCATTGAGACCCGGCTTATCTTGTCAGCTTAAGCCGGCCCTTGGGGGCTACATATTTGATTTTGTTAATATCATCAAGACCCAACTCGTCTTTTCAAGACAAGCCGGCCCTTGGGGGATACACTTTGGAAAATTTTGCAAGTCTAAAGCATAGTCAGCATTTTTCCTACACTTCAGACTTGGGGGCTAGTATGGATATATGTATATGCACAAGACTGAAGAAAGGTTGGATATTTACCTCATACTTTTGTTTCATCAACTCAACCAGCCCAACTTCCATATCCCGG
This sequence comes from Thinopyrum elongatum, assembly GCA_011799875.1. NCBI lineage: Eukaryota > Viridiplantae > Streptophyta > Magnoliopsida > Poales > Poaceae > Thinopyrum > Thinopyrum elongatum. The sequence goes on from CM022298.1 coordinate 615,817,660, forward strand.
CTTGTGTTAAGGCGGCTCAGATAGCCCGCGTACACGTCGCCTGCACTGAAGGAGTAGCTCTCCAGGTCCAGCTTAGCTTTGCCTTTCTCCAGTGAAGGCGTTTCTTCCTTGGCTGAATGTTTGGCTAGGACTCTGGAGGCCTCGGGCGGCTTAAAAGCTGACCCGATGACAGTGACATCATCAGCATCAGTAGCAGGGCTCTTGACAGTGGACTTGGCAGGACTGGGCGGCTTAGGGCTCGGCGGGTCATGACTGGCAGCCGGGTTAATATCAGTGTCCATTTGCTCAAGGACGATAGAATCAATTGACGGTGGTGGGTCATTGACAGGCTCTTCAGGGTTTTCAATGAGGGCCTCAGAAGTTTCTGCCGACTGCTCCTTTGGTTCAGCAGCTTTGGGATCCTTTGAAGACCTGCCCAGCTTTTGTTTCTTGCCCACCTTGGCAACACCTCTGCGACAAGGATACAAAGTTCATAAGTATATCACTACAAGTCATTCATGAATAAATGAAAATACTTACCCCTGGGTGATTTTGAAAGCGGGCATTTGAGTCCCAGTAGAGTCGCCGGATGACGGAGGCGTCCCCTGATAATTTGAGTTGGAAGGATTAAGAGGTTGACGAATGAGACCAGCCTTTGGAAAGGAAAGAGTCGGGCTTTGAGGCACCTCATTTCGATGTTTTCGAGGAGCTGGGGTGTTGGGTAAGCCGGCCAGGAGATCTTCAGTGCCGTCACTCCGGGTCTTACGCCTTAATTCATGTTGATGTTTCTTCAAAAGAAAGTTGGGATCCAAATAAGCAAGAGGGTGAGAAAACCTTACTTTTCGGGTGACCCGCCGAGTTTTCTTTCTTGGCAAGAGTTCTGAGTCGGAGGAAATTGTAGTTACCTCTGCTGCGTCTGCATGACTGGTCCCTGCCTCTTCCTGAGAGGAATCAGCGTCAATAAGTTGCATGAAAAGAGCCAAGGGAATCAAGTTCTACCTCGGATTCATCATCAAGATGGAGCAGCTCTTCGGCTGATGGTTTCTTGCGACAACCTGGACCCTTAGTCTTTGTTTTGGGCTTCTTGGCTGGAGCGGTGGCTTGAAGTTTCTTTCTCCAGAAAGGAGAGTCGGCCTGTATACATGTGAGCAAATAGTTGAAGTAAGGTACAAATTAAAGAGATGAGTAAACAGGATGAAGTTTGGTCTGATTGCTTACAGGAGGAGCCGGGTTAAGTGTGCAGAAAGGATTCAATCCCACTTTGCTGCAGTTTTCCAGAGATTCGCCGAGCAGTGTCTTGACCATCTCATTGATCTCTTTATCAGTCAGACGAGCTTGGTTGTAGCGCTGCGAGTCTTTGGGGTCACTGTTGTACTGGCACATTAGGCTGTTGCGCCGGCTCAATGGCAAAATCCTCCAGGCGACCCAGCAGCGGACCAGATCAACTCCGGTTAGGCCATTGGCGAGCAAGGCCCTTATCTTTGAAAAGGTGGCGGCAAAGGGGGGGCACTCGGCAGCAGTTAAATGACCTGGAAGCTGGCTGGTGGTGGTGAGCCGGTAGGAACGGAAACCCGGCAAGGGGTTCTCTCCAGCTGGGGAGGTGTCTTTACAGTAGAACCAAGCAAAGTTCCAGTCCTTGGGATGACTGGGCAGGGCGGCTGAAGGAAAGACTACGTCTCTTCGTCTTTGGATGGAAACACCTCCGAGTTCAAGACTGGGTCTATCTGAACTCTCAGTTTGGCGGTTGATATAAAAATAGTCTCTGAACAGATCGATAGAGGGTTCTTCCCCAAGATACACTTCGCAGAACACTTGGAAGTTGCATATGTTGGAAACAGAGTTGGGGCCAATGTCTTGTGGATGAAGATTGTAGTAGTTCAGCACGTCCCGGAAGAATTTTGAGCCGGGCGGTGAGAAGCCACGGAGTAGGTGGTCCGTGAAAATCACAACTTCACCCTCCTGGGGCTGAGGGGGACATTCAGAGCCTGGAACCCGCCAATGGACGACCTCCTTGGCGGGTAAAACCCCCATGGTCACAAAGTCATTGAGTGTGCTCTCCATGACTTTAGAGACGATCCAGTCACAGGAGGTGGGGGTCTTAGTCATGATGGCGAGTTAAAAGCTACGGCCTGAGAATAAAAGTATGGCGGGTCAATATTACGATGGTAAGCCGCCTAAATGGTTACAATGACAATTTAATAGCTGGAGATATGTTATGGATATAAGATTAGTTATTATGGAGTATGGAGAAATCATAAGTCGCCCTTGTGAGGGGATAACACAACTCTCAGGTTGATTGACATATGGCGGGTCAAGTTGTGACAGTTTAAACCGGTTAGATGCTGGCAGTTTACAAGTTTATTGATAAGCCGGCCAGGTGCTGGCGGGTTATAAGTTCATGATTAAGATCCGTCAGGTGCTGGTAGATTGCAAAGTTACCATTATAAGCCGCCCAAACAAAGAATGGCGGGTCAATTATCTATGGACTCAAGGTTGCTGAAATTTTGCTAAGTGTCGGGTAAACGAGTTTTGCACATCGCAGCTACAATTACGGATCTGTGGCGGTTTGAAAAAGGAAGCATATTTTTTTACCTAGAGTGCGGTAGTGGAAGAACTACATAGGCTATATGTCAATTCTGAATAGGAGGATATCTATCCAGATGCAAGATAAGGGCTAAAACTGCTACCGCCCTACGTCTACTTAGTTTTTGGATTGAACTACATTCTTTAAGTGGAAGGTGGATGAATTTGAAAGAACCACAATGAACAGGGTGGTGAACTACATGAACTGCAATGACCTAATGCGGATCTGAAGCAGAAAAAGAGGAATACCTGATAGAGCTAAAGAGGAGCGGGGGTGCGCCGCAGTTATCTGGTTCAGTCAGGTTGATGTAGCGGCCTTTGTCGAAGTCGCTGGTGAAGAACGGTCGGAGCAGCGAAGCTCTTGTGCGGCGGAGGTCGCGAGGAGGAAGAAGAAGTGGAGGCGAAGGGGGTAAAAGTCAAAAAGGAACCCCCCATGCCTATTTATAAGGAAAAGGCAAAACAGTAAATGGCAGGCACGGAAATCAAGGAGGCAATATGATTATCTTAACAGAGGAGGCGCCTCAATTCTTAGACAGCTAGCTAATGCAGAAAGATCCGTTGTGATGTCACAGGTTTTTCTGAATTTGTTTTGCATGACATCATGGCGGGTCATGGTGATTTATTCAAGATTAAATGTTGGGAGGAAATAAAAGAAGACTCGCCAACTAGAAGCAGTGAAGATTGACATGAACAAGTTCGAATCAATCTGGGGCCTAATGTTGGGGATATAACCCCGCGGTGTGACCCGCCCAGGAGGGGCCGGGTTACACTATTGGCGATTCAATAGAGAAAGCCTAAGGTAGGCCCAAAGAGGCATGAAGACTAGAGGCAGCTCATGAGGTGGGCCTGTGGAAGGCCCAAGATCCGGCATCGAGGCTACGACCCGGAGGTGTGAGCCGCCCGATGGTGGCTTGCTTCGCGAGGCAAGGCAATTTAGAACCCGAGTTGGACATGTTGTGTGATCCAGCTTGGACTCTTGTAAGCCCAGGACCTCGACCTGTGTATATAAAGGCGAGACCCTGTGGTGGGTTAACTCAAGAAACAATTGATCGAGAGCTAGGTCAAGCGATTCCGCTCCCTTGTAATCGATACTCAAGTAATAGTCAACACAAAGCAGGAGTAGGCTTTTACCTAGTTGTGAGGGGCCAAACATGGGTAAACTCGTGTCCTCTGTCCCGTTCAACCCCTTCAAGCTAACCTACGTTGCGATGGCTCCACACCTAAGTCCTTTCATAAGGGCATCTGTCGTGATAAAACCATGACACTTGGAGTGAGGTTTTCTTCAAGATAGGGGAGAAAGGGCTTCAACGAGCGTTCCAGTGAAATGATGGCTGCTTTGTCCTGTCCAACTTCGAGGCCACTTTACCACTGCTGGTAAAGGTGTGGGTTTTGTGATATGACGGGTCATGACGGCCACACTGGGGTGACTGGTGAGTCTCGACTGTAGCACATCACTGTGATTTGGTGGATGGCACGCGGGCCTGGATGCTTGATGTCCCACATGTAATAGAGCGGCTAGTCATAGAGTTTGGACGACAGACGAGGAGCTGGAAATAGTAGTACTACCTCCGTCTTGGTTTATTGGTCCCTATGATAATCTGTCCCAAATTTTGACTATAAATTTAACTAACCAAATGTTCATGCATGTCACAAAAAATTACATCATTGGAAACTATGTTCAAATACGAATCCAAGGATATAATTTTTGTTAACATGCACTAACATTTTATCAGTTAAATCATTGGTTAAAATTTAGCACAAATTACAAATGGGACCAATAAAGATTGTACTCTCACATTTTGTTTTGAGGATACTCCCACATAGAAAATATAAATAATAATGCATGTTGGTGCAGCCCACGTTTCCGATAATTTGAGTCGTGGGCTTGTTCACAATTTTTACGAGGCGGTGGTTGTTCACTTAATGGAGGGTCTAGTACCAGACTTGAACAATACAAAGTGCAACCTGGCACACTGTTAATGAGCCCTCGATAGTTCGGCTTGTTATCCTCGTGGTCGCTTCTTAATGAACAAAGCCAATCATCAATTTCTTAAGGAGCTTAATGAACTAGCTAACGAGTTTCACACTAAGTTCGTTAGTAACAACACAACACATGTTTCATCTTACGTGATTTTTTTTAACGAGCTTCGAATGAACCGAGCCGAGCAGGGTTTTTTGCTCGTTAATCTTTCGGAGCTTAACGGGACGAACCTTAATGACCACGAGCTTAACGAGCATGAACTTAACGAGCCGAGCAGCTCGTTAATCCACCCATGCACACCACTTGGAATAAGCGGGTAGCTATCTGAAAAAACAATCAACAACTCAAAAAAATGGTGACCTGGCACGTACACAATTTTAAACGATTGTTTTGATGGAGTGAAAAAAGAAAACTACCCCACTATTCGTATATATATATATATAGGCAGGAGCCTCCGCGCTTCCTTGCTAGGGTTGCTCTATTCACACACTCTCATCCTCTCCAGATCTAAACCAGATAGCGGTGGTCACACTGCCTTTCTATCCTCACCGCTGGTTACAGATCCTGACGCATCCCCTCCACCGGGGAAGGGGAGGAGGGGCAGCGTTTAGGCCGTCGTCTATGGCGAGGGAGGAAACCCACTGCCGGTCGCACCGTTATCTCTGGCCGAGCGCTGGCGCAGGAGGTCCTCCGATCCCTTGGTTGCTTCCGTAGTGTCGGCGGATCCGGCCTCCAGCCCCCACTTAGCCACACCCCGACGACCTTTAAGTATATCTTACTTCGAAACCGGCCTAGCTCTACTTCCCCAGCTCGCTACGTCGCTGCATGCTCATCATTTTCTAGCTCTCAGCCCCCCACGTAGCTAGGCTCGATCGGATTGTCCAACGCCACCTAATTTTTTTTCTGTTGTTAGAGGTAAAGCTACTTCATGGAGTCGAATCTTGTAGTACTTGGTTCAAACAGGATAGAAAGGGGGAAAAGATGTAGTATATACATAGGACTTGGTACAAACACGAAAGGAAGGGGCTGAAAGTAGTACAGACTGGCCATCCAACCGGTCTCTTGGTCGAAAACGCAAATAAAGGTGAAACGCTCTACACACTAGTATGGCCAGGACTAGATTTGCTATCCACACATACGAATAGGTGGCTAAAGTGAACAAAGATGAGACCAACCCAGATATGTTGCTTGGATGTTTGTTTCTTGGGGCAACAAACTCTGAATCACCACTTTATGCCCCAGTTTAGGTACATGGTGCTGGACTGCTGGTGCACCCACTGTCCCATGTCCTTAGAGCAACTTATTTAGTTGTTCTTAATCTAATGCCCCTGGTAAAATGAAGCCATTCCACTGTTACAAGTCATCACAAGTTTAACCAATTGTTTTTGCCAGTAATTGTTTGAGACTCTGACTGTTTCCTTTGTAGCTTTTTGTGTAAACAGGAATATACATTTCACCTCGATGCTGTTGCGACCTTTTGGTGCACTGCACAAAAATCATTTCTTTTTAACTGGAATGTCACACCGGAATCGTTGGTTGATTTCAGTGGAACTGCACAAATGGAGATCTGTGTTCCAATCTTCATCCTCCATATTGGCACCCTAACCTTCCCTTAGGTAAGAATGATATTTAATGCATGTGTTCACCTCTATTTTGCAATTGCCATGAGAAAATAATGCTATTGTTTACTAGTAGACTTGTACTCCCTCACTAACAAAACCAAATCTAACATTGAAGGCCAATCATGTACTTGGTTTCACCAATTGGTGAGGAGAAAGAGAAACAGACCAAGAAGAGGAAGACAAAGAAGAAGAAGAAGAAGAAGAAGAAGAAGAAGAAGAAGAAGAAGAAGAAGAAGAAGAAGAAGAAGAAGAAGAAGAAGAAGAAGAAGAAGAAGAAGAAGAAGAAGAAGAAGAAGAAGAAGAAGAAGAAGAAGAAGAAGAAGAAGAAGAAGAAGAAGAAGAAGAAGAAGAAGCAGAAGAAGGAAATGAAGAAGGATCACACGCTGGTACCGTCCTATTTTATCCTGACATCTTGCTATTGATATTGTATTGCTGTGTTGCTACTAGTATTAATTTACTTGAAGAAATGCACTTGTAGTACGTAGCAGAGTAGTACTTGGCTTGACGACACATCATACTAATTAACTGGATTCTGGATGCATGTGTGACCCAGCCCTACATGATCAACAGTGCCAAGGTGATCTTCTTGAAGCCGAGGCCTCAGTCAAGGCCATTCAAGGGCTCCAGCAACGTCTACCTCACATGTGAGACGATCCTCCAGGAGCCCTTCCACTTTTGCTGCCTCTCCTGCAAGGTCATTAATCAATTAGGAGTATTAAGTAGCACTAATTAATCTCTGCCTAATTATCATATCGAAATTAAACAAATCTTTAGTAGCACCTCATGCTGAAATATGTATGTGTGTGTGTGTGTGTGTTTGTGTGTGTCTGTGCAGGTGGACCATGTGGTGGTGGAGCCTAGAGGGGATCTTGGCAGTGTCATGAGATAGTAATGCTATTGTTTTGCATGTCAATTTATTGCGACTGGTTCAATGAGCCAATGTTTTACCACTGTATTGTCATCATGCTTTGATGCTATTGTTAAAGTAATATGATATTGTCTTTCTATCCTTCCTCACTAAGCTAATGAAGGTTTCACCTTGTTCCTACTTGTGCAAACAGGGATCATGTTGTGTCATTCGTACATTTTAGTGGAACTGCACAAGAGGATACAATGAACTGTATCCCAGCCAGTGCTTTAACTCTGTTGGAAGTTCTTGACAATCTCTCGATATAATCTCAGCACTGGTAAACAAGAGTGATGTCAACTGTACATTGGAAGTGCATAAAAATATGTACTATTGAATGATTCCAGTCAGTGCTTTATCTTCTCTTATGGGACTAGTTGAATAAGCTTCCTTGCTCAGGTTGGTACCGGCCTAAGGCCTTCATCTAGATTAGTGTGCTGTCATCTCTATTTGTATCGTGCTACTGTTTTGCTACTATCATGAGAAAGTCCTTTATCTTTGCGTGTTAAATCTTTGCAAGCTATGATACATGGCAATGCTTTGAGTGTTGAGCTAATTGGCACTAATAATATCTAATACCTCTCCTTAAGCAAGGCTACTATGTTGCTAACTTTACCCATTAGGATAATGAGGATGCTTCTATTTGTTAGTGTATGTTTCATCAACTAGTGCCACTATTACAGTATTCTCACTTTCTCAATATATGTGCCAACATGGACGCTCGATTTCAGTTGAACTGCACAAAAACTTTGGGTGGTTCATTGCCTCGACTGCCTCGTTCCTTTCCTGTCAGTCGCTTATCTCAGTTTCCAGTCAAAGGAAGCACTAATTGATATGCTTCCTCACATAGGTTGGTACCGGTCTTCATCCTGATTATTGTGCTTGTCATATCTAATGGTAATTTTGTATTGTGCTACTGTTGGCCGATTTCATAAAGTAGTAACTTGTGAGCCTAAACTCGCAGGCAAATCGTTACATTGGCCGATTTCAGTAGAACTGCACAAAAAGATCAGATGGACAGATACTTATGCTGCTGCTTTGTACTTGCAACTTCACTTAGACAAGCATCGATATTGACAAGAAGAAGTGCCAGAGTGAAGGCCAACAATATTGCTTGGCGCATAGCCCTGAAAAACGCAGTCCAGTCTTTGGTCCCAACCTGCGCTTTTTGGTTATCGGCTCATATGCTGATAGCGAACTATATGCCATGGAGTCTAAAGATTCCAGATAAGTTGGTAAACACATATATTCATATGGCACTTAACCAGTCTGCATGCCTGTGATGCTCCATTTCAGTTGAACTGCACAAAAACTTTGGGTGGTTCATTTTGTCGATAGCCTCGTTTGTTGTCTGTAATGTAGATTTTTGGCGAGATACAAGACAAAGATGGGCCAGTAAATTAGTTGGATGAAAGTAGTGGCCAAGTTGCTTAAACCTCTCGTGGCATCAAGGCCACTATCATGAGGATAAACCTACAAGCAAAGTTCAGATAGTCTGTGCTGCCTCTTATGTACTCGAAAGTTTGCTCAGACAAGCATTAATTTTAACAAGAAGTACCATCGAGTGAAAGTAGTTGGATGAAAGTAGTGGCCAAGTTGCTCAAACCTCTCGTAGCATCAAGGCCACTATCATGAGGATAAACCTACAAGCAAATTTCAGATGGTCTCTGTTGCCTCTTATGTACTCGAAAGTTTGCTCAGACAAACATTAATTTTAGCAAGAAGTACCAACGAGTGAACATCACTTGCCCGTCTGTACCTAGGTGATTAATGTGTGTCGATGGATGATATTGGTTGTGTTCTCTCAATCATTTGGATGCATAAACATGCTGAACTTGTGTATATCTGAATCTTTTGTGAATGTTAGCTATGAATATTAGCTAGTGATCTAAGTATGAATCATTTGGATGCATAGGCATGCTGAACTTGTCTATACATGAACTTTTTTGAGTTGTTGATTGCCAATGTTGGCTATGAATATGAACGTATCCTGTGAACCTGAGATTGACCTGAATGTTTACCTTTTCTGTTGTACTTGTGTGTGAATAGTTAGAATGTATACTGTGGGATTGTGACGTGTGAGTGTCACACGGCACACCTTCGTTCCGAGAAGAATGGCACCTGCTTGTTAGGGTAGCAATGGCGCGTGAACTCCTTTTTTATCTTTTTGCTCAGTCTCCCCCCTTCCCGCTCAACCACCGCCATAATGTTTTCGGCCGAAAAAAAAACATAATACTGCATTGTTTTTGGGCCTTGATGAAAAATCAAGTGCTGCTTTCTGTAGGTTGGCCCGCCCAGCAAATGGGCTGCTGGTCCGCCATGGACTGGGAGGCTAAAAATACAAGTTGTATCATGCAGAGGCAAGTAAAAAAATACGCCATCGAGACCCATCCACTAAAAAGAATATTTCGCATCTGATGTGCTTCTTCAGTCTTCCCTTTGGTTGTTCTCCCGCCGCCCAAACTAGCAGCGCAGCCAGACTGCCTGCTGCCGCTCAGGGGCCGGCGGCGGTGCCTCGCGTCGTGCCCCCGCCCCCACTTAAATCCACGGGTTTGTCAGCCTAGTCAATAAATGATTTTTTACAACAAAGACTGTCATCTGGGAGCTGTTTTTTAGGGGTATCAGGGATCTAGCAGTAGCATGTATCATATTTTTCAGAGGGCGAACTAGTATCAGGTCGGCCTAGGTTATGTTATATAACATGCGCAGCCCACGACATACCGAGACCGTGGTTTCAACTTAATTTTTTGAGGTCCATCATGTATGTTTTTCTTAAACATCGGCAGCCCAATCTATCTTTTTATAACAAAACGCAGACCTCCGTTCTATTTTTCTATATATAAGAATAAGAATGCCGAGTATAATTTATGTTTTCCTTTCTAACCACATTATATATATATATCGTATATTTAATTAAAACTTATATGTACATTATAAAAACATCCCATGTCTTATCAACTTATAAAAATTAATGTTTAACAGAAGTTGGCAATGGAAATCATGGTTAAGGCAACGAAAATCCTGGTGATTGCTCACAAAAGTTGCGAAGATTTAAGGACTAACATAATAATAACGCGCTCATTTTTCTTTTGAGCAATAACTCGCTAATTAGCTAATTTTATATATAATAAAATGTCCACCTCCCGTTTATTTGTTGATACTAATTGCACCGTCTAACCTATCAATTTATTTACAACAAGCCCAACAAATCCGTGTATTTCAAGAAAGTGCAAATCTACTGTGATTTCTTAGAAAAAAATTAAATGGGCCGCATTGACGCTACATTATTTGTTCACCCAGCCCAGTAAATTGACTGTAAATTCTAGAAAATATGGGTTAAATATGTTTTTCTCTAAAAAAAGGGTTAAATATGTTCTGCATTTTTGCAGGCTGACATGTGGGCCAATAGGTCGAAGCCTACGCAAGGCGTTGTCAACTTAGTCAACAAATAATTCTGACATCCACAGCCATTGGATTTATATCCAACGGCCGGCATGCATCTTCAATCTCTCGTCTTCTTCCTCCAGCACCGTCGGGACCGCCTGCTCCGGCCTCTGGCGGCTAGTGGCTCTGCTTAGCACGCATCACTGTGAAGCGCTACCCCACCGCCGGCTAGGCTATCCCTCCAGCCCTGCACACCTCCTGTTATTCTCCACCGACTGCAGCCCCACGCCACACCAGAGCCAGTTAACCCTCGTACTCCTCTCCATCTGCGACTCCCCTGCCGCGTCTTCCCATCTCCGGCTCATTCTCGTCCGGGGCCTCGTCGTCGTCCACCGCCTTGGCGCGCTCGGCATTGCGTAGTCAACATGGTCAACAAACGAGAGTCATCGGAGGAGGACAGTATGTGGAGAGGCTGACAGTGGGGACGCACCTATTCATGGACGCACACATGCAATTGGCTCCTTATTAGGCCGAAAAAATATTATTCCTCCCCCTGACAGCTTGGACCCACCAGCTACATCTTCGCACGCAAGCAAGTGCGTCCTTATTACGCGGAAAAAATGTTTTCTCTCCCGGATAGCTGGGACCCAGCAGCTAAATCTTCGCACGCAAGGAAGTGCCTCCTTATTATGGGCAAAAAAAAAATATTCCTCCCCCTGACAGCTAGGACCCACCAGCTAGATCTTCGCACGCAAGGAGTCTTACATGTGGGCCATTAGGTCGCCTACGGAAGGCATTGTCAAATTAGTCAACAAAATGATTCTGACATCTGTAGTCGTTGGATGTACATCAAACGGCCATCGGCATGCATCTTCAATCTCTCGTCGTCTTCCTCCAGCGCCAGCGGGACCTCCTGCTCCCGCCTCCGGCGGCCCGCGGCGCTGCTTCGCACGCCTCGCTATGAAGCGGTACTCCACGGCCGGCCAGGCCATCCCTCCACCCCCTCCACCCCTCCTGTTATTCTCCGCCGACTGCAGCCCCAGGCCGCACTGAACCAGTCAACCCTCATACATTGTACTCCTCTCAGGCTGCGACTCCACTGCCGCATCTTCCCCATCTCCGGGTCGTTCCCGTCCGGGGCCTCGCCGTCGTCCATCGCCTTGGTGCGCTTGGCGCGGCGTGGTCAACATGGTTAACAAACGAGAGTCATCGAAAGAGGACTGTACGTGGAGAGGCTGATAGTGGGGACGCACGAGGTCCATGGACGCACACATGCAACCGCCTCCTTATTATGTGAAAATAAAATTATTCCTTCCCCTGAAAGCTGGGACCCACCACGTATATCTTCGCAAGGAAGGAAGTGCCTCCTTATTCCTGCCCTGACAGCTGGGACCCACCAACAACATCTTTGCACGCAAGGAAGTGCCTCCTTATTACGGGCAAAAAATATATGATTCCGCCCCTGACCGTTGGGACCCGCCAGCTATATATTCGCATGCAAGGAAGTGCCTCGTCCTCCCTGATAGTTGGGACCCACCGGGTCGAATCGTACATAGCATTGTCTGTGTACATACCGGTCGATCGGTCTGTCTGCCACGATGAACCATGGCCGAGTAAGGAGCGGTAGCAGTTCAGGCAGTCCCGTCTAAACCTTGTACACATATGACAGCTACGCTGCAAAAAAGACGGCCACGTACGTACATACGGGCGTGGTCTCGAACGCGTACAGCGATGGCGTCCTATTCATCGGCAGCCAACCAGCTGGGTCGGAACGGAGGAAACAGCGTCGTGTTCATCAGGAGGCAACCGACTGGGTCGGAATACGTCTTGTTCATCGGGAGCCAACCGACTTGGACTGAACAGCCGAAACAAGGTCTGGCGTATCGCATAACGGAGGAAACGGCCTTCTGTTCGACCGCCTACGGTCCAAACGGGGTCATGTTCATCGGGAAGGGTCTGGCATACCACAGAACAGAGGAAACAGCCTTCTATTCAAGCTCCTACGGTCAAAACGGGGTGCTGTTGATCGGGAAGGGTGTGGCGTATCGCAAAACGAAGGAAACAGACTTGTGTTGGAGCGCCTACGGTCGAAACGGGGTCCTGTTCATCTGGAGGGGTGTAGCGTACCACAAAATGGAACTCCATGGGCTACTGTTCATCCACCGTCTACTGCCTCGCTCCAGCCTCCACGGGCTACTGTTCATCAACCGTGGACTTCCTCCAGCCTCCACCTGCTACCGTTCATCCAGCACGTCTTCCTTCTGCCTCCACCAGCTACTGTTCATCCACGGGCTACTGTTCATCCAGCCTCCACGGGCTACTGTTCAACCAGCCCTCCATGGGGTCCTGTTCATCCACCCCCACCTCCTCGATCGGGGTCCTGTTCATCCAGCGGCAACGGCCTCTACTACCACGGGGTCCTGTTCATCCAACCCCCACCGGGAACTATTCATCCAACCCCCAACAACGGTCACTGTTCATCAAGAGGTAGCAGGTTCGATCGGCTTCAGTTAGCAGCAGTAGCGAAGGAATCGCTCGGGTTCAGTTAACAGCCAAGGGATCGATCGCTCGGGTTCAGTAACATAGCTAGTGCAATCGGTCGGGTTCAGTAAGCGAATGCCTCGCTCGGGCTCAGTTAGAGCCCAACGCCTCACACACACGCGCATACGTGTACAAGAGAAACGCGCAATCCTCCGTGCATCGCTCGGCCCCGACCACCCACCGTAACCGGGAACTCCCCGAAATTTTCCTCGCCCTCGCTTCTACCATGATTTTTTCCATAATGGACGGCCCAAAGAATGTCATGCAGGTGCGTCCCCGGCCCGCCCAGAATGAAAAGCCCATTTTCTGTCATGATTTTTTGTCATAGAAGTAGGAGCCCACCACATCTATGATGATAAGTGCTTTTGTCACAATTATCATCATAGAAGTGTCATAAGCATGACAGGAAAAAAATTCGTTTGGCCCAAAATGTCACGGATGTGTCTTCTTTTTGTAGTGTTTGTTCCAGTTCTCTATTAAAAGGATGCCTAAATATCCCTTAGTTTCCTTATGGACCCCGCTGCCACGGGAGGGTAGGACAAAAGATGTCATGCAAGTTCTTTCCATAAGCATCTATGACTATTTACGGAATACTTGCCTACATTATATTTATGAACTTGAGCTAGTTTTGTATCGCCCTAGGTTATGACTGTTATATGATGAATATCATCCAATGAATTCACCGATCCAATGCCTACGAATTTTCCACATATTGTTCTTGCTAAATTACTACTGTTGTTGCTACCGTTATACTTGCTACAAAATCATTGCTATCACTGCTACCGTTACTGCTACTATCATCACTGCTATCAAAACTATCATATTACTGTGCTACTGATCATATTGCTGCAGATAATTAATCTCAAGGTGTGGTTGAATTTACAACTCAGCTGCTAATACTTACAAGTATTCTTTGGCTCCCCTTGTGTCGAATCTATAAATTTGGGTTGAATACTCTACCCTCGAAAACTGTTGCGATCCCCTATACTTGTGGGTTATCAAGACCTTTTTCTGGCACCGTTGCCGGGGAGCATAGCTATATTTGTTGAGTCACTTGGGATTATTATCTATTTATCACTATGAAGAATCTAAAGGATACCAAGACTAAGATTTTTCCCTCTAAGACGAGGGGAGGTAAGGAACTGCCATCACACTCTGCACTTGATTCACCTTCTATTTTGAGTAGACTTGTAACACCACCACATGCTATTAATCCTAATATGTCACAAGTTATTGATGATGCTACTTCTGCTATGAATGCTACTCATGATGATGCTAGTACCTTGCTTGATGATAATATGCCACTAGGTGAATTTCTTGATGAACAAATTGCTAGAGCTAAAGATATTGAGAATGTTAAAACTGACGAAATTATTGAAAATAATGAAGTACTTCAAACTGAAAATCTTGAAACACCTATTAGGCCTAGCTCTCCTAGATATGAATTGCCTAAGAATCTTGAAGGTTATGTTATGGATGAGGAGACAACTAGAGATTTTCTTGCTTGCAATGATAGAGATGATCTTAAGAAATTACTATACAAACTGAAAGAGAAATCTTTGAATGCTAGAATGAAATGTGATCCTAAGTTTGCTACTTCACCTATCTTTGTTGATGATAAGGATTATGAATTCTCTGTCGACCCAGAGTTAATTACTTTGGTTGAATCTGATCCTTTCCATGGCTATGAAATTGAAACTATTGTGGCACACCTTACTAAATTAAATGATATAGCCACCCTATTTGCTCATGATGAGAAGATTCGCTATTATTACGTTCTCAAATTATTTCCGTTCTCATTAAAGGGTGATGCTAAGATATGGTACAATACTCTTGCTCCTGGTTGTGTGCGTAGTCCCCAGGATATGATTTATTACTTCTCTGAAAAATATTTTCCTGCTCATAAGAAACAAGTTGCCTTACAGGAAATATTTAATTTTGTGCAAATTGAAGAAGAGAGTCTCCCACAAGCTTGGAGGAGGCTTCTCCAATTGCTTAATGCTTTGCCTAATCATCCTCTTAAGAAAAATGAAATACTTGATATCTTCTATAATGGACTAACCGATGCTTCTAGGGACTTCCTGGATAGTTGTGCTGGTTGTGTTTTCAGGGAAAGAACTGTTGAACAAGCTGAGGAATTATTGAATAATATATTGAAAAATTATGATGATTGGACTCTTCCTGAACCACCGCCTAAACCCACTCCAAAGAAGAGGGGTATCTTATATCTCAGTCCCAAAGATATGCAAGAGGCAAAGAAAAGTATAAAGGAAAAAGGTATTAAAGCAGAGGATGTTAAAAATTTACCTCCTATTGAAGAAATACATGGACTTGACACACCACCACCAAAGGTGGTAGAGGTAAACTCTTTAATGAAATTTGATGAAAGTGACATCCCTTACAATAAACATCCTAGTCAATGCCTTTATGAGTTTGACAACTACATTAGAAAACAAGATCACTTCAATGAAAATGTTATGAAACAATTGAAATACAACTCCAATATGATTGCTCGCTTGAGTGACTTGTTATTTAGAATCTCCAATGATGTTAGAGGTGTAGGAAAACATGCCTCTATGGTTCAAACTCAACTAGAACAAGTTGCTAAATCTCAAATAGAATTGCTTGATGAAATGAATGATATTATGAATGATCATGCTATAAGAGTAGTGACTAGAGGAGGTAGAATGACTCAGGAACCACTTTATCCTGAGGGACACCCTAAAAGAATTGAACAACTCTCAAAGAATCAACACCGATGCACCTACCCTTCTAAAAATAAGAAGAAAAAGAAAAATGATAGGACTTTGCATACCTCTAGTGAACCTGAGATATAAAAACCTCCTGAAGATAATAATGATGTTTATATTTCTGATGCTGAAACTCAATCTAGTAATGAACATTCACATAGTGATAATGAAAAAGAAAATGATGATGTTCATGAAGACACTCAACCAGACAATGATAAACAACCAGATAATGATGTTGAAATAGAACCAACTGTTGATCTTGATAACCCACAACCTAAAAATAAAAGATATGATAAAAGAGACTTTGTTGCTAGAAAACATGGAAGAGAAAGAGAACCATGGGTTAAAAAATCCATGCCCTTTCCACCTAAATCAACTAAGAAAAAGGATGATGAAGAATTTGAACGCTTTGCTGAAATGCTTAGGCCAGTCTTTTTGCGCACTCGCTTGACTGATATTTTAAAGATGGCCCCTTATGCAAAATACATGAAAGACATCATCACTAATAAGAGAAAGATATCGGAAGCTGAAATCTCCACCATGCTTGCTAATTATTCTTTTAAGGATGGAGTACCTAAAAAACTTGGAGATCCGGGAATACCAACTATACCTTGCTCCATCAAAAGAAATTATGTTAAAACTGCTTTGTGTGACTTAGGAGCTGGTGTTAGTGTTATGCCTTTCTCCTTATATAAAAGACTTGATTTGAATAAACTCACACCTACTGAAATATCTTTGCAAATGGCTGACAAATCAACTGCCATACCTATCGGTATTTGTGAGGATGTGCCTGTTGTTGTTGTTGTTGTAAATGTTACTATCTTAACTGACTTTGTTATACTTGAGATGCCCGAGGACGACAACATGTCGATTATCCTTGGTAGACCCTTCTTGAACACTGCAGGGGCTGTTATTGATTGCAATAAAAGCAAGGTCACTTTTCATATCAATGGTAATGAGCATACGGTGCACTTTCCGAAGTAACAATTCCAAGTGAATGGTATTAATGTTATTGAAAAATCTCCGACACTCACTATTGGAAGTTTTCAACTACCTCTACCTACTGCCAAAAAGAAATATGAAATGCTTATTGTTGGGGACATGCATATCCCCGTTGAGGTAACTTGGTGTTTTACGAAAGTTCTTCGGTTTCATGCTAATCGAAGGTGGTTGTTAATAAGACTTGATCAACCTTATTAATGGATCACTTTTGAGAGGTATGAAGTTGATGAATTTAGTAAGCACAACCTTCTGCTCCCAACTTTTGTTTTCTGTTTTTCTTAGTTAAATAAAATAAAATGCCATGTTTTGTCTATTTTCTGAATTTCTCGTGTAATAAAAAATGGCCCAAAAATAAAAGTTCTCAGAATGCCCTGAAAAATTTAATACAATTTTTTTCTCAATATTTCTGAATTTTTAGTACAAATAACATCAGAGGGGGGTGCACCAGGTGGGCACAAACCACCTGTGTGCGCCAGCAGCCCCAGGCGCGCCCGGTGGGTTGTGGTCCCCATGTGGCCCCCTCACTTATCTCTTTAGCCCATGTCATAACCTACCTCCAGAAAAAATCACCATTGCTCTCTCTCGTGTTCTTGCTCTCAAACCCGCGGATTTCGATCTCTTTGCTCGAAGCTCTGTTTGCGAAACTATTTTGGGGGATTGCTACTTGGTATGTGACTCCTCCATTGCTCCAATTAGTTTTTGCTTTAGTGGATTATATTTTGAATAATTAGCTACTCTTGGAGCTTCTGTAGATGAGCTTGCATGTTGAATTCTTAGAGTTCTAAGTAGTTTGAATGCTCAATATAGCCTCTATGCCTCCTTATGAGTAGTTGCTATCAATCTTGTGAAGTTTTGTTGACAGAAATTTTTGTGTCCCAAAATTTTCAGAAATTGTACGTGAATAAAATGAACTTCTTTGGAAGGAGTTCTTCGAGGAGGAGGTCCTCAGAGGCATCATCTAGCAGTGGCTCAACTCGTCGGTCTTATGTTGAACCAAGTGCAAGTTCAATACAGGATGCCACTATCAAATCATGCTTATGGCCGTGCGACGATTTCATGACGAGTGCAGGTATTAAATAAGAATTTGAGCAATATGTTCACAACGCCAAGCTCGGTCCCTACATTGAAGATAAGTGCATCCAGCATCTCAGCCTCGCAGAATCGTTTACTAAAGAATTTAAATTCCATCCTCGTGAGTCTAGAGTTTCGTTTAAACTTTATGACCGTCCAACTACCATGCCTCTGGACGCGTTTAGTGGTGTGTGTAAAATTCCATTTTGGGGTTCGCTGGATGAACCACCAAGATCTGAGTATGAGTCAATCTTGATCAATCTTTGTTACGGCGAGGACAGAGGAGTGACACAAGGTAGAATAAAAAGTATTCATTTCCCATCAATTCAATACTTCGCACTGTTTAATGGCAAATGCATCGTAGGCAAACAAGACTGTAGTACACTTTGTGCTCCTGACTTGAGCCTCATACACACTGCTCTCACCGGTATTAAATGTTATAACCTTGGAGCGATTGTTGCATGCAGACTGCAACACAACGCTGGTAGTGGATATTTTTATGGTGGGATTTATGCTTCACATTTAGCAAAGGAGCTGGGTGTATCACCTTGGCCTAATGACCCTATCCTACCCACTCAGTACTTAGACTTTGAGGCCATGAAGCGCCATAAGTTCCTTAAGGGCAAAATCAATGATTATACTTATAACTTACGGTTCAATAAAAAATCCATTGTGCATACCTTTTTGCCTGCGCCTGCTCTCTTTGATTTTCACAGCAAAGGAAGGTATTATGTTTTTGAGAACGAGGCCCGTGCGCACAACGCGGAGGTCGTGGCTGCTCTGCAGGCCGAGGAGGCTGCACCAAGAGCCTCCGTGAGCTACCACTCTGACTATTATGCAAGCCGTGGATGGTGATTACCAAGCTAGGCCAAAAGCCTAAGCTTGGGGAAGTACGTATTTCCACCGACATTACATTCATGTTCGCACTTTTCATTCCGGTTGTCGGTGTTCACACTTTTTCATTGTATTATCCATGCTAGATTTATTTTCTCGCTTTCTTCTTGTGTGTTTGAAAAACTTTGAAAAAATCCAAAAAAATGTTTCTTGCTTCTTTTCGGTTTTTCTTTCTAGCTTAGCTAGTTGTAGTATTAAAAAGAAAACCCAAAAAGATTTCCTTGTTCTTCTTTTGCTTGTTGGGAGCTCTCCCGTGTAAATAGTTTTTCTCATTTTTATTTTTCTCTTTAATTTGCTTTCTTCAAGAAAAACTAAAAACTCCAAAAATATTTCATTGTGTTTCTCTGAAATTCTTTTCCTTTTATTGAGTCATACCAAGGAGAAGACCACGATGAAAATGTTGAGTGGCTCTCATATGCATTTCTATTGATCTAATAAAGAGCCCATATTACCATGTCTTCTCCTTTTGAATAAAATGTTTGCAGATTCCAGCTTAGTCTGCGGCACTCTTGCACTATTATTATTTTCATATCATTCAATCGTGCAAGTGAAAGGCAATAATGACGATATTTGATGAACTGGTTGTGGCAGAGAGAAACGCGTATGAACTCAACTTGTTCTATTTTTGTAAATATGTTTAACCTAGTATCTATGATTCAGCATATTATGATTAAACATGGTTGCAGTGACAATTAGAGATTATAGTTTCTCATGCCATGCTTAAGTAGCTAGGAGTGGATAATGATTTATCTTGGATTTCAACATGCATTAAAATGATTGTGATGTGGTATGATGATATGGTATCCTCCTCTGAATGTTTCAAGTGGCTTGACTTGGCACATGTTCAGGCATGTAGTTGAATCAAAACCAACATAGCCTCTATGATATTTATGTTCATGGTGTTCATATCCTACTCATGCTAGTATCCAATGTTACTTATGCATAATGCATGTTCATGACCGTTTTCGCTCTCTAGCTGGCCACTTCTCAACCTAATTGCTAGCCTTCGCCTGTACTAAGCGGGAATATTGCTTGTGCATCAAAATCCTAAAACCCAAGTTATCCCAGATGAGTCCACCATATCTACCTATATGCGGTATTACCCTGCCGTTCTAAGTAAATTTACATGTGCCACCTCTAAAAACTTCAAACAAACATTCGTTTTGTGTGCCTGGATTGTTCATAGAGCGACATGGGGTAGTCAGTATCTTCCATGCTAAGCGGGTTATTCTGATGATGAGTGTTTATTCACTCGTCCTTGCACGAGAAGGGGCGGTAATAGGGATTCCGAGTCCTGAATTCAAAAATTGCAAATAATTAAACAAAACTCCCCTAGGAATGATGTTGGTATGGACGGTACCCGTGGATTCGGCTAGCCATGGAGTGTGTTTGTTGGTGGAGGGGGAGTAAACCTTTACTTTTATCACTTGGGAACCGCCACTAATGTGTTTAGCATGGAAGATATTTATAACTTTTGGTCGTGACGTAAACAGGAAGGGTGCATTTCTCAAAATTTCATTTATCTCTATTTAAAAAAATCTGAGCTCTAGCACCGCTGCAAATCACTGTTTCCCTCTGCGAAGATCTATTTAATTTTATGTTGGGTCATCACCTTCTCAAATAAGCGCCAGATCTGAGAGCACTATTGTCATCCTCATGCATTGTGTATAGCTAATGTTGGATGCATCATGACTGGATCTTTTCTACCATGAATTACAATATTTAGTCACTGCTTGAACTTTGGAGGTGCTCTGCATTTATGTTTTGCGGTCTCAGAAAGGGTTAGCAAGATACCACTATTGTCATATTATATCATGATTGTTTTGATAAAGTGTTGTCATTTGAGATATTTTATTATTGCTCGTTAGTTGCTTATGCCATTGATATGAGTTAATATAATATCTAAGAGTTATTGTTGACATGGTTAGTTATAATCTTTGCTGAAAACCTGGGTGCTACTTAAGCTTATTTATGTAAACAAGAACAAAAGAGTTCGTAAAAGTTTTTCTTTTTCACTTTCAGTTTATCAACTGAATTGCTTGACGACAAGCAAAGGTTTAAGCTTGGGGGAGTTGATACGTCTCCGTCATATCTACTTTTCCTAATGCTTTTGCTCTTGTTTTGAACTCTAATTTGCATGATTTGAATGAAACTAACCCGGACTGATGTTGTTTTCAGCAGAACTACCATGGTGTTGTTTTTGTGCAGAAATAAAAGTTTTCGGAATGGAACGAAACTTTTTGGAGAATTTTTGTGGAATAAAAGAAAAATACTGGAGCCAAAAACCACCGGAGGGGGGCCCCTGGGTGAGCACAACCCACCAGGGCGTTCCCCCCCTCCAGGCGCACCCAGGTGGGTTGTGCCCACCTGGTGGCCCCGCAGACCCTAACTCCGACGCTATAAAATCCTATTTTTGGAGAAAAAATCAGGGAGAAAGAATTATCACGTTTCACGATACGGAGCCACCGCCACCTCCTGTTCTTCGTCGGGAGGCCAGATCTAGAGCCCGTTTGGGGCTCCGGAGAGGGGGATCTTCGATCTTCGTCATCACCAACCCTTCTCCATCGCCAATTCCATGATGCTCCCCACCAGGAGTGAGTAATTCCTTCGTAGGCTTGCTGGTCGGTGAGGAGTTGGATGAGATTCATCATGTAATCAAGTTAGTTTTGTTAGGGCTTGATCCCTAGTATCCATTATGTTCTGAGATTGATGTTGTTATGACTTTCCCATGCTTAATGTTTGTCACTGCGGGCCCGGGTGCCATGATTTCAGATCTGAACCGTTTATGTTATCACCATTATATCTATGTTCTAGATCCGATCTTGCAAGTCGTATTCACCTATTACGTGTTATGATTCATAAACCCCAGTGTGACAGTAATTGGGATACTTTTCGGTGATGACCGTAGTTTGAGGAGTTCATGTATTCACTATGTGTTAATGCTTTGTTCCGGTTCTCTATTAAAAGGTGGCCTTAATATCCCTTAGTTTCCTTATGGACCCCGCTGCCACTGGAGGGTAGGACAAAAGATGTCATGCAAGTTCTTTCCATAAGCACGTATGACTATTTACGGAATACATGCCTACATTATATTTACGAACTGGAGCTAGTTTTGTATCGCCCTAGGTTATGACTGTTATATGATGAATATCATCCAACGAATTCACCGATCCAATGCCTACGAATTTTCCACATATTGTTCTTGCTAAGTTACTACTGTTGTTGCTACCGTTATACTTGCTACAAAATCATTGCTATCACTGTTACCATTACTGCTACTATCATCACTGCTATCAAAAGTATCATATTACTGTGCTACTGATCATATTGCTGCAGATAATTAATCTCCAGATGTGGTTGAATTGACAACTCAGCTGCTAATACTTTACAAGTATTCTTTGGCTCCCCTTGTGTTGAATCTATAAATTTGGGTTGAATACTCTACCCTCGAAAACTGTTGCGATCCCCTATACTTGTGGGTTATCAATGGTGTCTATATTAGCAAGTTTAATAGTAACATCTATGTCTTTTATTTCAGCGGGTGCTATGTCATTCATAATTTCTTGGTATAAGGTAAAAGGAATAGCACTCACGCTAGCACCTAAGTCACATAAACCATGATAACAATGATCTCCTATTTTAACTGAGACAACATGCATGCCAACAACAGGTCTATGTTTATCATTTTCATCGGGTTTGGCAATTCTAGCAGCTTCATCATAGAAGTAAATAATATGCCCATCAATATTTTGTACCAGGAGATCTTTAACCATAGCAACACTAGGTTCTACCTTAATTTGTTCATCAGGTTTAGGTGCTCTAATATTACTTTTGCGAACCACAGTTGAAACCTTAGCATGTTCCTTTATCCTAACCGGGAAAGGTGGTTTTTCAATAAAAGCAGTAGGCACAACTGGATCAACATTGTAAATAATAGTTTCATCTTTAACTATGAACGGTTCTTTAATTTCTTCTTTAATAGGGGGATGATATTTAAACCACTTCTCCTTAGGGAGATCAACACGAGTAGCAAAAGATTCACAAAAAGTGGCTACTATCTCAGAGTCAAGTCCATATTTAGTGCTAAACTTGTGAAAAGCATCAGTATTCATAAAAGATTTAACACAATCAAATTCAAGCTTAATACCTCTCTTTACCTTCATCAAGTTCCCAATCTTCAGATTTGCGTTTAATTCTTTCTAAAATATCCCACCTGAATTCAATAGTCTTCTTCATAAAAGAACCAGTACAAGAAGTATCGAGCATGGATCGATCATCATGAGAAAGCCGAGCATAAAAATTCTGAATAATAATTTCTCTAGAGAGCTCATGATTGGGACATGAATATAACATTAAATTAAGCCTCCCACAAGCTAGAGCGATACTTTCTCCTTCATGAGGCCAAAAATTATATATATATAATTCCGATCACGATGAACTAGATGCATTGGATAATTTTTTGGCGAAATTCCAATTTCAATCGATTCCAGTTCCAAGATCCAATATCATCTCATAGCCTATACCATATCAATGCTTTTCCTTTCAAAGATAAAGGGAAAACCTTCTTATTAGCTTCGTCTCCGGATAAACCTGCAAGCTTAAATAATCCACAAAATTCATCCACATATATCAAGTGCATATCAGGATGTTCAGTTCCATCTCCTGCATAAGGATTGGCTAGCAGTTGTTCTATCATACCCGAAGGAATTTCATAACCAATATTTTCAGTAGGTGCAGTAGGTTGAGGGGCAACTAATTGTGCTTCCGGTCGAGGTGAATATACCCCGAACAAACCCCTAAAAGGATGGTTCTCCATAGTAACAAGTGACAATAAATTTCAGCACATAGTAATAATTTTTCCTTACCAATTTTCACTTACCAAGAGTGCTTCACTCCTCAACAACGGTGCCAGAAAAGAGTCTTGATGACCCACAAGTATTGGGGATCAATCATAGTCCTTTCGATAAGTAAGAGCGTCGAACCCAACGAGGAGCAGAAGGAAATGACAAGTGGTTTTCAGCATGGTATTTTCTGCAAGCACTGAAATAGTCGGTTACAGGTAGTTTGATAGCAAGATAATTTGTAACGAGCAAGTAACGGTAACAGTAAATAAGGTGCAGCAAGGTAGCCCAATCCTTTTGTCTCAAAGGACAGGCCAAAACAGTCTCTTATGATAAGCAAAGCGTTCTTGAGGGTACACGGGAATTTCACCATATCACTTTCATCATGTTGGTTTGATTCATGCTCGCTACTTTGATAATTTGGTATGTGGGTGGACCGGTGCTTAGGTGATGTTATTACTTGAACAAACCTCCTACTTATGATTAACCCCCTCGCAAGCATCTGCAACTACGAGAAAAGTATTAAGATAAAATCTAACCATAGCATTAAACTTTTGGATCCAAATCGGTCCCTTATGAAGTAGCGCATAAACTAGGGTTTAAGCTTCTGTCACTCTAGCAACCCATCATCTAATAACTACTCCACAATGTATTCCCTTAGGCCCAAATATGGTGAAATGCCATGTAGTCGATGTTCACATGACACCACTAAGGGAATCACAACATACATATCATCAAAATATCAAACACATATCAAGTTCACATGATTACTTGCAACATGACTTCTCCCGTGACCTCAAGAATAAAAGTAACTACTCACAAATAATAATCATGCTCAAGATCAGAGGGGTATTAAATAACATAATGGATCTGAACATATAATCTTCTACCAAATAAACCATATAGTAATCAACTACAAGATGTAATCAACACTACTAGTCACCCACAGGTACCAATCTGAGGTTCCGGTACAAAGATTGAACACAAAAGATGAACTAGGGTTTGAGAGGAGATGGTTCTGTTGAAGATGTTGATGGAGATTTCCCTCCCAAAGATGAGAGGGTTGTTGGTGATGACGATGACAATGATTTCCCCCTCCGGGAGGGAAGTTCCCCCCGCGGAATCGCTCCGTCGGAGGGCAAAAGTGCTCCTGCCCAAGTTCCGCCTGGAGACGGTGGCGCTTAGTCCCAAAAGTCCCCCCCCCCCTTTATTTTTTCTAGGTCAAAATGACCTATATACCAGAAGATGGGCACCGGAGGTGGGCCAAGGAGGGCACAACCCACCAGGGCGCGCCTGGGGGCCCAGGCGCGCCCTGGTGTCTTGTGCTCACCAGGGTGGCCCCCTCCGGTAATTATTTGCTCCAGTATTTTTTATATATTCCAAAACAATTCTCCGTAAATTTTCAGCTCATTTGGAGATGTGCAGAATAGGTAACTCTGACGTAGCTTTTTCAGGTCTAGAATTCCAGCCGCCGGCATTCCCCCTCTTTGTGTAAACCTTGCATATTATGAGAGAAAAGGCATTAGAATTGCTCCAAAAAGCATTATTATGCATAAAAACATTATAAATAACAGTAGGAAAACATGATGCAAAATGGACGTATCAGGCGCACCCTTCGAGCTTGTGGGCCCCTCGGGCACCTCCTTGACGTGAGACCAACGCCGAAAATTCCTATAAATACCAAAACCCCCGAAAAGAACCCTAGATGAGAAGTTCCGCTGCCGCAAGCCTCTGTAGCCACAAAAAACCAATCAGGACCCCGTTCCGGCACCCTGCCAGAGGGGGAAATCATCACTGGAGGCCATCTTCATCATTCCAACGGCCACCATGATGAGGAGGGAGTAGTTCACCCTCGGGGCTGAGGGTATGTACCAGTAGCTATGTGTTTGATCTCTCTCTCTCTCTCTCTCTCGTGTTCTTGATTTGGCACGATCTTGATGTACCGCGAGCTTTGTTAATATATTTGGATCTTATGGTGTTCTTTCCCCTCTACCTTCTTGTGATGAATTGAGTCTTGCTCTTTGATGTTTCGTTATGTTGGATTGAGTATTGGATTTGAGAACACTTGATGTATGTCTTGCGATGGGATATCTGTGGTGACAATGGGATGTTCTATTGATTCACTTGATGTATGTTTTGGCACTCAACTCGTGGATTCCCAAGGCGACATTGGGGTAATCTGTGCATAGGGGTTGATGCATGTTTTCGTCCTACGTTCTCCGATAGAAACTTTGGAGTGATTCTTTGTTGCACGTTGAGAGATTGTTATATGATCAAATTATGTTATCATTGTTGAGAGAATTTGCACTAGTGAAAGTATGAACCCTAGGCCTTGTTTTCAAGCATTGCAATACCTTTTTTGCTCACTTTTCTTACTAGTTACCTTGCTGTTTTTATATTTTCAGATTACAAAAAACTATATCTACTATCCATATTACACTTGTATCACCATCTCTTCGCTGAACTAGTGCACCTATACAATTTACCATTGTATTGGGTGTGTTGGGGACACAAGAGACTCTTTGTTATTTGGTTGCAGGGTTGTTTGAGAGAGACCATCTTCATCCTACGCCTCCCATGGATTGATAAATATTAGGTCATCCACTTGAGGGAAATTTGCTACTATCCTACAAAACTCTGCGCTTGGAGGCCCGACACGAGTCTACAAGAAGAAAGGTTGCATAGTAGACATCAAGCTCTTTTCTGGCACCGTTGCCGGGGAGGTGAGTGCTTGAAGGTATATCTTTAGATCTTGCAATTGAATCTTTTAGTTTCTTATTTTATCACTAGTTTAGTCTATAAAAGAAAACTACAAAAAATGGAATTGAGGTTGCCTCATATGATTCACCTTTATAATGTCTTTCGTGAAAATGATGGAAAGGAAAATTGTGCTCAATTGATAGAAGACGAATTCAATAAAATGGTTGGCGTAAAATCTTTGAATGATGAGCATGATTGTAATGTTGTTAGTATGAATTCTTTGAATATCCATGATGCTAATGATATGCAAAGCCACAAGCTTGGGTATGCTATGTTTGATGAAGATGATATTTTTAGTTCCCCAAGTTTTGATGACCAAATTTATTATGATGATAGCATGCCTCCTATTTATGATGATTATGTTGTTGAAAGTGGGTTTGGAAGAGTGTCAACTCTAGTCAATGATCCCATTATTTTGGAGGGTGTTGAATCTTTTCAAAATATTTATAAAAGTGGATTTGGAGAGGTCATGACTTTATTTAGTGATGAATCCACTATTTTGGAAGAGGTTTCAATTTATTATTATGAGAACAAAGTTGCTATCTATGATGACTATTGTGATGACACTTATGATATAAATAATAATGATAACCATGGAACTTGTCATCATAATTTTAATTCCCAATATGAATATGCCAATCAAGTATCACATGATAGTTATTTCATTGAATTTGCTCCCACTATTATGAATGAGAAGAAATTTGCTTATGTGGAGAGTAGTAAAATTTCTATGCTTATGAATCATGAAAAAATGCTTTATATGATAGCTATATTGTTGAATTCATTCATGATGCTACTGAAAATTATTATGAGAGAGGAACATTTGCTTTTACATATCTCAATAATATCAAGTTTCCTCTCTATGTATTGAAAATCTTGAAGTTTTGCTTGTTTTGCCTTCCTATGCTAGTTGATTCTTGCTCCCATAATTTGTTTGCTCACAAAATCCCTATGCATAGGAAGTGGGTGAGGCTTAAATGTGCTAGTCATATGCTTCATGATGCTCTCTTTTTGTTTCAATTCTTATCTTTTATGTGAGCATCATTGAAATCATCATGCCTAGCTAAAAAGGCATTAAAGAAAAGCGCTTATTGGGAGACAACCCAATATTTACCCCTACTGTTTTTGTGTGTTCACATGATTAAGCTACTATATTAATCATGTTTTATAACTTTTGTTTCAATAAAGTGCCAAGTAAAGCCTTTGGGATAGTGTGGATGATAGTTGACTTGATTCTGTGCAAAAACAGAAACTTTTGCACCCAGTAACAGAATTGTTAAAAATCACTGGGGCGTCGAAAAATTCTGATTTGTTTACAGATGATTGATATACAAATTTCCTACGTTGTCCTAATTTTTCAGATTATTTGGAGTAACATAAGTATGAGAATAATTCAGATCTTTACAGACTGTTCTGTTTTTGACAGATTTTGTTTTCGATGCATAGTTTGCTTGTTTTCTAGTTTCTGTCGCTTATATTGCTTAATATAAATTGTGGAAATTATAGAGTACAGTAGAAATTATGTGGAAACAATTATGAATCTTGTCTTTGACAGTACCCAAATGAATGATTTGTTTTATCATACTAATCCATCTCATGAAGTTCCGTTAAGTTTTGTGTGATTGAAGTTTTCAAATTTTGGGTGAGATATCGATACGAGGAGAATAAGGAGTGACAAGCAAATAAACACTCATCATGAGAATGCTAGGTTCTTGTCACTCCTTGTTCTCCTCATATCGATATCTCACCCAAAACTTGAAAACTTCAATCACACAAAACTTAACGGAACTTCAACACTTGGGTACTGTCCAACGGGCAGAAATCCTCTCCCCACCAAGAACACTACATAAAGCCCCCTTCTTCCTCCTCCATCCCCAACCCTAATGTCTTGTTGAGCTCCACCATTGCTACACTCCATTTTGCTCAATACTCTCAATCCCTCCACCCAAACTTGTTGAAAATTTGGGGACTGGGAGAGCAAGACCCGATCTACATCTTGACCAAACCAAATCGTGTTCCCTGCAAGATTTCTTCCCCATTGACTTGTTACTCTTGGAGCTTGGGCTCCTAGGCGGTCAGAGGTTCCTTCGGAAGCTTCCTTGCTTGTGGTGTGCTCCAGAGAAGTTTGTAAAGGTGTGGTGGTCGCCTTCAAGACCAACACCGAGTGATTCGAGGCTCATCCGTTGGGGGTGACTCGAAAGAGATTACAGTGAGCCTTCGTGGCGTTCCGCAAGCCTTGGCTCCGTCACTGCTCTAAATGGAGAGTAGCTCTTCCCCAAGGAAGAGTTAACTTCGGGATAAAATCCGTGTCCTCGCCTCACTTGTGGTTAATCCTTTCCCGCACTTTACTTTGCCTTGTATGCTTGTTGCCTTGCTAATTAGATTGTTGCTGTAGGATCGAAAGTATGTCTAGAGGGGGGGTGATTAGACTACTTTACCAAATAAAACATCTAGCCTTTTCCAAATTTTAAGTGTTGGCAGATTTTAGCAACTTAGCACAAGTCAAGCAATCAACCTACACATGCAATTCTAAGAGTATAGCAGCGGAATGTAAATCATTGCATATGAAGGTAAAGGGGAGAAGTTTGGAGGGAGCAAACGCAATGTAGACACGGAGATTTTTGGCGTGGTTCCGATAGGTGGTGCTATCGTACATCCACGTTGACGGAGACTTCAACCCACGAAGGGTAACGGTTGCGCGAGTCCACGGAGGGCTCCACCCACGAAGGGTCCACAAAGAAGCAACCTTGTCTATCCCACCATGGCCATCGCCCACGAAGGACTTGCCTCACTTGGGTAGATCTTCACGAAGTAGGCGATCTCCTTGCCCTTACAAACTCCTTGGTTCAACTCCACAATCTTGACGGAGGCTCCCAAGTGACACCTAACCAATCTAGGAGACACCACTCTCCAAAAGGTAATAGATGGTGTGTTGATGATGAACTCCTTGCTCTTGTGCTTCAAATGATAGTCTCCCCAACATTCAACTCTCTCTCACAGATTTGGATTTGGTGGAAAGATGATTTGAGTGGAAAGCAACTTGGGGAAGGCTAGAGATCAAGATTCTTGTGGTTGGATTGGAATATCTTGGTCTCAACACATGAGTAGGTGGTTCTCTCTCAGAAAATGAATGCTGGAAGTGTAGGCACGTTCTGATGGCTCTCCTCACAAATGGAGGAAGGGTGGAGGGGTGTATATAGCCTCCACACAAAATCTAACCGTTACACACAATTTACCAAACTCGGTGGGACCGAATAGTGAAACTCGGTCAGACCAATTTAGTTCAAAAATGTGAATGTTAGGATTTTTGGTGGGACCGACATGTCAACTCGGTGAGACCGATTTCATTAGGGTTAGGGCATAACGTAATCT
Organism: Thinopyrum elongatum; assembly: GCA_011799875.1. Taxonomy (NCBI): domain Eukaryota; kingdom Viridiplantae; phylum Streptophyta; class Magnoliopsida; order Poales; family Poaceae; genus Thinopyrum; species Thinopyrum elongatum. The sequence continues at coordinate 615,847,347 of CM022298.1, forward strand.
CGGTGAGACCGATCACATGAACTCGGTGAGACCGATTTCTGTAATAGGCAAACAGAGAGTTGGTCAGGCAAACTCGATGGGACCGATCGCTCATTTCGGTGAGACCGAAACATTACGAAGAGGAAACAGAGAGTTTGCATTGCGAACTCGGTGGGACCGATCGCTCATCTCGGTTAGACCAAAACGTTACGAAGGGAAATAGAGAGTTAGCAATCCCATCTCGGTGAGACCGAGATCCCTATCGGTGAGACCGAACTGATTAGGGTTTCTGGCAGTGGCTATGTCAAATGAACTCGGTGGTGCCGGATAGATCAAATCAGTGGGGCCGAGTTTGACTTTTGGTTTGGGACATATGTGGATATGAGAAAGTGGTTGAGGGTTTTGGAGCATATCACTAAGCATTTTGAGCAAGCAAGCCATTAAGCAACACCTTATCCCCTTTTAATAGTATTGGCTTTCCTATGGACTCAATGTGATCTTGGATCACTAAAATGAAAAGAGTAGAGTCTTGAGCTTGAGCCAATATGTGTCCTTAGCATTTTGAGGGGTCCACATCTCTAGTCCATGCCATGCCAATCATTGAACTTTCTAAAATGATCATCTTGAAAGAGTATTAGTTCAATGAGCTATATGTTGTTAAGAATTACCAAAACCACCCAGGGATTAGTTGCACTTTCAATCTCCCCCTTTTTGGTAATTGATGACAACATATAGATCAAAGCTTCGACACATGATAATAAGAATGAAGTATATCGTCGCTTTGAGAAGTATGTGATAAGCAAGAGCTCCCCCTAAATTTGTGCATTATTTAAAATTTGCCTTTGAATGCAAATGCACAATCGATTAGGATCATGGGTTACTCTTCCATGTCACATACATCTTGGTGGAGCGCTCAAAATGATGGAATATGAAAATATGCACTCATCACCAAGGCAAAGTGAATGATCATACAAGAGAGATAAATAATGTCATCATCCAAGCACAAACATTAATGTAGGATATGATCAAACACATGACGATAAGTATCTCACACACATAAACATAGAGTATCAACCAAGCAAGCACACAAAAAGTAGCAAACAAGTAGCAAAGAGAATGGCAAAAAGAAGCAAGCACTCTCTCTCGAAGCCTATGATCTATACACTTTCTCCCCCTTTGGCAACAAGTTACCAAAAAGCTTGAAAATGCATAGTGCTATGCGTCTCTCTAGGCTTGATCTTCGGGAGGCGGTGTAGAGAGGACTCCAAAAACAAATGCATCTGTTGAGGTTGTTGGCGCTGGTGGAGTTGCAACCGGAGGGGCAACTGAAGCTGTAGCTGCAGGTGCTGACGCATTAGCTCTTGTATCTGTCACAGGCACTGCTGCAGATCTCTGTGCCCTAGGCACTCTCTGAAAAGCATATGTGGTAGCTTTCCCTTTCCTCTCTTCAGCTTCTTCCTGGAGCTGCTCAACAGCTGTCTGCATCTCTATCACCTTCAAGTCCAGATCATAAAACTTTGTTTCAATGATCCTCTCCAGGCTCTCTTGATTCTGAGTCAGGGTGGCCAAACCTTTCTCAATCCTCAAAGTTGCTTGAATGAGATAGCTAAGTTGATCTTGTTTAGACTTGAGAAAAACTTGGGATGCCTCTTCAACACTTGGCATCTTGGCTGCCTTCGCTGCCTTTGCTTTCTCCCTCTTCTCTTGAGCCTCTACTGATGTAGGATCTTCAGCATCCATGACAACTGTGTTGTCCTCAAATTCAGGTTTCAAGGGAAGGTGTTCTTTATCCAATAAATATGTGCCTGTGCCCATCTTGGAGTTGATGAGCATCTGGATGTGTGGAGCATACCCACATGATCTCTTTTGGTCTGCAGCTGTCCTCTTGATTGTCTCAACAATCAAACTCATCACCTTAAACTTCTGGGGCACATCAAACAATAGAAGAAAATTGATGGAGTGGCCTCTGATCATCCTGTGATCTCCTGATTTGGGCAACAAGGTGTGCCTCAAGATGGTGTTAATAGTGGCCAGTCCAGACAATAGATAATATACAGAGCCTAGCTTGTGAGTCTCCAAGGCTTTGTCAGGAATCTCCTTATACATGTTGGCCATGGAGTTGTGATCTTTCTTTCTCTTGGCATAGACATCTATGTCATCCTCAAGCTCTGCAGGGGCATTGATCAGCTTGGCCCACTCAGCAACTGTTGATTGGTACCTTGTACCTTCAGACATCCATACAATCCTTCCATCTGGATAGAAATGAGCTGTAGAATAGAATTGCATAATGAGCTCATCATTCCACTTGGTAAGCTTCTGACCCACAAAAGTGTCTACTCCATTGAGTCTGAAACTTTCATGCACTCCTGGGAAGTGGTCTACATTGTTGTCGATGTATTCCCAGTCTACCCACTTCATGTCACACACTATGGGCTTCTTATCCAAAAGAATTGTCTCATAGAAGTCCTGCTGCTCCTTGGTGTGAAATCTATAGTCCACAACAGTCCTTCTCCTCACAGCATATGGATCTGATTGTCTCCACAATCTGAGACCTGCATCCTTCCTTGCTTTCATATTCTCAGCCACTGAATGATTGTCATCATGGTCAGGGATCTTTGGCTTTAGCTTCCTGAGCACTTGGGCTTCTTCTTCATCTTCCACTTCAGGCACTGGGGCCTTGTTCTTTTCAGCAGCTGGTATGTTTCTTGTGCTTCTCTTTGGTGCAGACTTAGAAGCTTGAGCAGTAGACTTGGGGGCAGTCTTGGGCTTTGTTGAAGCAGCCCCAGACTTGATGGCATCCCCCATCAACTTCTGAGCTTTGGGTGCTGGTGCAGCATCCTCTTCTTCATCTTCTTCTTCATCCTCAGCTGGGTCTCTCATCATAGAGGGTTTGCCAATCACTCTGGCTATTGTCTTCTTGACCCTTTCCTTTCTCTTCTTGCCCTCACCAGCCTCCTTTGGTTCAAGAGTGAACTCAATGGTTTCCTGAGTTGAGGCTCTGGCTTTGGACATGGGCACTCTCTTGGCAGGAGCTTTCTTGTGCAACACAGGCTTGGTTGCAGCAGCAGCAGCAGCATATTCCTTTTTTAGCACCTTCTTCTTGGAGCTGACTTCCTCCTCAACAGCAACATAGTCTTCATCTTCAGAATCAGAATTTCTCTTTCTCCTCTGCCTAGTAGCAGCCTTAGGCAGATTGCTAGGAGTACTTCTGCTGCCATCCTCATAGCTGTCAGAGGGACTAGTGCCCTCACTTAGATTCACTTGCTCCTCAGACTTGTTCTGGCTATCACTCTGATTAGACATTCTGGCACTGCAAACTGAAAGCTGACCCTGTGAATAGTTATAGATGAGATAGAGTGGATGAGCATCACAAACTGCAGAGATTTTGCAAAACAATTGAGTCAAAAATTTAGTTTTAGTTTTCCACAGAAAGCATTTCGGAGCTACCGATTTGTTAAACTCGGTGCCACCGAAGCAATGTTGGAGTCTGAACTAGTGTGATCGGTCAGACCGAGACACAGTTCGGTGAGTCCGAGATTGCTAGGGTTTCAATGAGAGTTGAACTCGGTCACACTGATTTGCAACTTTCGGTTAGACCGAAAGTTACAAGTGCAATGGCCTAAGCCAAATCGGTGAGACCAATTTCTACAACTCGGTCGGTCCGAGATGAGTTCGGCGGAAACCTAACCCTAAATTTTCGAATCAAAACTAATCTAAAGGAAGTTTTCGTTGGATAGATTGATCTCATACGTGGTAAGAATCATGGCATTGTCTTTGTGCTAAGAATCGGAGGTAAAGATTGCACAAAGGGTCGAACTCATACCCTAACTTGGCGATGAGCTCGCTACGACGGCAACGGCGGTGTAGATTTCCATTGACGGTGGCGGAGACCAGCGGCAGGGGGTCGCTGGCGATGAGAGGACGATCCGGAGACCCGAGTCGGCAGAGCAGGACACGCGCAGGCAAAAAGGTTTCGGAGAAATTTCCAAAATTTGACCCGTCGGTATATATATCCTGACCCTGTCGGTGTGACCGAGTGGAACAACTCGGTGGCACCGAGATGCAGAATCGCAAGTGGTTACTGCAACTCGGTGTGACCGAATGGTTCTAATCGGTTGCACCGAGATTGAAAACCTAGATCAACTCAGTGAACTCGGTATGACTGAAAAGGACGAATCGGTCAGACCGAAATGCACAGAGAGGTTTTGGAAGTTTAAGTCTATGACGAATCGGTGACTCCGAGTGCTCCTCACCCAGAGGGTTCGAATCTGACTTGATCAAACTTTGTGATGTAGCATGAATAAAGTTTGAGACGAGAAAAGCATAGATAGCTAAAGGAGGTTCTTAGGCATTCTTGTCCATCCATTTGGCAAAAGAAACAGATCAAACAATCAAAACAACAAATGGATGTCCTTGAATGAGAAAAAATATGCAACCAACATGCTCACACAATAAAATGGCCAATGAAATATGTGACAAAGCATGCACAAACACTCTAGCATCTATCAAGCAATTGGCGATGACTAGGTCATCTATATATGAGTATATTGACTTAGGAGTCAAATGAGAACATTTGATCATAGGTCATACTCATAGTTTAAGAACAAGTGGGGTTACCACTTTTACATAAAGCATTATTGTGTTCACACCATTAGAGTTGCTTTAGCTCAATTCTTAGAGTAAAGCTCCTCCTGGATGTGATATCCCCCCTAAGAGGGATGAACTAACCTTGGGTTTTGTCGATGATGACTTCATGTAGATGTTGAAGATGTGGATGCTCAATGTCGATGTAGATCATTTGGAGCAATCCATTGGAGTGAGTTGCACTTTCAATACCTACATGGGTTAGTCCCACAAGGAACAAACAAGGATATCCATAGACATAGAGTGAAGTACACACAAGATGATGTCCATGAAAGCATTAGGTTACCTTGTCCCTTGTCTTACCAACAAGAGGGTTTGTGACTCCTTGAACTAGTGCAAGATGTGGAAGATGATTGCACTTGTTCTTGCCAAAATGATACGAGTGAAATATGTTGGCGGAGTCATCCTTAGGAATTCTCTAGTTCTTCTTCTTCGGGATCCACATCATCTTGATGGGAATCCTTGGAGTTGTAGTCGTACTTGATGAAGTAGAACTTGATGTAGTCTTGGGAACCCACTTGACCAAGGCCTTAGGAGTTTCTTCAAATGCATCAATCTCCTCTTGAAGCTTGTCCTTACCTTTTTGCTTGAGGTCCTGTGGTGGAAGATCATCTTGAGCTTGTGTCCCCTCGAAGGAAGTAGGATCATACTTCTCTTGTTGAGGAACAAACTTCGTCTTGGGGTATTGATCTTCTTCCCACTCAACTCCATTGGCATTGAACTTTCGTTCAAAACCAACACCTTGATTCTTCCGGTGCCTTCCTTGCTTGCGTACAATTTCCTCAAATTGCTTATTTCTGGCAAGGCTCTTGTAAACACCTTTCTCTATAATTCCCTTCAATAAGCTATTTTCTTGCTCAAGTGTAACTTGGCTAAGAGAATCATTAGTGGAATCAAGAGAACTACTAGACGCAACAATATTGGATTTAGCATGATTTGTTGGGGAACGTAGTAGTAAATCAAAAAAATTCCTACGTATCACCAAGATCAATCTAGGAGAAGCTTGCAACGAGAGAGAGGGAGTGCATCTTCATACCCTTGAAGATCGCTAAGCGGAAGCGTTACAAGAAACGCAGATGATGGAGTCGTACTCGCGGCGATTCAAATCGCGGAAGATCCGATCTAGCGCCGAACGGACGGCGCCTCCGTGTTCAACACATGTACAGCCCGGGGACGTCTCCTCCTTCTTGATCTAGCAAGGGAAGAGGAGAAGTTGAGGAAGAGCTCCGGCAGCACGACGGCGTGGTGGTGGAGCTTGTGGTTCTCCGACAGGGCTTCGCCAAGCACCACAGAGGAGGAGGAGGTGTTGGAGAGGGGGAGGGCTGCGCCAAGGAAGAGGTGCCGCTGCCCTCCCACCCCCCTTCTATTTATAGGGTGAAGGGAAGAGGGGGCCGGCCCCCTTAGATCCCATCTAGGGGGGGGGAGGGGGCGGCGGCCAAGGGGAGGACTTGCCCCCCAAGTTTGGTGGGGGCGCCCCCACCCCCTAGGGTTTCCAACCCTAGGCGCCTTGGGCCCCTTGGGGGGGCGCACCAGCCCACCAGGGGCTGGTTCCCTCCCTTGCTCAGCCCACTTGGCCCACTGGGGTAGGTGGCCCCACCCGGTGGACCCCCGGACACCTTCCGGTGGTCCCGGTACAATACCGATAACCCCCGAAACCATTTCGGTGACTGAAACTGGACTTCCCATATATAATTCTTCACCTCCGGACCATTCCGGAACTCCTCGTGATGTCCGGGATCTCATCCGGGACTCCGAACAACCTTCGGTAACCACATACAATTTCCCATAACAACTCTAGCGTCACCGAACCTTAAGTGTGTAGACCCTACGGGTTCGGGAACCATGCAGACATGACCGAGACATCTCTCCGGCCAATAACCAATAGCGGGATCTGGATACCCATGTTGGCTCCCACATGTTCCATGATGATCTTATCGGATGAACCATGATGTCGAGGATTCAATCAATCCCGTACGCAATTCCCTTTGTCCATCGGTATGTTACTTGCCCGAGATTCGATCGTCGGTATCCTTATACCTTGTTCAATCTCGTTACCGGCAAGTCTCTTTACTCGTTCTGTAACGCATGATCCCATGACTAACTCCTTAGTCACACTGAGCTCATTACGATGATGCATTACCGAGTGGGCCCAGAGATACCTCTCCGTCATACGGAGTGACAAATCCCAGTCTTGATTCGTGCCAACCCAACAGACACTTTCGGAGATACCTGTAGTGCACCTTTATAGTCACCCAATTACGTTGTGACGTTTGATACACCCAAAGCATTCCTACGGTATCCGGGAGTTACACAATCTCATGGTCCAAGGAAATGATACTTGACATTAGAAAAGCTCTAGCAAACGAACTACACGATCTTGTGCTATGCTTAGGATTGGGTCTTGTCCATCACATCATTCTCCTAATGATGTGATCCCGTTATCAACGACATCCAATGTCCATGGTCAGGAAACCACAACCATCTATTGATCAACGAGCTAGTCAACTAGAGGCTCACTAGGGACATGCTGTGGTCTATGTATTCACACATGTATTACGGTTTCCGGTTAATACAATTATAGCATGAACAATAGACAATTATCATGAACAAGGAAATATAATAATAACCATTTTATTATTGCCTCTAGGGCATATTTCCAACATGATTATTGTTACTACTAGAAGAAGAATCTTTCTTACTCTTGTTGCTAGATTTTACTTGTGGCATGTAAGTAGACAAGAGTAAACGCTTGGCAATGTAAGAAGAACTTTTCTTACGAAGATCATCATTGATTACTTTTAAGAACCCATGCTCTTGCTCTAGGTTGAGCTTTTCAAAGCGTAGTTTCTCATGAGTCTTTAAAAGCTCTCGATGATCTTCTAAGGTAGTTTCATGAGCTAACTTAAGAGTGTTTAGTTCTTTAGTTAGACGCTCAATCTCCTTCTTATCATCATCATTCATTTTATCTTGTTTAGCATGATTAATAGCAAATTCATCATAGTTTTCATCACTAGAGTTGTCAACAAGTAAATCATCATCACCTAGCAAATCATCTTCATCACTATTGAAATCAACATACTCGGGGTGTGATACCTTTGGGCCTTTAGCCATGAAGCATCTTCCAATTCCTTCATTTGGTGAGTCAAATATGTCATAGGAGTTGGTTGACACAAGTGCTAGACCGGCAACACCTTCATCTGAGTATATTCGGAGTCGGAGTGATAACTTCTCTCGGAGTGGTGGTTGGAGTCGGAGCCGGATACCCATTCACCAACATGAGCTTGATGTCTTTGTTTTGTATAGCTCCTTGATGACTTGTCCTTTCTTTCCGAATCCTTGCTTCTGCTAGAGGTTCTTCGTTCATAACGATCATCTCTACTCCTTCTCTCCCTTGGAGGTGATTCTTCTCTTTTGCTTCTTCTTTTAGGTGAGTCTTCTCTTCTTTTGTAGGGAGCCGTACACTCATTGGAGTAGTGTCCGGGTCTTCCACAATTGTAGCAATTACGCTCACGACTAGAAGATCTTTTGTCATTGTAGGACCTTGACTTGGAACTTCTTTCCTTGCTTCTACTCTTGTAGAACTTGTTGAAGTTCTTCACCATTAGGCTCAATTCCTCATTGAAGGCTTGTTTTTCACTTGATGATGTAGGAGCATCACATGAGGCTTTGTAAGCACCACTAGACTTGTTGTGAAGCTCTTCTTTATCCTTGAGTGACATCTCATGAGCAACAATTCTTCCAATGACTTTAGTTGGCTTGAGATCTTTATAATTTGGCATCATTTGGATCAATGTACACACGGTGTCGTATTTTCCATCCAAGGCTCTTAGGATCTTCTTGATGATAAATCTGTCGGTCATCTCTTCACTTCCTAAGCCGGCAATCTCGTTTGTGATGAGAGCAAGCTTAGAGTACATTTCAGCGACACCTTCACCATCCTTCATTTTGAACTTGTCCAGCTGACTTTGAAGCACATCCAATTTGGATTCCTTGACGAAGTCGGTACCTTCGTGCATATCAATCAAAGTATCCCAGATTTCCTTTGCATTCTCAAGACGGCTGATTTTGTTGAATTCTTTGGGGCACAATCCGTTGAAGAGGATAACGCAAGCTTGAGCATTGTATTGCAACATCTTCAATTCTTCCGCGGTAGCTTCACGATTCGGTTCTCTCCCATCGAAGAATTCACCTTGCAAGCCAATACACACAATAGCCCAAACGACGGGGTTATGTCCAAGAATATGCATTTTCATCTTATGCTTCCAACTAGCAAAATTAGTACCATCAAAGTAAGGACCTCTACGGTGGTAATTTCCCTCGCTAGACGCCATACTCTCCTAGGTTTGTGAAACCAAGGCTATGATCACCAAAGCTATGGAAATCAAGGCAAATGGAGACCAAAGCTCTGATACCACTTGTAGGATCGAAAGTATGTCTAGAGGGGGGGTGATTAGACTACTTTACCAAATAAAAAATCTAGCATTTTCCAAATTTTAAGTGTTGGCAGATTTTAGCAACTTAGCACAAGTCAAGCAATCAACCTACACATGCAATTCTAAGAGTATAGCAGCGGAATGTAAATCATTGCATATGAAGGTAAAGGGGAGAAGTTTGGAGGGAGCAAACGCAATGTAGACACGGAGATTTTTGGCGTGGTTCCGATAGGTGGTGCTATCGTACATCCACGTTGACGGAGACTTCAACCCACGAAGGGTAACGGTTGCGCGAGTCCACGGAGGGCTCCACCCACGAAGGGTCCACGAAGAAGCAACCTTGTCTATCCCACCATGGCCATCGCCCACGAAGGACTTGCCTCACTTGGGTAGATCTTCACGAAGTAGGCGATCTCCTTGCCCTTACAAACTCCTTGGTTCAACTCCACAATCTTGACGGAGGCTCCCAAGTGACACCTAACCAATCTAGGAGACACCACTCTCCAAAAGGTAATAGATGGTGTGTTGATGATGAACTCCTTGCTCTTGTGCTTCAAATGATAGTCTCCCCAACATTCAACTCTCTCTCACAGATTTGGATTTGGTGGAAAGATGATTTGAGTGGAAAGCAACTTGGGGAAGGCTAGAGATCAAGATTCTTGTGGTTGGATTGGAATATCTTGGTCTCAACACATGAGTAGGTGGTTCTCTCTCAGAAAATGAATGCTGGAAGTGTAGGCACATTCTGATGGCTCTCCTCACAAATGGAGGAAGGGTGGAGGGGTGTATATAGCCTCCACACAAAATCTAACCGTTACACACAATTTACCAAACTCGGTGGGACCGAATAGTGAAACTCGGTCAGACCGATTTAGTTCAAAAATGTGAATGTTAGGATTTTCGGTGGGACCGACATGTCAACTCGGTGAGATCGATTTCATTAGGGTTAGGGCATAACGTAATCTCGGTGAGACCGATCACATGAACTCGGTGAGACCGATTTCTGTAATAGGCAAACAGAGAGTTGGTCAGGCAAACTCGGTGGGACCGATCGCTCATTTCGGTGAGACCGAAACATTACGAAGAGGAAACAAAGAGTTTGCATTGCGAACTCGGTGGGACCGATCGCTCATCTCGGTTAGACCAAAATGTTACGAAGGGAAACAGAGAGTTAGCAATCCCATCTCGGTGAGACCGAGATCCCTATCGGTGAGACCGAACTGATTAGGGTTTCTGGCAGTGGCTATGTCAAATGAACTCGGTGGCGCCGGATAGATCAAATCAGTGGGGCCGAGTTTGACTTTTGGTTTGGGACATATGTGGATATGAGAAAGTGGTTGAGGGTTTTGGAGCATATCACTAAGCATTTTGAGCAAGCAAGCCATTAAGCAACACCTTATCCCCTTTTAATAGTATTGGCTTTCCTATGGACTCAATGTGATCTTGGATCACTAAAATGAAAAGAGTAGAGTCTTGAGCTTGAGCCAATATGTGTCCTTAGCATTTTGAGGGGTCCACATCTCTAGTCCATGCCATGCCAATCATTGAACTTTCTGAAATGATCATCTTGAAAGAGTATTAGTTCAATGAGCTATATGTTGTTAAGAATTACCAAAACCACCCAGGGATTAGTTGCACTTTCAGTTGCCTATCATATTTAGCTTTAAGCTTACTTGTCAAATAGGTTGTGTTCACCTAGTTGCATATCTAGTGAACCTATTTATCCGCTAAACCTTAAAATTGACAAGAAAGATTAAAATTTGTAGTCTCCTATTCACCCCCCTCTAGTCGACCGTATCGATCCTTTCACCAGGGTTCCGGTGGCGGCGTGCGAGGCTTCGGGCTGGCGGACAGAGTGGCAAATATTCGGGTGCAGTTGGTTGTGCAGAACTGGTTGCTGAAGAAAATTTCTTCAGTGATAAAATCCCAGCTCCTGATGGTTGACCGTGCATCTCTGGTTGCAGGCGGCGGCGGTAGACCTTGGAGGTTTGGGAGAATGAGAACCTCGACCAAAACCATTTGTCCCAACCTTGTTTTGTAGTAAGGTAACTTCAACCGGTCTTCTCTTCTTTTGAGATGACGAAAGTGACAGAATCACACGAACAAATCTGGAGCTCGAATCATTAGAGCTAGATGTCAAGAACTTGCAGAGAAGCCATAAGGAGGATACAAAGAAATTTCAGGAGTTCCAAGCTACAGTCAATAAAAAAACTTTGTTACCATGCAAAAGAATTTTGAAAGATACTCCCTCAGCAAACTAATATAAAATCTTTTTTAGATCACTAAAGCGGGGATCTAAAAAGTCTCATATCAATTTAAAGAGGCAATACATGTTAATTTTAGGCGTTTACTATTGGACCATGAACCTGAGGATGATGATGAGGAACCAGACGGGCAATAACACAATGGGTGGTTCACAACAAAACTACTCCTCTAGGTACAACAATAGGAATGCCCAAACAGTTGCCTTCTCCATAGACAGTTCCATAAAAACAAGCCTCCCCCCACTGCTGGTTCAGCTCAACTGAGATATCATATTGGGAAGGAGTTGAATTCGTATGATACTTCCAAAGTGCCCTATAGGCATCCCAATTATGGCAAATACAAACAAGATGTTGTCTAACCTCAAGCACAAACACAATAACATCATGTTAATTGTGAAGATTATATGGAAGAGGAAATTCGTGAAGTAAGCATGAGGACGCACAGGCCTCCTACACCTATGTCTAATAGAAGATTTCCTCTAATAGTCAAACCTTATAAATTGAAATATCTGTGAATTTAAGGAAGAAAAGTTGTCTCTTGGATTCATAATTTAGAGCAGTATTTTACAGCTGTTAGAACACCCATAGAGCAATATTCGTATTAGTCATCCTTCACAGTTTTGTTCGAAAAGACATTTTTAACTGTAATTTAAAAAAATTGTAATATTTGTAGACACTTTCTTTTATAGATTTTTAAGCCTATATTTCTTTTCATTATATTTAGTTATTTTAACAATTACTTACGCATTTTTTAACAAAGCTACAGTAGCAACGCGTGGGGAGAGAGTCATCGCACTACTCTATTTATCTTGACATGCACACATGCCAACTCAGCTATCATGCCATATCAGTAAGCATGCAATTAAACTAATGAATTTCCCTGCTCTACCGTGATGCCATGCCATCACTTATGTTTTCAATTTTTTGCTTCAGTTTACTAATAGTGAGTCCATTATCTCCTCCATGCAAAAAGAAGCAACAAAAACGATTGGCTATTCAAATCCCCACTGTCTCATTGATATTCAACTTCTTCCCGAAACAAGTCTAGGAGTAACAGCTGAAGGGATCGATTCATTCCCTCATAACATGTCCTTCTCATACGAGTTCTTCTCACCCGACAAGGATTCATGATTTTTTTTCTTCCCTTGCTTGATCTCTTCCTTAGAACCCAGACCAGCATGGGTACTGTACGACTGTACATATCCAGAGGTTCAGAGGCTGACATTGGTGCGGAAAGATGATGGAACCGATTTTGCTGTGGCTGTGGACAACATCGATGTCGAGATAGGGACAACAACGAGGCGAGACAAGAGGGTGAAGCACTACATATCATCGACCATGCCGGCCAAATCGGACGGGGGCGCCGCGGTCGCTGGGCACACTACCGCTGAGGATGTTGCCATGGGAAACACCATGAAGCCACCTCGATCAGGCCATCAGGCCCGCCTTCTCCCGTAATGTCATGCAGCCCAGCAACGTCAGGCACGCGTGCGTCCCACATCTCTTACTATTTCTCTACCACTCATCACCAGTCCGATTTCAATCCGCTACACGAGCACATCCATTTGTCATTGCATTGTGTCACCGCCTCTAGGATATATACCTGGTTGGCCTCCGTCTGCAAGCTCCACCTACTCCTCACAACATTTGTTGATTCAACTGCAGCACATTCAATTGTTGTAAAAGGGAGAAACAACCTTCATGCATGACTCTTAGATCTCGTGCTTCCTTTGTACTGTTTGTAGCATAAACTGTCACAACGTCTATTTTATGATATAGATGCTATATATACCATATAGCACTATGTAAGTTCAACGAAGTCACATATCCGAGAACAATTAACGTCGGGAGTTCATTCAAGACATATAATTTGTATTGCAGTATTAATTGCTACTTTTTTTATTAGCATCACATCAGATGTATTGTCTTCTTTCCATTGAGATGATCAAATGTAAGATCCTCTGTAAATTTGGTTAGAGAATAGATTGTACTAAGTAAGTTGATTTTAGAGTTACATATAAATCCAAGCCATCTTGTGCTGCAAAACATTTCTTATTTATATTTTCTTACTCCTTTTCTCCTTACTGAAAAAGGCTTTCGTCCCGCTTTATATATAAAGCAAAGATCATCAACAGCCCGATACAAACGCACGTCACCAGAACACACGCACACACCCAAGGCAGGATACATAAGCGCTGAGCGCAGCAACACCATCCCTAGCACTACATGAGCAACCGGGGGCCTCAACCGTGAACACGCCACCGCGAAGAGATGAAGCTACATACGGCGAACCATGGGCTCCAAGGCGGTGCCTTCAGGAAGGTTACGACACCAAAGCGTCGCCATCGCCCGACCCAAGGATCAGAGTTTCCCCCGAAGCAACACGATGGGCAGTGAGAGCCGCGGCGACACCTTAAAGAAGGGAACGAGCTTTGCCGCCGCCACCGCCCGACCCAAGGATCAGAGTTCCCCCTGAAGCAACACGATGGGCAGTGAGAGCCGCGACGACGCCTTGAAGAAGGGAACGAGCTTCGCCGCCGCTGGTCCGTCCGAAGATAGAACATGTTTTCACCCCGGCCAATATTCACCGCCACCGAACGTCACACCCTGGCTACCACGCCGCTCACACGGCCATGCCCACCAGACAGCACCAAGCCACGGGCTCTACCCATGAGCACCGCGACACCACCACCAGGGCTGCCGCCCCGGCATCCAGGACCTTGACGCCACCTCACCCGCCACCCACCGCTACCCCAACCAAAGAGACGAGTGGAAAGTCACCGCCTTTCGCACCCCTGAGCTGCCCCCAACGTCGAGACCCAATAGTGTCTCCTTATAGTGTGCCCCTCTCTTTCAAATTGTTTATTACACTATCATCCCGCTGCAACACGCGGGATATTGTCTAGTTATAGATATAGATGTGTCCCGCGAAAAAACCATTTTGATTTTTGTAGAATACAAAAAAACTATGTCGAATGTGGCGGACCCTTTTTTTTCGAACAATGTGATGGATTTTGATGCTAGACGGAAACGTTGGGCCGGCGCTGCACAAGGCACACGCACGCGGTGCCCAGGAAGCTCGCACGGACCAAGGCCTGCAGGCGGAGGAAAAAAAAACCTAGGCACGTTCACAGACACACCCCAGTAATTCACTATTTCCAATATCACACCCCAAGCCGAGCATTCGCGCGGGCCAAGAAAAACACCAAAGTAGACGAGGGGAAACGCAAAAATCGCATATCTCGCGGCCGGAGAGCGTGGCCCTCAATCAATCGGGAGACCCGGTGCCTCGCCCTGCCTTCCTATAAACACCGAGCCGCCGCCGTCTGCCTCGCCCAAACCCTCCCCAAAACCCTAGCTGATTCGGGGAACTAGGGTTTCCTCCCCGCCACCGCCGCCGCCAAGCTCCCGCCGGTGAGTCGCCCCTCTCCCCCCCGTCGGCTCGTTTATTTCGCTGTTCCGTGCTCCGCTGCGTCGATCGTACCGCCTCGGTGGACTTCGGGCGCTCGTGATTCGGCGACCTGAATTCCGAGGAGTGGCCGCTCCAGGGGCAGCGTCGTGGCGTAGTCGAGTTCGCAGCTGCGTCGCCCGTAGCTGGTAGCGCTGATTTTGTGTTCGCTGCGAGTTGGTCGGTTCGAATCGTTTGTACCTGTAGGATGCTCTCCGATTTTTGGTTTTAAGCCTCTAAGCGACAAAATCCTTTGCAACTGTCGAGCGGGTAGGATTCAGCACGAGATGTTTTGCTTGGCCGTAGATTTTTTTTTTGGTAGTACACGTTGGTAGTTCTGTTCTGCTTCGTTATGCTGTGCTTTGTGTTGTTGGTATTAACGGGCTATCCTTGATGTGATGACAAATTACCCAAGAAATTGTGTAGCTTGCACAGATGAATTGTTTATCTATACCAGGGTAGGGAAGAAACCGATGTGGGTTGTCTGTGTTTGTTACTCTTAAGTTGAAGCCCATCTCCTTGTGCAGAACTCACAAATTACTTACTATGGGTAAGTCAAGCAAGAAGTCCGCTGTCGAGGTTGCACCTGCCGCTGCGCTGGTCCCAGATGGAAAATCTGGAAAGAAAGGTATATATTTGAGGAATCATATGTCTCCTTGTTTTTATGTAGTAATATCATTCTGTGGTGTAACTCTTTTGATCTCAATTTGCAGGCAAGAGGAATGCGGAAGATAACATCGAGAAGGCTGTCAGTGCCAAGAAGCAGAAAACTGCCCCTGAGAAGGCCGTGAAGAATGATCTTAAAGTCAAGAAGCTCCCTCCAAAGAAGGTCGAAAGCAGCAGTTCTGATGAGGATTCTTCAGAATCCGAGGACGAGGTGCTTCACCTGTTCTTCTCTTTGCCTTCTTTTTTGTTAAACAGTAACATGCATTGTGTATTTGAAGTTTATTATTTTAAACATGATACTGCATAGAATTATTCCGCATGAAGATCATTTGCATTCATTGCTTGTGTCATTGTTGTCACCTAGGTGTATATTTTCACTACTCTGTGGAATCAATTTTCTAAATAAATCTTTCCCAGGTGATGGTTCAACCGAAGAAGGCTGCCCCATCTGCTAAACAGGAGTCAAGCTCTGATAGCAGCGATGAGAGCAGTTCTGATGACGAACCTGCAAAAAAGCCTGCTGCTGCTTCAAAGAAACCTGCCGCACCTGCTAGCAATGGTTCAAAGAATGTCAAGTCTGACAGCAGCAGCTCTGACAGCAGCTCCGATGAGGATGTTAGTTTTTGTTTCAATGAAGTGTTCATAATTGTTGTTTCTCTTTTTCTATCTAATCTGTATGTGATTTCCTCTTAATTTTCACTTCTTTCTTTAATCATCTTTCCCAGGTGATGGTCCCACCCAAGAAGGCTGCACAATCTGCTAAACAGGAGTCCAGCTCTGATAGTAGTGACGAGAGCAGCTCTGATGATGAACCTGCAAAGAAGTCTACTGCCGCTTCAAAGAAACCTGCTGCAAATACTGAAGAGTCAGATAGCAGCAGCTCTGATGAGGATGAAGTGAGTATTTGTTTCCATGACATCTTCATAATTATTCTTTCCCTTCATTTGCCTAATATGAGTTGTACATAGTCCTCAAATTTTCTTTCTTGTCTCTGTATGTTAAACTTCAAGCTTACGCTATTAGCTAGATATGTTTGTTGTTTTATTTCCCTTGATGGACCTCTTGCTGATGCAATATGAAAATAGGTTCTGTTTTTGCTCCAGATTTTTAATTTGTATGTTTTTCCACAGCAACACATCATAGTTGAAACCTTGGACTGCTAAATTTTCTTCTGAGTTGTGTCTTGTGTGCTGAAGGACAAATGTATCTTGAGTTTATTTTGTATTGAAGTAATGAATGTGGTGCATAACTATTGTATATCACTATATCTATGTCATTAAATTTGTGAATGCCTGCAAAAGGTATTGTAATGAGTATTGTTTGGCATATAATGAATCAACTTGAGCTGATTTTATTTTCCAAAAATACGAACGTAACACATGTGTACACTCAATTCTGAACTCAACCACTAGCACCGTTATATGAATGATGAATCAGACGAGGTTAGCAGCATATTTTGTATTGAACCATGTGCTTGGTCTCATACTTCCCATTATTGCGATGATGGTTTTAATTTTGCGGAGTATGCACAAGTGTCAGTCTTCGCCAGCAATATTTTGTTAGTCCTGAGTGTAACAATGTATGCAGGATATGCTTCCTGCTAAAGCACCAGCAGCAGCCAAGAAGATTGAAGAATCCAGTGAAAGTTCTGATTCTGAAACCTCTGACTCCGAGGTAGTCACTTACCTACTGATTTCGAAGTGGAAGCTTCATCATTTAATAGCATTTTAAAATATCTTTTTTGCTTTATTTCACCATGTTTCACTTCATTGGTTTTCAGAAGCCAGCTACTGTGAAGAATTCTGCGGTTGCTACTGCACAAACGAAAAAACAGGAATTGGATGGCTCCGACAGTGATTCTGATGATTCATCAGATGAGGTAAGAATCATATTTCTAGCAATGCATCTCTATGTGAGATAATTGAGTACAAAAGCATAAAACTTATTTCTTGCACTTACCATTGCTCTGATCTTGTCGTTTAATTCTGTAGAGTACTCATATTTCTTGGTCCTAACTGGAAAAACGTTTGCAGGATATGGCCACTAAAAAACCAGTAGCCAAGAAAGTGGTAGAATCCAGTGAAAGTTCTGACTCTGACTCTGACTCTGAGGAGGTAATCAGTCTACTAGTTATATGAAAACTAAGGCTTCATCATTCTGTATTTATAATTTGATACTAACATTTTCAATATGTTTCCAGGATATCACTGCTAAACCAGTTCAATCCTCCAAGGCTGTTGCTGTTAAAAAGGATAAAGAATCTAGTGATAGCTCAGATTCTGACTCAGATTCAGATTCTGAAGAAGTAAGTTCTCTGTTGTACTTGTTTACTCTTGGTAATTTCTCTTGTGCGACATTTGTAAACATTGTTTTGCTGCTAGCAAAATCTTTTATCCGTGCCATCTTTCTAATGCGGTAACTTTCTATGTCCAGGATACCACTGCTAAAACAGTTTCTGTAAAGAAAGAAGAATCTAGTGGTAGCTCAGATAGTGACTCAGATTCGGATTCTGATGAAGTAAGTGTTCTGTTATTTGCTTACTCCTGGTCACTTTTTTATTGGGCAGTGTTTAAAATTCTTTGCAATGTTTTGCAGCCAGCAAAATCTACTATTCCTGCGAAGAGGCCTCTGACAACAGAGGATGATTCTGATAGTTCTGATGAGAGCGATGAAGAAGAGCCTCCACAAAAGAAGCCCAAGGTGCTTATTTTTGGTGTTTGCTTTTCCGTCTGAAGATTTTGATTCATATATTGCATTTTTTATTCTATTTCAGGATTCATCTTCTGGTGCTGCCAAGCCAGTCTCTAAGGCTGCCAAGAAAGAAAGCAGCGGTGATGATGACAGTTCTGAAGAGAGCTCTGACAGTGATGAGGAAAAGAGTAAATTGGTGTCAGTGGCAAAATCCAAGCAGAACGAAGTAATGTTCGAGTATATTTATGCTGTTGTATTTTTTTTCTTATGTTTGATGGATCCTTGACTTCGGCCTTGTCTTTATTTGTTGTAGCCAAAAACTCCTGCCAGCAGTGGTCAAGCTACCACTGGGTCAAAGACCCTTTTTGTTGGGAATCTGTCATACAGTGTGGAGAATGAACAAGTGTAAGTTTGTGAGATGTGCTATTATTGCATCTTTTCTGAAAGATGTTGTCCTTACCTTCATTCATTCCACACCCTGTAGGAAGCAATTTTTTGAGAAGGCGGGTGAGGTGTATGATATTCGTTTTGCTACCGCTGATGATGGGAGCTTCAAGGGTTTTGCACATGTTGAATTTGCCACAGCTGAAGCTGCTCAAAAGGTACTTACTATTTTTGTTTGTGATCTATGTAGTCTATCAGCTGATATGTGAAGCAAGCTTTTAATTGCCATCTAAGTTCTATTTGGTTATCCATGTTCTGACACTGATAGGCACACAAATTAAATGGACATGATTTGTTGGGGAGGCCTGTCAGGCTTGATTTCGCTCAAGAGCGAGGCGCGATCACTCCTGGCAGCGGGTGATTTTCTATCCCACTGATAATCTTCCTAGAAATTGCCTGGGCATGCTAACCATTGATGCGCCTTAATTTTCTGTGTTCAGGAGGGACAATAGTTCTTTCAAGAAGCCTGGTCAAAGCAATACTGCCTTTGTTAGAGGATTTGACTCATCTCTTGGGGAGGATGAGGTAATTCAAAGCGTTAAACATGTCTTTTTGTGGTAAAAATCTGATTGATTTAGTTAAAAGTTTGAGTCTTGTGTTATATCTAAATGTTTTCTGTCACCAGATCCGAAGCTCGCTTCAAGGTCATTTTGGCTCATGTGGAGATATTAGAAGAGTTTCAATCCCAAAGGATTATGATACTGGCGCAAGCAAAGGGTAAGTTCTTTGCCCAAAGCGCTCTGGCATATAAAATGCATCTGCTCCTAGGTCAATCCGTATCCTCGTTTCTTGTAATTGACTCTTGGCTGCTTGGTTTGGTCCTGCAGGATAGCGTACATAGAATTTTATGACAGCAGTTGTTTGCCCAAAGCGCTCGAGCTGAATGGGTCTAACATTGGAGAAGGCTTAAGCTTGTTTGTTGATGAAGCCAAGCCTAGGGCAGATAACAGAGATGGCGCCGATAGTGGTAACAGGAGCGGAGGAAGATTTAACGGGGGTGCGGGCCGCAGAGGTGGAAGATTTGACGGGGGCGCGGGCCGCAGAGGTGGAAGGTTTGACGGGGGCACGGGCCGCAGAGGTGGTGGAAGATTCGGCCGGGGTGACAGAGGCGGCTGGAGTGACAGGGGCCGTGGTCGGGGTGGTGCACCCCCCAGGCAGAGTGCTGGCACACCTAGTGCAGGTAACTTCCTGCCTACATGTACACCAGTCTGCTCTAGTTTCATTTCTTTCTGGCAGAGAAGTACTGGTTTTGACATTTGTTTGTTGTTTCTTTGGCAGGGAAGAAGATAACTTTCGGTGATGACTGAGCTTGGTGACTCCGCTTGAAATTGCGCAGAAACTCCAATCCACCCCTAGTGAAATGTCGAACATTTCCTTTTTGCCTGGAGACTCGTACTTGCTGTTTTTAATATTATCTTATTATTATTATTGTGGACCGTGGTGGTTATCTGCCAGACTATGTCGGCTGTTTGGGAGATTTATACTCGATGAATTTTGGTCAGATATATATATTACCTCCTGGCTTGCTTTGTTTGACCTTTTAATATGCATATTTCATTTGTTTGCTTGGGGTATCCAACTTAGCTTAACAGTAGTGAGAAGCACTTGAAAATGTCTTCTAGTATTTGTTTACAGAGGGAGTAAGATTTAACCAGGGAGAACCCATCCCTGGAATTTTGCAGCTAATTCAACGGGAAAATCATTGTAGATGCTATAGAACTGAATAATGTTGGCCCCTGCAATGTGTTTGATCTTTTGTGTAAAGATAGGCTGGGCCATGAGCTGTTGCAGCATCGCCCATGTTGTGAAGCCTTTGCAATGGCTCATGTTGCTCAGCTAGCAACAGCAACATGGCTGGCCGTGCAGCCCGCAACATCGATGGCCACGCTCAGTCTCATGGCACGGCTTGCAGCAGCCCGCCTCGGCAACCTCGGATTGCCGCAACACTGAGCGCCACGTGACTCCTCCATTTTGCGGCAAGGTGGGTGCTGCAAAGCAACGACGACGATGGTGGTCGGAGGCTGCGATCCTGATTCCATCAGGCAGTCGCACGCATGGCCGAATTTCCCATGAGATCAGCCGCGCAGGTGAGCCATTTAGGACATAAAAAAGAAAATAAACCAAATGCCAACAGAAACTGTTTTTCCCCGTGAAAATGTTCATGTAAAAAAACAGATTTTTTTACCAGATTTTCTAAACATTTCCTAGTTGTTTTCTGAAAGCACATGTAGACTGTAGAGGCGCGCTGTTTTGCAACCGGCCGCTACCCGAGCCGAGAGCAGTTCATCACGGCCTCGGCGCCGCTCTCTTCCCCTTCCCGCGGTGCCCTCGACGTGTTCGAGGAAATGCCCCACGGGAGAATCTGCGCCGGGTCTACGCGGGGTCCACGCGTTGGTGGTGTCCTCGGCGCAGCCATCAACGTCGGCGATCTCCATCCCAGTGTGATGTCGTGGGCTCATCCTGCCCGCGGGGCTCCCCTGGCCCTGGCGACTCACCCTCGCTGGTCCGCAGCACGCAGGTAAGAAAAGTCCGTTGTGATTTTGTACCATACATGTTGCTTCCTTGGCCAGATTACCCATTCCCGCAGGCCAAGCGGATGTGCTGTTTGGTCATCTGACCTGTTAACTGAACATACTATGGTTTTGCTACTTGCTATGGTTCCTACCGCCTTCAGAATTTTGGAGACGTACCCTACACAGGATAGCTGTTTGGGAATCTCTAGGCACACCACATTCAAGGAATCGAACCGTGAAGTTGTTGCCGCGGCTCCGGCTTAGGTAGCTGCGCGTGCTCTATGTACCAAAATTTTGTCGATAGATGCAAGGCTCTACAGAAACCAGATCAAGCATCTCATTAATTTGTCGATGGGTGCAAGGTTGTGGAAACCATCGACATCAAGCACAGTGGCGGAGCTACAAACAAAAAACTGGGCGGGCCAAGCTAATGAAAAACTTTTTTTTTTGAAATTTGAATCATATAGCTCGCCGCCGCAGCTAGTGCAGCCACATCAGATGGGGGCTTCTGGGATGGGTCGCCACTAGGCAGAGTTGACGCTAGCTCCTACTAGCTGTAGTTGCCCTAGCTACTGTACCTCCGTCGTCGGCCGGCGCCGAGCCCTAGTGGAGTACACTAGTATTTCTGTACTGGACGAGGCGTAGACAGAACAGGGGATGGATAAGAGCAGGAGACAGATGTGTTCGGTTGTGCTGCTCTATTGGACTGGGCGTTTGGGCTATGGGGCATGGCCGACCACGATGTGGGCTGGGCAATGGGCATATGTATATGTATTTTGGTGAATTGCTGGGCGGGCCACGGCACGGTTTTGCCCGTGAGTAGCTCCGCCAGTGATCAAGCATCTGATTAATTTGTCGCTGGGTACGACGCATACTTATCAGGAGCCATCAACATCAAAGTATTTAATGAGGATTCAGTTTAAGCCTAGCGATAGCGTGACCCCTTGTGATGTTTTGTCCCCTACTGCTTGTACCATTTGTTCAGTATGCATATGCGTCCACGGATTCCAGGCTGCTATAGGACCACTGCTTATCCTTTATTCTCTTCTCTAGGCTCAGCTTCCACGAAAATACTCTGTAATTGTCATGTAACATCATAAGCTCGTCTTTTCCACGTGGCTGACAGCTAAGTCATGTCCATCAGTAAAGAGGAGTCTATTTCACCGTCATACAATAATAGTGCGACTGGCGAGCCAAGACTTGACTCTGGGCCTCCATAGTTCCACGGCTGTGCGGACCCTGCGTCGAGCCTTCCATGAGGGGCCGCCTGAGCGTCAGTTGAAGGGATCCTAGTGTTACCTGGTAAAGTTGGCTGTTTTTTGGTGCACTGTTCGACTCTTCTCATTTGCTGAATTGCTGCCTGCCTTTTGGTTCACTACAGCTCTCCTTTCCCCTGAGTCCATCTGTTTGGTTTCTCCACTGTGTAAGGGCTGTTTTTCTCCTGCTGTTACTGGGCTGCCTTAGGTGTGCCAGGAGAGATGTCGGGGTTGCTTGGCACGGTTGTTGATGCAGCAATAGGATGGCTGGTGCAAAGCATCCTTGACAGCTTCTTTACTGGACGTATGGAAGCCTGGACTCGTGAAATCGGGCTTGCTGAAGATGTGGAGAAGCTCAAGTTTCAGATGAGGTACGTACAGATGGTTCTTGCTGCTGCCAAGGGAAAGAGGATTGACAATATGCCCTTGGCCCAGTCACTGGATGATCTCAGAGAGCTGCTTTATGACTCAGAGGACGTCATGGACGAGCTCGACTACTACCGACTCCAGCAACAGATCGAAGAAGGTGCTTCATTTCTCTCTACTGTTCCATTTTGGTTGCTTTCAGTTTCTTTTATATAGATGTAATATGTAACCAAGAGCAGCTGAATATCGTAGGCACCGCCCCTCAGATTATCTCTTGCTTTATTGTGATTTTTTTTTGAATGACTCAGCTTTTGTTAAAATTTTGGAATTATTATTAATATTAGTACTTACACGATAATATTTGCTTTTGCTTAAGTGGCTTTTGTTTGCTTGTCCCCCAATAACTGAGAGTTTTCTTGCAGGGAAAGGTTATAGTGCTTCTACTGGTATGAATCCTGAGGGAAGTTATGCGTCCTCATCCACTCTATCTTCTGTTGTTAAATTAGTACGCAGCGCTACAAGCCAAATAACTGATTGGATCTCACCCGGCAGAAAAAGGAAACGTGAAGAGGAGCCAGTTCATTGTAACATGCTGCGTTTTGAGATAAAAGATGGTATTTCTAAGAGGATCAGTGTTATAGTGAATCTTCTACACAGTAATGGCAATTCTGTGCAGGGGGCTCTTCAGCTTGAGATCTTGCGCCCCATTGCGACATCAAGCAAGAGTCAGAATATTGCCAGGAATGTTCACATGACAACTTCTCTTTCAATTGAATGTCAGGTGTACGGGAGGGATGCAGAAAGAGACAAGATAATAGATCTGTTGATAAAGTGATAAAGAGGGGATCTAGTGATCTGAATGTTTGGCCGGTGGTTGGCATTGGTGGTATTGGGAAGACGACGCTTGCTAGATATGTATACAATGATGAAAGAATTGCAAATCATTTCGATTTGCAAATGTGGATTTGTGTATCCACAAACTTCAATGAAAGGAGTCTGACAGTTGAGATGTTAGAGCATGTTTGTAAAGATAGACGAGTACGAAAATGTAAGCAATTTCAATGTACTACAGGAGATCCTTTTGAAGTACATCAGAAAGAAAAGATTTCTGCTTGTATTGGATGACATGTGGGAAGACAAGGACAAGAGTGGATGGATTAAACTCTTGGCTCCATTAAAAGGTAACCAAGTAAGTGGTTGCATGATACTAGCAACAACTAGAATGAAATCAGTTGCAGAAATGATACGAATGATGAATGAAGTCAGAATGAGTGGCCTGAATGAAAAGGAGTTTTGGCTGTTATTCAAGGCATGCACATTTGGTAATGAGAACTACGACGATGATCCTTGTTTGCAGTCTATTGGCAAACAGATTGCTAAAGCACTAAAGGGCTGCCCACTTGCTGCACGAAGTGTTGGCGCACTTTTGAACATAAGTGTTAGCGATAAGCATTGGAGGACTGTTCGGGACAAATGGAGATCTCTTCAAGAAGATGCTGATGATATTTTATCTGTCTTGAAGCTCAGTTATGATTATCTACCTGTCCACCTTCAACATTGTTTCTCGTATTGCTCTCTATTTCCAGAGGACAAACAATTTGATGGGAAAGAATTGGTCCATGCTTGGATATCACAGAATTTTGTCTAGTGTGAAGACCCTACCATGAAATTGGAGGAAACAGGGCAGCAATATTTGGATAGATTAGTTGATTTGTGCTTCTTCCAAAAATTTGGCTCAAAATATGTTATGCATGATCTAATGCATGAATTGGCAGGGAAAGTTTCATCAAATGAGTGTTCTACTATACATGGATTGAAACATGAGGCAATTCGACCAAGTGTTCGCCATTTGTCAATCATAACTACTGCTTTTGATAAAGATAAACTTGGCAGTTTTCCTATTGAGAAGTTTGATAAAATACTTCAGAAGGTTGGACCTTCGCAAAAATTGAGGACTTTGATGTTATTTGGGCGAAGCAGCATACATTTATTAGGGTCCTTGCGCACTCTATGCAAGAAGGCAAAATGTTTGCGGTTCCTAAGAATTTATGTGGCAGATGCTGACATCAGCTCTATACACAGTTTGTTAAATCCATACCATCTTCGCTATCTTAAATATATTCATGTTGTCATTACAGACAGATCATTGTATAGAGTCTACAACAACAATGTGTTTCCTCAAGCATCGACAAGATTTTATCACCTTCAAGTATTGAATGTTGGTATTTCAGGCAATTTTGCTGTGCCTACTGATATGCATAATCTTGTTAATTTGCGCCATCTTATTTCTCATGAGAAAGTGCATCAGGCAATAGCTTGTGTTGGCAATATGACCTCTCTTCAGGAACTAAGTTTCAAGGTTCAAAATGTTGGTAGTTTTGAGATAAGACAACTTCAGTCCCTGAATGAGCTTGTAGTACTTCAAATTTCTCAACTTGAAAAATGTGAATACTAAAGAAGAGGCCAGTGGGGCCAGCCTGTTAGACAAAGAGTATCTAGAAACTTTGTCCTTGTCATGGGAGGATAACAGTACGAGCCTTCAACCAGAGGCAGCAAAGGATGTGCTTGAAGGTCTTCAACCACATCAGGATCTCAAAACTCTAGAAATAACTGGGTATGGTGGTGCTACCTCCCCAACCTGGCTTTCTAATACTTCCTCAGTTATCTTGCTGCAAATACTTCATCTAGAGAAGTGCAGGGAATGGCAAATTCTTCCAACTCCTGAAATGCTTCCTTTCCTTAGGAAGTTAACGTTGATCAGAATGTTTAATTTATTGGAAATCTCAGTTCCTTCCTTGGAAGAGTTGATCTTGATCGATATGCCAAAATTGGAAAAATGTACCGGTTCTTATGGAATGGAATTGACCTACAATTTAAGGGTTTTGATGATCAAGAACTGCCCTCAGCTGAATGAGCTCACTCTTTTCCAGAGTTATTCTTCTTTCGATGCTGAGCAGAAATCATGGTTTCCATCTCTCAGGAAACTCTCCATCGGGCAGTGTCCTCATATATTGAAGTAATTTTCTTCTCTATTTTTTTCTTTCTGTTCAAGACATTTGCGAATTCTTGGACACTTACATTGATAAATGATGTTGCAGCAACTGGCCAATCCTTCCACTAGGAGAAATGGGGGCGCTCAAGGAGTTGGAGTTGATGGACCTGCATGTCGTGAGAGAATTGGCAGTTCCTTCTCTAGAGAAGTTGGTGTTGATTAAAATGCCAAGCCTGCAAGTTTGCAGTAGTCTAACGACTTCTCCACCTCTACAACTCCTACCTTCCCAAGGAGATCAAAAGGGGTGGCTATTGAGTCTCCGTGGACTCACCATCCATGAGTGTCCTTCTTTGATAGTGTCGCATCCTCTTCCGCCTTCTGCTATAATTTCTGAGTTGTCCATGAGGGGAGTTTCGACACTTCCAACAATGAGTATAAACTGCGGATGTTTCGAAATCGAATCTAATGTGTTGAGTGTGCTAGATGACAGTATCTTGGCATTCCGTAATCTTCGGGGCATAACACGGTTGCACATAGAAAACTGTCCAAACCTGGTCTCTCTTTCAAGTGAAGCTTTCAGGCAGCTCACCGCTTTAGAGTACTTAGTTATAGACGACTGCCCTAATCTGACTATGTCAAACATTATGCCAGAGGTTGTCCCCCCATCTCTCAAATCTGTCAACATTAGCATATGTGGCATAACAGGGAGGTGGCTAACACAAATACTTTCACATTCGCAGTCCCTTGAGGAGTTGCTGTTATGGAACTGTCCACAGATAAAGTTTCTATCAATCAGTCAACCTACAGAAATGGAAGGAACCAGCAGTTTGGCTTCAGGAGTGATGACTTTAGCCCAAGATGAACAGGAACTAAAACTGCCATATAATCTCGTATGTTCTCTAAAGAACTTATGGATTCAGGAAAGCTGGGATCTAGAGTTCTGCAGGGGTAAGAGAGACTTCGTAGGATTCACCTCTCTTAAGGAGCTAGTCCTTCAAGGTTGCCCCAAGCTGGTCTCATCGTTGCTGGGTGAAACAAAAGATGTTGGTGCCATGGAAGTTGGATTGCTCCCACCATCACTTGAAGACATTGCTATCGGTCCTCTCCCGGAGAACTTGCAGTCCTTCACTCACTCCTCAAGGCCTTCTCTCCCTCAAAAGGTTAGATCTATTTGGTGGCCCATGTTTGAAGCATGTACAGCTGCATTCCTGTACGGCCCTAGAGGAACTGCGAATCACAGGGTGCGTCCAGCTGGCTGTACTGGAGGGCTTGCAGTTCCTCAGCTTCCTTCGAAGGTTGAAGATGGAGATGAATTCCGAGCTTTCTTGTGTATGGGATCTCAAACTGCAGGAGCAAGAACAGGGTGGGAATCAAATTCAGCTATTTCCTCCATCACTTGATAAACTTGAGATCACGGCTGTCACGGACAGGGTCCAATCCCATCTTCTGTCCTGCCTTCCTGCCATCACAGAATTAGCAATACAGAGAAGTCCAGAACTAACGTCTCTACAGTTGGCATACTGCACGGCACTGAAAGAGTTGGAAATTGGAGACTGCGACTTGCTTGCGTCGATCGAGGGCCTCCAGTTCTGTAGAAACCTGACATCCTTGATAGTACTTAACTACCCCGGCCTAGCTTCCTGTTTGGAGCTTGTGTCGCAAGAGCAAGGGGCCTCTGGGATCTGGTCTGGACTGAAAACTCTTGAGATTGCGTCTGTCCTTTCCACGGCCTTGTGCAAGCAGCTCACATCTATAAGACACCTAGTGTTCCGCTCTAGGTATGGAGAGAGCATGACGAGCCTAACAGAGGAACAAGAGAGAGCGTTACAGCTTCTAACCTCCCTCCAAGAACTTAAATTCTCGTGGTACACGAATCTCCTATCACTTCCTGCAAACCTTCATAGCCTGACCTCCCTTGAGAGGTTATCTATCTTAGGTTGTAAGAGCATCACAAGGCTGCCAGACATGGGCGTCCCAACTTCTCTCAGGTCTCTTGAGTTATTCAATTGCAGTGAGGAGCTAGCCATGCAATGCAGAATTGCAGCAACGGAGAAGCTAAGGGTCAGGATGTGAATTAATCACCAGTATCTACTTCTAAGGTACACTTTCGGAGCATTTTGCCTTCAGAATTTGTGTACATGCTCACCCTTTTCTTGCTAAAAGCAATTCATCGCTCTGTAGACTACAGCCACCCCAGATGTTGTACATATTGCTGTGCTCGCTGTCAACGGCACATTTGTGACAAGTGCCATATACCTATTCAGTTTTCCACGAGCTACTCTAGCTGCATGGTGGACGGATGCAGGAAACCATATGTTGAAACTGCAAGTCTTTTTTGTTTATGAGGGGCATTATGATCTTTTGCTCATTGATACGTCCATTTTGCATCATGCTTTTATATTGATATTTATCGCATTATGGGCTGTTATTACACATTATATCACAATACTTATGCCTTTTCTCTCTTATTTTATAAGGTTTACATGAAGAGGGAGAATGCCGGTAGCTGTAATTTTGGACTGGAAAAGGAGCAAATATTAAAGACCGATTCTGCACAACTCCAAAAGTCTTGAAACTTCACGGAGAATTATTTTGGAATATATAAAAAATATTAGGCGAAGAAAGCACCAGAGGGGGGGCCACCAGCCATCCACAAGGGTGGGAGGCGCACCCTACCCCCCTGGGCGTGCCCCCCTGCCTT
This sequence comes from Thinopyrum elongatum, assembly GCA_011799875.1. Taxonomy (NCBI): domain Eukaryota; kingdom Viridiplantae; phylum Streptophyta; class Magnoliopsida; order Poales; family Poaceae; genus Thinopyrum; species Thinopyrum elongatum. The sequence continues at coordinate 615,875,744 of CM022298.1, forward strand.
GTGGGCCACCTGGCAGGCCCCCGATACCCATCTTCTGCTATATGGTGTGTTTTGACCTAGAAAAAATCAGAAGGAAGCTTTCGGGACGAAGCGCCGCCGTCTCGAGGCGGAACTTGGGCGGAACCAATCTAGGGCTCCGGCGGAGCTGTTCTGCCGAGGAAACTTCCCTCCGGTATGGGAAAATCGAAGCCATCGTCATCACCAATGATCCTCTCATCGAGAGGGGGTCAATCTCCATCAACATCTTCACCAGCACCATCTCCTCTCAAACCCTAGTTCATCTCTCGTATCCGATATTTGTCTCAAAACCTCAGATTGGTACCTGTGGGTTGCTAGTAGTGTTGATTACTCCTTGTAGTTGATGCTAGTTGGTTTATTCGGTGGATGATCATATGTTCAGATCCTTAATGATAATTAATACTCCTCTGATTATGAACATGAATATGCTTTGTGAGTAGTTACATTTGTTCCTGAGGACATGGGAGAAGTCTTGTTATAAGTAATCATGTGAATTTGGTATTCGTTCGATATTTTGATGAGATGTATGTTGTCTTTCCTCTAGTGGTGTTATGTGAACGTCGACTATATGACACTTCATCATGATTTGGGCCTAGGGGAAGGCATTGGGAAGTAATAAGTAGATGATGGGTTGCTAGAGTGACAGAAGCTTAAACCCTAGTTTATGCGTTGCTTCGTAAGGGGCTGATTTGGATCCATATGTTTCATGCTATGGTTAGATTTATCTTAATTCTTCTTTCATAGTTGCGGATGCTTGCGAGAGGGGTTAATCATAAGTGGGAGGCTTGTCCAAGGAAGGGCAGCACCCAAGCACCGGTCCACCCACATATCAAATTATCAAAGTAACGAACGCGAATCATATGAGCATGATGAAAACTAACTTGACAACAATTCTCATGTGTCCTCGGGAGCGCTTTACTTTATATAGGAGTTCGTCCAGGCTTGTCCTTTGCTACAAAAGGGATTGGGCCACCTTGCTGCACCTTAGTTAGTTTTGTTACTTGTTACTCGTTATGAATTATCTTATCATACAACTATCTGTTACCGATAATTTCAGTGTTTGCAGAGAATACCTTGCTGAAAACCGCCTGTCATTTCCTTCTGCTCCTCGTTGGGTTCGACACTCTTACTTATCGAAAGGACTACGATAGATCCCCTATACTTGTGGGTCATCAAGAATATTTTCTGGCGCCGTTGCCGGGGAGTGAAGCGCCTTTGGTAAGTCGAATTTGGTAAGGAAACATTTATATACTGAAATTTACTGTCACTTGTCACTATGGAAAATAATCCTTTGAGGGGCTTGTGCGGGGTATCTTCACCTCGATCGGAAGAGCAAAGAGTTTCTCCTCAACCTACTGCACCTACTGAAAATATTTATTATGAAATTCCTTCGGGTATGATAGAGAAACTGCTAGTTAATCCTTATGCGGGAGACGGAACATTACATCCTGATATGCACCTAATCTATGTGGATGAAGTTTGTGGATTATTTAAGCTTGCAGGTTTGACCGAGGATGATGTCAAGAAGAAGGTCTTCCCTTTATCTTTGAAGGTAAAGGCATTGACGTGGTATAGGCTATGTGATGATCTTGGATCCTGGAACTACAACCGATTGAAATTGGAATTTCATCAGAAGTATTATCCTATGCATCTGGTTCATCTTGATCGGAACTATATATATAATTTTTGGCCTTGTGAAGGAGAAAGTATCGCTCAAGCTTGGGGGAGGCTTAAGTCAATGTTATATTCATGCCCCAATCATGAGCTCTCAAGAGAAATTATTATTCAGAATTTGTATGCTCGGCTTTCTCGTAATGATCAATCCATACTCGATACTTCTTGTACTGATTCTTTTATGAAGAAGGATATTGAATTCAAATGGGATTTATTGGAAAGAATTAAACAGAACTCTGAAGATTGGGAACTCGACGAAGGTAAGGAGTCAGGTATAAACCTTAAGTTTGATTGTGTTAAATCTTTCATGGATACCGATGCTTTTCGTGATTTTAGCACTAAATATGGACTAGACTCTGAGATAGTAGCTTCTTTCTGTGAATCTTTTGCTACTCATGTTGATGTTGGGGAACGTAGTAATAATTCAAAAATTTCCTACGTGTCACAAAGATCAATCTAGGAGATGCTAGCAACAAGTGAGAGGGAGTGCATCTTCATACCCTTCAAGATCGCTAAGCGGAAGCGTTACAAGAACGCAGTTGTTGGAGTCGTACTCGCGGCGATTCAAATCGTGGAAGATCCGATTCAAGCGCCGAACAGACGGCGCCTCCGCGTTCAACACACGTACAGCCCGGGGGCGTCTCCTCCTTCTTGATCCAGCAAGGGGAGAGGAGAAGTTGAGGGAGAGCTCCGGCAGCACGACGGCGTGGTGGCGGTGGAGCTCGTGGTTCTCCGGCAGAGCTTCGCTAAGCACTACGGAGGAGGAGGAGTAGGAGGGGGAAGGGCTGCGCCAGGGGCAAGGGTTGCAGCTCCCATGCACCTCCCCACTATATATAGGGGTGGAGGGGGCTGGTTTCTTACCCTCCAAGTCCATTGGGGCGTTGGCAAAGGTGGGAGGAAAGAAATCCCATCCTTTCCCTTCCCCACCGATTGTTATCCCCCCTTTTTAGGGATCTTGATCTTATCCCTTCGGGATATGATCTTATTCCTTCTAAGAGGGGATCTTGGTGTGCCTTGACCAGGGGTGTGGGGCCTTGACCCCACTACCCACGTTCATGTGGGTCCCCCCATGCAGGTGGGCCCCACTCCGGAACCTTCTAGAACCTTCCCGGTACAATACCGAAATATCCCGAACATTTTCCGGTGGCCAAAATAGGACTTCCCATATATAAATCTTTACCTCCGGACCATTCCGGAACTCCTCGTGACGTCCGGGATCTCATCCAGGACTCCGAACAACTTTCGGTAACCACATACAATTCCCATTACAACTCTAGCGTCACCGAACCTTAAGTGTGTAGACCCTACGGGTTCGGAAACCATGCAGACATGACCGAGACACCTCTTCGACCAATAACCAAAAGCGGGATCTGGATACCCATATTGGCTCCCACATGTTCCACGATGATCTCATCGGATGAACCACGATGTCGGGGATTCAATCAATCCCGTATACAATTCCCTTTGTCCATCGGTATGTTACTTGCCCGAGATTCGATCGTCGGTATCCCTATACCTTGTTCAATCTCGTTACCGGCAAGTCTCTTTACTCGTTCCGTAACGCATGATCCCGTGGCTAGCTCCTTAGTCACATTGAGCTCATTATGATGATGCATTACTGAGTGGGCCCAGAGATACCTCTCCATCATACGGAGTGACAAATCCCAGTCTCGATTCGTGCCAACCCAACAGACACTTTCGGAGATACCTGTAGTGCACCTTTATGGTCACCCAGTTACGTTGTGACGTTTGATACACCCAAAGCATTCCTACGGTATCCGGGAGTTGTACAATCTCATGGTCTAAGGAAATGATACTTGACATTAGAAAAGCTCTAGCAAACAAACTACACGATCTTGTGCTATGCTTAGGATTGGGTCTTGTCCATCACATCATTCTCCTAATGATGTGATCCCGTTATCAACGACATCCAATGTCCATGGTCAGGAAACCACAACCATCTATTGATCAACGAGCTAGTCAACTAGAGGCTCACTAGGGACATGCTGTGGTCTATGTATTCACACATGTATTACGGTTTTCGGTTAATACAATTATAGCATGAACAATAGACAATTATCATGAACAAGGAAATATAATAATAACCATTTTATTATTGCCTCTAGGGCATATTTCCAACAGTCTCCCACTTGCACTAGAGTCAATAATCTAGTTACATTGTGATGAATTGAACACCCATAGAGTTCTGGTGCTGATCATGTTTTGCTCGTGGAAGAGGTTTAGTCAACGGATCTGCGACATTCAGATCCGTATGTACTTTACAAATATCTATGTCTCCATCTTGAATATATTCACGAATGGAGTTGAAGCGGCGCTTGATGTGCTTGGTCTTCCTGTGAAACCTGGGCTCCTTGGCAATGGCAATAGCTCCAGTGTTGTCACAGAAGAGAGTCATCGGGCCCGACGCATTGGGAATCACTCCTAGGTCGGTGATAAACTCCTTCATCCAGACTCCTTCCTGAGCTGCTTCCGAAGCAGCTATGTACTCCACTTCACATGTAGATCCCGCCACGACGCTTTGCTTGCAACTGCACCAGCGGACTGCCCCACCATTCAAAATGTACACGTATCCGGTTTGTGACTTGGAGTCATCCAGATCTGTGTCAAAGCTAGCATCTACGTAACCCTTTACGACGAGCTCTTCGGCACCTCCATAAACGAGAAACATATCCTTAGTCCTTTTCAGGTACTTCAGGATATTCTTGACCGCTGTCCAGTGTTCCATTCCAGGATCACTTTGGTACCTCCCTACCAAACTTATGGCAAGGTTCACATCAGGTCTGGTACACAGCATGGAATACATAATAGAGCCTATGGCCGAGGCATAGGGGATGACACTCATCTTTTCTCTTTCTTCTGCCGAGGTCAGGCGTTGAGCTGCGCTCAATCTCACACCTTGCAATACAGGCAAGAACCCCTTCTTGGACTGATCCATATTGAACTTCTTCAATATCTTGTCAAGGTATGTGCTTTGTGAAAGACCAATGAGGCGTCTCGATCTATCTCTATAGATCTTGATGCCTAATATTTAAGCAGCTTCTCCAAGGTCCTTCATTGAAAAACACTTATTCAAGTAGGCCTTTATGCTTTCCAAAAGTTCTATATCATTTCCCATCAACAGTATGTCATCCACATATAATATGAGAAATGCTACAGAGCTCCCACTCACTTCCTTGTAAATACAGGCTTCTCCATAAGTCTGTATAAACCCAAACGCTTTGATCATTTCATCAAAGCGAATGTTCCAACTCCGAGATGCTTTCTCTATGGCTTGCCGATCATCGGGCAAGTCCGTCAAAGTCCATACTTTGTTTTCATACATGGATCCTATCTCGGATTTCATGGCTTCAAGCCATTTGTTGGAATCTAGGCCTGCCATCACTTCTTCATAGTTCGAAGGTTCACCGTTGTCTAACAACATGATTTCCAGGACAGGGTTGCCGTGCCACTCTGGTGCGGAACGTGTCCTCGTGGACCTACGAAGTTCAGTAGCAACTTGACCCGAAGTTTCATGATCATCATCATTAACTTCCTCTCTAGTCGGTGTAGACACCACAGAAACATCTTCCTGAGCTGCGCTACTCTCCGGTTCAAGAGGGGGTACCTCGTCAAGTTCTACTTTCCTCCCACTTACTTCTTTCGAGAGAAACTCTTTCTCCAGAAAGGATCCATTCTTGGCAACAAAGATCTTTCCTTCGGATCTGAGGTAGAAGGTATACCCAATAGTTTCCTTAGGGTATCCTATGAAGACGCATTTTTCCGATTTGGGTTCGAGCTTTTCAGGTTGAAGTTTCTTGACATAAGCATCGCATCCCCAAACTTTCAGAAATGACAGCTTAGGTTTCTTCCCAAACCATAATTCATACGGTGTCGTCTCAACGGATTTAGACGGTGCCCTATTTAAAGTGAATGCGGCAGTCTCTAAAGCATAACCCCAAAATGATAGCGGTAGATCGGTAAGAGACATCATAGATCGCACCATATCCAATAGAGTGCGATTACGACGTTCGGACACACCATTACGCTAAGGTGTTCCAGGCGGCGTGAGTTGTGAAACAATTCCACATTTCCCTAAGTGCGTGCCAAACTCGTGACTCAAGTATTCTCCTCCACGATCTAATCATAAGAACTTTATTTTCCTGTCACGTTGATTCTCTACCTTGCTCTGAAATTCCTTGAACTTTTCAAAGGTCTCAGACTTGTGTTTCATTAAGTAGACATACCCATATCTACTTAAGTCATCAGTGAGGGTGAGAACATAACGATAGCCACCGCGAGCCTCAACGCTCATTGGACCGCATACATCAGTATGTATTATTTCCAACAAGTTGGTTGCTCGCTCCATTGTTCCGGAGAACGGAGTCTTGGTCATTTTGCCCATGAGGCATGGTTCGCACGTGTCAAATGATTCATAATCAAGAGACTCCAAAAGTCCATCTGCATGGAGTTTCTTCATGCGTTTGACACCAATGTGACCAAGGCGGCAGTGCCACAAGTATGTGGGACTATCATTATCAACCTTACATCTTTTGGCATTCACACTATGAATATGTGTAACATCACGTTCGAGATTCAATAAAAATAAACCATTGACCAGCGGGGCATGACCATAAAACATATCTCTCATATAAATAGAACAACCATTATTCTCAGATTTAAATGAGTAGCCATCTCGCATTAAACGAGATCCAGATACAATGTTCATGCTCAAAGCTGGCACTAAATAACAATTATTGAGGTTTAAAACTAATCCCGAAGGTAAATGTAGAGGTAGCGTGCCAACGGCGATCACATCGACCTTGGAACCATTCCCGACGCGCATCGTCACCTCGTCCTTTGCCAGTCTCCGCTTATTCTACAGCTCCTGTTTTGAGTTACAAATATGAGCAACCGCACCGGTATCAAATACCCAGGAGCTACTACGAGCGCTGGTAAGGTACATATCAATAACATGTATATCATATATACCTTTGGCGTTGCCGGCCTTCTTATCCGCTAAGTACTTGGGGCAGTTCCGCTTCCAGTGACCATTTCCCTTGCAATAAAAGCACTCAGTCTCAGGCTTGGGTCCATTCTATGGCTTCTTCCCGGCAACTGACTTACCAGACGCGGCAACTCCCTTGCCGTCCTTCTTGAAGTTCTTCTTACCCTTGCCTTTCTTGAAACTAGTGGTCTTATTCACCATCAACACTTGATGTTCCTTTTTTATCTCCACCTCCGCTGATTTCAGCATTGAATATAACTCAGGAATGGACTTCTCCATCCCTTGCATATTGTAGTTCATCACAAAGCTCTTGTAGCTAGGTGGAAGCGACTGGAGGATCCTGTCAATGACCGAGTCATCTGGAAGATTAACTCCCAGCTGAGACAAGCGGTTGTGCAACCCAGACATTTTGAGTATATGCTCGCTGACAGAGCTGTTTTCCTCGATCTTACAACTGTACAACTTGTCGGAGACTTCATATCTCTCGACCCGGGCATGAGCTTGGAAAACCATTTTCAGCTCTTGGAACATCTCATATGCTCCGTGTTGCTCAAAACGCTTTTGGAGCCCTGGTTCTAAGCTGTAAAGCATGCCGCACTGAACCAGGGAGTAATCATCACTACGCGACTGCTAGGCGTTCATAACGTCTTGAGTTGCTGGGAAAATGGTTGCGTCACCTAGCAGTGCTTCAAGGACATATGCTTTCTTGGCAGCTACGAGGATGGTCCTCAAGTTACGGACCCAGTCCGTATAGTTGCTACCATCGTCTTTCAGCTTGGTTTTCTCTAGGAACACATTGAAGTTGAGGGCAACATTAGCGTGGGCCATTGGATCCTTGAAGATAGATTGTAAAGACAATTTTAGACTAAGTTCATCTAATCAAATTATTTAATGAACTCCCACTCAGATAGACATCCCTCTAGTCATCTAAGTGATACATGATCCATATCGACTATGCCGTGTCCGATCATCACGTGAGACGGACTAGTCATCAATGGTGAACATCTCCATGTTGATCGCATCTACTATACGACTCATGTTCGACCTTTCGGTCTCTCGTGTTCCGAGGCCATGTCTGTACATGCTAGGCTTGTCAAGTCAACCTAAGTGTTTCGCATGTGTAAATCTGGCTTACACCCGTTGTATGCGAACGTTAGAATCTATCACACCCGATCATCACGTGGTGCTTCGAAACAATGAACCTTCGCAACGGTGCACACTTAGGGGGAACATATTTCTTGAAATTTTTAGTGAGGGATCATCTTATTTATGCTACCGTCGTTCTAAGCAAATAAGATGTAAACATGATAAACATCACATGCAAATCATAAAGTGACATGATATGGCCAATATCATCTTGCGCTTTTGATCTCCATCTTCGAGGCGCGACATGATCACCATCGTCACCGGCATGACACCATGATCTCCATCATTGAGTCTTCATGAAGTTGTCTCGCCAACTATTACTTCTACTACTATGGCTAATGGTTAGCAATAAAGTAAAGTAATTACATGGCGTTTTCATTGACACGCAGGTCATACAATAAATTAAGACAACTCCTATGGCTCCTGCCGGTTGTCATACTCATCGACATGCAAGTCGTGATTCCTATTACAAGAACATGATCAATCTCATACATCACATATATAATTCATCACATCCTTTTGGCCATATCACATCACATAGCATACCCTGCAAAAATAAGTTAGACGTCCTCTAATTATTGTTGCATGTTTTACGTGGCTGCTATGGGTTTCTAGCAAGAACGTTTCTTACCTACGCAAAAGCCACAACGGTGATATGCCAATTGCTATTTACCCTTCATAAGGAACCTCTTCATCGAATCCGATCCGACTAAAGTGGGAGAGACAGACACCCGCTAGCCACCTTATGCAACAAGTGCATGTCAGTCGGTGGAACATGTCTCACGTAAGCGTACGTGTAAGGTCGGTCCGGGCCGCTTCATCCCACAATGCCGCCGAATCAAGATAGGACTAGTAACGGTAAGCAAATTGAACAAATCATCGCCCACAACTACTTGTGTTCTACTCGTGCATAGAATCTACGCATAGACCTAGCTCATGATGCCACTGTTGGGGAACGTAGTAATAATTCAAAAATTTCCTACGTGTCACCAAGATCAATCTAGGAGATGCTAGCAACAAGTGAGAGGGAGTGCATCTTCATACCCTTGAAGATCGCTAAGCGGAAGCGTTACAAGAACGCGGTTGATGGAGTCGTACTCGCGGCGATTCAAATCACGGAAGATCCGATTCAAGCGCCGAACAGACGGTGCCTCCGCGTTCAACACACGTACAGCCCGGGGACGTCTCCTCCTTCTTGATCCAGCAAGGGGAGAGGAGAAGTTGAGGGAGAGCTCCGGCAGCATGACGGCGTGGTGGTGGTGGAGCTCGTGGTTCTCCGGCAGAGCTTCGCTAAGCACTACGGAGGAGGAGGAGGAGGAGGGGGAAGGGCTGCGCCAGGGGTAAGGGTTGCAGCTCCCATGCACCTCCCCACTATATATAGGGGTGGAGGGGGCTGGTTTCTTACCCTCCAAGTCCATTGGGGCGTTGGCAAAGGTGGGAGGAAAGAAATCCCATCCTTTCCCTTCCCCACCGATTGTTATCCCCCTTTTTAGGGATCTTGATCTTATCCCTTCGGGATATGATCTTATTCCTTCTAAGGGGGGATCTTGGTGCGCCTTGACCAAGGGTGTGGGGCCTTGCCCCCACTACCCACGTTCATGTGGGTCCCCCCATGCAGGTGGGCCCCACTCCGGAACCTTCTAGAACCTTCTCGGTACAATACCGAAATATCCCGAACATTTTTCGGTGGCCAAAATAGGACTTCCCATATATAAATCTTTACCTCCGGACCATTCCGGAACTCCTCATGACATCCGGGATCTCATCCGGGACTCCGAACAACTTTCGGTAACCACATACAATTCCCATTACAACTCTAGCGTCACCGAACCTTAAGTGTGTAGACCCTACGGGTTCGGGAACCATGCAGACATGACCGAGACACCTCTCCGACCAATAACCAATAGTGGGATCTGGATACCCATATTAGCTCCCACATGTTCCATGATGATCTCATCGGATGAACCACGATGTCGGGGATTCAATCAATCCCGTATACAATTCCCTTTGTCCATCGGTATGTTACTTGCCCGAGATTCGATCGTCGGTATCCCTATACCTTGTTCAATCTCGTTACCGGCAAGTCTCTTTACTCATTTCGTAACGCATGATCCTGTGGCTAACTCCTTAGTCACATTGAGCTCATTATGATGATGCATTACTGAGTGGGCCCAGAGATACCTCTCCGTCATACGGAGTGACAAATCCCAGTCTCGATTCGTGCCAACCCAACAGACACTTTCGGAGATACCTGCAGTGCACCTTTATAGTCACCCAGTTACGTTGTGACGTTTGATACACCCAAAGCATTCCTACGGTATCCGGGAGTTGCACAATCTCATGGTCTAAGGAAATGATACTTGACATTAGAAAAGCTCTAGCAAACGAACTACATGATCTTGTGCTATGCTTAGGATTGGGTCTTGTCCATCACATCATTCTCCTAATGATGTGATCCCGTTATCAACGACATCCAATGTCCATGGTCAGGAAACCACAACCATCTATTGATCAACGAGCTAGTCAACTAGAGGCTCATTAGGGACATGCTGTGGTCTATGTATTCACACATGTATTACGGTTTCCGGTTAATACAATTATAGCATGAACAATAGACAATTATCATGAACAAGGAAATATAATAATAACCATTTTATTATTGCCTCTAGGGCATATTTCCAACAGTTGATCTCCCTAAGGAGAAGTGGTTTAAATATCATCCTCCCATTGAAGTGAAAGTAGTAGAACCTATTAAAGTTTAAGAAGAAACTATTACTTATGATGTTGATCCTATTGTACCTACTGCTTATATTGAGAAACCACCTTTTCCTGTTAGAATAAAGGATCATGCTAAAGCTTCAGCTGTGGTTCGTAAGAGTTATACTAGAACACCTACACCCCCTGAGCAAATTAAAGTTGAACCTAGTATTGCTTTGGTTAAAGATCTCTTGGTTGATAATATTGATGGGCAGTTATTTATTTTTGTGATGAAGCTGCTAGGATTGCTAAACCCGATATTAAAGATAAATATAGACCCGTTGTTGGCATGCCTGTTGTTTCTATTAAAATAGGAGATCACTGTTATCATGTCTTATGTGATGTGGGTGCTAGTGTGAGTACAATTCCTTATACCTTATACCAAGAAATTATGAATGATATTGCACCTGCTGAGATAGAAGATATTGATGTTACTATTAAGCTTGCCAATAGAGATACTGTATCACCAATTGGGATTGTTAGAGATGTTGAAGTCTTGTGTGGGAAAATAAAATACCCTACTGATTTTCTTGTTCTTGGTTCCCCACAAGATGATTTTTGTCCCATTATATTTGGTAGACCTTTCTTGAACACTGTTAATGCTAAGATAGATTGCGAAAAGGATATTGTTACTGTCGGCTTTGGGGATGTGTCTCATGATTTTAATTTCTCTAAGTTTCGTAGACAACCCCATGATAAAGAATTGCCTAGTAAGGATGAAATTATTGGTCTTGCTTCTGTTGCCATGCCTCCTACTGATCCTTTAGAACAATATTTGCTAGACCATGAAAATGATATGTTTATGAATGAAAGAAGGGAAATAGATGAAATATTCTTTAATCAAGGGCCTATTTTGAAACACAATTTGCCTGTTGAAATCCTTGGGGATCCTCCTCCACCCAAGGGTGATCCCGTGTTTGAGCTTAAACAATTACCTAATACTCTGAAATATGCTTATCTCGATGAAAAGAAGATATATCGTGTTATTATTAGTGCTAACCTTTCAGAGCATGAAGAAAAGAAATTATTGAAAACTCTGAGGAAGCACCATGCAGCTATTGGATATACTCTTGATGATCTTAAGGGCATTAGTCCCACTCTATGTCAGCACAAAATTAATATGGAGCCTGATGCTAAACCAGTTGTTGATCACCAACGAAGGCTGAATCCTAAGATGAAGGAAGTGGTAAGAAATGAAATACTAAAGCTTCTGGAGGCAGGTATAATTTATCCTATTGCTGATAGTAGATGGGTAAGTCCTGTTCATTGTGTCCCTAAGAAGGGAGGTATTACTGTTGTTCCTAATGATAAGAATGAATTGATTCCACAAAGAATTGTTACAGGTTATAGAATGGTAATTGATTTTCGTAAATTAAACAAAACTACTAGAAAAGATCATTACCCTCTACCTTTTATTGATCAAATGCTAGAAAGATTATCCAAACATACACATTTTTGCTTTCTAGATGGTTACTCTGGTTTTTCTCAAATACCTGTGTCAAAAGAGGACCAAGAAAAGACCACTTTTACTTGCCCTTTCGGTACTTTTGCTTATAGACGTATGCCTTTTGGTTTATGCAATGCACCTGCTACCTTTCAAAGATGTATGACTGCTATATTCTCTGACTTTTGTGAAAAGATTGTTGAGGTTTTCATGGATGATTTCTCCGTTTACGGAACTTCTTTTGATGATTGCTTAAGCAACCTTGATCGAGTTCTGCTGAGATGTGAAGAAACTAATCTTGTTTTGAATTGGGAGAAGTGCCACTTTATGGTTAATGAAGGTATTGTCTTGGGGCGTAAAATTTCTGAAAGAGGTATTGAAGTTGATAAAGCTAAAGTAGATGCTATTGAAAAGATGCCGTGTCCTAAAGATATCAAAGGTATAAGAAGTTTCCTTGGTCATGCTGGTTTCTATAGGAGGTTTATTAAAGACTTCTCTAAAATTTCTAGGCCTCTCACTAATCTCTTGCAAAAAGATGTTCCTTTTGTTTTTTATGATGATTGTGTAGAAGCATTTGAAATACTTAAGAAAGCCTTAATTTCTTCACCTATTGTTCAACCACCTGATTGGAATTTACCCTTTGAAATTATGTGTGATGCTAGTGATTATGCTATTGGTGCTGTTCTAGGACAAAGAGTTGATAAGAAATTGAATGTTATCCATCATGCTAGTAAAACTCTAGATAGTGCCCAGAGAAATTATGCTATTACTGAAAAAGAATTTCTAGCAGTTGTATTTGCCTGTGATAAGTTCAGATCTTATATTGTTGATTCCAAAGTAACTGTTCACATTGATCATGCTGCTATTAAATATCTTATGGAAAAGAAAGATGCTAAACCTAGACTTATTAGATGGGTTCTCTTGTTACAAGAATTTGATTTGCATATTATTGATAGAAAGGGAGCTGAGAACCCCGTAGCAGACAACTTGTCTAGGTTAGAAAATGTTCTTGATGACCCACTGCCTATTGATGATAGTTTTCCTGATGAGCAATTAGCTATCATAAATGCTTCTCGTAATACTCCATGGTATGCCGATTATGCTAATTACATTATTGCTAAATTTATACCACCTAGTTTCACATACCAGCAAAAGAAAAAGTTTTTCTATGATTTAAGACATTACTTTTGGGATGACCCACACCTTTATAAAGAAGGAGTAGATGGTGTTATTAGACGTTGTATACCTGAGCATGAACAAGAACAGATCCTACGCAAGTGCCACTCCGAAGCTTACGGAGGACACCATGCTGGAGATAGAACTGCACACAAGGTATTGCAATCCGGATTTTATTGGCCTACTCTCTTCAAGGATGCCCGTAAGTTTGTCTTGTCTTGTGACGAATGCCAGAGAATTGGCAATATTAGTAGACGTCAGGAAATGCCTATGAATTATTCACTTGTTATTGAACCATTTGATGTTTGGGGTTTTGATTATATGGGACCTTTTCCTTCCTCTAATGGGTATACACATATTTTAGTTACTGTTGATTACGTTACTAAGTGGGTAGAAGCTATTCCAACTAGTAGTGCTGATCATAACACTTCTATTAAGATGCTTAAAGAAGTTATTTTTCCGAGGTTTGGAGTCCCTAGATATTTAATGACTGATGGTGGTTCACATTTTATTCATGGTGCTTTCCATAAAATGCTTGCTAAATATGATGTTAACCATAGAATTGCATCTCCGTATCACCCTCAGTCTAGTGGTCAAGTAGAATTGAGCAATAGAGAGATTAAATTGATTTTGCAAAAGACTGTTAATAGGTCTAGAAAGAATTGGTCTAAGAAACTTGATGATGCATTATGGGTTTATAGAACTGCTTATAAAAACCCTATGGGCATGTCTTCGTATAAAATGGTTTATGGAAAAGCATGTCACTTACCTCTTGAACTAGAACATAAAGCTTATTGAGCTATTAAAGAGCTCAACTATGATTTCAAACTTGCCGGTGAGAAGAGGTTATTTGGCATTAGCTCGCTTGATGAATGGAGAACCCAAGCCTATGAGAATGCCAAGTTGTTTAAAGAAAAAGTTAAAAGATGGCATGACAAGAGGATACAAAAGCGTGAGCTTAATGTAGGTGATCATGTTTTGCTATACAACTCTCGTTTAAGATTTTTTGCAGGAAAGCTTCTCTCTAAATGGGAAGGTCCTTACATTATCGAGGAGGTCTATCGTTCTGGTGCCATTAAGATCAACAACGCCGAAGGCACAAATCCGAAGGTGGTAAATGGTCAAAGAATCAAACATTATATCTCAGGTACTCCCATAAATGTTGAGACCAATATTATTAATACCATAACACCGGAGGAGTACATAAGGGATACTTTCCAGAACGTTTCAGACTCCGAAAAGGAATAGGTATGTGGTACGGTAAGTAAACCGACTCCAAAACTGTTATAATAGCAATTTTTCTCCGTTTTGGAATATTTAGAAAAATAGAAAAAATTAAAAGTAGTCCGAAAGATGCACGAGGAGACCACAAGGGTGGAGGGCGCGCCCCCTGCCTTGTGGCCACCTCGTGTGCCCTCCGGACTCCATTTTCTTGCACAATACTTCTTTTGGTCGGTAAAAATTGATTATATAATCTCCCGAAGGTTTTGACCACTGTACCACAGCAATATCTCCTGTCTTTGTTTCGAGCTGTTTTTCTGACAGATCCAGATCGCCATGACGTCTCCAAGCGCCCCCAAGGACAAGTTTTTCGAGAAGGTCATCAACCCTTATCTTGCGGAGGTGATGCAACATCCTCAAACCGTTGAGATGCGTGAGGGGGTGCTGCACATCCACGATACTGAAGGGCCAAAGAAGACCGGAAGCGTGGAGACAAGGCTCGAAGAAGTGGAGCGGCAAGTCTTCAAGTGCCAAGGGATGGTGGAACGCGGACTCAACGCCAACCACATGATGATCGCTGAATTTACTAGTGGTCACAAGCTGGATGCCGAGAACATTGGGGAGGCCATCTTCAAGCTTCATGAGAAAATCAAGCATCTCCAAGCCCAGATCTATGACCTGCAAAACCAAAACTGTGAGTATGAATACAGATTTAAAAGGATGAGTTTGGCTGCAGACTTGAGGATCCCAGAGACTCGTTCATCTTTTTACGATGGTGAACCTATGCCTTGGAAGACGGAGGATAAAATTCTTTCATCATCAACAACTCCATCATCACCACCTTCGAAGAAAGAGACCTAAATACATGGGTATGGGCACCCCCCTTGGCAACTGCCAAGCTTGGGGGAGATGCCCCGGTATCGTATCACCATCACACCTTTACTTTTATCGTTTTTCTTAGTTCAATCCTTTTGGTTATATTTTGATCTAGTAGAATTAAGTTTTTAGTATGATCTAGCTTTGAGTTTTGTTTCGAGATCTATCTATGTAATCGAGTCCGTGAGCTATATATAATAAAGAGTAGTTTTGAGTTAAGGGCTTTGCTTTCTTGCCATGATCTTGAGGGAATAATACAAGAGAAAGAATAAAAAGAAATAAAAAGATCATATATTGATCTTATGGAGAGTAATGACTTCACATATAAAGAGTATGATGAATAAAATTTGTTGAGAGTTAACAAACATAGTTTTGGTCATTGTTGCAATTAATAGGAAGTAATAAAGAAAGAGAGGCTTCACATATAAATATACTATCTTGGACATCTTTTGTGATTGTGAGCACTCATTAAAATATGACATGCTAAAAAGTTGATGCTGGACAAGGAAGACAACATAATGGGTTATGTTTTCTTATATCCGAATAGAAGTTATATTGTCATGGATCCTCCAACATGTTGAGCTTGCTTTTCCCTCTTATGCTAGCCAAATCCTTTGCACCAAGTAGAGATACTACTTGTGCATCGAAACATCCCTTAACCCAGTTTTGCCATGAGAGTCCACCATACCTACCTATGGATTGAGTAAGATCCTTCAAGTAAGTTGTCATCGGTGCAAGCAATAAAAATTGCTCTCTAAATATGTATGATCTATTAGTGTGAAGAAAATAAGCTTTATACGAACTTGTGATATGGAAGAAATAAAAGCTACAGACTGCATAATAAAGTTCTTTATCACAAGCGGCAATATAAAGTGACATTCTTTTGCATTAAGATTTTGTGCATCCAACCATAAAAGCGCATGACAACCTCTGCTTCCCTCTGCGAAGGGCCTATCTTTTACTTTTATCTTCTACCCTTATACAAGAGTCGTGGTGATCTTCACCTTTCCTTTTTACACTTTTTCTTTTGGCAAGCACTATGTGTTGGAGAGATCCAGATATATATATCCACCCGGATGTAGGTTATCATAAAGTATTATTGTTGACATTACCCTTGAGGTAAAAGGTTGGGAGGCGAAACTATAAGCCCCTATCTTTCTTTGTGTCCGATTGAAGCTTTGAACTCATAAGTATTGCGTGAGTGTTAGCAACTGTGAAAGACTAAATGATAGTTGAGTATGTGGACTTGCTGAAATGCTCTTGAGTTGACTCTTTCCGATGTTATGATAAATTGCAATTGCTTCAATGACTGAGATCATAGTTTGTTAGTTTTTAATGAAGTTTCTGATTTATACTCTACCTTGTGAATGAATTGTTACTCTAGCATAAGAAATTATATGACAATATATGTTGTTGTCCTAAAGATGATCATGATGCCCTCATGTCCGTATTTTATTTTATCGACACCTCTATCTCTAAACATGTGGACATATTTTTCGATTTCGGCTTTCGCTTGAGGACAAGCGAAGTCTAAGCTCGGGGGAGTTGATACGTACATTTTGCATCATGCTTTTATATTGATATTTATTGCATTATGGGCTGTTATTACACATTATATCACAATACTTATGCCTTTTCTCTCTTATTTTATAAGGTTTACATGAAGAGGGAGAATGCCGACAGCTGGAATTCTGGACTGGAAAAGGAGCAAATATTAGAGACCTATTTTGCACAACTCCAAAAGTCCTGAAACTTCACGGAGAATTATTTAGGAATATATAGAAAATATTGGGTGAAGAAAGCACCAGAGGGGGGGCACCAGCCATCCACAAGGGTGGGGGGCGTGCCCTACCCCCTGTGCGCGCCCCCTGCCTTGTGGGCCACCTGGCAGGCCCCCGATGCCCATCTTCTGCTATATGGTGTGTTTTGACCTGGAAAAAATTAGAAGGAAGCTTTCGGGACGAAGCGCCGCCGTCTCAAGGCGGAACTTGGGCGGAACCAATCTAGGGCTCCGGCGGAGCTGTTCTGCCGGGGAAACTTCCCTCCGGTAGGGGGAAATCAAATCCATCATCATCACCAATGATCCTCTCATCGAGAGGGGGTCAATCTCCATCAACATCTTCACCAGCACCATCTTCTCTCAAACCCTAGTTCATCTCTCGTATCCGATCGTTGTCTCAAAATCTCAGATTGGTACTTGTGGGTTGCTAGTAGTGTTGACTACTCCTTGTAGTTGATGCTAGTTGGTTTATTCGGTGGAAGATCATATGTTCAGATCCTTAATGATAATTAATACTCCTCTGATTATGAACATGAATATGCTTTGTGAGTAGTTACGTTTGTTTCTGAGGACATGGGAGAAGTCTTGTTATAAGTAATCATGTGAATTTGGTATTCGTTCGATATTTTGATGAGATGTATGTTGTCTTTCCTCTAGTGGTGTTATGTGAATGTCGACTACATAACACTTCACAATGATTTGGGCCTAGGGGAAGGCATTGGGAAGTAATAAGTAGATGATGGGTTGCTAGAGTGACAGAAGCTTAAACCCTAATTTATGCGTTGCTTCGTAAGGGGCTGATTTGGATCCATATGTTTCATGCTATGGTTAGATTTATCTTAATTCTTCTTTCATAGTTGCGGATGCTTGCGAGAGGGGTTAATCATAAGTGGGAGGCTTGTCCAAGGAAGGGCAGCACCCAAGCACCGGTCCACCCACATATCAAATTATCAAAATAACGAACGCGAATCATATGAGCATGATGAAAACTAACTTGAGAACAATTCCCATGTGTCCTCCGGAGCGCTTTGCTTTATATAGGAGTTCGTCCAGGCTTGTCCTTTGCTACAAAAGGGATTGGGCCACCTTGCTGCACCTTAGTTACTTTTGTTACTTGTTACTCGTTACGAATTATCTTATCATACAACTATCTGTTACCGATAATTTCAGTGTTTGCAGAGAATACCTTGCTGAAAACCGCTTGTCAGTTCCTTCTGCTCCTCGTTGGGTTCGACACTCTTACTTATCGAAAGAACTACGATAGATCCCCTATACTTGTGGGTCATCACTCATCTTGTGTCTCTTCTAGTCGGTGTCTGGCCTTGAGCTACTAGATCGGGAACGCGCCTTGGTGCGAGGGTGCCAGTCCCAACTATGTGGTAGAGCAGATAATGCCAAGTTAGTTGGAATCCTGGTTTAGCGTGGTAAACTAACTTATTCAAATAGGACAACAAAATAAAAAGAAAGAAGAAACATTCACTTACAATAGAAGCAAGACATCATCGAGTTCAACATCATCATGAGATTATAAGGCAGCATCGAGTCCAGTGCATTTATGACACCAAAAGGTAACCACTTGACATTATATTCAGTAATAAGATCGTGGTCATGGACGTGATAGAGCAAGTACTAATCTAAAACAAAGTTTGCAGCATATCCATATATAAGCAGGCAGCTATCCAATATAGACTGAAGTTATACCAAAAATTACTTTCAATACAAAGGAAACATCTCAAAAAGCAGGAGGTAGTAAACACTTACTAATGGTTCAGTACAAAACATGAAGGTTTCAGCACACACCATTGACAAATTTCATATGAAATGTTACATGATATACCAAATCATTCTTGTTGTAAACAATAAACAAATATACTGAAGAACCTTCCAAGGCTATAAAGGGGGACATCCTACAACACATCATACTTGTTGATCCTCAACTTCCGCTTCTTTCTCCAAGTATATTGGAATTCCAAAGAGTGGTCCTGGGGCATGGTGTCATGTCGAGGACCATGGCCCAACACTCGGATCCAAACCAAAAAGCAGGTTACAGTTTACTACCAAGAAAGATACATAGTATAGATGGTGTTGAGCAGAAAAACCACAATATATTACACGGGAAAGAACATGCCATTATTGTACATAAGTGAACCCCTAACAAAGAAATGCTCTAGATTACTTGGGTATCATCTTCACACCTCCATGAGACTCCATGTTGTAGCCATAATGATAAGTGTAGACAAACCATGTCAAAGAAAGTAGTGTTTCTCCTAAAAAAAGTAATGTTTCTCTTCCTCTCTCAGATTGGGAGAATCATGACAGAGAGGCATGAGACCACAAATAGTAGCATAGGCAAAGCATATGATATCTAATGGAATCTGAAATGCTATAAGTTCATAATGCCTAATGGTCAGGGACAAAAGAGAATCAGTGAGCACAGAAACATGCATCAGGTCCTTCGCATTCACATGAGAAAAAAACATGATTTTATCTTGAACACCAAACAATCTACACAATGTAAAAGGGCATGATATCAACTTCATTACATCTGAACTTACCTAATTAGCAGTAAGATATTGGATAATGCAAGCGCATGATCTATATAAGTAGATGGCAATAATAACAATAATAATACATAGCCTGCAAGAGTAGAGAACATTTATTGTATACGAAGGCACGCCATTCTCTACCACAAAAGTAGGGAAATAGAGCACTAAAACAAAGAAGAGTACATGTTTCTTTCACCAACAGATGAAATTTGCAGAGAACACTCAATAGGGGATGAACAACAATGTGAATTTTTCTTATAAGACAGTCACAAATGATTATGGATCATGGGTGTGTGTGTCTTGCACAAACAGATGATGCATTTTTATTATTTAGATGCACTACTGCCTACTCCTCTATACTTTGCACTTTCACATATCATTGCTATGCGTTACGCATTTCCAAGTTTTGTGAATACGAAACATAGGGAACACCCTCAACACCTAGAACCCATGTTCCTATTGTCATAACCATGACATGAAGCCAAGGAGGCTCCTAAATTCATAGTAGTAGCTTGAAACCACATATAGGTAGTTTTTTTAGTTAACTTTCTACTTTCTATGTTTCAACCAGTCAACATTTCATTCTGTTCTTAAGACAACTTCCATTCAAGCATATTGTTTGGCAAAGAAAAATACCTTATTTTAGACCTAATTCACGCCAAATGATGCCACCTGATAATAAAGCCTTTTTACTGGAAGACAAATAACCTTAGGTAAGAATAGAATTGGAAGCAACCCAAACTACGCAAATAATCAAGCATAAACCTAAGAATTGGTTACAAAGTTACACACTGTTCAAATAATATTATCCCCACTACTTGATCATCCAGTTACATCTAGCTCACAATGCCATTAGCATCAGTATGAATTACATGATAGTGTACATTCAGCCCATAACACCAGCAAGATAATTAATTAATTTATATATAATGGCACCAAATGACATAGCACTGCAGAAAATATAAAAGTTGAGTTCCTTTCAGGTTAGTTAGTGGCCTATATTGCCGCACAACATTTTTAACTGTTCTTGATTAGCTAGCATCTTCTCGTTCATGTCAAGAAAAATAAGTATAGATCTAGTAAGCTCCATACAAATGATGTATATAAACTACAAGGTAGGATAGGATCATCAAGTAGTCAACCCTATTGCGTAAACCATCCAAAGATAACTTACTATTAAAGTTGAGATGTGCATACAAAAGAGATGTCGACGGCGCACTTCCTGCATGAGCTGGCCCCTCCTCTTGAAGAGGAGCGAGCTGTGGTGAGCAGTTGTACCTGATTGAGCAGCTGGCCCCTCCTCTTGGAAAGGACGTGACGATGATCTGGTCATTTAGCGTCTTCTAGGTGCCGTCCTTCAAGAGGATCTCGACTATGTCGACGGCGGACTTCCTGCTGCCGGACACTTCACCGGCCAGGCAACACTGCTTCTCCGCATTCAAGAGCGACTCGGTCTCCGCGTCAAGTCTGCTGCAATCCTGTATCACCACCGATCATTAGGCGTTTCTAAACAGCCGGTGCACACATCTGTAATCTGAAAGCCAAAAACAAATTGAGAAAATGTGCAGAGTCCAATCCTTGCCCAAGTACCCTTGCAAATTCAACCTAACCAATCTGAATGCATATGGTGAGGTGATAGAGCACACAAACAGCAATAGGATTAAGTCTTGGTTTTTGAAAGCTTACACACACAGAGCTTAACCCAGAAAAAATGAAACTAATTCATGGAATGGAAGGATATGTACTAACCATTAGTTATCTAAAATATATTTTTTTGTTCAGGGTTTGTGTAGTAGTAAATGGAGCAAAATGGAAACTTAACATCTTTACAAATCCAAGAACAACACAAAAAACTGAAGGATTGATCCTTTCCAAAGAAGAATTTTGGAAGATGAAGGCATAGATTTAACCTTGGAAGAGGACTACTCTTCTTATTTTTGGACCCAACAGCACATCATCTAAAATGTTAACCTACGATTAGATTGCTAGCACCTAAGAAATCTACAGTGCACTAAATGAGAATATGTTGTTCAGTGCCATATATATAATAAATCAGAAGAGATGTAAAATTTCTTTGGCTGACATCTTAATATATCTATTATACCAGGTCAACATTTATCAGCCTTAGCAACTCGAAAAGGCAATACAAACTATATAACAGTAGCAAGTGGAAGTGGTGAAATATATATGAAAGAGTTCTAACAGTAACAGACCCTATAAATTTGTATATAATGATACGATCTAAACACATGTGTAGCTCGTTCACACGTCTTGAATGAATTAGAATATTAGGAAGTTCTTCAAACAATTGCTCAATCCTATAAAAATATATGAGCAACATTATCATAGACAGAGGAAGGGACTGCTACGCGCATAGACTGATATCACCATACCAGATAGGCAATTACCTACATAGCGATGCATCGAACATATAAACGCTGCTAGCCTACCCGGCTATCTGGGAGGCTTGCATCGCGCAGTCGTTTTCGATCGAACGATTTCACAGCGACATGGATTTTTACGACGCTGTCAAAGTCCTGGCCGTTGGTTCTTCTTGACTCCTTTATTTTGCTTTTTCGTGCATGACAGATGGGCCTCAAATGTCCCCGGGCCCAGCGTCCCGTGTGCGTCCTGGGTAAGAGAAGGGAGAGACGTGGGGCTGGATCATGGTGCAAGGTGAAACCTAGCCACCAATCCATCGCATCCCCGAACAGCCAATCCCTCCGCTCCCCTCTTCCCCTGCCCTCCTCTGCACCGCCTCCTCCTCCCCTTCTCTCCACTGCGCCGCCTCCTCCTCCCCTTCCCTTTTCTCTCCCGTGGCGGCGACGACATGCAGGCAAAAGGCGAGAGCGACGGCGCTCAATTTGATCTGTAGGAGAGAGAGAAGGAAGGAGAGGAGGGAGAAAGGGAGAGGAAAGAGGAAAGGGAGGTGCGGCGACGGATGGGTTAGGGTCACCGGAAGGAGCGCCGCCGGCTCGTCGCCTTTCACACCGCGGTGGAGCAAAGATGCCTCTGTACAGCCCTCACGCTGGCAGGTTCCTCTTTCATTCATGTTGCTCCCCTCTTTTGATTAGTAAAGCTATAACTGCTTGTCCCTCTCTCTTCCTCTGCCCTCACTCACGTTTCCTCCCTTTGACTCATGGATGAAGCTGTCGGCTACAGGGGCCTTGCGAGGAGTGGAAGGTAGAGGTCGTGCGCCAGCCGGAGTAGCAGGGGCAAGGATCTGGCGTCATCCGCCTCCCCGTTCCACAACACCACTGCATCTCCTTCCTGTTGGTGGCATCCGCCTCTCAGTTGCACGCTACCACTGCATCTCCTTCCTATTTTATTTTTAGTTTTTACATGCTGAGCTATAGGTTGGCTTGATCTCTTGTGTCAGGGAGGTGCGAGGTTGGGCATTTGGGCAATGGCAGCCACGGTTTCAGCGAAGGATGCCCATGCCATGTGCAATGAGCGATAGGCCATCAGCACAACCGTGTGGGCATTTTAGTTTTCCTTATTTTCTAATTTTAGTTCTCTACGGTCTTCTATTTTTATTTTTATTGTTCTTATTTTGTATAGGTCCTTTGGGTCCTGATGAAAGTCACTGTCGGTGGCAGGGAATTCGTCGTCGGATGCGTCCTATATGTGGTGCTTCCTTTTCTTGATTGTGTTTTGTTCTTCCTTTTTGTCCAACTTAGTAATCGTGCTCTTGCTTTTCCTTTCGTCTCCGTTGTAGATGGGTGTGTTCCCATCCAGTCGTTGATGGGGTTGATGTGCCCGTCGATTCGGTGATCCGCCGGCCAGGCTCATCTTCTCAGTTGCGGACTGATGTCCTATGGTAGTGGCAGCCATTGTATGTGGTGGTGTGGTTGCTGATGTACAAGAGGCATCCATGGTGTCAGTTCTCCATCGTCCATGCTTATCTTCTGTATGCTCTAGCAGCCAGGTGACTACATATTACCTTTTCAATTCAGCTAAGGGTGGTTCCCATCATAAGCATTAGCAGACATTCAATGTGCGTCTCATTGTTCTCTGAGGAATTTGAATTCGACTGATTTCATGTGCTTCTTAGTTTTTGGTAATAGAGGTATAGGAACAAGAGAAGAGAGACACAGATCCCTTACCGTGATTCATGGCACCTAAGTACTGCCAGATATATTATTGTTACTATGGCCAACACTTAGATTTTGTTACATATATGGGTCGGGAACGCATAGTGATTCTAATTATCGAGTAAAGTCATGTATATAGATTGATTAGTGTGATATGTTTATGATTTTTTTGAGGGCATCTAAGCTGAAAAGAGGTGGGTGTGGCGGCTTAAACAAAATTTGTGCAATTTCACTTTAACTTCAAAATGTTGTTGGTGAGACAGCCATGTCAGGAACTCATGTACTTACAACACGTTCAGTTAGATTAGAAAATGTCATCTCATTTAAAAAAAATAGCATCTCATTTCTTCCCCTTGATTCAGTTAGGAACTCTACTGTACGTTCAGATTCTGAAGTAGTTATGCAAGAGTAGAAGAGGTTTGTAGCCACTGTTGCTGGTAGACTGACAATTTTATATGGACTGAGGCTGCAACTGAGGGTAGTTCTACTCTATGCCGGGCAGTAACTTAGGTCGTGCGCTTTTGTGAAATTGATACACGGACTAAACATGCACATTGGATTTTTCTCACAGTTTGTGCTCACACCAAATCAACCTTTTCAAAGCATTATTCCGGTGTTGCTTCTTCCTCTCTGCTAATTTTTAGATTGCTATTTTTTTGGTGACCTTCCTTGATCTGTGCTAATTTGTGCAAGTGAGTTTTGGAAAACATGAATTCTTCTGCTTTACTAAAACTTGGATCTCCGTTAGGCATGAGCTGAGCTGCCTTATTTAACCTGTTATTCATAGGCATCAATAAACTAGAAGACTTGCCAGTAGAAACAATTATAACTGAAAAAAATGTATGGCTGGATGTGCTTCCACTTGACAGTAAGTAATGGATAAATATTCTGGCTTATTTCCTTTTTGTATTTGAACACGATGTAAGTGTGTGGAAATAAGAAAGAGACTATTTAGAGCTCTGTGCCCTTTTTTTCTTTGTGGCTAATCTATAACTACCCTGTAGTAATCACTTTCTCCTTTTACCATCAGAAGGATTTAATTGATGGAGTCGTGCTGCTAAAGGACGTGAACAGTTAGTCCTATCGCTGGATGTTTACCGTCTGAATTGCAAGGATCTGGGAATACATGAGTACAGACTCTATCGAATTCTATAGCTCTATTCATTGGCTCACCGGTTGATCAATTTTGAGGTAATAAAGCGAAGTTGTTATCTGAAAAACACTTACCTACTTAAAGAAGGTCGAAATAGAAAAATCGTTGGCATAATTTTCAGATATACACTAGCTTTCATACCTACTTTGGACACCAGATGGCACATCAACATTCTGTACCTGAAGCGATAGCTGCAGAAGAAAGGTACCAAACAAGATTCACTATTTCTATGCTTCTCAAAATGCTTTAGTATATGCCCAAAATATCACAGTATGAATTGTTCTGTGGGAAGTTTGCTTTTTCAACCATCACGGAATAATAATTCATTCTTTAATTTGATATGTTCCGCGTGCAATTAACTATTTGTGTTGGCATTTATGCCACTTCTGATATGACATCATTTCCTTTGTTTCTTTAAGATAATGGTTCTTCTTCTCCTGTTTGATATGCAATTAACTACAAGACCTTATTTTCGTGAGTGAAGAATAGATGCACACTTGCTCTTCTGTTGTTTTCGACGGGTTGCTAGATTATCAATAGAGATACACATATAGGTTAGGCTTGGCCGTGTGATGCTTCTAGCGGTTGAATTTGTTCGGTTTGGCCTCTTCCTAAGGGCCTTTTTGGTTGCTTCATCTTCTGTCTATGTATGGTATGGTCTACCCGTTGCTTTTTCTTCCTGTGCTGCTGAGTTCGGCTTGGTTGTGTGAGAGCAATTTGCAGATGTTCCTTTGCTTTCGTGCCTGCGCTTCTTAGGCAGTGTATTGATTTCAAGGATTATCTCGGTTAGTTTAGGGCTGCTTTGCCTGCCTTCTTGCCTTGGACTAGGATGATGGTTACTAAATGTTTACCTTTATTAATCCCCTGTTCTTTTAAAGTGTTTTTTGTTCCCCTAAAAGTATAAGTGCATCCGTTTTGCCTTTGGGCCAACAGCCTTTTTCACGGACGATATATGCTTGTGCCGTTTCTGCAGTCGCGCTGGATCCCGCGAAGCAGAGGAGCGCCGCCGCCCGCAGCAACCCGCCAGCTTCCAGGTGCGCCTCCTCATCCAACCCTCTCGCTCCCTCCTTCTCACACCCCTGTGATGATGGTGGAAAAAAACATCTCTCTCTCCTGCGTTCTACTTCCACTTTCACTGAATGTGATTTGATTTGTTACAGCTTAGATCCGTTTTAGTGCTCAACGAAACTGACAGGAACCTCTTCCAAGCACAGCCCTAATTACGAAGGTATATTTTCCTATTCCAGATCCAGCTGCGGTCGTGCTGTACAATGCGCTTTGCGCACTGATGCGTTCTTATGATTGTTATATCTGCTTAGGGTCAGTAGGATCAATAGTTTCTTTGCTTTGCATTTTGTGTCCTGCTGCATGCTTGTGAACGTTACATCTGCATAAGGTCAGTACGATGGGCAGTTTGATAGCTTTGATTTTGTGTCCTGCTGCATGCTTCTGAATGTTACCGTTCTCAATGTTACATCTGCATACGGTCAGTAAGATGGATAGTTTAGTAGCTTTTATTTATTCTTGAATATTCAGTTCACTCTTTGTCTAGTCATTCCATTATATTCTACCAGGTTGATTCTGTGTCCATGGATGCCATTTTCCTCCTAGACTAATTCAATTACTTAACTCTGCCAATGTCCTCGTGATATTATAGTTTCATTTCATCATGAGTTTGCTAGAGGATTGTTTGATTGTTGGTGCATATGCAATCTAAAGCTTCATTGCTCATTATTCCTAATGCCCACCGTGTTTATACCTTGTGCCAGCCCTCTGCATTTCTCTTTTGGATATATTCTCATGGAGTTGGTTGAGCTGTCCACCACATCACTGGCTGAGGCAATGTTTGAGAAGCTCAGGCTCCCTAAACCGGTGTACTATGTGCATCAGCTTGAGCAGGGTCGATACAGATCAGAGATTGAATTTCACCGTACAAAAGAACGCTTCCATGCTTCAGCGCGCCGAACAAAACTGTCAAGCCGTGTATGTGAGGATGGAGAGGCATCAATGAATCATGCTGCTGATATGGCTATCGAATACATGCAGACCAAAGAGAGGAAGGTGCTTGTTGACTATAACTATTATCAACTAGAGCAACAGAAATGACACATACAAGATTGTCAGCCAGGTTCTAGAAAAATTAGAGGAAATCAACCAACGCAGCAAAACGATCAAACAGATAACTAAAGAAGCATGCGACTATGTGGAAGAAGTGCGTGCTGCATCAAACAAAATCCATGGTCTTGCTGGCGTTGCCTTGGACCCTGCTGCCTCAATGTCTGTTTCTAATCTGAAGTAGGCTATCCTGGAGATTCACGATGCAGTGGTTGCGCTTCAAAACACTACAGCCATAACATCTCAGTTGCTAGAGGAAAAAGGCATGTACTCAGATGATAAGTGCCTGATACAGTCTACAGTGGGCATTCTGATGAAGATTCAGCTGACGATTGTCATCAAGACATGGATGACGACTACGCTCAGTATGTGCGATCCCCATGAGCATCATATTCAGCCTGCAGAGCTGTCTAATTACCATGTGAAGCTGTATATGTATAGCTTCACCATTACAGCTTGGTTATGTGCTTCTTATGTTTAGTCTACTGTGTTTGCTAAATAAGATGCAAAGCTCTCTGTTAATCGCTTCGCCTTAGAAATCTTTCTACTTTTCAAACTGCGCTCTGGTCATGTATAATTATGGGATCCATCATACTGTATTAAGACAATGTAATTTATCTATGTTGCATCTTTGCTTTTGCCCACTGTGGTTCTTCCTTTTAGTACCTTCACTATGCACCTGTCAGGCTTGATTGCTTTTATGCAGCTGAGCACACAACGTATCGTCTTCTGCAAATCTTATGCTTAAAACCAACACAATCAATTGGCTTGATACAAGAAGATAGATTCAAGATTTTATCATTTACCTTGCTTTGATTTTGGTTCTGCATGTCAAAAGAATAGAAACTACCTGCTCATATTTACGTTTGCCTTTACCTAAGCAAACATAGAACATAATCAGTTTATACCCTACTCTGGTTTTCAGTTTTCTATGTTTCAGAAAATCTTTTTATTTTTCTGAGTTGTTCTTGCTCATTAGATTACGTTCAAGAGCTATAAAATTTACTATTCCTGAACTAGCAACACATGTTTCATTTCAGCTGTCTATGCATATAGAAAATTCATCTGCCTTTGTCACTGTCCTGTCATATTTGCTTGGTAATTGGCTTGTGCTTAGAATGCATTATGATCTTCTCACTGTTCAGCCAACGTCTTTTCTGAGAAACTTCAGGACGACATGCCCACTGAAAAGCTCCAGTATGTTGTTGATGCTGCTGGACCTGACAAGGTTAGTGGGGGCGAGGTCGGTAAGAAAAATATAATGTCGTCAACTCGTCATCTTATGCGGGCAGAGTTCGCTGCATGGCTGAGAACTTCCACGGTGCGATGGCTGTTTCATATGGCCATGGCTCACCTGATATATTCACAACCTTCACATGTGATCCAAAGTGGCCTGAGATAGTTGAGACTCTTGAGCATGGGCAAGAGGTAGTCGATAGGGCTGATATTACTGCTCGAGTGTATCAGGTGAAGCTCCTTGAGTATCTGCAGAAAATCAGGACTGGAGAAGTGTTTGGGGCCGTGGTTGCTGGTAATGTGCCTAGTGCCTTTTCTTCCTTCTCTTCGTTTTTTCTTATCCATGCATCTTACTTTTCCTATTTCTCATTTACCCTCCTGATTTTCAGTCCTCCACACTATTGAGTTCCAGAAGAGGGGTCTGCCACAGGACCTACGCATGCACGGTCTAGCGTTCTAAGAACATCTAATTAGGCTCTATGACAGGATGAACTTTACCTGTCCTTTTGGACGATGCTATCTTCTGCTTTTGAACAAATGTCCGCGATGCTATGACCTATGTAACCTCTGCTGTTATTACTCATGTCCTGCACATCCATCTATTACTCTTATGTATGATTGTCTATTTTTGCTGCTTTTCTCTGGTTCAATCATCAGCTATTTCACAGCAACACTGAATGTGCTAATGAGCACACATAAAACCAAGGAACAGGTGTGCGACCACTCAGGAGGTTCACAACAAGGATATAACATAGTGTCCTGAATATTTTTATGTTCACTGTTTCAGTACTTGGCTTGCTCTCGCCCTTTGCGCCATTGGCGCAATGGGTCAGCTAGTATAGGAAAAGAGAGAACAGAGGTTTTTATTTATGGCTGCGGCTTCCAGATTGTCTCATTTACATACCGCTGATAAAATAGTCAACTATATTTAGTGTGATTAAAGTGCAGAGCTTTAACAATGGCATGGAGTACTACAATTGCCCATTAAACTCAAAACAAACAATGCTCAATTAAAAGGGCTAACCGAATGTGTATCTTGAATATGTCATAAAGTTGTAATGGCTGGATTATATTAAAGCACTTACTAAATGAAAACAACACATAGCTCTTTACCTTGAGCAATTGTCTCATCGTTTATATCTTTAAAGTGCTTGAAATAGTAAATATTTTGTTGATCCAATGACTGAATAGAAAAAGGCTGCATCAGAGGACACTGTATTAAATTAAAAAAATAAGCTTCTTGAATAGGTGAAGTTATGACAGAAAAAGAGATAAGGACAAAACAAACTAGAATGGCCCCTGATTTGGTAGAAGGAAACCCCAAACAAAATAAACCCGGAGACACCATGCCCCATGAGCAGAAGACAAATAAGATTAGAATGGATAAACAACTCCTGAACCTTATTTTCCGAGTAGGGTCCTCACCTTGCTATTGTAGCCTTTGGCGTTGCTTGGGGAGACAACAACCGAGGCGCAGATGAAGAGGCCAGGGATGTGGCTCTCCTGTCGCAAGCACCGATGGGAGATGCAGCACGCCACTGGGGGCTAGCGGCAGCTCGCCTCTTCCTCATCTGTTTAAATGGTGACGGCCATGCCTCTCCTTCTCCTAAGCACTGAGTAACAAGGGGGAGCGCAACACTAATGAATATCGATTGCAACGAAGAAGGAATCAGTGAGGTGAGAGAAGCAGGGGGTGAGGGCAAGGCATACAAACCTGTGTTGTGGGGCAGCGGCGAGGGCGATGACAGCATCATCAGCGGTGGTGGCGTCTGGCCGCCAGCAACCATGGAGACCCCCACCAACGCCTACTTTCTCAGGCTTCATAGATGAATCCTGATAGGAATAGACCACTTGAGAATCACAGTTGTGCAAAATTGAAAATGACCAAGAAAAGAATATACGAATATTCTGAATCGGTGTATTGCTAAAGAAAGTCCTATCAAATAAATAAAAAAGGCCTAGAGCAAAAAGACAGTCATGTTGTGAGTGTTCATTGATTCACACTATTGTTGGGAGCCATTCAACCGATAACTTGCTGGGAGCGAGTCTTTCTAGTATACCAAAGTGCAACTTACTCTTAATCAGATTAAATCAAGGACCAACAACAAACAATAAAAGATCAAGAACAAATCATATGCAATAAAGGTATGAGAGAGAAGAAATCTTTACATA
This sequence comes from Thinopyrum elongatum, assembly GCA_011799875.1. Lineage (NCBI taxonomy): Eukaryota > Viridiplantae > Streptophyta > Magnoliopsida > Poales > Poaceae > Thinopyrum > Thinopyrum elongatum. Next base: position 615,906,157 of record CM022298.1, read on the forward strand.
GGACGGCTATAAACATTGGAGCATAAATGAGCAACACCTTTAAATACAAATAAAAGGGTTCAAGGTTCATTGCATAGTGGGCTCAGTTTCGCCGTTCCTCGATCATACAACCTACCCCATCATCTCTTATCACCAGATCAACCTGTTTATATAGTGGAGCTGTCCTGGTTATCACTCAACAAGAATGACCATCCAAGGACAGAACAACAAGTATCACATGATCAAAAAGGAATCGAGAGACAAAAGGGAGGATCCAACTTGATACACACATGTGCCTCGATTGCTCAAAGGCACACTTATTTCAGCCACGGTCGATCATCATTGCCCCAGCACGAACGCCACTGGTCAATTTAGCAAATCCAGGAGCATAGCTATAGGACCAGGACATCCACATGTAAAACAGAGCATCACAGGAGCTCCTATCACATCAACTGAACATGAACAACAACCAGAGTCGGGGTGAGGACTGAGGAGTGGGAAAGGAGAGAGGCGGCTAGGGTTTTCACCACGGGCGTGCTGCTTTTATACGGATGTGTGCGAAATGACAAGAATGCCCTCGAAGGCCACCCAATTTTACAGGCAGTGGCACGAACGAGCAGGACTATTCATTGCGACAGTGCCGAGCTCTCGATCCGACGACCGAGGTCGTCCAGCGCCTCGATCCAACGGCCGGAAACGCATCAAGGAAACACAATGGACGGACAAATCTTCCAAATCGCTGAGAAAGCTCGGGGGCTCCCTCTGTGTAGCCAAAGCAAAGGAACAGGAGGAAGATAGAGCTCACTGAGGGAGGTTGTAGCCGAGGCAGTACTCAGTAGGCGCCGGGGTTGCGTCTGAACACCGTCCAACCAACGAGGAACCGCGTCGGAGTTGCGCCTTGCACCGTCCCGCCGATGAGCATGAACACCACGGGCACCGAACCTAGTACTCCCATTGTCAGGAAGCAAGAATGTGTGGAGGCATTGGGGTTTCAGTTATTCCTCTTTCATCTGCTCAAGTGCCACCTCCGCCGCATCCTCGAGCCGCAATACAGCTAGGCAGGCGCACAGGGTTCGCACACCATCGCCTTGCCAGGAAACCTAGAGGTGACCAGGAGAGCAAAATTAGGAAATGGTGGAGCTTAAGATCCACATGGTGCCGGCAATCTGTCACCACAAAAATTGTACAGAAGCAGAGGGGGTTGGATAATCTATGGCACATATGAAAGAAACACCAGTTTTGGCACAAGTTTTTGGTAAGAATGATACTTAGATAGTAAATAAAAAAACAATTGATTAGAGTTATTTCTCAGTTCAGATAGAAAAGAAAGAAGCAGTGACTGTTTACATATAGCATAGTTATGTCTCAGTTCAGATAAAAAAGAAATAGGCACCGATTGTTTCCATATAGCAGAATTATGGCTGGTACAAAAATTAAGTCATTTCCCTTAAACAAAGAAAGGCCCATGAAACACACACTTTGATAGCAAGAGTGCTATTTATTTATCTATGCAAACCTACAGCTGACCCATAATACAAACATATGTAAAGCTTCTGTAAATGTTAAGGTTTAACATTTTTCTAACCCAAAAAATACATCAAAACTAATCCATCTTGGTCTGGGCTAACATGTTTAAATCCTAATTAATCAGGGTATCATTCTCCCAGCAACCCACAACTACAAAACAAAAAAAACCCTTAGTGATCATGAAAGGCATGAATGATTAGCAAAAAGGGAGACAGGATAGAGAGATGCACACATAGTGAGAAAGACATGAGATCCTCAGAGTAAAACCACTATGTTCAGCGACTGCAGCTCCGGCTTGCCGCTCAGCCAGTGGACGCGACACTGAGCTCTCACTGCATTGATGACTCTGTTGCTTCGTTGTATGATACAGCATGTCCGAATCAACCGAATCATAGCAACAATTCAACCCAATGTGGGAATATACCTGCAGTTTTAGATAAGAATGAAGCACATCAGAATTCTGTGAGTGCAACATGTATGGTGAAAACTGACGGTTAGTCTTAAGGTATGAGGTATAATTTTTTATTTCAAGCAAACTGATCTAGAGAAAATAAAAAAATCTAGTGTGCAATGAAATTTAACAATGTTTACATCCCCAATCCAAACTCTGCATATTTCACCTCACTAATGCTTATGCCCATCAAATTGACCTGCTGCTCTTACCAATCATGTATATATGGCAAATCTCACAATGGACCAAGAGTGGCCAGTGATATTTTTTGTACCTAGCAAACGTTGACTGGATATTATGCAATATCCAGGTTCCTCTTCTACACAAAAGAAACTAAGGGGCTCAGTAGTTCAGGACATGGCACCGAAAGACATCACAAAACCAGCAACATGAGCAAGCTGCAGAGTGCACACTATTCCAACCCACTAACCTCAATTATCCATCACATTTTTGGGGTAAGTGCTAGCTATTCGTTTTACTGTTCTTTTTTGTCACATTATTGTCACCCAACACTGCTACAGTAAGCTGCAAAATTTGTTGTGATAAGGTACATTGCAACATGGAATTTAATTATGGGAAGGTTTATTTGTCCCCATATCTCCATAAAAGATGCTTCCAACTAATAAACAGAATCAATTATGCAAAACCACAGCATTTCTAAATGGAGCTTTGACATGCTAGTGTTAGCCAAGAACCTGTACATAGGATTGAATATACAGACTGAATGTACATAGGCAGCAACTAAGTACGTGAGTGGGAGGGGAACAATACTACAAGAACAAAGGAGGGGCTTACGGGTGCATCTGCTCCACTATCCCCTCCTCCATGGCGGAGTCGACCTGCTCAAACACCCACGGCCACCTCACCTTGGCGGCCTGCCACAGCACACCGAGTCAACCACAACCATGTATTCCACGGAAGAAACACGACGGAGGACGGAATTAGTAGCAGACCTTGACGGCGGAGAGGGAGCTTTGGCCGCAGCTGTCGCAGAAGACGCCGTCAAAGTCGAGGGCGAACAGGTCGCCGCCGCCCATCGCGGCGCGCGAGGGCCTCGTCGCCCTCACCCCTCCCCTCCCCGCTCCCCCGCCTGCCTCGCCAGGCCGCCAGGTGCCGGAGCCGGACTCGTAGCGGACAGATCCGACGACCGCGGCGTGCGGTGCCCATCCTCCCCGACGCGGTGGCGCCGACGCCTCCGGCCACCGCGGCGCGAACCTGTGGAGGCACGCGCACACCCCGTTGCGCCCGCATGGGTTCATGACGCCGGCGACGCCCTCCCTATCTGGTCGCTTCCTTCACAGCGCCGTCGGGCAGCTGGCGGCGATGGCGTGGCGGCGGACGGGAAGGATGGAGGGCGGGGAGTGGCGGCTAGGGTTCAATCGGGGTGGCGGCATGAGGCGCGGGAGGAAGAGAGAGGGGAGTCGGGGGAAGGACCGAGGAGTGGGAAAGGAGAGAGGCGGCTAGGGTTTTCACCACGGGCGTGCTACTTTTATACGGATGTGTACGAGATGACGAGAATGCCCTCGGCGGCCACCCAATTTTATAGGCGGTGGCACGAACGAGCAGGACTATTCATTGCGACAGTGCCGGGCTCTCGATCCGACGGCCGAGATCGTCCAGCGCCTCGATCCAATGGCCGGAAACGCATCAAGGAAACACAATGGACGGCCAGATCTTTCAAATCGCTGAGAGAGCTCGGGGCTCCCTTCTTCTCTTGTTTCTGGATGCTATAGCAAGCCTTACCATGGTATGCCTTTTTGGGTGGTCTGTTTTTATCCTGATTAGCTTTGTCAGTGGCTGAGGGATTTAGTGTTTCGCGATATTATTTCTTCTCGGTAACGTTCTGATTAAGTGATGGAAAGATTCAAGTATGTTTTCTGCTACCTAATCACGCATCCCATCTTGTCCAGTACTATTAATCTCCCCCTGTGATTATCTGACAATGTTGTTAGCTAGGCTCTCCTCTCCTGCATGGTTTGATAAAAAATGCTGTTAACTAGAAACACCGTAAGGCACCAACGATCTTGCTCTCACAAACAATTTATCATGCTATCCCTCCCTCTGTTGTGCATTAAATTGGCTTGTATTTTCTACTTGTAGTTGACTGTTCAGCATGAGATATGATTTTAAAATGCAGTAGAAACATAGATCTACTAGTTACAGTATCATCTGTCTCATGATGCAGCTTCGCTGTGAAAAAAGGACAGGCAGTTAGCACTAGGTTTGTTACTGAAGTATTCTTATTTTGCTCCAGGTTTGTTATCCAGTAAAACCACACAGTGGACTGCTGGAACCAACCTCACGCAGGATGCTAAATGTTACCATGTTACATCGCGGCATTTGGAATATGCGGTCAACCAGGACTACCTGATCCTGATGACTGCGCATTAATTTGCTAGTCGCCTGACTCTACCATTTCCAGTACGTTCTGTTTATTGTTTGATTATCTTCACCTTCATTAACACAGGCACCTTTTCCGATTTCATCTGCCGTACCTTATCTTCAGTGTATTTGCCTGTTTTTATATGGTGGCCATTTGTTTCAGCTCCCGGCCAAGTTATATCGTAGTAAAAAAGGAAAGTGAAGTTCCGAAAGATGTTTACTCGTAAAAAGGAAAAACAAAACTATACACAGTAGCGAACTGTATAAAAGTGTATGTTATGAATCTGACATCACTCCAGGACTCTGTTAGCCTGGACTCCAGTACTTGTATAAAATTGTAGTACATCATCGTCTTTTTTACCTCTGTTAGCCTGGAGCCTGCAACACGCTTCTACTATAAGTAGGATGATTTTACTGACGAACAACTTTGATGGCCTTATGGATTGGCAGTTGGAGCATGTCCATGAGAAACTGAAGAAGGTGCAACAGATCAGTCGGTGACGATCTCGTTCAAGAAGTGGAGGTCGAAGTCAGGGGAGGGGGGGGGGGCAACAGCAGAGGCAACTCATACGGAATATGGACTTCTATATATGAACCTGCCGGAAGCTAAATGAGTCAGACCACCAACGCACCGTCTTGTTTCGCTTCCTCCATCATCTGCTCAGCTCATGGCCTCCTCTACTGCCTTCTTGCTTCTCAGCAGTGCATTGGCTGACACTCAGCCCATGCTATCGATGAATCGATGGGGGTGGATGTCCATGGTGGGGTCGTCACCGAATTTGACGTTGCTTGAGGTGTTCGAGCTCGGCGAAGAGAGCCTTGTCACCGTTCATGTAGTTCGAGGCACCCATGTGGAGAATACTGGAGATGCTAGGCCTTGTAGAAAGTTTTTTTTTTGCGAGAAATTGTAGAAAGCTTTGGATAAGAAGATAGGAAAAGAAGCCGCCCTGTTTGTATAATTGGGCAACAAATATTTTCACAGCTAAAGTGCTACCGTTTGTGGAACAGGTCCTGATTCAAGATGTGAAGCAGAAATACAGTAGAACTAGATCGGGATCGCGCCTTGGCGCGAGGGTGCCAGTCCCAACGTTTTGGTCAAGTAGGTAATGCTAAGTCAGTAGTAATCATCGAGGTTCTGGCGCCATATTCTTAGTTTGTTGCTGGCGGGTGGTGCCTAACAAAGTACAGTTGCAAGAGTAATCAAGCATAAGATTGTCTTTATAGATAGCATAACTGTTGCCAACACGTCTTGGCACATTGTCTGGTCCATCCTAGGTGCAACACGCCTAATACTAAATAACGACATAATGACAGATCCAAAATAAAATGAGCAAAGTAGCTGCCTATGATAGATTGCTATTTTGATCAGAAAGCATAAAGACACAAGCAAGGAATAGTAATGGCCCATGTCAATAGGTTCACAACTATACATTCATTACAGAGGATAGATGCCTAATATACCAGAAGCAAGTCAGATTCCAAAATAACCAAAAGAGCAGAGTAGCTGCCCTTTGATAGATTCTATTTGAGCACGCAACTTCCCATGCAGAGTACATGTCCTGGCAAGAAGAGAAAAGGAGGTGGAGCACCACAATACATAATTTATTAGACTAAAAAGCACTACAATATCACAATAATTTGGAGCAATTGTATGCCTACTCATGATGTCAACAAATGCGACTTTGGTACATGTATTTATTTGATCATTTTTCATCTGAATAATCATGATCTTAAAATTATGACAGTGCAGTTTGGTTATAGTCAAATCAATCAACCAGCTATGCAAGTATGATAGTTATCAACAAAGAGCCATGTCATGCCAGTTCTAAATTGCAGGGTAGGTGCTTACTATATTTTCTAAGATTGGCATGCATCTATTAGAATCAAGAAATACATGTATACGCCAGCTGCTAGTGCTCGGGAGGGAGGGGGTGAATTATGCTTATGCAACGCCATGAATATCTAATTTTTTTTTAATATATATGATGCATTTACTTTGGTTTTTCAGCTGTCATGGTCAAAATTTTAAACTTGACTTGTATTCTACAAAAATATTTACCTGATGTGATGTGATCCAGTGTGTTGTTGCAAATACAAATATATATTTTTAGTCAATCATTTGTACATCTCTAACCTATACGCTCTAACTATGCTTACTATGTAATTACGAAGTTATTAACTTTCTTGTCATCATTTATAATTAGAACATGACACTACTTTGATATATCCCCTTCTTGACAAAGATCCTAAAAAACATCTTTGAAGATATAAAGTTCAGTAGTCCATCGATTCGTTACAAAGGATGCAAAGAAAAACTGCCGAGTAGGGGGGGCTCACCTGCTGCTGTAGGTGTTGCTTGGAAGTGCCGGCAGATGGACAGGCTGTGTTGGCCACCAGATCCGGCGCACACGCAAGCTCGACGGGGAGCAGCGGTGTGAGAGCTTTGACGTCACAGCGGCTCACCTCTTCCTCGGCCATTCTATGCTGGTAGCCATGCTTTTCCTAAGGCCGAGGAAGAGGGAGGCAAGGCAGGTCACCAAACCAACCAGCGAGGCGAGAGAAGCATGGGGTGAGATCGAGGCATACATACCTGTTTGATAGTGTCGTGTGGTGCGGCAGCAAGGACGACGACGACATCAGCAGCGGTGGTGGCATCTGGTCGGCAGCAACCATGGGGGTCCCCACCGGCTAAGTGGCGCGCCAAGGCGCACATTGCCCGTCTGAGCGTCGCGACCCAGCATGTATAAATCTTGTACATTCAAAGGAAATTACGGCACACTTTCAGGACTAAGGAGTTTAGTATAGAGCGCAAACAGTAGAGATATACCAAAAGCATGGTAAGCTGAGTATAGTAAGTCGATAGGATAATTAATTTGCAAGCACATGACAAAATCTATTCCAAAAAGCCAGAGTAGCAGTGCTAGATAGGACAAACTGTTTGCATCAAGTTTAGTAGAAAGAAAAAAGATTAAAGATACGAAAAGCCTAAATGTTAATCTCCAAATTCCAGAACCATACATCACTGGCAGCATACTATAATTAAAATATGAGAACTTAACATATAGCCCATTTCATTATTTATAAGACATAAACAGAACAAATAGTCCCATATCCGAACTACCAGTAGCATGACAAAATAAAAGGAGATTCATGTACATATCAGAACTAAGACTCTATATCCTATGTCTCAATACACCTCCGCTGCATCAAGCATCAACCACGGTAAGAATAAGTCCTTAATTCAACAAAAAAGGATGCTTGGATTGTTATGCAGTCAGAACCTGAAATCTGAGGAGATTAGAAGATGAAAAAACTAAGGGTTTCTACTGAAAGATAAACTTAACTAATTAATATAATGTGTGGATGTACATGCAACAATATCTTTCTCGGGAACTACTATCAAATATTGGGTTTCATATGGATTTGGACCGCATCATTGTGAAACAGATCGTTACAGAAAATAATGGTTCTATAAGTAGAACATGTAAGTCACCCAAGACTCGATTAATTAGTACATTTTTATGGATATGATCTGGTAACAAATAAAGAATGAGACATTAGCATCATTGCCTATGAGTATGGTCTTTCAGTCTAATTGCTAATTAAGTTTGGCACTGCCTACCATACTTGCTCCCTGTTCTCGTACACATTCTAACAAATACTACTGATTCGACAGGAATAAAATTCTCAGACTAAAGTGCAAGCATCTCTTGAAGAGAAACATATAAAACAGGAATAAAATATACAGTATTAATGCAAGAGTAGTATTTGCAGATGTTTTCAGTGTGGCTGATCCTGATGCACTACACAATACCAACATGTATTGACAATGACAAGGAGGTGCTACTGCTCTTTGATGCAACAATCTTTAATGGTTACAGATACATAGCTCTCTACTGCAGATGTTTACAGATACATAGCTCTACTGGCAAAAAATTCAGAAAGATACATAGCATCTAAAAATGAATGCAAGCTACTACATCGATTCTTCCTTCAGAGGGAGTGAACAGTGTACCTCGGTGCCCATCTCTTATGTTGTTGCTTCCTGCACCCACTGTCCCTGGCACCACGCCTCACCACATGGTCGCCACCGAGCAGCCGATCAGCTCCATCTTGCCCGTCGTCAGGAAGTTAGCCCACTCCAACGCCCCAGAATGACCAGCATGATCCACATGAACCCTACAAAATCAACAAGTTCAGGGTCATGGGCAAGATCTTGGTATAAAACAACCAAAGAATTCAATATATAGAGTGAGAAAGGAGGCAAACTCATTCTGAAACTTCTTAAGCTTTAGCTTCCCAGATTTATTATCTTATAGTGAAGTGAAAGATAATCAAAATAAGACTTCATAGATAATCAAAATAAGAACTCATTCTGGCGAATTTAAGGTCCTAGTCTTATCATGAGCTGCAGGGACAAGTTCATGCCTACCATATGCACACAAAGGGTTTCAAAAACATGAATAATTACCAAAAATATGCAGGTGGAACTTCCAGTTTGCTCCTTTACATTAGTAGCCCTGCCCAATGAAAATTTGAGACATGCCAGCCACCAAGAGCAGCAACAGGCAAATCACATGGGAGACAAAGTGGGGTTGGGGAAGGAGGAGCTACGACCCATGAAGCAAGCCAGAAAATTTCCCCTACCTGGCCGTCCGATGACTCGTTGATGACTCGTTGCGCCCCAGGCTCCAGATGACTCGTTAATTCTTTCCTGTGAACAACAGGAAACCCAAGAGTTAAAAGCAAACAGTAGAGATTATACTTCAGACTCCAGGATTCCAAGATGCTAGTATTGTATTGTAGGGTAGCTAGTCAATCAAGCATAAATATAATTCAAATGGTTCTTTACAAACATCCATAATTGATTCTTGACATTCCAACAAGAAATTTAATCACGCTGCAACCAACTCTATGTTGTTTATATTGAACAACAAACCAAGGAATATGCCCTCCTCATTCACAAATTTATCCAAGGAAAAGAAGGAGAAAGTCGCTTTTTATTTAACAGAAAAGAGACCTGTGTCGTGGATACAGTCTATGAAACATTGGACATTTGAAGATCTTGGTCATGGCGACCACTTTGGAACCCCGCCAGCGGGAGGAAACTGCCTGCAACAAGTGCACTCATCTGCTGTAATCTCTGCTAGTGAAAAATAATAAAAGAAATAAGAGACCCACAGTCAGTTGCACGAACAACTAATCAGAAAGTGAGGCAAAGAGTGTAAAACAAGTGGTGAATATCTGCAGGGGGGTAATTTCAATGGTTCAGCTGCGCCAACCGCCCTCTCATTATTTAGTGGACCTTTCTCATTTTCTCATGTATAATCACTAATGTGAAAGATTTATCAGTAATAGTACAGCTGTACGTCCTATGTGCCAGTAACCTGCTCGGCAACCCAGGCCTACAAACCGACATGCAAGGATAAGCAGAATGACACCTACCAATAGATAAGACGGCGTGTTACAGATTTGAAAGGCAAAAGAACCAAATGGATCCATCTCAAGCAAGGCAGCACACTGCAACCAACCCTCACGTCTCTCCTGCAGCAGGAACAAAACTTCAGAGAAGCAAAGTAAATGCAAAATAAGGACTCGGTGGGCTAAATCTCACAGATGGCATCAACCAAGATATTAAGAGGAGCTAATCTGTTGTCCTCCTCCTTGCAACTGTTCAGAGACTACCATCATACTGCACTTGGTCAGCTGAATGATCCTCCCACCTGCCATAAGAGGAGCTTAACAAAGTAAGCTGACAAAAAATTTAAGAAACAAGAACAAGCTGAACATCGCAAGGCAAAACACTCAAAGCACCAACCTGCTCATTGTCGCCTGAGTCCCACCGTATTGTGACAAAAATGAGTCGTCGTTGGGTTGCGACGGCCAGAAGGTTCTGGAGAAAGAGAAGAGATAACATTGTAAAAATTGCGAGAGGCCGCCTCGAGGAGAGTGTGGTGGGATCAGATGAGGGTGCCTGAGGTGTCGTGCACCTTGCCGAGGTAGACAAGGCGAAGCAACCCTCGCCGATCTGAGGACACATCAGCGCCACCAGTCTCTGCGCCGTACATGGAGCCTGTGGTGGGGCGCCAGCCGGCCGGCGTCGCCTCTCCTGCTCTGCTCCGGTGCCGATGCCTGACCTCCGATCACTCGGGGCTCGTTCCCTCCTCGATCTCTCCTCCTCTCCTTCCCCGCGTTGTCATCGGGCCTCTCCTCCTTGCTGCTGAACTCCGGTGCGGGACTGGGATACGAGCTCCTCGGTGAGCGGGGTAGGACTCCGGGGGTACGAGCTTCTCAGTTCCCAACAATGTTCTATGCATCTAAAACTGCACATGAATAGCATGAGAGTTTCTTATAGCTGCTAATGTGATTGTTTGGTATCGATGTGTACTAAATCTCTTCTAGGGAATGAGAGAAAATGGCTGTACAGTGGGTTGGTAGGATAAAGAAACTGTCATGATTGAGCATTTAGCAACCTTGATTAATGTTCCAATCAAGCCTGTTTCAAGATGTGTGGGTAAAATTTATTATGTCGGTAAATAAGATAACGTTTCTGGTCTTAATGTAGGCCCAATTTGAAAATACTAAGCATTGGCAATTTGGTACACATGGTAATATGTTGTTCGGAGAAAAAACGTTTTGCCTGAAAGAATAACCATGCATGATATTTTGTGATTACAACAAAGAAATCATCCGCAAGTCTAACAGCCTTCTACTACTTTCAGTAAAGAGAGCACAACAAGATCATGAAACAGAGTTCCTACCTTCTGTAGTTTCAGAAATTTTAACAAAAGTAATAAACAAAAAAACACCTCCTGCAAGGCTACACCAAAGTCAAAGAGTAGAAGTATATTTGAAACTATAGTCTCAAAACAAAGACTGGTAGCATGATGCAACATATTGATCGTTGATTACACCCTCCTAATTTATCCCTGGTAATCTCTAGTGCCAATATGCCATAATACAAACATCACAGTTTACTCCTCTCCAACTCCAATCCCAATGATGATACATACCTAATCATCAGAGTCCCTTTTGCTCTGGCTCATCCATAATGTAAAATAACAAACCATGGTGAGCCAAATTGCATTACTCCTATTTCCCTTTTAAGTAAGAAACCACTCTTAGAAAACGGAGACGGTGCCGTAATGTATGCTAATGATCAACATTGGCACATTTTTCATTTACATAAGCATACAAAACAAATTTTCTCAACCAAATAAGACGCTTTTAGAGAAAAGGTAGGAACACATGGCTTGTAAGCTAGCAGCAAAAGGCAATACAATATGGAACCAACAGTACGTTTGATTGAGTTTACTCACATAAGAAATAGCAGAGGACTCATTGCACAAACAATAAAGATCTAAGAATCATAAAATAAAGAGGATCTTCCACTCGCTTGCCGGTCCAATCCTAAATATTTTGTGCATGGATGTACAACCAATAGGTAGAGAATTCAACAACTAATTTAGAAGGACTGAGAACAATATCCTCAAAACAATCGATAGAAGGTGCGGCTTTTTTCCTTTCCATTTCATTTCATAAAGAGAAAAACACAATTCTTGACTGGGTAGCAGTGGTTATATTGAGATATAGAGAAGGATCCATGGAGTGTAGCACTGTCAATGTATTGCTTCTTTGGGTTCCAAGCATTAAAGCTGAAAGAAACAATAGAAGATTAGGGATGATGTGGATAGAATTTCAGATGTGTATATAGTGCATAGATTTTTTTTTAATCTGGTTGTAATGTAAAATGAGATATACACATTTGGGAAAAGTAGGACACGAGTTGTACGATATTGTACGTACAAATCGTACTAACACTATCTACCATAATAAGTTGAACCTGTCAAAATATGTTTTAGAAATTAAAAAGAACCTGTATTTGTAGCCTAGCAACTCGGGTTGGTCGTTGTCTAGTTGCAAGAACCACGCCTTAGCCAGATCCTTCAAAAAAGGGACCAATCATACAAAACACCAAATTAAATCCACACAACTAAACGTAAATCAGCCAAGCCCCATGTGAAAGAAAATCCTGAATTAATAAACTGATGCGTGAGAGAATTAACTGACAATTAGTTCTGTACATTCACCAAGATAGAGATGACAAATTTCTATGAAAAGATCAAGTGGAGCAAACTCAATGGCTAACTCCCTCCCTCTGCTCCATATTATATTGAATGGATTGAGTTTACAGTCATAGATAAATACGTACACCTTGTAGGCATTAACTGAATGTCACATAAGAACCTGCTAAATACGTTGCTTGAAAGTGCCTGCTAATGTACAGAACCTAGGCATTAACTGAATGGTAGCTTGAAAGTAGGTGCTAAATACGTACACGCTTCCAGAATTTTGTTAGTCATTGATAGAAATAGCCTGAACGAAATACTCCACTGGTTCAGGTAAACCTGCACAAATACCATGTAGGCATAGATAAATAAAAATCTGCACAAACAAAGCCTGCTAGGAGTTCTGTCGAACACCTTGTAGGCATAGATAATAGAATATTTACAGAGCAAGACAAGGATTTGTGGGGATTAAATGAAAAAGAGATGAGTAGGAGAGGGACACGAGGATACAAATATGAAGGAAGAGAGAAGCGTGGGTACCTGCGAGAGGCCGGATGTGCAAGATCGAGTTGAGCCACCGGCGGGACGGCACCACTCACTCCCGCGCCTTTCCCCAGATGCAGGATGCCGCACGGGCGGCGGTTGAGCATGGGGCGGACGTAGGTAGGCGCCGTCGGAGAGGGAGAGGAAGAGGCGTAGAGATGGTCGGCGGTGAGGCCGGAGAGGAGGCAGCGCAGAGCACGCGCAAGAGGAGGCCGGCGGCATAGGGGAGCGGAGGGGATCGTGGGAGGTGGGTGCGCAGGCAGAGGCCTCTCCTCTTCGTCTTTTGCGCCTTGGCCGGGTGGGATTGGGGAAGCCTCCCACGGTACAACGAATTCCCGGAGGCGAAGGAGTCGGCGGGCCGGCGGCCGGCGGCGCGAGGGGGGCGGGGAAGAGAGGAAGAGCGTGAGCTTTGGAAGGGGAAGGGGCGGCGGCGGCTCCCCCTCCATGAACAGGAAGAGGGAGGAAGACGATTGGGGAGAAACCCTACGGGCATTGGGCTTTTATACCCCATAGTGAAATTACGAAAATGCCCTCGGCGGGGGACAGGAATTACGCGCGGTGGCACGAGATTTTTACCGCGAGACGGTAACTATTCATTGCTATAGTGCCTCCGCTTCGATCTGACGGCTGGAAACGCATCAAGGAATCGAGATGGACGGTCAGATCTTTCAAATCGCTGAGGAGGCCCGGGGGCTCCCGTCATCCTTATTTCTGGATGACGACACCACTCAGTAATAGTTGGATTTGTACTATGCTATATGCGACCTTCTGTGTTTAGATTCCATGAGCATTTCATCTGATTGAGCATTGCTGGAGGATATTGCTAGCAAGCCCAAGTGATCTGCTTCCCCAAGATTGTACCTACTACCTAGAGATAAGACACCTAAGATTGTACCTACTACCTAGAGATAAGATGGTGTATACTTTTGTTAGATTATTATCTCCATGCACACTTGGCCATCAGTCTAGCCACCAAATCTTGCTAGAAAATATTGTGGTTTGCAGAACATGATAAGATCAAGACAAGGACATCAACCTAACTAGTACTCACATTATCTTACCTTTCATTGTATATAGTATATAATACACCATCGGTACTACAGAACTTACATGATAGATCGTCATTTGAGACAGTTCAACAAAACAGTTGTTGATACAATTATCTGAGACAGCACACCTACCCTCCTCCTATGACCGATGAAAATTAAGTTAGCCGAGATGATTTTTGTAATTTGAACTGGCAAGGTTATGCCCTCAACCGAGAACCCCCGCCCTCCTCCTAGGACTGAAGACCTAGTTTTCACCTTAGGTGTCCTCCTCGCCATCCACCACTGGCGCCATCTTGGTAGTCACACCCGTGTTGTGGCGGCTGGTGGCAGGGAGGCACCACCACCTCTATAGCAAAACGACTTCATTGATGGCATTGAGTGACACTCAGAAAAACATCACGCGGGGGCACGTCTACCCAAAAATGGCCTTATTGACGTTTTATTGTTTGTTGTTTGCGAGGCTAGGCAACATCTAAGACCTGTGCCACATCTGGCGCCGGGTCAACGACCCCACAATGTTGGTGGTGGGAATGAAGGAAGTCATGGTGAATGTATGTCAAGGTTATGTGTTTTTTTTTTGAAAAGGAGGATGACTCCCGGCCTCTGCATCTGGGCGATGCATGTATCCATTTTATTATTTTTTCATAAAGACCTTACAAAGCAATATATCAGGTAGTCAAGCCATTATCTTGGTAACATCTGTCGCTACTCTTATTCACTTGATGAAGGGGTGTCGATTGTCCGAGCCAAATACCAAACAGACATCACACCAAAGCCTAACATCTAGAGCCGGAGGCCCCAACCAAGCCGCGTTGCTGGGGCACACACTGGTCCGGCGCACTCTCAGAGGCCACCGCCGCCGTCTTTCTCCGATCCATCTCCAGAGCAGGCACTGACGCATTGACCTTGGCAGGCCTGCTGTCGCAACGTCACCATCCTGCACGTATCCATCCACACATGCCCGTCGCCGATACTCCACAGCGCCATGCCACCGAGATCCACTGTCGGCCTTGCGGTAGATGTAACACCGCTCCTCCTCTTGTCCCCTCCAGACAGCACTTGCTCCAAAACGATTCCCTCAGAAGAGAGAACGACACCAAAAGCGCTGTCATCGTCCGATCCGTAGACCCAGATCTAGGGTTTCCCCCGGAATATCCCGATCGAGTTGACATGACCATTCTAGCACTCCGCAATGTTGCCTTTCCTAATTTAACAATCAATCTTACAGTTTTCAGAAACTTGATAGTCAGCTATCCTAGATGGCTGCATGGTGCAACCGTCTACAATACAAATTTCACCATCTAGGATACAACACATGCATTATGTATGTTAGCGTCGGTTGCCAATTTCCTAGAGTAATGGGTGCTACGAAACTGTAGGTACGAAACTGGATATCTATGTTAAGTTAGTGGACCAGAAGAATGTATGGTGTGCATCCTCGGCACCACATTTAATCGATCTATAACTAGTTATGCTCCCTGTAGTATAAGTACATAATACCATTGTGATGTAAAAAGCGTATGGTTAGTTTTGGTGGTGAGCTACATCCTATTCCCCGCATCCTCCCCTAAGAAAAGACTAGAATTCCTCTACCTCCCGCCGGCGCCGCCACAGGTTCATCTCGTCTCCGGTGGCCTTAGGGCCATGGAGGCATGGTGGATTGCCGGCGGGTGGGCTCTGTTTTCAGATGTTTCTTCGAGTTTGTTAGGGTTTTTGTCCTGCTCAGGAAGACGAGACGGCGGCGGCTCCCTGAAGATGGAATAATGTTCTCCCCGCCTAGCCCCCATCCCGGTGGTGTGTCTAGCATCATCGGTGGGCGTGTGAAGATGTGTCTTCAGTGGATCTGTCTTTGGTGGATTTGCTCGAATGTGGTCGTGTAGTTCATCTACTTCGTGTGTCTTCAGGTTGGATCCTTCCGATCTACGCTACTCTTCATCAGCGGCGGTTGTTGTTCTGCTGCGCTGGTCCTCTGAGGCATTAGCACGACGACTTCCCGATTATCTACTACAACAAGTTTTGCCCGGCTCCAGTGAGGGAGGGGCGATAACGGCGGCGCGCCTTCGGCTCGCTTTAGTGCTTGTAGTCGTCGCTAGGTGATGTACGAATTTGGATGTAATTTTTATTATTTCTGGCATTCATTATATTGGCATGATCGAAGATGAATAGATCGGAAGTTTCTTGAAAAAAAAAAGTTTTGGTGGTGAGCTGCACATATAATCATGTACCTGTGTCATGCTGTACATATTATTATAAGTAGTTGTTTCACCTGCTGGTTTAGTGCATTATGTTTTCACAAGTTGCAGCATATAATTCAGCGCAATGACATTAGCAGCTAGCCAGTTAACCTAACACGCCAAGGTGTGGCTAATATACGAAGGAATGGGCCAGCCCTTCAACCAATTAACTTGGAAGTTAGTGAATGCGTTGAACTACAAGACAGAGAAGAAAAACGTCATTGCAACATGAATAAATATATATGCTTGGATCAAGTTGGCCACATCAAGTTGGCACTACCCATGGATCCAGTTTGTGGTTTTAGAATGATCATATCTCGAAGTCTCAAAGAGGTAAGGTGACGCACCATTAAATTATGCTGCAGTTGGTTCCAAACTGCACGCCGGCGTTTATTAAATAGTGGCAAAGATGTATGATGATCGTCTAAATACACCCACTCAGTCGCATCCAGCAAGTATGCATAATTAACTACATTGGCCAACCCCATCTCGGGCGAGTATGATGATGGCCGTCTAGCTAAATACATTGAACCCTAAATATATTTATCTAAAGGATGATGTATAATTAATCATAATAAGGGATGCTGGCGATGACATTTTGATGGGCGAGCGCTTGGACTGCTGGACCTAAAACATGGTCTGGGTTCAATTAATGTATCCATAGTTTATACAGTTTTCATAGTTCTACATAAGAACAAAACCCAAATACAAAACTAGAGGTATTTGTGGGCTAGATTGAACTGATTAACTTTTTGCGCACTTCATACTATATGTCACACCGCTTGTTGAATATGTGCTTCCAACTAGCTACATAGTATATATGTAATTTGTAGAAAATGTGTGGTTGGGCTCTCTAAAAGGCATCCTTGCATGCTGCAGCTGCCACACAACAACCACTTCATACCTATCAACCAAGAGAAACACTTATGGATCTCGTAAACACATGCCATGGGCTCCCTTCTCCCCAAGCTTGGTGACCTCCTCAACGAGTACAAGCTACAGAAGGGTGTCAAGGAAGAAGTCAAGTCTCTGGAGAAAGAGATGAAGATCATGCATGCTGCCCTTCACAAGGTGGTGGAGGTGCCACGGGACGATCTTGAAGAGGGCGTCAAAATTTGGGCAGGGGAGGTCAGGGAGCTGTCGTACAAGATGGAAGACGTCGTCGACATGTTCCTGGTGCGTGTCAATGATGAGAGCTCGGATCCCGTATCCAACTCCAACAAGCTCAAGTGGCTTGGGGATAATATGATCGGCTTGTTCACCAAGTGGAAGGCTTGTCATCAGATCGCCAACACGATAAAGGACATCAAGAACCAAGTCAATTATGTCGCCAAACAACATAAGAGGTACAAGGTCGATCGTGTTGTATGTGCTAATGTAGCTATTGCAACAACAACAATTCTCGATCCTTGTCTACCGGCTCTACACAACAAGGTATCTGATCTTGTTGGCATCAATGAGCCAAGGGACGAGTTAATCAAGAGGTTGACAAATGTCAGCGATCAAAAGGAGATAGTCGCTATTGTTGGATTTGGAGGATTGGGTAAGACAACTCTGGCTAAAGTTGTATACGACAACCTCAAGCCATAGTTTGATTGTACATCCTTTGTTTCTTTGTCTCAAAGTCCTGATATGATAATGATTTTCAAAAAGATGCTACGTCAGCTTGATAAGAAAAACTATGCCCACATCAACCAAGCATCACAAGATGGAACAGAACTCATTGATGAACTTAGAATGTTCCTTCGAAACAAAAGGTACTAATCACACCTTGCTTTCTCGCATATAGCTTTTACGTACTTTAATTCATTGTGATTGTTCAGTGCATGCTTGCAATGTAGGCAAGATGATAAATAACACATTTTCGCAAATATGTAGAAGCAGTTGCATTATTTAGTTCAATTTCAAACTTATTTTTTGGTGCTTTCTTTCATTTACTTTTATTTCATCCTTGTCGTATTTCTCTTTGAACTGAATTATGTTTGCCCCTTGCTGCTAATTATTGATGTAAACATTTGAGAAGTCCTAACTTTTCTTGATATATTTCACTTAACTAGGTTGTATGTATTTACCAATATGGTTCTTAATTTATTACAATGTATACACATATATAGGTATCTTATTGTTATTGACGACATATGGAATCTACAATCATGGAGAGAAATCAAACTTGCTTTGATTGAGAATAGTTGTGCCAGCAGGATAATCGCAACGACTCGTGACCTTGACATTGCTACAGATGTTGGTGGTTCTTTTAAGATAAACCCCCTTAACCTAAAGAGCTCTAAAACATTATTCTGTCAAAGGATCTTTCGTTCCGAGGATAAATTGCCTCAACATTTGGCTGAAGTATCCATGAAGATATTGAAGAAATGTGGTGGCATACCATTAGCTATAATCACCATTGCTAGTGTATTGAGTGTACCTAATAAAATCCAAAACACAGCGGAATGGGATAAGGTGTGCGCCTATATGGGTTCCGGACTTGAACATAATCCTCATGTGAAGATCATGAGGAAGATAGTATCCCTAAGCTATTATCACTTATCTTTTCATCTCAAAACTTGCCTATTATATCTAAGTATATATCCAAAAGACCATGAAATCCACAGAGATGACCTGATATGGAAATGGATAGCCAAAGATTTGATCACACATACAAATCCGGAGGGTAGCTTATTTGAGGTTGGGCGTGGTTACTTTAGTGAGCTGGTAAACAGTGGCATGATCCAGCCTTGCATAGATTTTAAAGGCGTTGTGACGCGTTGCCGTTTGCATGATATGGTGCTTGGCCTCATCTGTTCATTATCAAGTGAAGAAAACTTTGTTACAATATTGAATCACACTCAGGGTTATTGCATATCTTCACCAAGCAATGTTCGCAGACTATCTATCCAGAATATAAGTGAAGATCATCAAAGAAAGGCACTTCCATGAGTAAATCACAAGTGAGGTCCGTTACTACCTTTCCACCTGCTATTAGTCAAATGTTTGCACTGTCGAGCTTTGGTGTTTTACGTGTATTGGATCTAAATGGATGCCATGTGGGAAAAAATAACCACCTAAACCTCAAGAATATTGGGGATTTATGTCACTTGAGGTACCTAGGTCTTGCCGGTACAAATATCCATCAACTCCCAATGGAAATAGGAAAGTTGCTTTTTTTGCAGGTGTTGGATGTAAGATACAATTCTGACCTAAAAGAATTACCATCCACTATTTGCAAGCTGAAAAGATTGATGTGTCTACGTCTTGATGGTTATCACATGAGCCTCCCGAATGGTCTGGGGAATTTGACATCCTTGGAAGTGTTGAAGAAGATCCGTGCCACACTAAACACTGTGAAAAAGTTGCGCAAGCTATCAATGCTAAGGGAGCTCAAAATTAAGTTTGAGCATAATGCAAGCCCGGAGTATGGGGAAGCTTTTCTTGAATCTCTACGTGGCCTGAAGAAAATTGAAAGTGTAATTATCCGTGGGTATTTTCCATCCATGGATATCTTGGGGAAAAGGTGGCTGCCACCACAAAAACTCTGCACATTTGAGTCGGTCAGGTGCGGAGAATTCACTGGGTTACCAGAGTGGATAAAAAAGGACCCGTTGTATCTCTCGAACTTATCTGAATTGGTCATCGGCTTCGTGGAGCTGTGGGAGGAGGACCTACTGATCCTTGGCACTAGTAGAAAACAGGGCTTTCGTCATAGCCAGATTGGAGCACTAGTCCCGGTTGCATTATGAACCGGGACTAATGTGAGCATTAGTCCCGGTTCGAGCGGCTAGGGCGCTGGGCAGGCATTAGTCCCGGTTTAAATGGGACCTTTAGTCCCGGTTTGAGCCACGAACCAGGACTAAAGGGTGCGATGCCCTTTAGTCCCGGTTCGAGCCCCGGGTTGAGCCACGAACCGGGACTAAAGGGGTTTTGAAATTTGTTTTTTGTTTTTCCATTTGTTCTTTGTGTTTAGTTTCTGTTTTAAATTGCTTATATCTTTTAGGATATTTGATATTTTTGAGTGATTCTTTTTGCATTAGATTCAAAATTTTGTCTAGTTTCTGTTTGTGCCATTAGTTTTCAAATTTGAATAATTTAAATATGAATTTGTTCAAATTTGCTTCAAACCCTAGATTGTGAATAATTTGAGTTTAAAAATAGTTTTTAATTTAATTCTTTTTGCTCCTAGTCACATGCTAGCAGATGTAGTCGACGATAGGATTGGATGGACACCATCCCGGACTAAAGAGGTTCAAACTCTAACCCCCCCTGTGTATCGCCATTTCAGTTTTGTAAAAAACAAAAGAAAATGATAAAAACTTAAAAAATTAAAATCCTTCGAGATGTAGTTATGTTACTACATCTACTAGTTAGGAAAATTAAAAAACTTAAATTTGGACATGTTTTGCAAAAAAGTGTTATGAAAAAGTAAAACGGCCATATCTTTTGCATACGATGTCGAAAAAAAAGTATAATATATCAAAAAAATCAGCACGAAAATCCGCATCCAATTTCGACGCCAAAGGCGATTTTGCAAATTTTAGAATTCTCAAATTCTTAAAGGAAAAAAAGTTATGCTCAAATTTTAGTTTTTTTGAATTTTGGTTAAATCTGGTGAAACTATGGTCAAACTACTTATTCAAGAAATATTAGTGTTACTAAATAATTATTTTAGTTTTTTTTGAATTTTGGTCAAACTGTGGTCAAACTATGGTCAAATCTGGTCAAACTACTTATTCAAGAAATATTAGTGTTACTAAATAATTATTGTTTTTTTAGAATAATAGTTTCAAACTCAAACGGTGCTTAATGCTCAAGTTCAACTCCTAAGGGTTAATAGGATTGACAGCTTAGTATTGTCAGGAAAACAACAAGTGCAGACTTGGAAACTAGGGGGAATAGAACTCGAAAGTTAAGCGTGCTCAGGCTGGAGTAGTGAGAGGATGGGTGACTGGCCGGGAAGTTATACGATTTGGAATGAGTGCTGATTAGAGATTAAATTCTGAAGCAGTGAGGAGGGAGGGGTGATTAGAGATTAAATTGTCAAATAATTCAAAGATTTGAAAATCAGAAAAAAAATTCAAAAAAATTCCTTTAGTCCCGGTTGGTAACATCAGCCCCGCTCCAACCGGCGGCCACGTGGAGCCCCTTTAGCCAACCGGCGGCCACGTGGAGCCCCTTTAGTCCTGGTTCGTAAGCGAACCGGGACTAAAGGTTAGAGGCTTTAGTCCTGGTTCGTAAGCGAACCGGGACTAAAGGTTAGAGGCTTTAGTCCCGACCCTTTTGTCCCGGTTCCAGAACCGGGACTAAAAGCCCTCTGGAATCGGGACAAAAGCCCTGTTTTCTACTAGTGTGGGAGGTTGCCAGCTCTTCGTCGTCTTTGGATGTGGAGCGCCGGGCAAACTCCAAAGGTGCTACCCATTGGTGCAGATGGGTTCCATAGTCTAACAAGCTTCACATTGTACTGTGAATCACCCAGGCAGATAGCGTTTCAACGAGGCGCTTTTCCAAAGGTTGAGACGGTTCTCTTCAACTTCAGTGTCCAGAAGGCAAAAGATGATGGCAATGACGATTTCTACTCTGGCCTACAGAACCTCGTGTCCCTTCGGCAGGTTACTGTGGGAATCGACCGTCATGGTGTCACACTTGCGGATGTGAAGGAGGTGGTGACTGCATTGAGGCGCGCAGTCGATGTCCAACCCTACCGTCCCATCATCACCTTTGATATTAGGCCACTTATACAACATGACGAGGTACAATCACCTAATTAATGCTCCCCCTTTACATACTTATTGCATTTTAAATCATAGCTCATGTGTTAATTTCATGATGACACTCCCCTCTTAAATTCAGGCACATAGGGCAAATGAGATGCATGCCGAGTTCATCATCGACGAAGAGCTGATCGGGGAGCAAAGGAAACTCCCTGAAAATTTTCGAAAATTCCGTGCACAAACTACGAGTTCGGGTTCGACATTCAGAACTTAAATCTGCTCCGTCGTTGGAAGATGATATGTTTCGTGATGAGTGAGCTCGTGAATCTGTTGTTTTCTGCAATCATGGAAACGCCAACCCACCGTGACTAGTGAAACGCGAAAGGATTTTTCTTCTTTTCTTTTTCTTGCCTCGAGGCTGTTCTCGTTTGGGTTATTTGTTTTTCTTTTCATAGGACACACATGTTTGTATATCTGCTAGACGATTTCGTCTGCTTTGGAGATTTGGACTTGCTCGAGTACTCCCACTCTCAGTGATATTCCATTGCCGGTATGATTGCCCGGTGTGAGAGCCGGCGACTTGTTGCCGTGAGGAAGAAGAAGAGGCAAGCAGGATAGACAAGAGATGAGTTCAGGTTCTTTTCTTTTCTTCAGACTTCATTTCTCTCCACAGTACTGCAGGAGTGGCTTATCAGCCCACAGCAACAGCACAAACAACACAATGAACTAAACCCACTGGACTGCGCCACCTTATTACCCGTCTCTGCGTCATGGTGGCGCCATTCCACGTCTACGTCTTTGCATCGTTACCATCAGGTCAGCTGTGGCCTCGAACACCTTCTCTCGCACCGCTCGTAGCCGCACCAGATCCCGTCACCCCGTCCGGCATTTCGCCACCCATGGCGCGAGCGCGTGGTAAGCCAATCTAAGAGCGCCCCCCCCCCCTCTGCGTGCGTTTTGACCGCCCCCGGCCGGTGCCACTGCGATGCCGTCCAGTGCGCGTTCGCGCCCTTCACGTGTTCGAGGGAATGCCCGGCCGGAGAACCTGCGCAGGGTGCACGCGCGGGTGGCCATCGCGCCGGCAGCGACGCCAGCATGTCCCTTCCTTTTTTGATGCACCGTCGCTCTCCTTACCTCTGAATCCATCTGTTTGTGGTTTCTCCCCCTGTGCAAAGCCTGCTTTTGCTCCTGCCATTGCTGTGCTGCCTTAGGTGTGTGGGGAGATGGCAGGGTTGCTTGGCATGGTGGTTGATGCGGCAATAGGATGGATGGTGCATAGCATCCTTGGGAGCTTCTTCACTGAACAGATGGAAGCCTGGACTCGTGAAATCGGCCTTGCTGAAGAGGTGGAGAAGCTCAAATTTCAGATGAGGTACATGGATATGCTTCTTGCTGCTGCCAAGGGAAGGAAGATTGACAATGAGCCTCTGGCCCAGTCAGTGGATGATCTAAAAAACCTGCTTTATGACTCGGAGGACGCGATGGACGAGCTCGACTACTACCGACTCCAGCAACAGATTGAAGAAGGTGAGACACTCGTCTCTCTTGCTCCATGTTGTTGCTTTCAGCTTATGTTATGTTGGTCTGATTAATATGCAACCAAAGAACAGCTGAATATCATAGGCACTGCCCCTCCTCTTGCTTAACTGTGATCTTTTTGTAATGATTCAACTTTTGTTATTTTTTCTAGGCGCAAGGTAGATAAGTCTCCACCTTATGACACTTCTGTTAGTTATTAGCAGTTACTACATGATAATATATGCTTTTGCTTAAGTTGTTTTCATTTGCTTCTCCCCAAATGACTGAGAGTTCTCTTATGCAGGGAAAAGTTGTAATGTTCCCAGTGGTGCTAATCCTGAGGGAAGTTATGTGTCGTCATCCACTAGATCTTCTGCTTCTGAATTCATATACAAAGCAACAAGACAAATAACTAGTTGGGCCTTGTTCAGCAGAAAAAGGAAACGTGAAGAGGAGGGGCCAGCTCATAGCATCATGCTTCCTATTGAGATTAAACATGACATTTCTAAGAGGATCAATGTAATAGTGGATAAATTATGCGCCACTGGCAATTCTGTGCAGAGAGTTCTCCAGGTTGATATTTCATGTCCCATTGCAACATCAAGTGAGAGCCATAATACTGCTAGGAATCCTCGCACGACAACTTCTTTTCCAATTGAACCTAAGGTGTACGGGAGGGATGCAGAGAGAGACAAGATAATAGAGCTGCTGATAAAGGGGAAGTCTAGTGATCTGAATGTTTTGCCATTAGTTGGTGCCATTGGTGGTGTTGGGAAGACGACACTTGCAAAATTTCTATACCATGATCAGAGAATTATAGATCATTTTGATCTGCGTATGTGGGTTTGTGTGTCCACTGACTTCAATGAAGTGAGGCTTACACGTGAGATCCTAGATCATGTATGTTAAGATAGAAAGGAGTATGAAAATATAAGCAATCTTGATGTACTGCAGAACATCGTTTTGAAGAAGATCAGAAACAAAAGATTTCTGCTCGTATTGGACGATATGTGGGAAGACAAAGACAGGAGTGGATGGATTAATTTCTTGGCTCCATTAAAAAATAATCAAGCTACTGCCTGCATGATTTTAGCAACAACAAGAAGGAAAACGGTTGCAAGCATGATAGGAACAATGGTTGAGGTCGAAGTGAATGGTTTGGATGACAAGGAGTTCTGGCTTTTTTTCAGAGCATGTGCATTTGGTGATGAGAACTACGAGGGCCGTTCTAGTTTGCAATCCATTGGGAAAGAGATTGCTAAAGCACTAAAGGGCTGCCCACTGGCTGCACGAAGTGTTGGTCGACTTCTAAACACAGATCATAGCTATCATCATTGGATGACAGTTCGGGACAAATGGAAATCTCTTGAAGATGCTGATGATATTTTGCCCATCTTGAAGCTCAGTTATGATTATCTTCCAGTCCACCTTCAGCGCTGTTTCTCTTACTGGTCATTGTTTCCAGAGGACTACCCATTTAATGGGGAAGATTTGGTCCATGCTTGGATATCACAAAATTTTGTGCAGTGCGAAGACCATACCATGAGATTGGAGAAAACAGGGCAGAGATATTTGGAAACATTAGTGGATTTGGGATTCTTCGACAAGGATGGCTCACACTATGTTATGCATGACCTAATGCATGTATTGGCCAGGAAAGTATCATCAAATGAATGTGCTACTATAGATGTATTGAAACCTGAGGCCATTCGACTGAGTGTTCGCCATTTGTCAATCATGATTACTGATTTTGGTAAAGATGAACATGGCAGTTTTCCTAGTGAGAAGTTTGATCAAATACTACAGAAATTTAGCTCTTCACACTTGAGAACCTTGATGGTGTTTGGGCAAGGGAGCATACATTTATTAGGGTCCTTACATACTTTATGCAAGGAGGCAAAATGTTTACGGTTACTAAGAATTTGTGTGCCAGGTGCTGACATCAGCTGTATAAACAGTTTGTTGAATCCACACCATCTTCGCTATATATGGGCACATAGAGTCTACAAAAACTCTGCGTTTCGTCAAGCTTTGACAAGATGTTATCACCTTCAAGTATTGGATGTGGGCTATTTTACAGACTACTATGATGTGCCTACTGACATGAATAATCTTGTTAACCTGCGCCATCTTATTGCTAGTCTGGAATTGCACCACACAATAGATTGTGTCAGCAACATGACCTCTCTCCAGGAACTAAATTTCAAGGTTCAAAATGTTGGTGGTTTTGAGATTGGACAGCTTCAGTCCATGAATGAGCTTGTATCACTAACATTGTGTCAACTTCAAAATGTGAAGACCAAAGAAGAGGCGTGGACAGCCATGCTGACACACAAAGAGTATCTAGAAACGTTGTCCTTGTATTGGGGGAATAGCAGCATGAGCCTTCAAGCTGAGGCTGCAAAAGATGTGCTTGAAGGTCTTCGACCACATCAGAACCTCAAAACTCTGAGAATAGCTGGATATGGTGGTTCCACCTCCCCAACCTGGTTTTCCAGTGTTTTATCAGTTACCTCGTTGCAGGTACTTAATCTAGAGTTGTGCGGGGAATGGCAAATTCTATCAACTCTTGGAATGCCTTCCCTTAGGAAGCTGATATTGGTTAGGATGTTTAATTTGATGGAAATCTCAGTTCCTTCTTTGGAAGAGTTGATCTTGAGCGATATGCCAAAATTGGAGAAATGTATTGGTTCTTATGGAAGGGAATTGACCGCCCATCTGAGGGTTTTGAGGATCAAAAACTGCCCTCAACTGAATGAGTTCACTCTTCTGCAGAGTTACTCTTCTTTCGATGCAGAACAGAAGTCATGGTTTCTGTCTCTCAGCGAGCTCTCCATCCGGCAGTGTCCTCATATAATGAAGTAATTTTCTTCTCTCTAATTTTTCCTGTTCAATACATTTGAAAATTCTTGGACACTTACTTTGATAAACGATGTTGCAGCAACTGGTCAGTCCTTCCACTAAGAGAAATGGGGGCGCTCAAGGAGTTGGAGTTGATGGACCTGCATGTTGTGAGAGAATTGGCAGTTCCTTCTCTGGAGAAGTTAGTGTTGATTAAAATGTCAAGCCTGGAAGTTTGCAGCAGTCCAACGGCCTCTCCACCTCTGCAATTTTTACCTTCCCAAGAATATCAAAACGGATGGCCATCTAGTTTCCGTATACTCACCATCCATGACTGCCCTTATGTGATAGTGCCACATCCTCTTCTGCGTTCTGCTCTAATTTCTGAGTTGTCCATCAGGGGAGTTCCAACACTCCCGACAATGAGGGTGAAAAAGAGATGCTTCACAATCGAATCTAATGAGTTAACTGTGGATGATAGAGTCCTGGCATTCCATAACTTTAGGGGCATAAAATCGTTGGAAATAAAAAACTGTCCAAATCTAGTCTCTCTTTCAAGTGAAGCTTTCAGCCAGCTCATTGCTCTAGAGCATTTATGTATATCCAATTGCCCTAATTTTGCCAAGGCAAGCATTATGTCAGAGATTGGCCAGGAAAACAGTACGTCTGCAAGCAGCCCTGTCCTCGCATCTCTCAAATCTGTCGAAATTTGTACAAGCGGCATAACAGGGAGGTGGCTAACACAAATGCTTTCACATTCACAGTCCCTTGACGAGTTGTTATTAATATGCTGTACTAAGATAAAGTTTCTATCAATCAGTCAACCTAGAGAAGCAGAAGGAACCAGCAGTTTGGTTTCAGCAGCAATGACCTCAGGCCAAGATGAACAGGAATTGAAATTGCCATATAATCTCCTATGTTCTCTCAAGAAGTTATGGGTTAGGAGCAGCCGGGATCTGGAGTTTTGTGGGTATAGCAGAGAATTCGCTGGATTCACCTCTCTGACTGAGCTACACCTTCATGATTGCCCCAAGCTGGTCTCATCGTTAGTGGGTGAAACAAAAGATGGTGGTGCCATGGAAGTTAGATTTTTCCCACCATCACTTGAAGACCTTATTATCAGTCCTCTCCCAGAAAGCTTGCAGTCCTTCATTCCTGAAGGCCTTCTCTACCTCAGAAAGTTGAGCCTATTTAATAGCCCATGTTTGAAGCATGTACAACTGCATTCCTGTTCTGCCTAGGGGAGCTGCGAATTGTGGGGTGTGTCCAGCTGGCTGTACTGGAGGGCTTGCAGTTCCTCACCTCCCTTCAAAGCTTGGTGATCGAGATGAGTCCGGAGCAAGAACAGGGTGGCAATCAAATCCAGTTGTTTCCTTCATCACTTAAAGAACTTGAGATCAGGGCTCTCACAGATAGGGTCCAGTTCCGTCTCCTGACCCATCTCCCCACGGACCCCACCATCACCAAATTAAAAATATTGGAAAGTCCAGAATTGACGTCTCTACAGCTGGGATGCTGCACGGCACTGAAAGAGTTGCAAATTGGAAACTGCGACTTGCTTGCATCGATCGAGGGCTTGCAGTTCATTAGAAATCTGACATTCCTGACTGTAGTTAACTCCCCTGGCCTAGCTTCCTGTTTGGAGCTTGTGTCACACCAGCATGGGGCCTCTGGGATCTGGTCTGGACTCGGAACTCTTAGGATTAGTGATGCGTCTGTCCTTTCCATGCCCTTCTGCAAACAGCTCATGTCTCTAAGACGCCTATATTTCATCACTCGGGGTAAACATAGAGAGAGCATGGCGAGCCTAACAGAGGAACAAGAGAGAGCGTTACAGCTTCTAACTTCCCTCCAAGAGCTTCATTTTATGTTTTGCAAGGATCTCTTGTCAATTCCTGCAAACCTACATAGCCTGACCTCCCTCAAGAAGTTATCTATCAACGATTGTCAAAGAATCACAAAGCTGCCAGACATGGGCCTCCCACCTTCTCTCAGGCACCTTGAGTTAAGCCGTTGCAGTGAGGAGCTAGGTATGCAATGCAGAATGGCAGCAACGGATAAGCTAAGTGTCAGGATTGATAATTAGAGTGTGAATTAATCAACAGTGGCTTTTTCCAAGGTACTCTTCCAAAGAATTTTGTCTTCGGTATTAATTGGCACCCTCGCCCTCTTCTTACTTAAACTAACTGATCCCTCCGCTGACTGCAGCCATCGGAGACGCACTTGTTGCTGCACCTGCCGTCACTACCACATTCGTGCCAGTGGTGTATGCCCTTTTGTTTTCCACAAACTACTCTAGTCGCCTGATGGGTGGACACAAAAACCATGGGTTGAAAGTGACAAGCCTTTTTTATGAGGGGCATTATGACCTTTCCCTCATTCTTGTGTCTCTGCTCAGTGCCTTGCCAAGGTATGCAAAATTTAGTTTGGCCTCTATATATATCCTTATTTGTTTTATCAGTGGCTCAGTGGCTGTAGCTGTTGGCGATGTTATTTCTTCCCGGTTACTATATGTTTTAGTATGGAAATATTCAAGTCTGTTTGCTGCTACCTAATTACGCATCCCATCTTCCCCAGTACAATTAATCACCCCACGTGCTTATTATGATCAGCACATATCAATGATGTTAACTAGAAACAACATAATGCTTACAAACAATTTTTCATTTTATCCTTTCTTCTGTTAAGCGTTTAACCGGCTCATGTTTTTGTCTATAGTTGACTGTTCAGCATGAGGTATGACTTCAAATTGTAGAAGAAATATAAAGGTCTACTAGTTACTACCATCTGTCTCCTGATTTAGTTCTGCGTGAAAAAAGAAGTTCCTGGCAGCTAAATTCACCCACTGCTTATGAGGCACTTGGCAGAAGTTGTTGAAGCACTATTGTTTTACTCTTGGTTTGTTATTCAGTACAATTGTGTACTGGACTCCCTGGAACCCAACCTCGCATAGGATGTGTAAAGTCATCATGTTATATCACGGCACTTGGAATCTTCGGTCAACCAGGGCTAACGGATTAGTGATGAGATGACTACACATTTTGCTGGATGCCAGGCGCTGCCACTTCAGGTACGCTCTGTTTATTGTTTTGTTTATCATCATCGTCACCACGATGCCTGTGCACAGTTCCTGATTCATTTTGCATACCTTATCTTACATTCATGTATTGTATATGGTGGACGTTTTTATAGCTTCCGCCAAGTTATATTGTAGTAAAAAAATGTAAATTCCAAATTTTCTGAAGCATGAAACATGCACCTAACCTAAGTAGGATGAGTTTGCTGACCGCGAATCACGCGATGGTGTCAGGTGTGGTGGCATCGGGTCATGTCCAAGAAGAGCTGAGGATGGTACAAAAATCAGTCGGTGACGATGTCCAACGAAAACTGTAGGCTGAAGTCTGTCATCGGCCTGGGCAGGGTAGCTGACAATCACCTGCCACATCCTACTGAGGACCAGATTTGTAAATCGAAGAAATCAAAAATCAAATACTGAGATAAGGTCCCGATGTGGAGACCCTCCGATTAATGGGGGAATTTGCTATAGTAGCTAAGGAAATATCTAGGGTTTGATAGTTCAATACATTGGATACCCGCTCACTGTCACGCAGACACTTATATGGTGAGTTACAGCCGCAGTAAATAACCGATGAAAGTAAACAGTGATTAAGCACAGCAAAAGTAACAGTAGTTTAGTTAAAAAAGTCTTCGGATCCGATCCGCCGTTCATCTCGGCATCATCAACCTCCACCTAGGATCTTCTTAACTGTAGCGGAACCGGTACGCGTCAGTTAACTGAATAACATGACACTTGCAGAACAGGATTCAGCTGACAATGCCTCCCCCTGAAGAACATACTTGACCTCAAGTATAACGATGTGGGAACCATGCTTTGGTGGTGCTTGCAAAGAAGTTGGGGAACACCCGTTTCATGAAGTTTGCATCTTCCAAAGCGGTTTCTTCTGGTTTGAGATTTTCCCACTCCACTACCAACTGAGTAACTAGAAGAGAACTAGAACTCCATTATTACTTTGGAGAGATCTTGTTTCCAGAACTGCTAGAGGCTCAGTCATGATTCTGCCATTCACCCACTAAAGGTAGATCTGAGCAGGGTACTGCATGTGTGCCTAAGTGCTTTTTCAGCTGACTGACATGGAACACTGTGAATGCCCACATTCAGAGGGATCTGAATTTCTAAGCCCCACTGCTAATTTTCCCTAAAAATTTGCAGGCCCCATAAAACTTGGTAGTGAGCTTGATGGTTTGTCTGACCCCAAAAGATGTCGTTCTGTATGGTTTCAATCTAAGATTAGACCATATGTATTCTGAAGCTAAAAGTTGGCACTGGTTAAACAAAACAGAAGTAATAGAAAAAGAAACAGAAATCTTACTGAACAGAAGCCGAACGACATTTTCGGATGTTAGTCATGCAAAAATGAAAAGTTTGAAGGCACTAACGAAAATTCTCATTTGTCATTTGTATGAAGCCTACCCAGCTTAACGCACTACACTTTTAGTCCAACGTAATCATATCCACTAAAACCTAATCCATCGTACTGTCTTGATCCTCGCCCCTCTGACTACAAGCCTTCCACTCCTCCTATCCTCCACGCATGCTCACTAGCGACCTTCTGTTGGTTAGGTTGCATTTTTCTATATGCTCTAGAGGTTTTTGAGTTCTAGGAAGCTTCATGAATTTCCGTAGTCATATCAGTTTCCACAAAAAAAGACGGAAACAACTCAGTTTCGTTCATTTTCGTTTTGCTTCCACCTTTGTTTTTCATATTGACAACATATATTTAACTTAGTACTATTCGTTTTCGGCTATATCCATTTACATATTCGCTTTCTGAATTTCCGCACTGGTAACAGTTTCAACTAAAAAAAGACTGAAACAACTCATTTTCTTTTTGCTTCCAATCCCTACGTACTTGAGTTGAATATATGTCCTTACATTCCACTGCTATATTATGAAATGAAAGATTTCCCTGCCACCGAGGACAAGGACAGTGACAGTGACACACAAGCTTGCGCTTTGTTGGCATTATCCGATCGGACTTTTCCCATCACCATTTTGAGTGACAGTCGATCGGTTGCTGCTGCCAGATCCAGCAAACCTAATTAATCCCGAGTGACCCGTTTCTGCACGACGGAGGAGCTAGCGGTGACCGTAGAGCAAAAATGCATGGTAGGTGCGGTTCATTTGTGTCCACCCAACGACGACACTCTTATTTTCGTTGAGAGCACCAAATTAAGGAGACAAATTACTACTTATAGGTCTCTGGTTTATCGTGAGATTTTTTCTTGCCATGGTAGTTTACGTTATACTTTGAAAGTCTCTAACATTGCGTCCGATCAACTTGACATGCCCCTGTGGTTGCAGTGTTTGTATAAAGATCTCTGTTTCCGTAGGTTTTTGCAACATTGAAATACAGCACTGACGATCACAGAAGGAATTAAATGCATCGAGGAGAAACTAGGCTATTTATATATTCCAACGTGATTTTATTCCACACGATAGCAGATAAACGGGCGGTATTAATACGGGACATACATATAAACTTGCAAGAACACAGAGGGGATGCACGTGTTCTACAAGGTGGCTGTGCAACGCGCACGTATACGTACGCGCATATATGCACGTGCACCTTCATTTTGCTCACCAGGGACCATGTTTATTTAATTCTTATGCACGTAGGCGTGCAGAGCAACGGCATGCACGTAGAGTTCGACGCAGGGCAGGCATGCAGTACTGCCTACCGTACGTACGTATGCATGGCTGCATTCTTGGGTGTGCTCAGTTGCGGACCTCCGCCCGGTACATGGGCTCCGGAACCTCGTCCGCGCGCGCACAGCAGCGGCAGCCATGGTGATGGAAGAGCCCGTGCCCGCAGCAGCCCCAGTGACATCCGCCGCCGCCGTAGCCTCCGCCGCCTTCCCCGCCGTGGCCCGGGTAACCGCCGCCGCCGTAGCCTCCACCACCTTCCCCACCGTGGCCAGGGTAGCCGCCACCGCCGCCTGGGTAACCGCCGCCGCCGTAGCCTCCACCACCTTCCCCACCGTGGCCAGGGTAGCCGCCACCGCCGCCTGGGTAGCCGCCGCCGCCGTAGCCTCCGCCGCCTTCCCCGCCGTGGCCAGGGTAGCCGCCACCGCCGCCGTAGCCTCCACGCGCCCTGGGTAGCCACGCCGCCTCCCTCCGCCTGCCTTCCACCGTTCCGGTAGGCCGCCCCTCCTCCTTCTCCCTCTCTCCTCCTTTGGTCTGGGACCGCCCGCCACCGTAACCTCCGCCGCCTCCTCCGTAGCCTCCACCGCCACCATAACCTCCTCCGCCTCCGCCGTAGCCTCCCCCGCCGCCTCCGTGGTGGCCTCCACCGTGGAAGTTCTCTACTCCCGCTTCATTCTCTTCCTTCTTGGCCTCTACATGAACAGAAAAAATTGTGCATGGACATTAGTAGTAGCAGAACACAGCAAAGCAAGTTTTTTCTTAGCCTAATGACGAGAGCAATTAATTTAACTCCTGCCCGTTCAAAACTGCTCCGAGGAGTTAGTGCATTAGCTCACCAGGGTGCTCAACCGAGGCTACGAGGATAGCAGCAGCAAGCAGGAGAGCGAACACAAGAAGACCCTTGCTGGACGCCATGCTTGGCATCCGTGATCCGTGCCTCTTCTTCAGTGGTTGTGGTTGTAGTGGCTACTGGCTGGCCAGTGTGATGGTTGAGATGCAGATTAGCATGCAGAGCAGGCGAATTTATAGGAGGGAGAGGCCGATGGAGGGCTTGGAGCCTTGGATACGATAGATAGCTCGGGATCACGAGGAGCTGTGAGCCTGTGACTGTGAGCGAGCTGAGGTTGGGTCCCCATGGCCATGGGCGTCGCGACTCGTCGTCGTCGGCCCGTGGAGCGGTGGTGGTTGGGAGACGGACGGCACGCATTGATGATCGATCCCAGCAATCTAGCATGGAAGTAGCTAAGCTCCGCGTCGTCCGCAGGAGCACCAATGGCGCCAGCTTCTTCCCTCTGACGCCGAGCATATTCTGGATCGGATGTCTTCTTCTGGATATGTGCAGTGCGCACTGCGCAGGGTGGGTGCTGCTCGCGCGACGCCAAGATAAAGTTTGCAAGCACGCACCAATCTCATTAATCAGCTCCGCTACAAGTTACACACGGACTCGCATGTGTATCCAAATCGGCCGAGCGGATTCTGGATCCGATATCTTCTTCTTCTTCTGGAAACCAGACGTGGAGCACTGCTGAACGTTCGCACGTTAGTTATCTTCGCTTAGAGCATCTCTAACAGGAGCGCAAGGCGCGGCGCGCTAAAAAAATGTTTACAACGCCTCCGTAGCCAGTTTTTGCGCGCCGTGGAGCGCTGGCTCCAGCGGCTGGTGCAAACAATTGCGCGCGCGGAGGGCTCCAGCAGACGCGCTATATTTTTTCTCCTTTCTACTACGACTCGATACACATTCGGCTCCGACTCTATAGGCATAGATAGATAAAATGATAGATAGATAAAAACGATAGATAAAACGATACATAGATAGTTCATAGCCTCCTCACACTAGTAGAAAACAGAGCTTTGGTTGAGGCCTGGGCAAGGGCATTAATCCCGGTTCACTCACGAACCGGGACCAAAAGGGGCATCAGTCCCGGTTCGTGAGGCCAGGGCGCCGGCCGGGCCTCGGGGGCCATTGGTCCCAGTTCGTCTGACCCCTTTGGTCCCGGTTCCAGACACGAACCGGGACCAATGGGCCTCGCTCCTGGCCCACAACCTTTAGTCCCGGTTGGTGGCTGGAACCGGGACCAAATGTAGTCCTTTAGTCCCGGTTTTAGCCACAAACCGGGACTAAAGAGAGGCATATATATACCCCCGCCCCTGCCCGCGAGCAGAGCCATCGCTCTGTTTTTTTGGCTGGCCGTGGGAGACCTTTGTGGTGCTCTAGCTCACCTCCTATGCACATGAGGTGTTTGATGAAATGCCCGAGCCACACTTAAGCTTTATCCTCTCGAAGCTCCTTGTCCAAGCTCCATTTTCCTCAAGATTTGTCTAGGTTTGGCGGTCCGTCCTGTCCCGTCCCCGTCCTCACCGCCGTCGATCGCCCGCGCCGGTCTCGTCGCTAGCACCACCGTGGTGAGCCTCTTGTTCTTATCTTCTTTCTAAAAGAAAAAAATTCTTACTTGTATGATTTAGATAGATACTTGTATAATTTTCTTACTTTTATTATTGTTTGTTATTATATAGTGCGATGGTTTTGGTATCCGCCTCCGTCAGCCCTCGTCCTGTCTATGATTCGGATGTGGTATATATTATCTTTTATAACTATTTGGTTCATTTAGTGTTTATGACAATTATGCCGACCAACGTGACATATATGTTTTTATCTAGGAGGTATGTGAACCGGAAATTCCAACCGACCCTATTGTCGAGAGGTTAAATTTAGTTGAAAAAGAAAACAATTACTTGAAGAAAAAATTGAAAAGAATTGAGGAGGAGAAGATGAGATTGGAGTTGCATGTTGCGGATGTCGTCGATGATCACAAGATCAAGATGGATGCAATGCGCTTGAAGATTAGAAAGATTAGAAAATATGCCATTCATACTGAGGCTTGGTATCATTATGCCGTTGGATCAATTGTTACCTTAGTTGCGATTATGATCGCATTTGTTGTTGCATTGAAATGTTTTACATAGTTTCAATGTATGGTTTAATTAGATGCTCTAGAGAGCCATATGTTGTTCAATGAGAACTATGTATGAACTTTATGTATTTATTTTTTCAGTAATAACATTTGATCACTATTGTACTTTGGTTTTAATGTGATGATGAACTTCTATTAATTTGGTCACTTCTCTATTCATGATGTTCTGTAATGGTTTTTGACACACTTAATTATATATAATGCACGCAGATGAACCGACAATGGATGTACGGTGACAAACGCACCTCCGAGTACATTAAGGGCGTGCATAATTTTCTCGAAGTGGCTGAGGCAAACAAGCAGAATGGTTTTATGTGTTGTTCATACCCTATCTGTGAGAATACGAAGTCTTACTCTAACCGGAAAACCCTTCACATCCACCTGCTTGAGAAGGGTTTCATGCCACACTATAATATTGGGACCAAGCACGGAGAAAGAGGGGTTATGATGGAAGACAACGAAGAAGAAGAGGATGATGACAACTATGTGCCCCCTGAATACGGTGATGCTGCAACGGGGGAAGCTGAAGATCAAGAGGAACCAGACGATGTGCCCGATGATGATCTTCGCCGGGTCATTGTTGATGCAAAGAGACAATCTCAAAGTGAAAAGGAGAAGTTGAAGTTCGATCGCATGTTAGAGGATCACAAAAAAGGGTTGTACCCAAATTGCGAAGATGGCAACACAAAGCTCGGTACCACACTGGAATTGCTGTAGTGGAAGGCAGACAATGGTGTATCTGACAACGGATTTGAGAAGCTACTGAAAATATTGAAGAAGAAGCTTCCAAAGGATAACGAATTGCCCGACAGTACGTACGGAGCAAAGAAGGTTCTATGCCCTCTAGGATAGGAGGTGCAGAAGATACATGCATGCCCTAATGACTGCATCCTCTATCGCGGTGCGTACGAGGATTTGAACGCATGCCCGGTATGCGGTGCATTGCGGTATAAGATTAGACGAGATAACCCTGGTGATGTTGACGGCGAGCGCCCCAGGAAGAGGGTTCCTGCCAAGGTGATGTGGTATGCTCCTATAATATCACGGTTGAAACGTCTGTTCAGAAATAAAGAGCATGCCAAGTTGATGCGATGGCACAAAGAGGACCGTAAGAAAGACGGGAAGTTGAGAGCACCCGCTGACGGGTCGCAGTGGAGAAAAATCAAGAGAAAGTGGGGGGACTTTGCAGGTGACGCAAGGAACGTATGGTTTGGTTTAAGCGCGGATGGCATTAATCCTTTTGGGGAGCAGAGTAGCAATCATAGCACCTGGCCCGTGACTCTATGTATCTATAACCTTCCTCCTTGGCTGTGCATGAAGCGGAAGTTCATTATGATGCCAGTGCTCATCCAAGGCCCTAAGCAACCCGACAATGACATTGATGTGTACCTAAGGCCATTAGTTGAAGAACTTTTACAGCTGTGGAATGGAAAAGGTGTATGTGTGTGGGACGAGCAAGACCAGCAGGAATTTGACCTACATGCGTTGTTGTTTGTAACCATCAATGATTGGCCTGCTCTCAGTAACCTTTCAGGACAGACAAACAAGGGATACCACGCATGCACGCACTGTTTAGATGACAATGAAAGTATATATTTGGACAAATGCAGGAAGAATGTGTACCTGGGGCATCGTCGATTTCTTCTGACCAACCATCAATGTCGAAAGAAAGGCAAGCATTTCAAAGGCGAGGCAGATCACCGGAAGAAGCCCGCCGTCCGTACTGGTGATCACATACTTGCTATGGTCAATGATTTACAAGTAATCTTTGGAAAGGGTCCCGGCGGACTATCTGTTCCGAATGACGCTGAGGTATGCGCACCCATGTGGAAGAAGAAATCTATATTTTGGGACCTACCCTATTGGAAAGACCTAGAGGTCTGCTCTGCAATCAACGTGATGCACGTGACGAAGAATCTTTGCGTGAACCTGCTAGGCTTCTTGGGCGTGTATGGGAAGACAAAAGATACACCGGAGGCACGGGAGGACCAGCAACGTGTGCACGAAAAAGACAGCATGCCTCCAAAGCAGTATGAAGGTCCTGCCAGCTACGCTCTTACCAAAGAAGAGAAGGAAATCTTCTTTGAATGCCTGCTCAGTACGAAGGTCCCGTCTGGCTTCTTGTCGAATATAAAGGGAATAATAAATATGGCAGAGAAAAAGTTCCAGAACATAAAGTCTCATGACTGCCACATAATTATGACGCAACTGCTTCCGGTTGCATTGAGGGGGCTTCTACCGGAAAACGTTCGATTAACCATTGTGAAGCTATGTGCATTTCTCAATGCAATCTCTCAGAAGGTGATCGATCCAGAAATCCTACCAAGGTTAAGGAGTGATTTGGTGCAATGTCTTATCAGTTTCGAGCTGGTGTTCCCACCATCCTTCTTCAATATCATGACGCATGTCCTAGTTCATCTAGTCGATGAGATTGCCATTCTGGGCCCTGTATTTCTACACAATATGTTCCCCTTTGAGAGGTTTGTGGGAGTCTTAAAGAAATATGTTCATAACCGTGCTAGGCCAGAAGGAAGCATCTCCATGGGCCATCAAACAGAGGAGGTCATTGGGTTTTGTGTTGACTTCATTCCTGACCTTAAGAAGATTGGTCTCCCTTAATCGCGGTATGAGGGGAGACTGACTGGAAAAGGCACGCTAGGAGCGGACTCAATAATATGTAGGGACGGGCATTCTTGGTCTCAAGCACACTACACAGTTCTACAGAATTCTACCTTGGTGACCCCGTATGTCAATGAACACAAGAATATTCTGCGCTCCAAACACCCGGAGCAGTGTGACGATTGGATTACATGTGAACACATCAGGACTTTCGGCAGTTGGTTGCAAACACGTCTCATGGGTGACAACACTATTTCTCATGAGCTGTACTCGTTGGCCAGGGGACCATCTTCGACTGTATTGACTTACAAAGGGTACGAGATAAATGGGAATACATTTTACACGATCGCCCAAGATCAAAAGTGCACCAACCAAAACAATGGTGTCCACTTTGATGCAGTAACCAAGAGGGGAAAGGACACATATTATGGTTACATAGTGGACATATGAGAACTTGACTATGGACATGATTTTAAGGTCCCTTTGTTTCAGTGCAAATGGGTCAATCTGTCAGGAGGCGGGGTACAGGTAGACCCACAGTACGGAATGACAACAGTGGATCTGAACAATCTTGGGTACACAGACGAACCATTCGTCCTAGCCAATGATGTGGCACAGGTTTTCTATGTGAAGGACATGTCTACCAAACCGAGAAAAAGAAAAGATAAGGAAGCGAATACATCATACGATGAGCCAAAGCGCCACATAGTTCTTTCAGGAAAAAGAGACATCGTGGGAGTGGAGGACAAGACAGACATGTCTGAAGATTATGAAAAGTTTCATGAAATTCCTCCCTTCAAAGTCAAGGCTGACCCAAGCACCCTGTTAAACGATGAAGATTGTCCATGGTTACGGCGCAATAAGCAAAGGACACAAGCGAAGAAAAAGTGAAGACTTTCTCTCCACAACTATTATGATGATGCCTTAGATCTAGAATATCACTGCAGATACATGTGAAGAAATGAAATGCCTTTTGTAACAGATGAGTTTTCGTATGAAACCCTGATACTTCGAAAGAGATTGTCCATTTTGTACACGAAGTGCATCCAGCTTTTGCCGTAACCCTCTCAACTTTTTAGCACATGCTATGTGGGTGAAATGATGATACCATGCCAACTTTCAACCTTTTCAGAGTTCATTTGTAGTGCTTTACAATTTCAGGGTCATTTAGCTCAAAAAAATCAGTAAATGCATGAAAAATACCAAATGAAGTCAGAAAGGGTTGAAAATTGATGATGTGGCTTTGAATGGTGCATTTTCAACACACAAAAAGTCTGGAGTTCAAATAAGTTCAAAAAAATGAAATCCCTTTGTAACAGATGAGTGTTCGTCCGAAACCCTGATACTTCGAAAGAGATTGTCCATTTTGTACATGAAGTGCATCCAGTTTTTGCTGTAACCCTCTCAATTTTTTAGAACATGCTATGTGGGTGAAATGATGATACCATGCCAACTTTCAACCTTTTTAGAGTTCATTTGTAGTGCTTTTCAATTTCATGGTCATTTAGCTAAAAAAGCAGTAAATGCATGAGAAATACCAAATGAAGTAAAAAATGGTTGAAAATTGATGATGTGGCTTCGAATGGTGCATTTTGAACACACAAAAAGTCAGGAGTTCAAATAAGTTCAAAAAAATGAAATCCCTTTGTAAGAGATGAGTTTTCGTCCGAAACCCTGATACTTCGAAAGAGATTGTCCATTTTGTACACGAAGTGCATCCAGTTTTTGCCGTAACCCTCCCAACTTTTGAGAACATGCTATGTGGGTGAAATGATGACACCATGCCAACTTTCAACCTTTTCAGAGTTCATTTGAAGTGCTTTTCAATTGCAGGGTCATTTGCTCAAAGAATGAACTAATAGCAAAAAGAATGAACTAGAAAACTTTTATGAAACTCTAATAGAAAAAATAATGAACTAAAAATAATCAATTAAAATATTCTGTTATGATCAACTAAAACAAAACTATAATATTCTTCAATAGCAAAAAGAATCAACTAAAAAGCTTTTATAAAACTCTAATAGCAAAAGGAATCAACTAAAAAGATTTTATAAACCTCTAGTATTTTTTAAACTAAAATTATATAAAATTTATGCAACTAAAATTATCAAAGTATTTTTTGTTCAAAACATTAATAGCAAAAAGAATTTTCATAAATAATTTTTTTGTTAGAAACTTTAATAGCAAACTAAAATAACAAAATCTGTTTTTGATTAAAACAGACATTAAAAATAACCTAAAAATTACCAAATTGAATATAATGATAAAACACATCAATATTAAATAGCAGGAAAAAGAATCACTAAAAAATCTATTTTTATAGTAAAGTTATTCGCAAACTAGTGATTCACACAAATTTCAAAGAATTCAAATTTAAAATATTCAAATTTGAAAACTAATGGCACTAACAGAAAGTTTATAATTTTTGTGACCTAAAAGCAAAAAGATCACTGAAAAACTGTAAGTATTTAGCTGTAAGTAGAAACAAAAGAAAATAAATAAAGCAAAAAACATAAAAAAAACTAGAAAAAAATTAAAAAAATGCCGCCTACTGGGCCACCACGTCCTGAATACGACTAGAAACCCAACCAGCTAGTTGGGCCAGGATTCAGGTCCACAGAAGGCCCAGTAGGCCCACAGGCAGAGAGACACGTTTAGGCCAGTAGGCCTACAGTTGAGAGGAGCTCGAAGTGGCTGGCGCAGTGGCGCTTATAAACCACTCCGAGCCCCTCTCAGCTAGCGAGGTGGGACTAAACTTTTGGCCCCGGGCAGCACCCCCCCCTTTCGTCCCGGTTGGTGGCAGAAACCGGGACCAATACCAACCTTTGGTCCCGGTTCGTGCTACCAACCGGGACCAAAGCCCCCCTTTGGTCCCTGTTCGTGCCACAAACCGGGACCAAAGGTCTCTGCTTCCCACCCTTTTGGCTGCTGAAAACTAACCTTTGGTCCCGGTTGGTGTCACGAACCGGGACTAAAGGGGGGCTTTGGTACCGGTTGGTGGCACCAACCGGGATGAAAGGTTGTCGTATATAAGGCCACACTTAGAAAATTTTCCCCAAATCTCCCATTCTCTTCCCCGACGGCCGAACCATAGCACGACGCCTCCAGGCTGCTGCGCCAGAGATCACCGTCGCCGAGCCCTGCCTCGATGCCGCGCCCTGCCCCGACCTTGCCGCGTGATACGTCTCCATCGTATCTACTTTTCCAAACTCTTTTGCCCTTGTTTTGGGCTCTAATTTGCATGATTTGAATGGAACTAACCCGGACTGACGTTGTTTTCAGCAGAATTGCCATGGTGTTATTATTGTGCAGAATAAAAGGTTCTCGGAATGACCTGAAACTTCACGAAGATGATTTTTGGAATTAATAAAAAATATTGGCGAAAGAATCAACCGAAGGGGGCCCACACCCTGGCCACAAGGGTGGGGGGCACGCCCTACCCCCCTGGGCGCGCCCTCCGACCTTGTGGGCCCCCTGGACCTCCACCGACCTCAACTCCAACTCCACATATTCACTTTCAGGGAGAAAAAAATCAGGGAGAAGGATTCATCGCGTTTCACGATACGGAGCCGCCGCCACCTCCTGTTCTTCCTCGGGAGGGGGAGTCCGTTTTGGGCTCCGGAGAGGGGAAATCATCGCCATCGTCATCATCAACCATCCTCCATCACCAATTTCATGATGCTCACCATCGTGCATGAGTAATTCCATCGTAGGCTTGCTGGACGGTGATGGGTTGGATGAGATCTACCATGTAATCGAATTAGTTTTGTTAGGGTTTGATCCCTAGTATCCACTATGTTCTAATATTGATGTTGCTATGTCTTTGCTATGCCTAATGCTTGTCACTAGGGCCCGAGTGCCATGATTTCAGATCTGAACCTATTATGTTTTCATGAATATATTTGTGTTCTTGATCCTATCTTGCAAGTTATAGTCACCTACTACGTGTTATGATCCGGCAACCCTGGAGTGACAATAGTCGGGACACTTCCCGGTGATGACCGTAGTTTGAGGAGTTCATGTATTCACTAAGTGCTAATGCTTTGGTCCGGTTCTCTATTAAAAGGAGGCCTTAATATCCCTTAGTTTCCAATAGGACCCCGCTACCACAGGAGAGTAGGACAAAAGATGTCATGCAAGTTCTTTTCCATAAGCACGTATGACTATATTCGGAATACATGCCTACATTATATTGATGAATTGGAGCTAGTTCTGTGTCACCCTAGGTTATAACTGTTGCATGATGAATGCCATCCGACATAATTATCCATCATTGATCCATTGCCTACGAGCTTTTCACATATTGATCTTTGCCAAGTTACTTTTCCGTTGCCACTGTTACAATTGCTACAAAACTACTACTGTTACTTTTGCTACCGTTACTGTTACTTCCATACTACTTTGCTACTAAATACTTTGCTGCAGATATTAAGTCTTTCAGGTGTGGTTGAATTGACAACTCAGCTACTAATACTTGAGAATATTCTTTGGCTCCCCTTGCGTCGAATCAATAAATTTGGGTTGAATACTCTACCCTCGAAAACTGTTGCGATCCCCTATACTTGTGGGTTATCAAGACCTTTTTCTGGCACCGTTGCCGGGGAGCATAGCTCTATTCTCTGAGTCACTTGGGATTTATATCTGTTGATCACTATGAGGAATTTGAAAGATCAAAGAACCAAGATTTTTCCCTCAACTACGAGGGGAGGTAAGGAACTGCCATCTAGCTCTGCACTTGATTCTCCTTCTGTTTTGAGTAAACTTGCGACACCTACACCTGCTATTGATTCCAATATGTCGCACGTTATTGATGATGCCACTTCTGCTATGCATGATGCTTATGATGAAACTACTTCTCTGCTTGATAATACTGTGCCACTAGGTGAATTTCTTGATGAACAACATGCTAGGGTTAGAGAGAACGAAATTATTGAAACTGATGATATTATTGAAACTGAAGATTATGATTCTCCCCCTAGATATGAATTGCCTGTTGTACCTGAGGGTTATGTTATGGATGAAGAAACTGCTAGAGACTTCTTTGCTTGCAATGATAGAGAGGATCTTAAGAAACTGTTAGCTAAGCTAAAAGAAAAATCCTTGAATGCTAGAATGAAATATGATCCCAATTTTGCTACTTCACCTATCTTTGTTACTGATAAGGATTATGAATTCTCTGTCGATCCTGAGTTAATTACTTTGGTTGAGTCTGATCCTTTCTATGGTTATGAATCTAAAATTGTTGTGGCACATCTTACTAAATTGAATGATATAGCCACCCTATTTGCTCATGAGGAAAAAATTCGC
Source organism: Thinopyrum elongatum (assembly GCA_011799875.1). Lineage (NCBI taxonomy): Eukaryota > Viridiplantae > Streptophyta > Magnoliopsida > Poales > Poaceae > Thinopyrum > Thinopyrum elongatum. The sequence goes on from CM022298.1 coordinate 615,949,075, forward strand.
TATTACTATATTCTTAAGTTGTTTCCTTTCTCATTAAAGGGTGATGCTAAACTATGGTTTAATTCTCTTGCTCCTGGTTGTGTGCGTAGTCCCCAGGATATGATTTACTACTTCTCTGCAAAATATTTCCCTGCTCATAAGAAACAAGCTGCCTTAAGGGAAATATTTAACTTTGTGCAAATTGAAGAAGAGAGTCTCCCACAAGCTTGGGGGAGGCTTCTCCAATTACTTAATGCTTTGCCTGATCATCCTCTCAAGAAAAATGAAATACTTGATATCTTTTATAATGGACTAACTAATGCTTCTAGAGACCACCTGGATAGTTGTGCTGGTTGTGTTTTCAGGGAAAGAACTATAGAGCAAGCTGAATTGCTATTGGATAATATATTGAGTAATGATAATGATTGGACACTTCCTGAACCAACTCCTAAGCCAACTCCGAAGAAAAGGGGTATTCTATTTCTCAGTCCTGAAGATATGCAAGAGGCAAAGAAATCTATGAAAGAAAAAGGTATTAAAGCCGAAGATGTTAAGAATTTACCGCCTATTGAAGAGATACATGGTCTTGATAACCTGACACAGGTAGTAGAGGTAAACTCTCTCTATAGATTTGACGAAGGTAATATTCCTCATAATAAGTCTGCTAGTCAATGCTTGGATGAGTTTGATAATTTTATTGTTAAACAAGAAAACTTCAATGCTTATGTTAGTAGACAATTGAAACGTAATGCTTACATGCTTGACCACTTGGGTGATTATATGAGTAGAACTGTTAATGAACTTAAGCTTATAAATAAACATGCTTCCATGGTTACAACTCAAGTAGAACAAGTACTTAAGGCACAGGATGATTTGCTTAATGAGTTGAATAGTAAGAACAATGATAATGCTGTTAGGGTTGTGACCAGAGGTGGTAAAATGACCCAGGAACCTTTGTATCGTGAGGGCCATCCTAAAAGAGTTGAGCAAGATTCTCAGAGAATTAATACTGATGTACCTAGTCCTTCTAATAAAAAAAAGAAAACTGATAGGACTTTGCATGCTTCTAGTGGACCTGCTATAGATACACCTGAGAATCCCAATGATATTTCTATTTCTGATGCTGAGACACAATCTGGTGATGAACATGAATCTAGTGATAATGTTAATAATGATGTTCATGTTGATGCTCAACCTAGCAATGATAATGAGGTAGAGATAGAACCTGCTGTTGATCTTGATAACCCACAATCAAAGAATCAACGTTATGATAAGAGAGACTTCATTGCTAGGAAACATGGTAAAGAAAGAGAACCGTGGGTTCAGAAACCCATGCCCTTTCCTCCTAAACCATCCAAGAAAAAGGATGATGAGGATTTTGAGCGCTTTGCTGAAATGATTAGACCTATCTTTTTACGTATGCGTTTGACTGATATGCTTAAAATGCCTCCTTATGCTAAGTATATGAAGGATATTGTTACAAACAAAAGAAAGATACGGGAAGCTGAAATTTCCACCATGCTTGCTAATTATACTTTTAAGGGTGGAATACCAAAGAAACTTGGAGATCCAGGAGTACCAACTATACCATGCTCCATTAAAAGAAACTATGTTAAAACTGCTTTATGTGATCTTGGAGCCGGTGTTAGTGTTATGCCTTTCTCTTTGTATCATAGACTTGAATTGAATAAGTTGACACCTACTGAAATCTCTTTGCAAATGGCTGATAAATCAACTGCTATACCCATCGGTATTTGTGAGGATGTGCCTGTTGTGGTTGCAAACGTTACTATCTTAACGGACTTTGTTATTCTTGATATTCCCGAGGACGACAGTATGTCGATCATCCTTGGTAGACCCTTTTTGAATACTGCAGGGGCTGTTATTGATTGCAACAAAGGCAATGTCACTTTTCATGTTAATGGTAAATACGGTACACTTTCCGAAGAAACAACCTCAAGTTCATAGTATCAATTCTATTGGAAAATTTTCAACTATTACTATTGGAGGTTTTGAATTCCCCCTTCCTACTGTCAAAAAGAAATATGATATTCTTATTGTTGGGGACATGCATATCCCCGTTGAGGTAACCTAGTGTTATTCGAAAATTCTCCGGTTTCATGTCATTCGGAAGAAGTTTGTTAATAAGACTTGATCAACCTTGGTAATGGATTCCTTTTGATGAACATGAGATGGATGAATTTAGAAAGCACAACTTTCTGTATCTACTTTTTACTTTCTATTATTTAGATTAAATAAAGCAAAAATAGTATCTTATGTCTATTTTCTGTATTATCCATGCAATAAAAAATGTCCCGAAAATAAAAGTTCTCCAAATGCCCTGAAAATTTAGTATGATTTTTTATAGAATATTTTAGAATTTCTGGCACTGAACATGCACCGGGGGGCTGCACCAGTGGGCCACAAGGGTGGAGGGCGTGCCTTACCCCCTGGGCGCGCCCCCCGACCTTGTGGGCCCCACGTGGTCCCCCTCCACTTATTCCAGCACCCATCCACTTCGTCTTCCTCCAGAAAAAATCATCCCGTAGCTCAAACTCGTGTCCTTGCTCATTTTGCTGCCATTTTCGATCTCCATGTGCAAAGCTCCATTTGCAAAACTGTTTTGGGGGATTATTCTCTGGTATGTGACTCCTCCAATGGTCCAATTAGTTTTTGTTCTAGTGCTTTATTTATTGCAAATTTTTTGCTGCTGTGGTGACCTTGTTCTTGAGCTTGCATGTCAAATTTATATGGTCCAAAGTAGTTTTGATGCATGATATAGCCTCTAGATACTTGTAGGAGTAGTTGCTAGGAAGTTAACCAGCTTGCGTCGTCGCGACCCCCGCGTCGTCCCCGGGGCGGCTCGGGGGAACCCTAGGTGCGCCACCGCCGCTGCCCTCTACAGCACGCCCCCCTCCCGCCGCCGCCGGATGAGTCCGCCGGGCGAAGCCCGCGCCGGAGGACGGTGGCGACGGGGATCTCTGCGCGCGCGGCGGCCTCGGTTGCCGGCGTGAGCCCGTGGTGGTGGGAGACTCGTCCTCGGCGTCTTGGGCCGGCGTGGTGGCTGCCCGGTGCGGCGTCCTCGTCCTCTCGCAGGTGATGGGCTGTCGGCTGCTCGTGGCTGCCTCGACGCGACGGCGTCCCGAGGTTTCAGATCTGGCCATGGCGGGCTCGGCCGATCTGGCCCGTTAGCTTCGGCCGGCGGTGAGGTTGGTGGTCGTGCGTGGTGATGGCGCCGCCGCCGCGCAGGAGGTGCTTGGGCCAGTGGGTTCGCATGCTGGCGGCGCTAGGGTTCCCCCATCCTCGTCCGGCAGCGTGAGGGTGAGGAGGTAGATTTGCTCCGGGCGAAAGCCGACGGCGCGGCGTCTGCGGATGTTGCTCTCCTCCTGGGGGCCGTTGTGGAGCTCTCCGACCTCCTCCGCTCTCAGGTCACTTTCTTCGGGTGAAAGCCTAGGACCTGCGGTGCAGGACCAGACGATGGCGTGACGTTGCTTCCCCTCCTGAGGGCGTCGTCTTGAAGATTGTGATTCCCTGCGTGCTTTCCTGGGGCTGGACTAGCACGACATCGCGGCAGGTGGCCGGCAATGCGCCCAGAGGTGGAGCAGTGTTTCCTCCTCCGCATCGAAGACGGCGGATCTCGGCGGCGTGGCGCAGTGGAGACTCGGCGCCCGATGCATGTAGATGGACTCGCGCAGGAGGAGGTAGCTATCTGGCATCATGGTGGCGTCGATGGCGGAGTGGCCAGACAAGGTAGAAGCCTCAATATCTGCTATGAAGACGGACCTGTGGAAGATGGCGGCGACGACACATGTGAGTGCGTCAGACCGGTTTGTGCCCCAGACCCGGTATGTGGCTCGGCTGGGGCTTCCGGCTTTTGATGATAGGTTTAGGTGAGTGGTCTGGGTATTTGGCCCAGCTAGCACCCCTTCATCATATGGATAGGAGTAGTGGCATATGTTGCCAAGATGGCGGTTTCAGGCATATTGTTGTAATACTTTGTAAGGTCCTCGAGAATAATTAATAAAGTGGCCGTATGCATCTCCCAGATGCAGAGGCCGGGGGTCATCCTCCTTTTCTAAAAAAAAGGAGTAGTTGCTATCAATTTTGTTGAGTTTGGTTCACTTTTATTTTGAGTTACTAAAATTTTTAGAAATTTTTCAGTGAAGAAAAATGTCTAGGAAAATGTACCAAGGTGGTTCTTCGAGGAAGCAAGCACCGAGGCTCGCGATACGTGAGCCGGACCTTGAACCACCAAGGGAAGCTCAAGTGCGGCCTTGTGAATGGCTGTCGGATGAATTTATGGTTCATGCAGGCTTCAAGGATGAATTTTATGCGTATGTACATAATGCTGATCTTGAGGACTTCGTATCAGATAAGTGCCGACAATACTATTACCTCACCGACTACTTTGTGCGAAGGTTTGAATTTTCATCTAGGCGCAATACCCATACTATTTTATTTGATCTCTATGATAAATCATATACCATGGACCTTGAAGATTTTAATACTGCTTGCAAAATTCCACAGTGGGGCATTCATAGTGAGCCTCACAAATCTGAATATCACGATTTCCTTGCTAGCATTACTGTGGGAGAAACTAGAAATATCACACAAGCTACCATAGGGAGCATTCACTTTCCTGCCATATATTATTTTGCTCTCTTTATAGGTAGATGCATTAACGGTAAGCATGAGCATAGCCACCTTTGCGTTCCAGATCTTAGTATCCTCAAGTGTGCAGTGTTAGGTGATAAGCGATATAATTTGGGGGCTATTATTGCAAGGAGGTTACACCTTAATGCTAAAGATGGAGATTTATTTGGTGGGATTTATGCAACTTGTTTAGCTAATTATCTTGGTGTACCCATAAAGGGAAATGACATAGAGTTGCCACCTGCTTTTCTTGATTATAATGCTATGGTATGCTACCAGTTTCTTAAGAGGGACGAACATTCTCTCCAGTACCGACTAATCTTTGACAGACTGCGTGTTGTCCGTATTACCCTTCCTGCTCCTGCCTTCTTTAACTTTCAGGTCAATGGGAGATATTTTATAACCAGAGAGGAGGCAAATGAGTATGAGAGAACAGCGGAGGCCGCTCGCCTCCAAGAAGCAGCTCGTCAAGCAGCAGCTGCCGCAGCACAGTACGACCCCAACTATGATTTCGGATATCATCCGGGCCAGTGGTGGCCCTAGACCAACTTAGGCCAAAAGCCTAAGCTTGGGGGAGTACGTATTTCTCACCGATATTACATTCATGTTCACACACTCAATTCAGTTGTCGGTGTTCATACTTTTCCATTGTATATCCATGCTAGTTTATTTCTTTTTCCCGTTTTCTTCTTGTGAGTTTGAAAAACTTTAAGAATTTTTTTTGTAGTTTAGTTTACTTTCTATGCATGCTTAGTAGTAGTATTAAAGAAAACTCAAAAAGATTTCTCGTTCTTCTTTTGCGTGTTGGGAGCTTTCCCGTGTAATTAGTTTTTCTCGTTCTTGTTTCACTTTCTTCAGAAAAACAAAAACTCCAAAAACATTTCAGTGTGTTTCTTTGAAATTCTTTTCTTTTCTTTGGGGGTCGAGAGGAGAAGACCACGATGAAAATGTTGAGTGGCTCTCATTTGCATTATTCTTGATCTAACAAAGAGCCCATATTACCTTGTCTTCTCCTTTGAATAAATGTTTGCAGATTCCAGCTTAGTCCAATGCACGTGCACTATTATTATTATCCACACCGTTCGGTCGTGCAAGTGAAAGGCAATAATGACGATATATGATGAAATGATTGAGATGAGGAAAAGCTGGTATGAACTCGACCTATCTTGTTTTTGTAAATATGATTAGTTCATCGTTCCCGATTCAGCCTATTATGAATGAAACATGTTTGCAATGACAATTAGAGATTATAGTTACTCATGCCATGCTTAATTAGCTAGGAGTTTATAATGGTTTACCTTGCGTGCCAACATAGAAATTAAAATGGTTGTGATGTAGTATGATAGGATGGTATCCTCCTTTGAATGATTTGAGTGGCTTGACTTGGCACATGTTCACGCATGTAGTTGAAACAAAATCAACATAGCCTCCACGATATTTATGTTCATGGTGATTTATATCCTACTCATGCTTACACTCAATGTTGGTTAATCTCAATGCATGTTTATGACTGCTGTCGCTCTCTAGTTGGTCGCTTCCCAGTCTCTTTCTAGCCTTCACTTGTACTAAGCGGGAATACTGCTTGTGCATCCACTTCCATAAACCCCAAAGTTGTTCCATATGAGTCCACCATACCTACCTATATGCGGTATTTACCTGCCGTTCCAAGTAAATTTGCATGTGCCAAACTCTAAACCTTCAAATGATAATCTGATTTGTATGCTCGAATCGCTCATGTGGTGACTAGGGGCTGTCAGTATCTTCCATGCAAGGTGGGTTATTCTCACGATGAGTGGACTCCGCTCATCATTCACGAGAAAATGGCTGGTAATCGGGATGCCCAGTCCCATGCTCAAATCAAATCAAAATAATTGCAAACAAAACTACCCCAGGATTGTTGTTAGTTGAACGGTACCCGTTGTTTCGGACCAGCCGTGGAATGTGCTTGTTGGTGGTGGGGGAGTATAAACTTTACCATTCTGTTTGGGAACCGCCTATAATGTATGTAGCATGGAAGATACCGAGATCTCTTGGTTGTTATGTTGACAATGAAAGTATGCCGCTCAAAATATTGTTTATCTCTATTTCAAAAACTCAAGCTCTGGCACCTCTGCAAATCCCTGCTTCCCTCTGCGAAGGGCCTATCTATTTACTTTTATGTTGAGTCATCATCCTCTTATTAAAAGCACCAGTTAGAGAGCACCACTGTCATTTGTATGTGTTGTTATTAATTGATATTGAGTATGACTGTGACTGGATCTCTTTTACCATGAATTACAATGTCTAGTCAGTCCTTGATCTTCAGGGGTGCTCTGCATTTATGTTTTGCCGTCTCAGAAAGGACTAGCGAGATACCATCTTGTTATATCATATCATGATTGTTTTGAAGAAGTGTTGTCATTCGAGATTTATTATTATTACTCGCTAGTTGATTATGCCATTGATACGAGTAAATGTGAGACCTAAAACGTTATTGTGAATATGGTTAGTTCATAATCTTTGCTGAAAACTTGAATGCTGGCTTTACATATTTGCAACAACAAGATCAAACAGAGTTTGTAAAATTTTTTCTTTATCACTTTCAGTTTGTCAACTGAATTGCTTGAGGACAAGCAATGGGTTAAGCTTGGGGGAGTTGATACGTCTCCATCGTATCTACTTTTCCAAACTCTTTTGCCCTTGTTTTGGACTCTAATTTGCATGATTTGAATGGAACTAACCCGGACTGACGCTGTTTTCAGCAGAATTGCCATGGTGTTATTTTTGTGCAGAATAAAAGGTTCTCGAAATGACCTGAAACTTCACGGAGATGATTTTTGGAATTAATAAAAAATATTGGTGAAAGAATCAACCGAAGGGGGCCCACACCCTGGCCACAAGGGTGGGGGGCGCGCCCTACCCCCCTGGGCGCGCCCGCCGACCTTGTGGGCCCCCCTGGACCTCCAACGACCTCAACTCCAACTCCATATATTCACTTTCTGGGAGAAAAAAAATCAGGGAGAAGGATTCATCGCGTTTCACGATACGGAGCCGCCGCCACCTCCTGTTCTTCCTCGGGAGAAGGAGTCCGTTTTGGGCTCCGAAGAGGGGAAATCGTCGCCATCGTCATCATCAACCATCCTCCATCACCAATTTTATGATGCTCACCGCCGTGCGTGAGTAATTCCATCATAGGCTTGCTGGACGGTGATGGGTTGGATGAGATCTACCATGTAATTGAGTTAGTTTTGTTAGGGTTTGATCCCTAGTATCCACTATGTTCTAAGATTGATGTTGCTATGCCTAATGCTTGTCACTAGGGCCCGAGTGCCATGATTTCAGATCTGAACCTATTATGTTTTCATGAATATATTTTTGTTCTTGATCCTATCTTGCAAGTTATAGTCACCTACTACGTGTTATGATCCGGCAACCCCGGAGTGACAATAGTCGGGACACTTCCCGGTGATGACCGTAGTTTGAGGAGTTCATGTATTCACTAAGTGCTAATGCTTTGGTCCGGTTCTCTATTAAAAGGAGGCCTTAATATCCCTTAGTTTCCAACAGGACCCCGCTACCACGGAAGGGTAGGACAAAAGATGTCATGCAAGTTCTTTTCCATAAGCACGTATGACTATATTCGGAATACATGCCTACATTATATTGATGAATTGGAGCTAGTTCTGTGTCACCCTAGGTTATAACTGTTGCATGATGAATGCCATCCGACATAATTATCCATCATTGATCCATTGCCTATGAGCTTTTCACATATTGATCTTTGCCAAGTTACTTTTCCGTTGCCATTGTTACAATTGCTACAAAACTGCTACTGTTACTTTTGCTACCGTTACTGTTACTTCCATACTACTTTGCTACTAAATACTTTGCTGCAGATATTAAGTCTTTCAGGTGTGGTTGAATTGACAACTCAGCTGCTAATACTTGAGAATATTCTTTGGCTCCCCTTGTGTCGAATCAATAAATTTGGGTTGAATACTCTACCCTCGAAAACTGTTGCGATCCCCTATATTTGTGGGTTATCACTGCGCCCTGCCCCGACCTCGCCGTCGCCGAGCCCTACCCCGACGCCATCCCCGCTCCCCTGCAACACTGTGAGCCACGCCTCGCCGGTCCCCTCCTCTCCTCCTTCCCCCCCGCGCCCCAACGCCGCCGCCCACCCCGACGCGGATGCCGCCCGCGCTCCGGCCGCTCTGATGACCGCCCCTCTTTTGTTTTTCTTTTTTTTCTTTGTTCAAGTTGAATTATGTAATGGAGATTATTGGAGATTATGCACTGTATTGGAGATTATTGGATATTATGCACTGTATATATATGCACTAAAAATGCTCTGCATATATATGCTCTTTTTGCATTTTTAGAAAAATATTGGAGATTATGTAATGCTCTATATATGCTCTTTTTGAAATTTTAGGTATATGCTCTTTTTTACATTTTTAGAAAACATTGGAGATTATGTAATGCTCATAAAAAAAGAAAATGTATGTATGTTCATATGCAAAGAATATGCAAAAGTTAGAATTTTTTGGTGATATTGTAGAATATGACCATTTTGAATATGGATGGATGGATGAACATTTTGTTAGATAATTTTTTCTGTAGTATATATATGAAAACTTGGTCAATTTTTTTTGTAGTAGTAGATGATGATGATATATGAAAACTTGGTCAATTTTTTCTGTTGTAATTTTGTTCGACGAATGTTTTCTGTTAAAACTCATATTTAGTTTGTTCGATGAATGTTTCATGGGAGAGAGGGAGTAAAAACTCATCAGACATGAGGGGGGAGGAGTCCCCCTCTGGTTCATCTGTCCGAACATTCCCGGATGTTATCCCCCTTCACCTATATATCGTGTAGTGCCGCGTTAGAACACCCCTAACTCTCTCGGGAATTCAACATATATTCAAAATTTACCAAGTTACTAAGTTACTAAGTTAAAATGTTCATATATTCAAAATGAGTTAAAAGACTCATACATTCAAAATTTACTCCCGATCCGCTCGCCTGACCAACTCTCGAGGCCACCCAAACCCTAGAAGAAAGAGCGTTGTCGATCTTCTACCCCCTCCCGCCCCTACCCGATAACTTCAACATGAGGGGGAGTCGGACATGCATGAGAGAGGTGGTCCGCAACTAATCCATTGCTCATATATGCATATGATTCCTTGTTGTCATATTAGCTAGGTCTATGTTTGCCACTAATTAATCCATCTCTCATGTTTGTATATTGCCATGTTGTAATATTTGCAGAAACTATGGAAAGAAACTTGGAACAAGAACAGTTGTTGGGGGATATAATCCTCGGCGGAGGTGATCCCTTGTCGTTTCTCAACGACACCGATGGTCAGGAAGGAGAGGATGACGGCTCCGATGATCCAACAATGGAGGAGGAAGGAGATCATGACGGCTCCGGTGACTGAATGGCGGAGGAAGAAGGAGATCATGATGACGGCTCCGATGACTGAACGGAGGAGGGAGCTATTGCAATGTCCGGCGAGGTATATATATATTAATTAAGCCTATGCTGACTTGATGCAATAATTGTTTTCGTATGTACATATATTAATGCTTCTTTCTTCTTTTATAGCCCTCCGGATCGAGCCAAACTTCCGTAAGGAGATGAGGCCCAAAGAAAAGGTTGCGCCAGGATGAAAGGTTCACGATCACAGAAATCACGGACGATGGCCAACCGATTGAACCCAAGCGGATCAAGGACACATTTGTTAGTCAGTGCGGAGCTATTGTTAGGGACAGCGTCCCGATCAGCATCCAGCAATGGAATAAGAGTAAGGACGACCCTGAAGTTTCTTATGTCCAGGATAGACAGGAAGATGATCTTTGGACCTCGCTGATGGCAAATTTCAGCCTACCGCCAGAGGAGGATCCGAATAAGCCAGTTATAGAGCCAAAGGTCAAGGCGTTTGCTCTTAAGAAGGTGGCAGATCTATTAAGGAACTGGAAGAAAGAGTTGAACACAAAGTTTGTCGACAAAGGGAAGACTCCAGAATTCACCGGCCGATATGAGAAGATAAGAGATCACTGGCCCGCATTTGTGGCCTACAAGAAATCGGATAAGGGTAAGAAAAGGTCAGAGACAAACAAAAAAAATGTTGCAAAGAAGAAGTATCACCATCACACGGGGTCAGGTGGCTACTACAAAGCCCGGCCATTGTGGGACAAAGCTGAGCAAGACCTGCTTGCTAAAGGGGTCCAACCAGCGACATTGAACTGGCCAGACCGTTCAAGGACTTGGTTCTTCGGGGTTGGGGGAACTTTGGACCCAGAAACAGGGTAGTGTCGTTGGACGGACGAGCAACTTGCAATACCCATCAAGAAGCTTCAGCAATATATCAGCGCAGCGCAGAAAGGGATGTTCATTCTCGACAGAGAGAAGGACGAGCTGACTGAGGCCCTCGGGAATCCTGAGCACCCTAGACGAACACGAGGCACACCTGGCTCCGTTCCGTGGGTGGTTGGGTTTCCCGGCAGCGGTGGTTACAGAAGCCGAGAGAGAAAGAGGAAAGCGGAGGTGAGCGAAATGTAGAAGCTCAATGCAAGAATAGCAAAGCTAGAGGAACTTGCAGCTGCCGGCCAACCATCTCAGCGGCACGAAGATCCTTGCTTTGACGCTGCCCCAGAAGCTACCCCACCATCTCAGCGGAGAAGCAACGTGGCTTCCACGGAGCTCTTTCAGCCTGATTTCATGGCTCCTCGCTACCCCGTGGATACTATCATGGAGGCTCAACATTGCGAGCTAATGAAGAAATGCCGGAACCTCACTTTGAAGGCGGCTGTCGGCTCTATTGCACCTCCTCAAGCTGACAGAACTTTTCACTGCCGTCCGATTCCACATGGCTATGCTGTTGTGACGGTGGATGAAATAATGGAGGGATTTGAGGAGCTGGAGCTTGACCACCCTACAGGTGAAGGGGAGAATCATCTGGTGTATGCTTTGAGGAGTACCTGTCTATGGAGGAAGGAGTACATCAAGCTTCCAAACTGGACGCCTCCTCCTCCTCCTCCTCCTTCGGCGAGTCAGGGCACTCCGCCTCCTCCTCCTCCTCCGGCGAGTGATCAGGGCACTTCGCCTCCTCCTCTGCCTCCTCCGGTGCGTGAGGGCACTCCGCCTCCTCCTCCGCCTCCTCCGGCGTGTCGGAGCACTCCGCCTCCTCCGGCGTGTCAGCGGACTCCGTCGCGTCAGCAACGGCGGAAGAGAGCCGCCGCCGCTCCGGCGGCTAGCAGTACAAGCAGAGGCGGCAGGAAGCAATTCAAATACGGTCCATGTCTCAAGCCTCTGGAAAAGTTACCATATGAGAGGACCGACGAGGAAAACGAGGACATTTGTGCTGCCGAAGTGAGGGACCATTTTGCAAAGAAACCTCCACCTCCCAAGGAGACGGTAGATCCGGAGAAAGTGAAGCGCACTCTAGATGCCCTGAAGCAACCACCACCGCCTCCACCAGATTCCAACTATGTCCGCTATCTTAAAAAGACATATGAAGATGCGCGGCGGTCGGGAAGTACTTTCAGTGATGCAAGGTTAGCACAATGAAGAAGTGGGAAACAAATTCCCCAGCTCGGCGAACAGGCGAACCAATCGTGCCCCCCGCTCAAGGTGTCTAGCGATATCATCGCTAATCATCTGGGGCTAGTGCCTGATGTTGGCTTGAACTACGTCGGTATTTCCCCAAAGACGAAGGGATGATGCAGCATAGCAACGGTAGGTATTTCCCTCAGTAATGAGATCAAGGTTATCGAACCAGTAGGAGAACCACGCAACACTACGTGAACGGCACCTGCACACAAATAACAAATACTCGCAACCCGACATGTTAAAGGGGTTGTCAATCCCTTTCGGGCAACGGCGCCAGAAATAGGCAAACGGACGTGAAAGAGTTGTAAATATTGATAGATCGAACGCCAAATAAAATAAAGTGCACAAAGGTATTTTTGTATTTTTGGAAATATAGATCTGAAAATAAAAGCAAATAAAAATAGATCGCGAAGTCAAATATATTAAAAAAGAGACCCGGGGGCAATAGGTTTCACTAGTGGCTTCTCTCAAGAAAAATTGCAAACGGTGGGTAAACAAATTACTGTTGGGCAATTGATAGAACTTCAAATAATCATGACGATATCCAGGCAATGATCATTATATAGGCATCACGTCCAAGATTAGTAGACCGATTCCTGCCTGCATCTACTACTATTACTCCACACATCGACCGCTATCCAGCATGCATCTAGTGTATTAAGTTCATGGAAAAATGAAGTAATGCAATAAGAACGATGACATGGTGTAGACAAGATCTATTTATGTGGAAATAGACCCCATCTTGTTATCCTTAATAGCAACGATACATATGTGTCGGTTACCTTTCTGTCACTGGGATCAAGTACCGTAAGATCGAACCCATCACAAAGCACCTCTTCCCATTTCAAGATAAATAGATCAAGTTGGCCAAACAAAACCCAAATATTGGAGAAGAAATACGAGGCTATAAGCAATCATGCATATAAGAGATCAAAGAAGACTCAAATAACTTTCATGGATAAAAAGATAGATCTGATCATAAACTCAAAGTTCATCGGATCCCAACAAACACACCGCAAAAAGAGTTACATCAAATAGATCTCCAAGAGACCACTGTATTGAGAATCAAAAGAGAGAGAGGAAGCCATCTAGCTACTAACTACGGACCCGTAGGTCTACAAAGAACTACTCACGCATCATCGGAGAGGCACCAATGGACATGATGCACCCCTCCGTGATGGTGTCTAGATTGGATCTGTTGGTTCTGGAACTTGCGGCGGCTGGAATTGATTTTCGTCGACTCCCCTAGGGTTTCTGGAATATTGGGGTATTTATAGAGCAAAGAGGCGGTTCAGGGGGCACCCGAGGTGGGCACAACCCACCAGGGCACGCCTGGGCCTCCAGGCGCACCCTGGTGGGTTGTGCTCCCGTCGGAGCACCCCCCCAGGCGCTTCTCCGGCCCACTGGATGTCTTCTGGTCCAAAAAAAATCCACAAAAAGTTTCGCTGCGTTTGGACTCCATTTGGTATTTATTTCCTGCGATGTAAAAAACATGCAAAAAACAGCAACTGACACTTGGCACTATGTCAATAGGTTAGTACCAAAAAATGATATAAAATGACTATAAAATGATTATAAAACATCCAAGAATGATAATATAACAACATGGAACAATCAAAAATTATAGATACGTTGGAGACGTATCAGCATCCCCAAGCTTAATTCCTGCTCGTCCTCGAGTAGGTAAATGATAAAAACAGAATTTTTGATGTGGAATGCTACCTACCATGTCATCTCATATTCTTTTCTTTATAGCATGGACATTTGGACTTTTATATGGTTCAAAGCAATAGTCTAGTTTTGACATGAGACTTAAATACTCAAGCATATCAACAAGCAACCATGTCTTTCAAAATATCAATGCTAAAATAAGTTATCCCTAGCCCATCATGCTCAAACATTGATCCATTCATGAAACACACTCGCATATTAGCTACACCCAATGCTCAAGTACGAACATAGTGCCTCCTAGTTGGTGCTTTATAAGAGAAGGTGGAGACTCAAATTAAAAATAAAAATTGCATAAAGTAAAAGAAAGGCCCTTCGCGGAGGGAAGTAGGGATTTGTAGAGGTGCCAGAGCTCAAAGCGAAAAACTTAGAGATAAAAACATTTTGGGAGGCATATTTTTCCCACCAACGAAAACGACTTAGAGTTCCCCACACTTTCCATGCTAGATATATCATAGGCGGTTGCCAAACAGAAAATAAAGTTTATTCCTTTTTCCACCATACTTTCACTTTCCATGGCCAACCGTATCCACGGGTGCCCTTCATACCAACACTTTCCAAGGAATTTATTATTTGACAACATAAAGTAAATTCATTTTTTCATTTCAGGACTGGGCATCCCTAATACCTTTGCCTTACTCTCGTGCAATGACAAGTGAATAAACACTCATCGTGAGAATAACACATCTAGCATGGAAAATACTTGCAACCCAATGTGTTAAAGGGGCTGTCAATCCCTTTCGGGTAACGATGCCAGAAATTGTCGAGTTGACGGGATAAAAATATAATAGATTGGATAAATAGATCGCGAATAAATGCAAAATAAAATAAAGTGCATCAAGGTATTTTTGGGTTTTTGAAAATATAGATCTGAAAGTAAAAGCGAATAAAAATAGATCTCGAAGGCAAATATGATAAAGAAGAGACCCTTTCACTAGTGGCTTCCACGGGTGCCGTCCATACCAACACTTTTGAAGGAATTTATTATTTGACAACATAAAGTAAATTCATTTTTCATTTCGGGATTGGGCATCCCTAATACCTTTGCCATACTCTCGTGCAATGACAAGTGAATAAACACTCATCTTGAGAATAACACATCTAGCATGGAAATATATCAGCCACCCCCTACCGTTTCATGAGCGGTACGAGCACACAAAAGAGAAATTTATTTTGAAAATTAGAGATGGCACATACAAATTTGCTTAGAACGGCAAAATAATACCGCATATAGGTAGGTATAGTGGACTGGACTCATATGGCAAAACTGGTTTAAGGATTTTGGATGCACAAGTAGTGATCATACTTAGTGCAAATGAAGGCTAGCAAAAGATTGAGAAGCATCCAACCAAGAAGCCAAAAAACTCATAAGCGAGCATTAAGCATAACAAACACCAAATAATGCACCACAAGTAGGATGTAATTTCATTGCATAACTATTGACTTTCGTACTTGCATAGGGAATCACAAACCTTAACACCAATATTCTTACTAAAGCACAATTACTCATCAACATGACTCACATATCACATCATCATATCTCAAAACTATTACAAGGAATCAAGTTTATTTTGTTCAATGATCTTCATGAAAGTTTTTATTATATCCTTCTTGGATATCTATCACTTTGGAACTAATTTTCATGTGTTGCTTTTGATAAGCTCAAACAAATATAAGTGAAGATCATGAGCATAATATTTCTTTCTCTCAAATTAATTTAAGTGAAGCAAGAGAGAATTTCTTAAAAAATTTACTAACTCTCAAACAAATCTAAGTTAAGCAAGAGAGTATTTCTTCAAAAAATAACAAAGCACACCGTGCTCAAAAAGATATAAGTGAAGCACTAGAGCAATTACATAGCTCATAAAAATTTAAGTGAAGCATAGAGAGCAATCCTAACAAGTCATGGAATAATTTTGGCTCTCTCAAATAGGTGTGTCCAGCAAGGATTCAAGACTTAAAATAAAAAGCAAAACAAGCAAAGACTCATATCATACAAGACGCTCCAAGCAAAACTCTATAGTTTCAAGTAAAGTACCGATGGTCGTTAGAAGAAAGAGGGGATGCCACTCGGGGCATCCCCAAGCTTAGTTGCTTGCTTCTCTTTGGATAATGGCTTGGGGTGCCATGGGCATCCCCAAGCTTAGGCTCTACTTACTCCTTATTCCTTCATCCATCGTAATATCACCCAAAACTTGAAAACTTCAATCACACAAAACTTAACAAAACCTTCGTGAGATCCGTTAGTATAAGAAAACCAATCTTTACTTTAAGTACTGTAGAAAACCTATTCAAATTTTGTTATTGCATTATGTCTACTGTATTCTAACTTTTCCATGGCAAAAACTCTTCAAAGAAAACCATAGAATCATCAAAATAAGCACATAACACAACGAAAACAGAATCTGTCAAAAACAGAGCAGTCTGTAAAGATGCGAATTGTTCTCATACTTATGTAACTCCAAAAATTCTGAAAAATTAGGACAGCATAGTAAATTTGTATATAAATCTTGTGTAAACAATTCAGAATTTTTTGTCGCTTCTAAAATTCTAAACAATTATTTTTCTGGACGAAAAAGTTTCTGTTTTCCAACAAGATCAAATCAACTATCACCAAAGCTATCCCAAAGGCTTTACTTGGCACAAACACTAATTAAAACAAAAAAAACACAATCATAACAGTAGCATAATTGTGCAAACACTCAAGAACAGAAAGCAAAAGGCAAAAAATAAATTTTATTCATTGGGTTGCCTCCCAACAAGCGCTATTGTTTTACGCCCCTAGCTAGGCATAAAGCTTAGATTCAAGTATTGTCATCTTTAGTTTCCTTAGGGATGCTTTTGTTAGGAGGTTTTGTAAAAACAACATAAAACACTTTATCCATAGAGACTTGAGCACTATCAAGTTGCTTATCATCATATCCCCTTTGATTTCCGGCAACAATCCAAGAATAGTGTTGATTAACATCATTGAAGACTTGTTGGATTATATCTAAAACAGGGACTTCCTTTTTAAGATTTTCATCAAAGATTTGATTATCCCCAAGCAAATGTCTTAGCACATAATTACTATTATAAAGAATCTCATCTATCACCGGGTTTTCACGGTTCATACCATAGAAATCAAAAATTTCCCTAGCTTCCCTTATTATGTGATCAAATTCATTCATAAGAACAAGGGTAGCCAACTTCTTAGCTTTGGGATTCTTTAGATCCGGTAGCTCAAAAAACAATCTTTGCAAAGTAGGATGAGTACAGATAAATTTATTTTCAAGTTTCAGAACTAGTGCTGAAATAGCTTCCGCATAAGATTTAGTTCTTTTAAGTATAGGAGCATCATCAAGACTTAAACTTCCAACACAATTGAAAAATTCTTGGATACACTCTTTTCCTATAACATTCCCTTGCCCCAAAACAAAAGTTTTAGCATGCAAATTGCCAGATCGTCCAATTTTAGGAGTTAGGCCATCATCTGTTTCTGCCATACCAAAGTCACTCATGATGACAAATCCTAGCAAACAAAAACTCCAACGAAAAATGCGAACGAAAAAGAGGGCGAATAAAAACGGCAAATTTTTGTGAAGTGGGGGAGAGGAAAACGAGAGGCAAATGGCAAATAATGTAAATTACGAGGAGATGAGATTTGTGATGAGGAACCTGGTAGATGTTGATGATGTCTCCCCGGCAACGGCGCCAGAAATTGGCGAGTTGTCGGGAGACTATCTTGACGTGATCCTCCCCGGCAACGGCGCCAAAAATTCCTTTTGATGTTGGCTTGAACTACGTCGGTATTTCCCCAAAGAGGAAGGGATGATGCAGCACAACAACGGTAGGTATTTCCCTCAGTGATGAGACCAAGGTTATCGAACCAGTAGAAGAACCACGCAACACTACGTGAACGGCACCTGCACACAAACAACAAATACTTGCAACCCGACATGTTAAAGGGGTTGTCAATCCCTTTCGAGCAACGGCGCCAGAAATAGGCAAACGAACGTGAAAGAGTTGTAAATATTGATAGATCAAACGCCAAATAAAATAAAGTACAGTAAGGTATTTTTGTATTTTTGGAAATATAGATCTGAAAATAAAAGCAAATAAAAATAGATCGCGAAGGCAAACATATTAAAGAAGAGACCCGGGGGCCGTAGGTTTCACTAGTGGCTTCTCTCGAGAAAAATAGTAAACGATGGGTAAACGAATTACTGTTTGGCAATTGATAGAACTTTAAATAATCATGACGATATCCAGGCAATGATCATTATATAGGCATCACGTCCAAGATTAGTAGACCGACTCCTGCCTGCATCTACTACTATTATTCCACACATCGATCGCTATCCAGCATGCATCTAGTGTATTAAGTTCATAGAAAAACGAAGTAATGCAATAAGAACGATGACATGACGTAGACAAGATCTATTTATGTAGAAATAGACCCCATCTTGTTATCCTTAATAGCAACGATACATACGTGTCGGTTCCCCTTCTGTCACTGGGATCAAGTACCGTAAGATCGAACCCATCACAAAGCACCTCTTCCCATTGCAAGATAAATAGATCAAGTTGGCCAAACAAAACCCAAATATCAGAGAAGAAATACGAGGCTATAAGCAATCATGCATATAAGAGATCAAAGAAGACTCAAATAACTTTCATGGATAAAAAGATAGATCTGATCATAAACTCAAAATTCATCGGATCCCAACAAACACACCGCAAAAAGAGTTACATCGAATAGATCTCCAAGAGACCATTGTATTGAGAATCAAAAGAGAGAGAGGAAGCCATCTAGCTACTAACTACGGACCCGTAGGTCTACAAAGAACTACTCATGCATCATCGGAGAGGCACCAATGGACATGATGCACCCCTCCGTGATGGTGTCTAGACTGGATCTGGTGGTTCTGGAACTTGCGGCGGCTGGAATTGATTTTCGTCGACTCCCCTAGGGTTTCTGGAATATTAGGGTATTTATAGAGCAAAGAGGTGGTTCAGGGGGCACCCGAGGTGGGCACAACCCACCAGGGCGCGCCTGGGCCTCCAGACGCGCCCTGGTGGGTTGTGCTCCCCTCGGAGTACCCCCTAGGCGCTTCTCCGGCCCACTGGATGTCTTCTGGTCCAAAAAAAATCCACAAAAAGTTTTGCTGCGTTTGGACTCTGTTTGGTATTGATTTACTGCGATGTAAAAACACATGCAAAAAACAGCAACTGGCACTTGGCACTATGTCAATAGGTTAGTACCAAAAAATGATATAAAATGACTATAAAATGATTATAAAACATCTAAGAATGATAATATAACAGCATGGAACAATCAAAAATTATAGATACGTTGGAGACGTATCAGTGCCCGGTACCAATCCCACTGATTACCTGGGCGATGATGTAGAGTTTGAAATGTTAGAGGTGGTAGAGATCTTCAGATACGAGTACGGGAAGCCTCTCTTCAAACCTGATCATCCTCCTCTAACAACGATGATGCGAAGATTGCATGAATGGTACATGAAAACCTGCAGCGAGTCTGGGAAGGATACTTTGACGCTGGGAATTAAACCGGAGCACAACCTCGTTGGAACTGAGGTGATGCCTGTTGAATTTGTGGAGTTATTCCAGTTATACAATCAAGCGGCCCTCGACAAACAACTCATGACTTGCTACTGTCTGTAAGTATTACTTCTGTAATTAAGTTTCTATAGCTCAGCTCTTTCATTGCATGTATATATAATTATCCTCACTATATTATGCAGATTGAAGATCGTCGAATGCAAAAAAGCACAAATCTATGACATTGGGTTCATTAACCCAAATACCATAAATGAATGGTCGGTACTGAGGACAACTTGCTACAATCCTTACTTCGAAATCAAAACAAAGAGAAAATACTCTTTCCTTACAACTTCAAGTGAGTGTTACTGTCTTGTGCATATTCGGTTTCGCTTACTCGAGGTTATAGTAATGTAATTGATGAGTTATGCATGCGTGCGCAGCTTCCACTTTATTCTGCTAGAGATAAAGCTTGACTGGGGAGTAGTAACTGTCTTAGACTCGAGACGAAAAGATCCCCAGGACTATGCGAACATGACTGCAATGCTCCAGAAGTAAGTTCAATCGATCATTATCGCACCATAGCGGCAACTTTGTTCATTTGCTGATATCAAGTAATTATTTTCTTTGTCTGGCAGGGTTTGGAAAGAGTTCACCGGAATAGTTCCGGGACTGCCGAGGGAGCTGCGATTTACACACCCGAAAGTAAGTAGTACTAGCTAGTTCCGCACATATCCTATTGATTCTAGTTTCATCAATACCATTTATCATACTTGATTATCAGTTTGATTGAACTCTATTTCTCGTAAAGTGCTTTTGGCAGGAAGGCGGGAATAATTTATGTGGATACTACGTTTGCGAGTTCATCTACAACGCGACCTCTGAGCGGGGCTACTCTGAAAAACAATATGAAGTACGTAAACAATAATATTCATAATTTTATTTTATTACCATCAATTGTGTTGAGTTTCATTCATATATATGTATTGACCTCCTTCTTTAAATTAGATATGGCAGCTGCGGGATGAACTCCTACCACATGATCGCATACGAGCAATTCAAGAGGAATTGGCGGGATTCTTTCTTGACCACGTCATCAATGAGAAGGGAGAATACCATCTGGAAAATGATATGGACTTTAGATGTTAGGGATTGTAAGAGATGTTATATTGTATATATGTAGTAGCGTCGGATAGATATACGAAAACTTATTGTTCGACCAATCTCTCGGAGAAAGAGAGGTCACTTCTCTCTGTATATGTTCATGACGATCTTGTGTAATTAATGGTTCCTTCATTTGCTTACTAGCTAGCGTGTCGAGTTCTCTCTATATGTATAGTAGCTAGCGTCGACCAAGCACGGAGATAAAGAGAGGTCACTTCTCTCTATTAGCTAGCTAACATAATATGAAACCCCTAAATTAACCCTCCAAAACCCCTAACCCCCCCCCCCCCTTAAAAAAACAAAAACCCCAGCGCCTGCGAGCTGCTGACGCGTGGCTGCCTTTTGGTCCCGGTTGGTGCCCCGCAGCGGCCACGTGAAGCCCCTTCTGTCCCGATTCGTAAGCGAACCGGGACTAAAGGTTTTGGGCTTTAGTCCTGACCTTTTTGTCCCGGTTCCAGAACCGGGACCAAAGGCCCTCTGGAACCGGGACTAGTTCCCTGTTTTCTACTAGTGTCATACGATAGATAAAACGATAGATAAAAAACTACTCCTCGTCGTCCTCCTCCTCCGACTCGGACTCAGTGATGTCCTCCTCTGACGTCTGAATGAAGGCGTCAAGGTACCGATCGTCGTTGGAGTCCCAGGACGACGCTGCTCCTAGGTCGATGTTGAATTGAGCGGCCGCCATCCGCAAACGCATGTCCTCGCGATAGGCGGCTCGCTCCGCCCTCCTTTGCGCGTAGAACTGGCGCTCGTTGATGACGTCCTACGGGAAGCGTTTCCGCCACAGTGTCATGGCTTCCTCGTCCATCTCGGCGAGGTTGAGACGGCGCTCCCGCCTCCGGTTCTCGCGACGATCCTCGTCGGTGATAAGCCGCGGGGGAGGCACCAGCTCCCGCGTCGGCACGTCCGGGAAGTTCATGTCCCTACGAGCCCGCCGGAGGCGCCACGCCTCCGCGTCGTACGCTTGGGCGGTGTCGGAGGTGCCGAGGCCGAGGCGCATGTCGCCGGACCGGATCTCGGAGGAGAAGGCGCCGGAGGAGCGCGCGCGGACGCCGCAGTAACTTGAAACTC
This sequence comes from Thinopyrum elongatum, assembly GCA_011799875.1. Taxonomy (NCBI): domain Eukaryota; kingdom Viridiplantae; phylum Streptophyta; class Magnoliopsida; order Poales; family Poaceae; genus Thinopyrum; species Thinopyrum elongatum. The sequence continues at coordinate 615,970,815 of CM022298.1, forward strand.
TCCGGCGGCGAGGCGAGAAAGCGGCAGAGGGAGCGGGGAGAGAGCGGCAGAGGGCGCGTGGCGAGGTGGAGAGCGGTGGGAGAGCGTGTGGCAGGCGCTGCATTTATAAAGCGCAACTAGCGCGCGCCCGGCCGCTTTTTCACGTGCGCGATCTTTTTCCGTGCGCCTGAGTTTCCTGTCACCGCTGGAGCGCACGAAATCGCCCCGCGCGTGCTAAAACCGTCTTTTACCGGGCGCGCTCGTTTTTTACAGCTACTGTAAGAGCATCTCCAACAAAACTCCCAGTAAACGAGATGCCCATATAACTCCCAGTAAAGGCGAGGTGAATATTCCTCTGAACATCTTCCCTAAAAGTGATATTTTTGCGACAGCAAACGGCGGACAGCGGGCGGCACCGGCGGCTCAGTGGGTATGACGATGACGTGCTGACACGTCACTTCTACGGGAAGGGTCTCTTCCCCTAAAAGTGGTTTTTGACGGGAAGGGTCTCTTCCCATAAAAGTGGTTTTTGGCTCCGGCGGCGGCAGACAACGGGCGGCGGTGGTCAGCACGGCAACGCGGTGTCGATGACCGGCAGCGGCACCACATAGGTCGTCAGCGGCGACGTGACGTGGTACAGAAGAGTCTTCCCCTCAATATACAAGAGAAGTTGGACAGATTATACGAGATCCCATAAAAAATCGTGTTTACGGAATCTGTTGGAGCATTTTTTACAAACATGCTCATGTACCACCTAGCAATGACTACAAGTCTTGTAAGCTGAAGGCCGAAACTGAAGCAACGCCCAAAAATGGCCCAATTTGACATCAAAATGAGCCCAGTTCGGAACGAAGACCTTAGCAGGCACGAAAACAGGACAGGAAGTACTACTAGCGTAACAGTCCACACACATGTTTAGTTCAGCAAAGATTTCAGTAAAAAAGACAGAAGGTGAAGTCAGTGAGGTGTCTCCACATGCTACACCACAGGCGGGAGAGGAGGCTGTGGTACAATATCACTAGATCAATCATGGAGTATATTTTCATATTAGATTGATACGAATTTGCAGATGTAAACATTTTTCGCGTGAAGAAAAGTATCAGTCTCTTACAAAAACCAGTGCGAAATGAAATTGCCCATCCATCATTTCTGACCACTGAGAGCAAAGTTTCTTACATTCGGCCATAGATCAAACTGCAATGCTCTTTTTTTTTTTGAAAGGGCAAAAGACAATGCTCTTGATTGCCAACGACATAACTTGCTTGCCTTTCATCATAACTAAGATAGCCAATGCAGCCCTGGATACAAATTGCAGATGTCAAACATCCTCATGTATGGTTAACACTGAAATTAACTGCACTGTGATCTTTCTTCCTCAACCAGAACGATGATCTCAGATTGAAAAATATCAACCACTGGAGAGATGCCAAGCCTTGACCAGTTTAACCCCTCAAGCACAAGGCCCAATACATTCACTAAGAATTTGCTTTGAGACATGCCAGGGAATGTGAAAGTTGGTGCTCAAGGTTAGCGAATCAAGCAGAGAGAAACCAGTCATTAGCCCAGCACGACCTGGCCACGCAGGCATCCACTTAACTGATGGAGTAATCTGGTGAGAAACATCTTGCCTTTTCGTACATCCTCCTGTATATGGTCGCTCCTTCGAGCTCAGCATGGATTTCCCTCTCCGTCCGTATTCCCATAGGGTTGTCCAGAAGCCAACCTTCGGTGTCACACTGAAGATCTTTATCAATACGATCAGCATGCTCAAACACATCCGAGTATCCATCAAACCTTTCTCTCATGTCTGTAGCGACATCAAGCACATCTGATTGTACAAGCACCTATCAACGAAATAAAGTGATATGTCAACTTGCAAAAGAGTACTTGACCTGCCTTTGAATGTTAAACTCCCTACATAATCAAAACTAGCCTTTGTCGAAGATAAAGAAAAGAGATTGTCTGAATAGTAATTTTGCACTAGATCATATTAACTTGTATCACTCTATGACCTATATAATGCATAGAGGCTGTGAAATTACTATCAGGGAATCAATAATAAACTAAGAATATATAGTCCAACTGACAACATGAAGGCAAGAATAAGCTTGAAACATACAAATCGAGTGGATAATACATGGCATCTCATAGAGATGTTGAAATTAAGCCATATGTACATGGCTAATATATCCTCAATTGGTGTACTTTAGGATCCCTCAAGAACATTATTCTGTAATTAGGACTAATTTTAAATGATAGATGTTTCAAGCCTGCAACATGCTTTATCACTTTTTGTCAGGACAAATTTTCAGGGTTCAGTCAATAAAACATTCATCATACCTTCATACAGCTAGAACTAACAAAATAGTGACTGGCCAAAGTTAAACAGTCATTGGACAAATATGATGCATACAGAAGGACCCTGACTGCATGGAGATTGTTAGTTTAACAGATAATACTTTGCATGAAAATCGTAGACAATTGTCATACCCGCCCACCCAGACAAAGGTTCTTTGTGATTGAATCCACCAATGGTGTCTGTAGAACTCTTCTCTTGTGATGCCTTTTCTTAAAGTGGGGATCAGGACACTGCAGAAAGGATGATTGCAACTCAGCTGTCAAATCATAACATCAACTAATACAAAAAAGTAAACCAGCATAAGCACAAGGACATATCGTATATAACTTAGAACAGTTACGGAATTACGCTCAGCTACACTCACCAGTATTGAAACAAGCGATAGGGGACCAGGGTATGACGACACAATTTGCTCGAAAGACACCGTTGCATTTGCAAACATGAAGTAACTGTGCCAAGGGAGCAATTTCAAGTACTGTTAAATTGTTCTGATAGCACTACCCCCTCAAATGTCCATATGTGAGAAAGATCTGAGGCGTAGCTTACACATTTCTAAGCCCCAATTCTGTTACCCAGAACTGTGTCCGCTCGACCAACTAGAGAAACAAAACAAGCAGCGCATTATGTCCACACAAAAAAAGCACACATTGAGAACCATGATTAAACCATAGAAGCATAAGAACCTTCTGCCGGATTTCCAGTCCGAGGTAATTCCGCCTTTCACCGGAGTTCTTTGCTAAATAAACCAAGAATCTCCCACTCCCTGCACATGAAAAAAAAAATCCCCTAATAGCTGAGGCTAAAGGAAATGTATCAGCACAATGGAGATGCAGTGGAAGCAGACATATGCCCACCGCAGCCGATGTCGACCATGAGGGGCAGCAGAGGATCCTCGAACACCTCCGTCCATTCAGGCGGCTCTGTGGGCTCCTACAGGCAGAGCAGAGTAAGAATCGACGGAAGGGGACGAGGCCGCGCCGGTGTTTGCCGTCGGGATCTTGAAGATTATGGTAGAGGCTTACGACGAACAAAGCGCTGAGCGGATTCACGTGCTGCCGGATGCGAAGGTGATGACCCCGCTGCATACACCAAAACAGATTGGTGGGTGGTCAGGCTGGTACGCTATTTCGAAAAGGAGACGGAGGTTGAAGACGGGGAGGATAGGATAGATGGGGTTGGGGCGGACATTGGGGTAGAGGGGCCGGAGATTGAGGTCCGCGTACTCCCTGTCCACCGCGTCGGTGCTCCGCGCGGCGGAGCACAAGGTCCGGCGCCGAGCGCGGCGACGGACGGGGGGCGCGCGGACGAGGCGGCAGCACAGGGAGGCGGCGGCCGTCCAAGCCATTCTGGCGTCGGTTCCGACTGGTGCTTCAGCGGCGGCGCTGCCTGGGGTTATCTTTTTTTTTTTTTTGAGTTGGCGAAGGGGTTATCAAGGGGTGGAAATGTTCGACGAAATACTTTTTAGTGAAAACAGAGAGTTTTTTTTACGGCCTTGTAGGTGTCACACGTGTGGCATGAAGCAATTCCGCCCTGTCGTTTTTTATGGCAACTTTAGTTACTTTGACAACTTTAGTTGTGAAGCATGACAACTTTCTGCTTTTTTTTTTTGGTTTTTTTCTTTCAGATGGCAATTTTAGTTGTAAAAACATCAGGGTGGTATTACTTCGTGCCACACGTATGTCACTTATCATTTGGAGTTTTATGTGGTATAACCGTATAAGAGGTATTGTTATTTTATTTTTTCGTAGAAAACTTTCGATCTATTTATCTCAATTGTCAAGGTAGTACAAAGAAGCGAACCAATCTGTGGTTGGATGGTTAGAGGGATTGTGGTATCCCCAGCCCACCAGGGTTCAAATTCTGGTACTCGCATTTATTCCTGGATTTATTTCAGGATTTCCGGCGATGCGCATTCAGTGGGAGAAGACGTTTCCGTCGACAACGAGGTGACTACGGTGACTTCGTAAATTTCAAGATGATATGCCGGCTCAGTCTTTCGGAGGTGCTCATAGGGGTAGGGTGTGTGTGTGTGCGCGTTCATAGAGGTGAGTGTATGCGCGTGTATATGAGCGCTTGCGTCTGTACTGTGTTAAAAAAAGGTAGTACAAAGAACACCAGAAGTAAAAAATTACATCCAGGTCTGTAGATCACCTAGCGACGATTACAAGCACTGGAGCGAGCCGAATGAGTGACGCCGTCATCGCCCCTCCATCACTGGAGCGGGGCAAACCTTGTTGTACCAGACAGTGGGAAGTTGTCGTGTTAAGGCCCCAGAGGACCAGGGCACCAGAACAGCAATCGCCGCTGATGAACGGATGTATAGGCCAGAAGGATCCAACTTATAGACACGCGAACATATACGAACAAAAGACTGGATCCAAGCGGATCCACTGAAGACAAACACCGACCGAATCCCGTGAGATCTGCCGGAGACAAACCTCCACACACGCACCGATGACGCTAGACGCATCACCGGACGGGGGATAGGCGGGGAGAACCTTATTCCATCTCACCTTTCTAAGCAGGACACAAACCCTACCAAAACTCCAAAAATAACCTAAACACAGAGCCCTCCCGCCAGCAAGGACCGGGATACACCACACCTCCATGACGCTAAGGCCACAGAAGACGAGGTAGGCTGGCGGCTACGCAGCAGGAGGCAGCGGAAACCCTAGCCAAATACTACCTCGGTACCAAAATATTTAAGTCTAACAAAACATCTTATATGTCGATACGAAGGGTGTACATGAAGAATACTAGTCTACACACTTGCCAAAAGGAAAGAATCTCCAAATATTTTGGCGTAGGCTCCCAAAGCGTGTGGCCCACATTGCTCTCTCTATCAATCTTACTGACAACACAAGTCTCCGAGCTGCTAAGAACAATTCTGCTATTCCAGTTTCCCCTCTCGCTAGGATCCATATCCTCTCGGGGCCCTTCATCGACGGTGCATTGAGTCTCCCTTCTCCAATCCCACGGTTGTCTCTTCACTCGGGCCAAACAAGGGGCACTCTTGCAGTGCTGCCCGACCTTGGTTTAGGGTTCATGTGGTTGTCATGAGTTAGGGTTTCCCCGCGTTTTGTTCTCGGGGTCGGAATCTGGCGACAGAACCATCGAACTCGATACTAAAGATCAGGTCGATTTGGAAGCGATGATGCGGGTACTTGGCTTGGCTGAGGAGGACCTTGATGATGTTATTTTTGAGTAGGAAGAACCATCACCGACAGAAGAAACTCGTTGGCTAGCTATTGCACGAGTAAACACAGATGAAGAGTATAGTAAATTATGATTATATAAAAACATGAGATTGGCATGGGACCTCACTCCAATTGTCAATCAGGTCCTTGGATGAAAATCTATACATAATGCAATTGTCTTGCCTAGGGAACTAGGAGAAAGTCATGAAAGAAGGACTTTGGACAAATAGGGGATTTGTTGTCATTCTTGTGCCATACAATGAGTTTGCAAAACCATACACAATTGCTTTGAACCATATAGATATTTGGGTGCAGATACAAGGTCTACCGGATGGGTTTGCACCATTTCTTAAGTCTCTCAATGGTAAAGTAGGAGAGGTTCTCTATGCGGAGCCATGATCTCACGACTTCTGAGTGGAGCCAATAATGGAATCTTGTTTCTAAGGTTATAGTCTTGTTACGCGTTTTTTTTTCTTTTGGGGATACATATGTATGCCAAGTAGGGGCAAGGAGCGACCCAATTGCCACTTGGAGCGAGCCAAGTGCGACATAGCAGAAGGTGAAATCAGTGAGGCGTCTCCGTATGTGCGTCTCCACAAGCGGGAGAGGTGGCTGGTGCAAGCGCAGCCAGTCGAGAGAGGACATGGAGAAGATCTTTCTGCCATTGCAATAAAAAAGCTGGAAAATATAATAGCATTTGCAACTATCGCAATATCATGTGAAACTGCAAAAATTCATTGAAATATATACTTTTTTTTTGCTATATGTGCAAAAACAACCAATTCAGACCAGTGGAGGCTGGAGTCTCCTATATCAACCCTTTTCTTTCTTTTTCAATGCAAAGGCTTGAAAGAAAACCATTTTTCTTCTAAACAAACTTATACAGTACAACAGTTATTACCCCTACCAGTTGCAAACGTTTTAGAATTTTTTTGAGAGCTCAATAAACATTTTGATTTATTTTTTTGTGCAACATAGGGCACACAAAGAAAAAGAATCCTCCTACGCCAGGTTATTCGAATACTAGGAGAAGCAAATGTACTATTTGAAAAGGATGCACGTGAACATATATGCGGCTTAACATAAAGATTGCAGAAGCGTGCAACGTGTAAGCTCCATCGAGGCATGCAATCGCTGGCGCTAGATCATGATATGCTTGGGAAAAGAAGAAGCACAAACATGATTAGGTCCACCAAGAGAAGCCTTATGCCACTGCTCTTCAATGTAAGCCATTGGAGTAATAAGTACTTAACAGGGCATCAGTTGGACAACATCGGTTGAGATACTTAAAAATCTAGTAATATTCAGGCCAGCCAACCAAAAGGAGTCAGTAGCACATTTGAAACCCATAGAAACCATGCTAGGAATTACATCAGAGATTGCACCGGTTCGAGTCTGTAGCTCCACTACAGTGGCAAAACAACAGGAGGTAGCATAGATTGAAGCCATTAAGCAAAATCCTGAAACAGATAGGAGTTGGTCGGCGTCGGAGAGGACGATCTTGTTAATGAGCACCCTGAATCCGCAGACAATCATGTCAACACACAGCTTTGGCTCTGCAGGCAGAGGAGGTAAAACAAGACCAGTTTCAGTCACATACAGATATGAAGTCTGTCCTTGTAAATACAGAGAAAAATGCACAAAACAACAGGGTGACAAAGTTAAGGAAGATGGCATAGACTGAAAGGTTCACAAAGAAAATCTGAGCATATTCAGCCAACTATTGGAGTGCAGGCACAACCAGACTTCGGTGGACTAGAAAAACAGTATAGCATCTGATAAGAAAAACAGTATAGCATCTGATAAGAAAAATTGTATAGCATCTGACATGTATATCGTGTAGACCGAAGTAGATGGTATGGACGACTTGTATATAAAATAAATGAGTTTTAGCGCCCTTGGCCTGCGTTAAAGGGAAACTGAACCTAAGAAAAAGACTAGCATAAAAAACGAAGAACACTGCTGAAGTATGCGGACCATCACAGTGCCGATTTTTCAGCAAACAAAGAGGGCAGAACCAAGCTAAAACTAAGTCGGACTTGAACAGATATTACCATGTCATTGACACATTTCTACCATTACTGCTTTACTTTAAGATAAAAAATAAAGGTACAGGGCTAAATGGTGAGTTTAGACTGATAAATTGTACATCCATAAAACAACTTTTTGCAACTATTGAGTATGCTAACCATGCATCATACCTGCTTACCAGATCAGCATTGCATTCGACGGAAGGATATGCCATGAAGATGTTTTTTACTTTTGTGCACCAATCGACACTTGGAGTGACACCATCTGACAGCCTCACAGTCACTGTTTTAAGCATCGGAGCACATCTAAATATCACTTTCAAGAAATCAAACTCGTGATCTTCCCCGCCGACGCCTTTAATTTCCATGTTTTCAAGATCAGCCAAGGTGATAGTTTCGGTCTCCAGTTCTTAGGCTCATCACATAGACAATTTACTGGGCATGCATCTTTCACCTAAACGAATGTGAATTACAGAAAGACATTAGCTCAAGAATGCACCTCGAACTTATTGGCTGAACATGTACTGTATATATTCCAAATGCATAAGCACAACGTACGATACATTACCTCTGATCTTAGCAGGACAATCTTAAGGTTCCGTAAAGCTGTACGAATCCGATGCATCCCAAGGAGATGCAGCACAAGAGCTCCAAACAGGTGCCCCTTGGTGCTGAGATGTAGGTCCAGACCAGAGAAGTTGGTAACCATATGTTTATCGATCTCTGCCCCGAAGCTGAGCTTTGCATCTGGAAAGCTAACTGAATCCTGCAACAACAGTTCGACAAGACATCATGGATAAGTTCAGTTTCGCCGGCAATTGCGGTAAATTGAACAAGCAGGACAGGGGATACTTGGACTGGAGATATGTGTAGGGAGCTGCACACAGGCGTCTCTCCCGGAGTCGGTCTGTCCATGTGTCTCTTCGGTGTTGAAGCCCACCTCTGAGAGGCCCCAAAGACCAAGCCCGTAAATCGGCTTGGCATACGAGCACCGCCACCAGACCTTCTCCACCATTGGTGCCAAGATGGACACCCCGATGTTGCCGCAGGCATGGAAGGACGCTGTCAATTGCTTAAGCAGAGAGGAGTCGACACTGATATGGGTACGGCCGGTCCATCTGTTCCCGTGCTCCACGACGAGCTCCTCCAGCGACGTGGAGTGGACCGTGATGTTGCTCATGTCTATCAGACCGGTGGTGTTAAGCCGGAGCACGCGCAGGCGCGGGCAGAACGGGATGAAGGTGGCCAGATCGATGTGGCATCCCGAGAGGGAGAGCCTCTCCAGCGAGCGGAAGGGGACATAGCAGCCATTGATCGCCGCATATGGCTTTGCCCATACGGTTAAGTGGAGTGCCCGCGCGCGCAGATCCATGGAGGTGGCGCGGTGGAAGCTGGGCAGTGTCACATCCATGCAGGAGACTTGCAGGTTCCGCGGGAGAGTGAGGCGCAGCTCCACCGGCGAGAGACTCGCGGCGTCCCGGAGCAGCGAGGAGAACCTCCCGGCGCCGATCGTGCCGGCCTCGCCGGCGACGCGGATGTTGAGGTGGTAGATGTACACACCGGGGCGTCGACGAGCGGCGGCGCGGTGGAGCGCGGCCTGGATCGAGCCGAACGGGAGGTCGTGGAGGCTGAGGGTGAGGCTGGGGAGCCGGGTCCAGAGGCCGCGCCACCGGCGGGAGAGGAGGCTGGTGCCCGCGGCGGCGAGGGCGGAGCCAAGACGCTCGAGGATCTGGAGAAGCAGATCCTCCGGGAGGACGCTGATGAGGTCGGCTGGACCTTCGGATCTTTTACTCGACCTCCCCATGGAAAAACCCCGATGCAACTCAAACGGCGGGTAGCAAATAGCAAAGGCAAATGCAAATGCAAGGGAGGGGGACGAGCGGGGGAAGGGAAAGAGGAAGGAAGCGCAAGCGACTGGGCCGACGCGCAGTGGAGAAATAATAAAATAAAAAGAAATTAAGAAATGAGGAAAAAGTCTCTTAGGCAGAGAATGAGCTGCTCGCGGTGGAGAAATAATAAAATAAAAAGATTTGGATTTCGTTTTCTGTTTTTATCGGACCTTAGCGAAATGGGCGAAATTCGTCATTTCGGAAAATTTTAGGAGAATTCCGGACGAAAAGAGTAAACCAAAATTTGAAATTTGGAACGAAAAATGGTCGAAATTTGAGTGATAATGACCGAAATTTGTCAATCCTATTGAAATTAGGTAGAACAAGACTATATCAAAGAAATTGTGGCCACGCTCGATGTTGTTGGCGCCGCCGCCGGCTCAGTCGACGCCCAAGTGCAGCCTTGACCTCATGTGGCCTCGATCCACGGCCGCCGTCGACAGGGTCGCCTCATGCACGGCCGTTGTCACGGCCGCGCTCTACAACCTCCATGGGAAGGAGAAGGAGTGCTTGAGCCTTGACTAGGTGGGGTGTTACCGTGTTGGAGGAGGAGGAGGCTGGGCGGAGGCGGAGGTTGTGTTGACTACAGCCGCCGCAGAAGGGAACGAAGAGAGGAAACGTGAAACTAGGGTTGGGGCTGGTTCAACTTGAGTTTTTATACCAAAAAGAGGTGTGTGGGCTACTTTGGGCTGGGCTGGAAGTTCTACAAAGGCCGAAATATTTGACCGGGCTATACTCGTACCGGGCCCTGGCGAAAAGGGCGAATTCCGGACGAAATTCGAAGATTCCGGACAAAATCCAAAACCGTGCTCCTGGCCCCGTTTTGGAGGAAGAAATTAAGAAAGTTATTCTTGAATCCTATATTGATAGAGCCCTGATGGGATCCCTTTCTTTTTCTAGCAACATTTTCCGGGAGCTAATCAAGCATGCATGACCTATTTAGGATGTTTGAAGACTTTCATAAAGTGGAACTGGACATTTTTTAGACTGAATTTTGCCACGTTAACTCTGATCTACTATATCTAAATAGGAGGCTCCACTACCTTATTTCTCTTGACATGCAAGCTATCTACATCAGCAATCATCATGCAGCCATCCATCTCAACAAATCTGCCATGTCATCAAAATTTTCCCTTTCATTTTTCTGTATCCTTTCAACTATTCCACATCTTATTTTATATCCCACTACCTTATTTTCCTATCTTCTCTACTTTTAGCCACCGGCCCGCCCATGAACTGTCACATTTACTCTCTGCTCATCACTTGTCTCCTAGCCAAAAGTGCAGCCACTGAGTACACATGAAACTAACGAAGGCATTCATACTATATCTAAATAGGAGTCCCCCACTACCTTATTTCTCTTGACATGCAAGCTATCCACATCAGCAATCATCATGCAACCATCGACCTCAACAAATCTGCCATGTCATCAAGTTTTTTCCTTTTATTTTTCTGTATCCTTTCAGCCATTCCACATCTTTTTTTATATCCCACTACCTTATTTTCCTACATTCTCTACTTTTAGCCACCGGCCCGCCCATGAACTGTCACATTTACTCTCTGCTCATCACTTGTCTCCTGGCCAGAAGTGCAGCCACTGAGTACACATGAAACTGACGAAGGCATTCATATTATATCTAAATAGGAGCCCCCCACTACCTTATTTCTCTTGACATGCAAGCTATCCACATCAGCAATCATCATGCAACCATCGACCTCAACAAATCTGCCACGTCATCAAGTTTTTTCCTTTTATTTTTCTGTATCCTTTCAGCCATTCCACATCTTTTTTTATAGCCCACGACCTTATTTTCCTACCTTCTCTACTTTTAGCCAGCGACCCGCCATGAACCGTCACATTTACTCTCTGCTCATCACTTCTCTCTCGGCCAAAAGTGCACCACTGAGTACACATGAAACTGACGAAGGCATTCACGTGTCCCTACTATATCTAAATAGGAGTCCCTCACTACCTTATTTCTCTTGACATGCAAGCTATCCACATCACCAATCATCATGCAGCCATCCACCTCAACAAATCTGCCACGTCATCTAGTTTTTCCCTTTTATTTTTTTGTATCCTTTCAGCCATTCCACATCTTTTTTTATATCCCACTACCTTATTTTCCTACCTTCTCTACTTTTAGCCACCGGCCCACCCATGAACTGTCACATTTACTCTGTGCTCATCACTTCTCTCCCGGCCAGAAGTGCAGCCACTGAGTACACATGAAACTGACGAAGCCATTCACGTGCCCCTACTATGTCTAAATAGGAGCCCCCCACTGCCTTATTTCTCTTAACATGCAAGCTATCCACATCAGCAATCATCATGCAGCCATCCACCTTAACAAATCCACCACATCAACAAGTTTTTTTCTTTTATTTTTCTGTATCCTTTCAGCTACTCCACATTTTTTTTATATCCCACTACCTTATTTTCCTACCTTCTCTGCTTTTAGCCACCAGCCCGCTTATGAACATTACATTTAGTCTCTGCTCATCACGTCTCTCCTGGCCTGAAGTGCAGCCAATGAGTACATATGAAACTAACGAAGGCATTCATGTGCCCATCTATTTCCACCGGTTTGGTTTCCCGTATGGTCCATCTCCCTTCATTTTCTGTTATTACACCATCTCCATCCATCTCCCCATTCTTCTTCTTCTTCTTTGCGACTTTAAGTACCCATTCCTATCATCTATGGCATCATGCTATGTGCACCCCACGGCTCCTCGCCATCCTCGGTCCTTTCTCTGATCATGCACTGCTGTCACGACCTCCTGCAAGCCTTGGCCAATGCTACATAGACGTCCAAAATATGTGGAGGTTTACTAATGCTTTGTACATCGGCGTATCTTTTTAGCACAAGCATGTCATGGTCGTCCAAATTGATATCCTCCCTCCAAGAAACCATGCATAACAATTTTGCCAACACGGGACATAACATGCTACCATGGGATTCATCTGTTCATCTCCTTTCTGACATGTCTCAATAGTTATTCATCTCCTTATTGGTAGGTCCCAATGGCAATGATCGCATGCCATTATGGTCATACTTCTGCCCCAAGTTTATTCCCAAGCCCGCTACTCCATGCCTATGCAAGTTCTTGCTGCTACTGATTTGTACATCTCAATCTAAATTTTAACAAGTTTATTTTCAGGTTACAATTTTCGCTACAGCTTTAAAACAAAGCACCACCTTCCTTTTCATGACCCGTCGACTCGGAGACACGAGCCACCACCGGGGACACTCGAGCTACCTCATCGGCAACGCGGACACCTAGCCATGCTGCTACACGGGAACCACCATTCCAAACATGGTCGCCAGTACGACGAGCCTCCTCCGCCGCGCAGCTACGCAGAACACGCCATCGGGTACATTGTCGCTGGTATTCTTTATATATATTACTTGCAAGGGAGGGGGACGAGTAGGGGGAGGGGGAGATGAGGAAGCGCAAGCGACTAGGCCGACACACAGTGGATAAATAATAAAGAAAATTATTTTTTTAATAAGAAATTAAGAAATGAGGAAAAAGTCTCTTAGGCAGAGAATGAGCTGCTCGCCTGCTCCTGGCCCCGTTTTTGGAGGAAGAAATTAAGAAAGTTATTTTTGAATCCTATGTTGATATAGCCCTGATGGGATCCCTTTCTTTTTCTACCAACATTTTCTGGGAGCTAATCAAGCATGCATGACCTATTTAGGATGTTTGAAGACTTCCATAAAGGATATCTGGACATTTTAAACAGAATTTTGCCACATTAACTCTGATCTACTATATTAAATAGGAGCCCCCACTACCTTATTTCTCTTGACATGCAAGCTACATCAACAATCATCATGCATCCAGCCATCTCAACAAATCTGCCACGTCATCAAGTTTTTTATTTTTATTTTTCTGTATCCTTTTAGCCATTCCACATCTTTTTTATATCCCACTACCTTATTTTCCTACCTTCTATACTTTTAGCCACCGGCCCGCCCATGATCTGTCACATTTACTCTCTGCTCATCACTTGTCTCCAGGCCAGAAGTGCAGCCACTGAGTACACATGAAACCGACGAAGGCATTCATACTATATCTAAATATGAGTTCCCCGCTACCTTATTTCTCTTGACATGCAAGCTATCCACATCAGCAATCATTGAAGGAAATATGCCCTAGAGGCAATAATAAAGTTATTATTTTATTTCCTTATGTCATGATAAATGTTTATTATTCATGCTAGAATTGTATTAACCGGAAACTTGATACATGTGTGAATACATAGACAAAATAGAGTGTCACTAGTATGCCTCTACTTGACTAGCTCGTTAATCAAAGATGGTTATGTTTCCTAACCATAGACATGAGTTGTCATCTAATTAACGGGATCACATCATTAGGAGAATGATGTGATTGACTTGACCCATTCCATTAGCTTAGCACTTGATCATTTAGTATGTTGCTATTGCTTTCTTCATGACTTATACATGTTCCTATGACTATGAGATTATGCAACTCCCATTTACCGGAGGAACACTTTGTGTGCTACCAAACGTCACAACGTAACTGGGTGATTATAAAGGTGCTCTACAGGTGTCTCCGAAGGTACTTGTTGAGTTGGCGTATTTCGAGATTAGGATTTGTCACTCCGATTGTCGGAGAGGTATCTCTGGGCCCACTCGGTAATGCACATCACTATAAGCCTTGCAAGCATTGTAACTAATGAGTTAGTTGCGGGATGATGTATTACGGAACGAGTAAAGAGACTTGCCGGTAACGAGATTGAACTAGGTATTGAGATACCGACGATCGAATCTCGGGCAAGTAACATACCGATAACAAAGGGAATAACGTATGTTGTTATACGGTTTGACCGATAAAGATCTTCGTAGAATATGTGGGAGCCAATATGAGCATCCAGGTTCCGCTATTGGTTATTGACCGGAGACGTGTCTCGGTCATGTCTACATAGTTCTCGAACCCGTAGGGTCCGCACGCTTAAAGTTCGGTGACGATCGGTATTATGAGTTTATGTGATTTGATGACCGAAGTTTGTTCGAGTCCCGGATGAGATCGGGGACATGACGAGGAGTCTCGAAATGGTCGAGAGGTAAAGATCGATATATTGGAAGGCTATATTCGGACATCGGAAAGGTTCCGAGTGATTCGGGTATTTTTCGGAGTACCGGAGAGTTACGGGAATTCGTATTGGGCCTTAATGGGCCATACGAGAATGGAGAGAAAGGCCTCAAGGGTGGCTGCGCCCCTTCCCTATGGACTGGTCCGAATTGGACTAGGGAAAGGGGGCGCCCCCTTCCTTCCTTCTCCTTCTCCCTTCCCCTTTTCCTATTCCATGTGGGAGGTGGAATCCTACTAGGACTAGGCAGTCCTAGTAGGACTCCACACCTTGGGCGCGCCCTGTGAGGGCCGGCCTCCTCCTCCCTCCATCCTTTATATACGTGGCCAGGGGGCACCCCATAGACACAACAATTGATCATTGATCTCTTAGCCGTGTGCGGTGCCCCCCTCCACCATAATCCACCTCGATCATATCGCAGCGGTGCTTAGGCGAAGCCCTGCGTCGGTAGCATCATCATCACCATCACCACGCCGTCGTGCTGACGAAACTCTCCTGTGAAGCTTTGCTGGATCGGAGCTCGTGAGACGTCATCGAGTTGAACGTGTGCTGAACTCGGAGGTGCCGTGCGTTCGGTACTTGGATCGGTCGGATCATGAAGACGTACGACTACATCAACCGCGTTGTGCTAACGCTTCCGCTTTTGGTCTACGAGGGTACGTGGACACACTCTCCCCTCTCGTTGCTATGCATCACCATGATCCTGTTTGTGCGTAGGAAATTTTTGAAATTACTACGTTTCCCAACAGTGGTATCAGAGCCAGGTTTTATGCGTAGATGTTATATGCACGAGTAGAACACAAGTGAGTTGTGGGCGATACAAGTCATACTGCTTACCAGCATGTCACACTTTGGTTCGGCGGTATTGTTGGATGAAGCGGCCCGGACCAACATTACGCGTACGCTTACGCGAGACTGGTTTTACCGCCGTGCTTTGCACACAGGTGACTAGCGGGTGTCAGTTTCTCCAACTTTAGTTGAACCGAGTGTGGCTACGCCCGGTCCTTGTGAAGGTTAAAATAGCACTAACTTGACGAACTATCGTTGTGGTTTTGATGCGTAGGTAAGAACGGTTCTTGCTCAGCCCGTAGCAGCCACGTAAAACTTGCAACAACAAAGTAGAGGACGTCTAACTTGTTTTTGCAGGGCATATTGTGATGTGATATGGTCAAGACATGATGCTATATTTTATTGTATGAGATGATCATGTTTTGTAACTGAGTTATCGGCAACTGGCAGGAGCCATATGGTTGTCGCTTTATTGTATGCAATGCAATCGCCATGTAATGCTTTACTTTATCACTAAGTGGTAGCGATAGTCGTAGAAGCAATAGTTGGCGAGACGACAATGATGCTACGATGGAGATCAAGGTGTCGCGCCGGTGACGATGGTGATCATGACGGTGCTTCGGAGATGGAGATCACAAGCACAAAGATGATGATGGCCATTTCATATCACTTATATTGATTGCATGTGATGTTTATCCTTTATGCATCTTATTTTGCTTTGTTTGACGGTAGCATTATAAGATGATCTCTCACTAAATTTCAAGGTAAAAGTGTTCTCCCTGAGTATGCACCGTTGCCAAAGTTCGTCGTGCCGAGACACCACGTGATGATCGGGTGTGATAAGCTCAACGTTCATCTACAACGGGTGCAAGCCAGTTTTTGCACACGCAGAATACTCGGGTTAAACTTGACGAGCCTAGCATATGCAGATATGGCCTCGGAACACTGAGACCGAAAGGTCGAGCGTGAATCATATAGTAGATATGATCAACATAGTGATGTTCACCATTGAAAACTACTCCATCTCACGTGATGATCGGACATGGTTTAGTTGATATGGATCACGTGATCACTTAGATGATTAGAGGGATGTCTATCTAAGTGGGAGTTCTTAAGTAATATGATTAATTGAACTTAAATTTATCATGAACTTAGTACCTGATAGTTTTTTGCTTGTCTATGTTGTTGTAGATCAATAGCTCGCGTTTAGCTCCTCTGTTTTATTTTTGATATGTTCCTAGAGAAAACTAAATTGAAAGATGTTAGTAGCAATGATACGGATTGGATCCGTGATCTGAGGATTATCCTCATTGCTGCACAGAAGAATTATGTCCTTGATGCACCGCTAGGTGACGGACCTATTGCAGGAGCATAGGCAGACGTTATGAACGTTTGAGAAAGCTCGGTATGATAACTACTTGATAGTTTAGTGCACCATGCTTTACGGCTTAGAACCGGGACTTCAAAATTGTTTTGAACGCCACGGAGCATATAAGATGTTCCAAGAGTTGAAATTGGTATTTCATACTCATGCCCGTGTCGAAAGGTATGAGACCTTTGACAAGTACTTTGCCTACAAGATGGAGGAGAATAGCTCAGCTAGTGAGCATGTGCTCAGAATGTCTGAGTACTACAATCACTTGAATCAAGTGGGAGTTAATCTTCCAGATAAGATAGTGATTGACAGAGTTCTCTAGTCACTATCACCAAGTTACTTGAACTTCGTGATGAACTATAATATGCAAGGGATAATGGAAACGATTCCCAAGCTCTTCGTGATGCTAAAATCGACGAAGGTAGAAATCAAGAAAAGCATCAAGTGTTGATGGTTGACAAGACCACTAGTTTCAAGAAAAGGGCAAAGGGAAGAAGGGGAACTTCAAGAAGAACGGCAAGCAAGTTGCTGCTCAAGTGAAGAAGCCCAAGTCTGGAACTAAGCCTGAGACTAAAGTGCTTTTACTGCAAAGGGACTAGTCACTGGAAGTGGAACTGCCCCTAGATACTTGGCGGATAAGAAGGATGGCAAAGTGAATAAAGGTATATTGGATATACATGTTATTGATGTGTACTTTACTAGTGTTTATAGCAACCCCTCGGCATTTGATACTGGTTTAGTTGCTAAGAGTAGTAACTCGAAACGGGAGTTGCAGAATGAACAGAAACTAGTTAAGGGCGGGGTGACGATGTGTGTTGGAAATAGTTCCAAGATTGATATAATCATCATCGCACACTCCCTATACTTTCGGGATTAGTGTTGAACCTAAATAAGTGTTATTTGGTGTTTGCGTTGAGCATGAATATGATTTGATCATGTTTATTGCAATACGGTTATTCATTTAAGTTAGAGAATAATTGTTGTTCTGTTTACATGAATAAAACCTTCTATGGTCATACACCCAATGAAAATGGTTTGTTAGATCTCGATCGTAGTGATACACATATTCATAATATTGAAGCCAAAAGATGCAAAGTTAATAATGATAGTGCACCTTGTTTGTGGCACTGCCGTTTAGGTCATATTGGTGTAAAGCGCATGAAGAAACTCCATGCTGATGGGATTTTGGAATCACTTGATTATGAATCACTTGATACTTGCGAACCATGCCTCATGGGCAAGATGACTAAAACGCCGTTCTCCGGAAGAATGGAGCGAGCAACAGATTTGTTGGAAATCATACATATCTCCAATGAATATTGAGGCTCACAGCGGGTATCATTATTTTCTCACCTTCACAGATGATTTGAGCAGATATGGGTATATCTACTTGATGAAACATAAGTCTGAAACAATTGAAAAGTTCAAAGAATTTCAGAGTGAAGTGGAAAATCATCGTAACAAGAAAATAAAGTATCTACGATCTGATCGTGGAGGAGAATATTTGAGTTATGAGTTTGGTCTTCATTTGAAACAATGCGGAATAGTTTCGCAACTCACGCCACCTAGAACACCACAGCGTAATGGTGTGTCCGAACATTGTAACCGTACTTTATTAGATATGGTGCAATCTATGATGTCTCTTACCAATTTACCACTATCGTTTTGGGGTTATGCATTAGAGACAGCTGCATTCACGTTAAATAGGGCACCATCTAAATCCGTTGAGACGACACCGTATGAACTGTGGTTTGGCAAGAAACCAAAGTTGTCGTTTCTTAAAGTTTGGGGTTGCGATACTTATGTGAAAAAGTTTCATCCTGATAAGCTCAAACCCAAATCGGAGAAATGTATCTTCATAGGATACCCAAAGGAGACAGTTGGGTACACCTTCTATCACAGATCCGAAGGCAAGACATTCGTTGCTAAGAATGGATCCTTTCTAGAGAAGGAGTTTCTCTCGAAAGAAGTGAGTGGGAGGAAAGTAGAACTTGATGAGGTAACTGTACCTGCTCCCTTATTGGAAAGTAAGTTCATCACATAAATCTGTTCCTGCGACTCCTACACCAATTAGTGAGGAAGCTAATGATGATGATCATGTAACTTTAGATCAAGTTACTACCGAACCTCGTAGGTCAACCAGAGTAAGATCCGCACCAGAGTGGTACGGTAATCCTGTTCTGGAGGTCATGTTACTTGACCATGACGAACCTACGAACTATGAGGAAGCGATGATGAGCCCAGATTCCGCAAAATGCCTTGAGGCCATGAAATCTGAGATGGGATCCATGTATGAGAATAAAGTATGGACTTTGATTGACTTGCCCGATGATTGGTGAGCCATTGAGATTAAATGGATCTTCAAGAGGAAGACGGACGCTGATAGTAGTGTTACTATCTACAAAGCTAGAATTGTCGCCAAAAGGTTTTCGACAAGTTCAAGGTGTTGACTACGATGAGAGTTTCTCACTCGTATCTATGCTTAAGTCTGTCTGAATCATGTTAGCAATTGCCGCATTTTATGAAATCTGGCAAATGGATAAACAAAACTGCATTCCTTAATGGATTTATTAAAGAAGAGTTGTATATGATGCAACAAGAAGGTTTTGTCAATCCTAAAGGTGCTAACAAAATATGCAAGCTCCAGCGATCCATCTATGGACTGGTGCAAGCATCTTGAAGTTGGAATATACGCTTTGATAAATTGATCAAAGCATATAGTTTTATACAGACTTGCGGTGAAGCCTGTATTTACAAGAAAGTGAGTGGGAGCACTACAACATTTCTGATAAGTATATGTGAATGACATATTGTTGATCGGAAATCATGTAGAATTATTCTGCAAAGCATAAAGGAGTGTTTGAAAGGAGTTTTTCAAAGAAAGACCTCGGTGAAGCAGCTTACATATTGAGCATCAAGATCTATAGAGATAGATCAAGACGCTTGATAAGTTTTTTCAATGAGTACATACCTTGACAAGATTTTGAAGTAGTTCAAAATGGAACAGTCAAAGAAAGAGTTCTTGCCTGTGTTACAAGGTGTGAAATTGAGTAAGACTCAAAGCCCGACCACGGCAGAAGATAGAAAGATAATGAAAGTCATTCCCTATGCCTCAGCCATAGGTTCTATAAAGTATGCCATGCTGTGTACCAGATCTATTGTATACCCTACATTGATTTTGGCAAGGGAGTACAATAGTGATCTAGGAGTAGATCACTGAACAGCGGTCAAAATTATCCTTAGTGGAATAAGGATATGTTTCTCGATTATGGAGGTGACAAAAGGTTCGTCGTAAAGGGTTACATCGATACAAGTTTTGGCACTGATCCAGATGACTCTAAGTCTTAATCTGGATACATATTGAAAGTGGGAGCAATTAGCTAAAGTAGCTCCGTGCAGAGCATTGTAGACATAGAAATTTGCAAAATACATACGGATCTGAATGTGGCAGACCCGTTGACTAAACTTCTCTCACAAGCAAAACTTGATCACACCTTAGTACTCTTTGGGTGTTAAACACATGGCGATGTGAACTAGATTATTGACTCTAGTAAACCCTTTGAGTGTTGGTCACATAGCGATGTGAACTATGGGTGTTAATCACATGGTGATGTGAACTATTGGTGTTAAATCACATGGCGATGTGAACTAGATTATTGACTCTAGTGCAAATGGGAGACTGAAGGAAATATGCCCTAGAGGCAATAATAAAGTTATTATTTTATTTCCTTATGTCATGATAAATGTTTATTATTCATGCTAGAATTGTATTAACCGGAAACTTGATACATGTGTGAATACATAGACAAAATAGAGTGTCACTAGTATGCCTCTACTTGACTAGCTCGTTAATCAAAGATGGTTATGTTTCCTAACCATAGACATGAGTTGTCATCTGATTAACGGGATCACATCATTAGGAGAATGATGTGATTGACTTGACCCATTCCGTTAGCTTAGCACTTGATCGTTTAGTATGTTGCTATTGCTTTCTTCATGACTTATACATGTTCCTATGACTATGAGATTATGCAACTCCCGTTTACCGGAGGAACACTTTGTGTGCTACCAAACGTAACAACGTAACTGGGTGATTATAAAGGTGCTCTACAGGTGTCTCCGAAGGTACTTGTTGAGTTGGCGTATTTCGAGATTAGGATTTGTCACTCCGATTGTCGGAGAGGTATCTCTGGGCCCACTCGGTAATGCACATCACTATAAGCCTTGCAAGCATTGTAACTAATGAGTTAGTTGCGGGATGATGTATTAAGGAACGAGTAAAGAGACTTGCCGGTAACGAGATTGAACTAGGTATTGAGATACCGACGATCGAATCTCGGGCAAGTAACATACCGATGACAAAGGGAACAACGTATGTTGTTATGCGGTTTGACCGATAAAGATCTTTGTAGAATATGTGGGAGCCAATATGAGCATCCAGGTTCCGCTATTGGTTATTCACCGGAGACGTGTCTCGGTCATGTCTACATAGTTCTCGAACCCGTAGGGTCCGCACGCTTAAAGTTCGGTGACGATCGGTATTATGAGTTTATGTGATTTGATGACCGAAGTTTGTTTGGAGTCCCGGATGAGATCGGGGACATAACGAGGAGTCTCGAAATGGTCGAGAGGTAAAGATCGATATATTGGAAGGCTATATTCGGACATCAGAAAGGTTCCGAGTGATTCGGGTATTTTTCGGAGTACCGGAGAGTTACGGGAATTCGTATTGGGCCTTAATGGGCCATACGGGAAAGGAGAGAAAGGCCTCAAGGGTGGCTGCACCCCTTCCCTATGGACTGGTCCGAATTGGACTAGGGAAAGGGGGCGCCCCCTTCCTTCCTTCTCCTTCTCCCTTCCCCTTTTCCTATTCCATGTGGGAGGTGGAATCCTACTAGGACTAGGGAGTCCTAGTAGGACTCCACACCTTGGGCGCGCCCTGTGAGGGCCGGCCTCCTCCTCCCTCCATCCTTTATATACGTGGCCAGGGGGCACCCCATAGACACAACAATTGATCATTGATCTCTTAGCCGTGTGCGGTGCCCCCCTCCACCATAATCCACCTCGATCATATCACAGCGGTGCTTAGGCGAAGCCCTGCGTCAGTAGCATCATCATCACCGTCACCACGCTGTCGTGCTGAAGAAACTCTCCTGTGAAGCTTTGCTGGATCGGAGCTCGCGGGACATCATCGAGTTGAACGTGTGCTGAACTCGGAGGTGCCGTGCGTTCGGTACTTGGATCGGTCGGATCGTGAAGACGTACGACTACATCAACCGCGTTGTGCTAACGCTTCCGCTTTCGGTCTACGAGGGTACGTGGACACACTCTCCCCTCTCGTTGCTATGCATCACCATGATCCTGTTTGTGCGTAGGAAATTTTTAAAATTACTACGTTTCCCAACAATCATCATGTAGCCATCCACCTCAACAAATCTGCCACGTCATCAAGTTTTTTCCTTTTCTTTTTCTGTATCTTTTCAGGCATTCCACATCTTTTTTATATCCCACTATCTTATTTTCCTACCTTCTCTACTTATAGCCACCGGCCCGCCCATGAACTGTTACATTTACTCTCTGCTCATCACTTCTCTCTCGGCCAGAAGTGCAACCACTGAGTACACATGAAACTGCCGAAGGCATTCACGTGCCCCTACTATATCTAAATAGGAGCCCCCACTACCTTATTTCTCTTGAAATGCGAGCTATCCACATCAGCAATCATAATGCAGCCATCCAGCTCAACAAATCTGCCACATCATCAAGTTTTTTCCTTTTATTTTTCTGTATCCTTTCAACCATTCCACATCTTATTTTATATCCCACTACCTTATTTTCCTACCTTCTCTTCTTTTAGCCAGCTACCCGCCCATGAACTATCACATTTACTCTCTCTCATCACTTCTCTCCCGGCCATAAGTGCAGCCAGTGACTACACATGAAGCTGACGAAGGCATTCACGTGCGCATCCATTTCCACCGGTTTGGTTTCCCGTATGGTCCATCTCCCTTCAGTTTCTGTTATTACACCATGTCCATCCATCTCCCCGTTCTTCTTCTTCTTCTTCTTCTTTGCGACTTTAAGTACCCATTCCTATCATCAGTGGCATCATGGTATGTGCACCCCACGTCTCCTCACCATCCTCAGTCCTTTCTCTGATCATGCACTGCTGCCACGACCTCCTACAAGCTTTGGCCAATGCTACATGGATGTCCAAAATATGTGGAGGTCTACTAGTGCTTTTTACATCGGGGTATCTTTTTAGCTCAAGCATGTCATGGTCATCCAAATTGATATTGTCCCTCCCAGAAACTATGCATAAGAATTTTGCCAACATGGGACATAACATGCTACCATGGGATTCATCTGTTCATCTCCTTTCTGACATGTCTCAATAGCTGTTCATCTCCTTACTGGTAGGTCTCAACGGCAATGGTCTCGTGCCTTTATGGTCGTACTTCTGCCCCAAGTTTATTCCCAAGCCCGCTACTCCATGCCTATGCAAGTTCTTGCTGCTACTGATTTTGTACATCTCAATCTAATTTTTTACATGTTTATTTTAAGGTTACAATTTTCGCTAAAGCTTTAAAACAAAACACCACCTTCCTTTGCATGACCCGTCGATTCGTAGACATGAGCCACCACCGGGGACACTCGAGCTGCCTCCTCAGCAACGCGGACGACTCGCCATGCTGCTACACGGGAAGCACCATTCCGAACACAGTCACCAGTACGACGAGCCTCCTCCGCCGCGCAGCTATGCGAAACACACCATCGGGTACAACGGTGTTGGTATTCTTTATATATATATTACTTGCAACCACATGTTATGATCGACTGCTTATTTTTCTTATTGTTATTATGTAGAAATATACAATGGACAAATGTGGCAATAAAAAGTCATGTAACTAGACAAGGCTGCTTTGGTACTTGATCTTTTACATTTAAAAGAATTTCTGCATGTTTATGAAGAATTGGGTTATTTTACTTTTTGTTTGTATATATAATTTGCTAATAATGTCCAAGATTTAGTGAAGCTAACCATGGCTTTTGTTGGCCAAATGTTACGGTTATACTCAAGGAAGTACAATTAGTGGGATAACATGCCTACAAAAACTTCCTTGGAGATATGCTAATGGATTGTAAATGCCACATGCATGTATTTGTTGAGTGTCATGGCCAAATATTAACGCAACGCTGTTAATATATAGCTTACCAGTATCTAATGAAGAAAAGCATGTCCTCAATTTTCTATCTCTACATTGTGACGGCTACAAACTTTCTCACTTTAGCACCTTCAGATGCTACCAAGTTCCGCAACAACGTGTAGGGTACCATCTAGTTTCCAAAGAGGCTAATGCCACTTCTCTAAAAAAACCAGACCTATAATAAGTCTACTAAATTATATTTTACTAAGGTGCTCACTAATAAAATTAGCATCATTCTTCAGAGGCTGATTGCTAGTACTTACTCTGCTTTTCTGAAAGGCGGATTTATCCATGAGGTACTACACTCTGTTCACTCTGGTAATGAGCGGGGGATAGTCCTCAAAGTAGATTATGAAAAAGATTTTGACTTTTTTCATCTAGGTTTCCTATCTGAGCTGTTAAAAAGTAGAGAGTTTGGAGATAAATGGTCTTCCTGGATTTAATCTATAGTTAGAGATTGACAACCCCTTGTTCGTGTTGGGTTGCAAGTAATTGTTGTTTGTGTGCAGGTGTTAACGAGTCATTGCTTGGTTCTCCTACTGGATTGATAAGCTTGATTTCATGACTGAGGAAAATACTCATCTCTACTTTACTGCATCATCCGCTCCTCTTCGGGGAAATCCCAACGCAGCTCACAAGTAGCAAAGACTTGAAACAGATAGGAGCTGGTCGGCATGGGAGAGGATGATCTTGTTAATGAGCACCCTGAATCCGCTGTCGTGAACATGGTGATCATGTCAACACTCAACACACAGCTTTGGCCTAGGAAGAGGAGGTAAAAGTAAAATAAGACCAGTTTTAGTCGGAAATCCAATTCGGCTCTTGGGAGCATATGCTCCTGCCCATCAAAAATGTTTTTTCCAAATGTCAAAAAGAATTGAAAAAAATAGATATGATCATTGTCACACCAAAATGCTACCTACAAATTTTTAGGAGGAAAGTTTAAGTATTTTGATCTGTGCAAAAAAAAAACAAGTCAAACGATAAATGTTACCTCCAAGTGTTACATTTATTTTTGTTTTTTTCACCGACAAGGCACCGTCATCCCGTTTCGCATGAAAATTGGCAAGCACAGTTGTTACACTAAAAAAATCCATCCATACATCCATCCATCTCCATTTAGCACATCATCTCCATATACATACATACATCCATCTGAACAATTTCTAAAAAAAACTAAGCAGCGGCGGCGGCTAGCAGAGCAGGGGCAGCAACGGCGGCGGAAGTGGCAGCGCAGGGGAAGGGGGGAGCTCACTAGGGGCGGCGGCGTCAGGGCAGGGAGCTCGGCGTCGGGGGCAGGGCTCGGCGTCGGGGCAGGAAGCGGCGACCGGCGTCGGGGGCTCGGCGTCGAGGCAAGGACGGCGTCGGGGGCGGCGACGAGGAGCGGGCGGAGCAGCCTGGCGGTGTCGTGGTGTTTGGCGTTGGGGAAAGAAGAAACTGATATTGGAAAACGCTAAGTCCTCTCTTATATACTCAACCCTTTAGTCCCGGTTGGTGGCTCCAACCGGGACTAAAGGCCCCCTTTTAGTCTCGGTCCGAGCCACCAACCGGGACTAAAGGTGTATTTCACTAGGCGAAAGGGTGGGAAGCCCAGGCCTTTAGTCCCGGTTGGTGGCTCCAACCGAGACTAAAGGGGGGCCTTTAGTCTCGGTTGGAGCCACCAACCGGGACTAAAGGTCTGGCACAACGGTGTCGAAAGTTTAGTCCCACCTCGCTAGTTGAGAGGAGCTCACAGCGGTTTGTAAGCGCGGCTGCGGCTACCCTGTCGAGCTCCTCTCTAATGCAGGCAGTACATCACTACTGCAGGATGCTGCTAACGCGACACTACGATCAGAGACCCTTTGATGAAACTGTGTGTGATGCATCAATCGCAAACGGGGATGTAAAAAAACCATAAAAAAAGATGCAAAACGTTTGCGATGGCGGAGACATCAAACACGGTTCAGATTTTAGTTACGTGTGCGATGCGGGGCATACGGTTCAGTTCAATGAACTGTTTGTGATGATGCAGAACAACAGAAATGGGCAGCCAGATGAACGCGTGTGCGATATACGGTATACAGTTCACTCTGATAAACTCAATGTTGGGGATATCGCTTATCGGGAACTTATCGGTCGACCCATGATAAGGGGTAAATCGGTCAGTTTATCGGCATATTGGCTGATTTATCGCCATATCGGCTGATTTATCGGCCAATTTATCTTATCGGTCAGACAACGATAAGCGATAAATCGGCCAATTTATCGAAATATCGGAAGATATCTTGAACAGTGGATAAACTATTTGTGATGAGGCGGAACAACAGAAATGGGCAGCCAGATAAAGGTGTGTGCGATATACGGCATATAGTTCACTCGGATGAACTATTTGTGATTAGGCGGAACAAAAGAAACGGTCAGCCAGATCAAAGTGTGTGCGATAGAGGGCAAACGGTTCACTCGGATGAACTGTTTGCGTTGAGCCAAGAGAACAGAAACGGTTCAATTTAACAAGATGTGTGTGATACGCTGCAAACATGTCTGTAATCAATCATGTGTGCGAAGACCGATAATAACACAGATGATTGCTGCTAATAAGACGTGTGTGTTGTGCGATGGGATTGCATACAGAACAACAACATATATATAGGTGGCTACTACACACATGACATTTGCACACATCAAAGTAAACTATTACATGCATAATTACATAGGTGGCTACTACACACATGACATTTTCACACACCAAAGTAAACTATATATTACATGCATAATTACCTAGGATAAATGATTATCTGATCATCATCTACTTCTTGTGACGCTTGCCGCTACTGCTCTTCTTGTGGCTCGATCCGGCCTCGTCGATTTCGGTAACGAGGCACTTCCTCATGTCAACGATCCGCCTGTGCATCTCATAGCATGTGTACACGCTCTTGGCCGCGAACCTGAGGTGAGGTTCATCCAGTTGCCGCGTCCAGGCCCCGTGCCAGGATACGGGATGTGTTCTGTTGGCATCCTGCTTCATCTTTTTATAGTAGGGGTCGATGATGGCCGAGGTGAGTTCAACCAGGGAGTCCTTCTTGGTGCTGCCCCAGACCCTGTAGTGGTCACGGATTTCGACAAGGTTCTTACAGGCCAAGCCCGTAACCTTGAACGCCTTTACATCGTTGCAGGTTTTCACCGTAGCGAACTTGTAGTCGGTGTTGTTGACAAACCTGGCGAAACTGTCGCAAGGCTCTGTGGCCATGCAGTAGTGGAAGATGAAGACATGATGGCGCACGCACAACTGGTCGACGGCAACTTTCTGATCTTTGCCGGGATGACCACCGGTGTACTGGAGGTCGATGCCGACCACCTTGTACTTGTCTCGAGCAAGCAACTGCTCCACGGTGTTGATGTAGTCCTCCACCACGGCTGGGTTGATGGTGTACACCACCGAGAGATCCGTCTCGCTCGCGTGGGTCTCCACTTTATGCTCGCCGAACTCCATTGGAGCGCCGCTAGATATCCTCTCTGTATGTGTCGTCGTGGATGTGCTTGTTGTGTTGTGAGGCGAGATCGAAAGGTTGAAGAGACTGAGGTTATAATGGCTGCGGGAATTAATGGGGAAGCCGGACGGCCTGGAATATCCGCACGCCCGGATGGTAGTTCTAATTTGCAGCGTGTAACTCCATCGTGCCGCATATAACTGCATCGTGGCGACGTGTGCGGCGCAACCGCATGCATATGGGCCCCCCAACGTGATCGTGCGCAGGCACCAACCGCTGGCAGAGCGCGCGCGCAGGGACACGAGCAGAGCGCTCCGCGATGCCTCAACGGCGAGCAACCATATATATGCATATAGCAGTTGAACACGCAAGGAAAAGTTGTCCACAAGCCGAGCGCGTGGAGGTACACGAGCAGAGCACGCTGCAGCACCTAACGGCGAGCAGAGCGCGCTGCGGCGCCTATCGGCGAGCAGAGCATGCCGAGGGACGCGAGCAGAGGCCGACACAGTGATTCGTGGCAAATAAGACGAACTGTGCGAGCGATTGCGGAGACATCAAGCATGATGGAATAAGCCGTGTGTGTTGTGGGCAAACGCTTGCTGGTATATAACCGTTTGCGATTGATGAATTCATCACCGACGGGTTACCTAGTGTGGTCCGTGTGCGATGTGATATGCTCTGTCTGCACAATATCTATGCTCTGTGTATAGAAGAACAATATATATATATACTTATAACAGGACATGATTGCCAGGGGCGGAGACGGGTGTGCGAGCAGGGGTCAGACACCCCCTATCGCCTCGCCCCCCTATGCGTTTCGGTTACCAGGTACTTATACGTATAATGCAGATCTGTTGTACGTACTCACGTCTATTTAATTAATTTTATTATTATAATGGCCTAACACGCCACTTTCCAGCCCAAAGGCCCAACGTGAGAAAGCATTGCTTGATGCCTTGATCTCTAGATGTACGCATCAGAAAAAGAGATTGCGTTGCATGCAGCCATGAGATCTGGCAGTCAGTTCCGCATCGTGGCTCCTGGGTCTGGTTGCTCCGTACGCCCCAGCGCCGCCGCCGTCGCCATCGCCTCTCGGCTCTCACTGCTTCCGCCGTTGTGGCTCAGGGCCGAGGGCACTCCACTCCAGCGAGGATTGAATCCATGATAGAGGCTATCACAGTTTGTTTCCTTCACCGGCATCATGCATCACAAAATCAACTTCAAGGAATTGAGGTACGTACTGCTAAATAATAATCTTTGCGAATTAGTACAATTCCTTTGAAGACGGTAGGATTGTAATTTAAGAATCTAATTTTACTCCTCGTTTAATGTTTCAACGACTGAAGTGTGAAGAGAGAAAATATAACAAAAAAATCGTTTCTCAAACCCATTGCTTCTGGGTTAAATATTACCGAAAATGCAAATCCAACTAAGGAGCAACCAGTAGATGATAATTCCAACCCAAATCCAGTTGATATGCAACAAATAGAAATGTAATTTTTTTATATTACTAAACATATATTTCCACACATTCATATCAATTACACTTTTGATATTATGCTATTATGTTGTGTCTTTCGAACAATCATTTTCTTCCTCGCCCCCCTCATGTCTAAATCCTGGCTCCGCCCCTGATGATTGCAAAACCAAATTAAACATCCAATTATGTTATATAACAAATACCATAAATATTGCAAGGTTCAATTTCTAGCATTACAAGGCCCAAATTCAAAGGTTACAAGGTTCAAACTATTCAGACACATAAAATTCATCTTCTTCAGAATCTTTTTCATGCATTATTTCTGCGAAAGGAGCAGCCACCGAGAAGTCATATAGCGGCTTGATACAGTGACTTCCGAATAATCTGTCATATGAAGTTACAAAGTGAAATTCAGCTTGTGCAGAGCCTTTTCCACTCAGCTGTAGACGTCTGCGCTCTTTAGCAATCCATTCACTTCTGCACAGTAAATATAGGGCAAACCTTATTACCTTGAGCAACCTTGCTTTCTCAACAAAGAACCTGGCGAATTTAATTTCTGGTGTGGTGCCTCGGTACTCGTTAAAAGTAATTTCTATGAGATGAAGATCAAGGCATTCAATGGGATTGTTATATTCCCCAATATTTTTTACTTTCGGGTCTGCTAGTATCTGCAAACAAAGACAACATATTAGTGCCTAGCTGCAGATTTGAACACTTCGGGCCTCTTTGATTTGCAGGATTTCTACAATACACGAAAAGAGTGAAATGCCACCTTCAATCTTTCATGATAAACTTTTATCACTAAAGCATGTCGGGTGAAGGAATAAAATGCGTACAACACTAGCATCTCAAAAATATATGTATTGAAATCCTCCAAATTTCCTTTAGAAATCATTCTACATTTGTCATTGTAATCATGGGTACAAGTAACAAAAAATTGAGCTCCGTTGTGGTTAACAATTAACAGGAAAGGAGCATCACCTTGATGTATAGCTTCTCCGCGCAAGGAAAGCATCTAAGGAATCTAACAACTTCATTCAGATCGGGGCCGACAGATTATAGTGCCAAGATCTTCACTGTACGCAGAGGCCGGGTCAAGCTTGTGGGAATCATTTTCTGGATGACAGGCAAACATATAGATCAACAACAATTAGATATAATATGCTGTCCAATAATATATAAGAAGGAGAAGAAGAAGACTGTTGTATCTGAACGGATAATGATCCAGTAACAAGTTCGTTGAATTCAGCACACGAATAGCCCAACACTGTCAATTTCGATGCGTGAATGACCCTGATTCTTGCTGGACCCAATTTATCAAGTACATACAATCTCTCGAGGAAAGGCGCATTCTCAATGACAATATCGTGAAACACCTCAACTGACAGCCTTGGGCGGCGCCAGCAATGCACATAAATCGCACGGACATTCGTCGAGGTGATGTGGAGGCTACTGAACCCGTCCATCGCATAAAGACGAAGGTACTCGAGCGTTGTACAGCCGATGAGCAGGTGCTCCAAATCCTCCTTCGAGATGCGGACGGCAATGAGCTCGAGCTGCTTAAGTTTAGGGAGATGAAGAGCGCGCGCGGCATCGATTCGAGGGAAAATGCAACGCATGAATGTAGCGCGGCGCAGCGTGGGCGCGAGGCGGAGCACGGACGGCGGCAGCGAGCAAGGACGCCCAGCATGAAAGCTGAGCTCCTCAAGCCGATCCAGGGCTGGGGATAGGAACCAGTAGTGCAACCTGGGTTCGGTCTTGTTGTGGGGACTGAGCCTGCTGATAGCAAGGCGTCTGACCGGCCCAGGGTGCGTGGCGAGGATGTGGGACAATGCGTCCAGGCGTTGCTGCTCCCCGCCGCAGAACTCGTGGTCGATGATGAGGTCTAGGGGGGTGGAGTGCCAGAGGGGGCGCCACCGCCGCGAGAGGACAGTGGTCCGCACGCCATATTTGATGGGGATGTGGGATATGATGGTTACCAACATCTCGTCGGGGAGGCTGCTGATGAAGTCCACGTTCGCCGGAGGCTCTTGCGGTTCTGGCTCGACCCACCCCCGCTTGTTGGCCGGCTCGTCCTCCATCTCACAATAGGCGGCGATCCTCGGCGGCGGTGCTTGTAGATGAGAACGGAGGACTGTTCTACGTACCTTCCCGAGGCGGCCGAAACAAAAGTCCAAAACTAGCAATAAATTGCAGCGCTCGCGGCGTGCGCGGCGGACTGCTCACAACCGTCCCGTCTAATCAAACAGCTGCCCGCGATAGTAAATGGTTAGTTGAACAACCACGGTTGGACTAATACGACTGTTTGCGATAGTAACGTGGTGGCTATTTGTTAAAAATGCCTAGGAAAATCAATGTATAAAAAGGCGAAACGAACCTTGAATAATTTCATATGTTTAGCACAGTTGCATTTTGCCTCTGTAAAATAAATCAAGGCGGGAAGATACAATGTATGTCGTTTCGCACACAGATCATGTGACCAAGTTCCCTCTCGGAACCATGAGGCTTCTTGATAGAAGTTCCGGTTTGTATGAAAGAAAATATGGGTCAAAACCGAGTTGAAAAGGGTAGCAATATCTAACCCCAGCTTATAGAAGGTACAAAAGCACGATGATTAATTGTTCATCAGGTTTACACAAAATCCAGATTGAACAGGACAATAACAACTAACTCAACCAAAGTTTTCGGTAGTCACAATCAAATGGATCGGTCTGATCCATAAAATCAAGATCCTGGACCAGAAAATCTACTGACACATGAAGACAAGTTGTTGTAAATAGAAGCCGAGCACGTTCAAAAGCCCTTTTGTCCACCTGAAACTTCTTTTTATGTTGTTCAACGTGTCCATCCGTGGGAAAGTTTTTGTTAAAAAATTTAATCCTCATGGACAATAGTACTCTCGCATTCAACAGGAAGAATGTGACAAAGCTAGTGCTTGCATGGTTGGATGCATATCCTTCCAGCGTTATTGTCCTCAAACGAATGTCATGAGAACTGAGAAAATCCCGGTGCTTCTTATGCCACCGATTGGTTATACCTTTTTGTCCATGTCCTTTAGCCTAAATAGACATGAAGACTGAGAACAGTTAATGTCTAAAAAAATAGTATAGCTGAATGGTTAGTTCTAGTAAAGTATATCAATGTGCTTGATATCATCACCTCTATATACAAATTCTCCAGACATGGAAAGCATCGCAGCAAGACGATAATCATGTTCAGATCAAAACACCATGTACTGATATGTAAGGTCTTGACAGAATCCAGCACCATTGATAGGGTACCCATGGACAAACTCTTCATTGAGCATAGAACATAATATTAGTACAAAAAGCGTACTCCAAGATTATATAAAACTTATGCGCAGAAATGAAAAATGCAGCTTATGATTACAAAAGTGTTGATGATATAACACTTACGCACACAAATGAAAAATGCAGCTTATGATTACAAAAGTGTTGATGATAATATATGTGACGACCCCGACTTAATCGTGCACTAACCATACACGCAAATGCACACGATCAAGCCTAAGGACTCACTTGAAGATATCACAACACAACTCTAAAACATAAATAAAGCCATACAAGCTTTATATTACAAGCCAGGGCCTCGAGGGCTCGAATACATAGCTCGATGGCATACAAGTGTCAGCGGAAGCATCAGATATCTGGGTACAGATATTACAGAGAAACAAATAGGCCTTTAGAAAGGCGGGGAAAAAGAAAATACTACGATCGAAAGGCGTAGGCCTCCTGCCTAGGACCCTCCGAACCTACTCCTGGTCGTCGGTCGGCTCCTCGTAGTAGTACTCGCCGGGAGGGTAGTAGTAGCCATAGTCATCGACGGGGGCAGCTACCTCAGGGTCTCCGTCATCTGGCGGCGACATATGGATATGGGGAGAAAAAGAAAGTAAAGCAAACGTGAGTACTCGTCTGAAGTACTCAGCAAGCAAGGATCTATACTACATATGCAATATTTTCAAAGGAAGGCTGTATATATGGACTGGGTTGCAGAAATGCCAGAATAGAGGGGAAAGCCTAGTCCAATCGAAGACTAGCATCTTCAATCATCTTCATCGGTCTTGCAGCATTAGAAGAGTGCAGATTAACATAATGTAAAGTAGTAGTAGTATCATCAACCTCGCCCAGAGATTCTTCCTCGACTCCCTGCGAGAAAGCAATCCCAGAGCCATACTATCCAGTTATCATCTCAAGTTCTAGTTGTACCGATCGGGATACAACTTCGAGTGTCCGTTACCGTAGGACAGGCTAACGATAGATTGTTTCTTCCCTGCAGGGGTGCACCAACTTACCCACCACGCTCGCTTAATTCCGGCCGGACACACTTTTCTGGGTCATGCCCGGCCTCGGCTAAGCAACACGCCGCAACCCGACCAAATACTTAACAGAGAGGTCAGCACGCCGAACTAACCTATGCCCCCAGGGGTCTTGGGCCTTCGCCCCGGGAACTCCTGCACGTTACGTTCACGGCCGAGAGCAGACCTAGCAACCCCTTAATACAAGCGCAGTTGCGTAACCAGTCCAACTCGGCGCGCGCCGCTCAATCGCTGACGTCCATTAAGCTTTGGCTGAAGTATACGACGCAGAACGCCCATACTATGCCCACGTGATGGTTAGTGCTATCAGGCCAGAGGCCCCTCAGATCAAATATCCAAACCGTTAGTGGATTAGGAGCGCGCGGTAATGAGCAGAGACTCATGATCGATGTGACCCCGTCGCCCCGTCTCGAGGACCTGCGGCAAGGGCTAGGAATGCCCGGCCAAGCCTCGTATTCATTACTCGGGCACCATCCAGGTCCACCCGACTCCACATCTCTCGCAATTAAGCTCGCGCGGGTACCCTCTCAGGGCCGACCCGTCTTTAGTAACATGGTTCAGTGTAAGTCATAATAGCAATGGTATCCGTGTGTCTAACACCAAGGGGAACCCTGAGGAATCACCCTCGATGGAATTCCACATGATGTTATCGTCAAGGTGAACGAAGGAGGAATAACCCTCGAGGTCCACTCTTGAGGAGTCGCACGACAGTGTCGATTTCGGGGGTGATGTAGGAGGAATCACCCTCGCTGACCACGACCGATTAACTAACCTACAAGATTATCATCAGAAGTGCTGACGAGGTATCACCCTCGGCACTCGACAGTAACCCAGTAGTGTCGAGCAACTAAGGGGAAGTGTCGTGCGGTGCCGGGGCCTGGTCTTCGATCCCGTTGCTCGGGTCTTCTGATCATCCAGCGGGGCAGTCAGGATAAGTGGGGTCTCTGATGGTCTCTACCCAACCTATACTAAACAGTTTAGGATAAGCATGCAGGTAACAATAGCAGGTTACAATAAACAGGCTATGCAGCAGAAATAGGATAACAATAGCAGCAGTAACTTCTAATGCAAGCATAAGAGAGAAGAGAGTGGGCGATATCGGAATGCTCAAAAGGGGGGTGCTTGCCTGGAAGCTCGGCAGCAAGGGTCTGGTCGTCTGGGACGTAGTCGTACTTCGGAGCTGCGTCTGCCTCGGGAGCTACGTCGATGTCGGGGTCTACCGAGAGATAAGAGGGGGAGGAAACAGGTAAACATAATGCAAACAAATGCAACACGGAGCATGCTATGCCTAAGATGCAGTGCAGGGTTGCCTAAAGATATGTCTAAGTCATTTTAGTTATTTTAGGATTAGAGTAGGGTTTATTAACCGGTTCATATGCACTATTCATCTACCGGAATTGGAGGGAAAGTTACGGGTTCTCTTACGTAGGGGGTTCCGACATGGAAACAGACGACACAATCAAATTTGTCTCGTCGTTCTGAGCAATTACTTTCATGTATAAAGTTTTTCGATCTGAGGTACGGTTTATTTTCTACGAATTTCCAAAGATTAAATGATTTTCTGGAATTTCTGGATTTATTAATTCAAATTTAAACAGTAACCGGAAACGCTGGCACCCGGTGCACTGCACCCAGTGTGCACCAGAGAGGCTGACGGTGGGCCTAGTCAACTGCACAGTCAGCAGTTGACTGGGTCAGCGTTGACTGGACAGTGGGTCCAGTGGGACCCGCGTGTCAGTTGTAACATCCCCATGTTACCCCACTCTGGTTAAGCTACTTAACCTGCCATGTCATCATGATCACTCTAATAAAATTTCATTAGAAAATATTTCAACTTCAATTTCAAATTTCAAATGGGAGTCAAATAAATATTTCTTCAAATGGCGAAACTAAAATGTCCATAATGCTGCAATTAATCCTAAGGTAATTATAGAATTGAAACCAACTTCAGATAAATTCCCAGAATGCCCCTGGATATTTACAACAGTAGTCCAGCAGCATTTATCCTGCCTTATTCAATTTACAAAATTACCTAGCCATTTCCAATTGCCCTGAAACATTTTGTGGCTGTGACAAAATTCACAAAGTATTTATGTGGCCTAGTCCTACATTTATGAAAAGTGTTTTGGCAGCCCTAATTATTTCTATACAGCTTCTGTTAATAAATAAAAGGAAAGCAAAAAACAGAATAAAGAAAAGAGGCCACAGGCCACTTACCTGTTACTGGGCCCAGTCGGCCCAGCCCACACCCTCACCTACCCCTCGCTCTGTGTCACCGTCCTCGTGGTGGAGCGCACCTCCGCCTGCCGCAGCTCGCCACTCCGACGAGGCAGGTGGGCGAGGGGATATGCTCTCCCCTGGCCTCCCTCCTCCACTCTCCACTCCCCCTGGACGCCTTGCTCCTCCCCTCTCTCTTTCTCCCCCCAGCGCGCTCGCTCGCCTCTCTCCCCACTCTGCCTTGCTCCACCAAACGGAGTCATTGCCGCCGCCGCACGCCGTTGATCTCGCGCTCCGAAGCCGCCTCGTGCTACCGGAGCTTGCCCAGGAGAACGGCCGCACTCTTCTTCGTCAACTACAACACCGGATCGAGACTGCGGGGCCACATCAAAGCCGTCTGCATCATCTTCTTCCCCGTCGATCGCCGGACCGCCTCGCCATCGATCCGTGCCACCGGACCTCCCCGGCCCGTCCCGAGCTCGCCATCGGCCCTCTTCCTGTGAGCCTCGCCGTTTTCCCCTTCTTCCCCTTCGGATCCATCGCCGTAGGCCGCTGCCTCATCGCGCCCGAGCTCCGGCGAGCTCGCCGACGCCATTGTTGAGCCCGCCGTCGCCTTAGTCCCGCGTAAGCTCAAATGAGCGCACCACCGAGTTCGTGCCATCGCGTAGATGCCCCCTAGTCCACCCATTTATCGTGAGCACGCCCGTGGCTTCGAATCCGTCGACCTCCCATACTGGTCGCCGCCGTTCGTTGTCCCGCCGTCGTTTAGGCCACCCCCAGCTGCCGCCGTTCGCTTCATCGCACGCGCGGTTCTGTGCTCGTCCGAACGAGCCCAACCGCGGCTCGATCCGCCCCCTGTGCGCCATATCCGGCGAGGTCTCGCGCCACGCCGCCGTTTTACTGGTCGCCGGTGCACGCCGGAGTTCAAAACTCCGATGGGCCCCGCGCGTCAGGCCGTTTAGTCACTAACCACCTCGCTAATAGCCATTGACTGCGGGCCCATGTACTGTAGCGTTTAGGATTAGCGAATAATTAACTACTAAATAAATGCCTCGCTGACAGACTGGGCCCACAGACTAATTAGTGTATTTAGATTAGTTTAAAACCCTGTTAGACTAATAGTGACTGACCACTGGGTCCCACTGGACCCAGTTGACTCAGTCAACCTGCTGACTGGGCACCTCCAGTCTATGACAGGTGGGACCCACTGGTCCTGTTGACCAGTCAACTGGTCAAGCCGATCGCTACATGCCAGGGTTGACTTAGTCAACTTGCTGACATCATGTTGATGTCATGCCTGCACAATATTTGTATTTTGGAATTAATTTAAATCTGTTAATTCTAGAATATTATTAAAACTTTGAAAATTCATATAAATTAAACCGTAACTCCGATGAAAATGTTTTCTACATGAAAGTTGCTCAGAAAAACGTGACGAATCCAATTACGCAGACCGTTCATCTGTCACGTGCCCCTAGCATAGCGAACATGCAACCGTCCCCCTCCATTTCATCAGTCCGAAAATGCCTAACTTCGGGAAAACATTCCCGGATGTTTTCCGCCTTCGCCGGTATCGTGTAGCCCTACGTTAGAACACCCCTAGCACTGCTTATTGACATGTCATGCATCTGTGTGCCTTGTATTTACTGTTTCTTCCCCCTCTTCTTCTCCGATAGACCTCGAGACCGCTGCTGATGCCCCTGTGATCGACTACGTCGACGACGACCTTCTCCCTTTTCAGCAGAGCTTCCAGGCAAGCCCCCCCCCCTTGATCACTCCGATATCAGCCATTCCATTCTCTCTCATGCTTGCATTAGATTTTGCTACTGTAATTCATTGCTCCTATTCTGATGCAAAGCCTGCTTTTGTACCTGCTATTGTTACCTACCTGCTTATCCTAAACTGCTTAGTATAGGTTGGTTGGTGATCCATCAGTGACCCCCACCTTGTCCCTGTTGCCCCTGCTTCATCATCGATGACTCGATCAACGTGATCGACGACCAGAGATTGACACATCACTTCACCACCTTAGTTGTACGACTCTGCATAGTTACTATCGAGTGCCGAGGGTGATACCTCGTAACGCACTCCTGATGATAACTCTGTAGTGTAGCTATTCGGTCGTGGTCATCGAGGGTGATTCCTCCTTCACCACTCCCGATACGACTCTGTCGTGCAACCCCTCAAGTGTGAACCTCGAGGGTGATTCCTCCTATGTTCACCTTGATGATTACATCGAGTGGAATCCACCGAGGGTGATTCCTCGGGGTTTCCCCCTTGATGTTTGGACACACGGTTACCTTGACTTTACTTGAGACCTTTGTGAAAGTCAGGCGGGCACGGAGAGCACCCGCAAGATGTTATGGTGGCTGCTGGCTGTTTAGCGGCATCACCCAGGAGGGATGGTAGCTCCGGACTTGTCCCAACAGCCGTCACTTCTTTTAATAATGCACTAATAGGTTTGGGTATTTGTTCTGAGTTGGCCACTGGCCTTTACGCACTAACCACCACGCGGGAATAGTTATGGGCCTCGACGTCGTAGTATCAGCCGAAGCTTTGTCAGACGTCCAGTTCAGCATTGCGGCACGGCTGGGCCGGCACCATCCATGTAGAGGTGGAGCCTGGACCCGCCCTGCTCGCAACGACCTGGAGTGCAACGGGCAATGGGCCCAAGACCCCGGAGTGCTTAGGATGTAGACCGGCGGGGACCTCTCTGCTGAGCCTAGGTCCGAGGCCGGGCATTGACTCAGAAAAGTGTGTCCGGCCAGATAATCAAGCGTGTTGGGTAACGTGGTGCACCCCTGCAGGGAAGTTATCTATTCGAATACCGTGTCCACGGTAATGGACGTTCAGACTTGTATCCTGATCTATTACAACTAGAACTAGTTACTTGAGATATGAGATGGATATGTTGGCTCCGGGATTGCTTTCTCGTAGGGAGTCGAGGAAGGATCTCTTGGCATTAATATTAACATGATTGTTAATTACAATATGCTATTCTTTACTCTTCTACATGCTGCAAGATGCTTGGAGCTGCTTGAAGATGCTAGTCTTCGATAGGCTAGGCCTTCCCCTCTATTCTGGCATTCTACAGTTCAGTCCACAGATACATACCTTCCTTTGATACCAATGCATAATTATTATAGATCTGATGCTTGCGAGTACTTTGGATGAGTACTCACGGTTGCTTTGCTACCCCTTTTCCCCCTTCTTTCTTCTTTCCGGTTGTTGCAACCAGATGGTGGATCCCAGGAGCCAGATGCCACCCCCGACGACTACTACTACTACCCCGACGGAGCCTACTACTACATGGAGATCACCGACGACTAGAAGTAGTTAGGAGGTCGCAGGCAAGAGGCCTTGCCTCTTCGATCGTTGTTGCTTTTGTGTTTGCCTTCTTAAGGCAGTCTTGTTTAACTTATGTCTGTACTCAGATATTGTTGCTTCCGATGACGCTTGTGTCTCGAGCTTTTGTATTCGAGCCCTTTAGACCCCTGGCTTGTAATATGGAGCTTGTATTAGTTCAATTTGTCTCTAGAGTTGTGTTGTGATATCTTCCCATGAGTCCCTGATCTTGATCGTACACATTTGCGTGTATGATTAGTGTACGGTCGAATCGAGGGAGTCACAAGTTGGTATCAGAGCCGACTGCATGTAGGAATCCCCCTTCCACACTCCTTGGCCGAAGTTGAGTCTAGTCTTTGAAAAATTGTTTTACTAACATGGCTGTGTGGCTTACGGGCCCATGTCGCCATTGGGTGGTATTAGGATCTTTTACTTCTCGTCTATACTCTGGGACTCTGATCTCTCTTCTATTCGGGTTAAAGCTTTCACTAACTCTAACATTAGGATCTCGTGATCACATCCACCCGGAGGTTTGTATTATGCCTTTCTTGAATTAAGGGCCAAGTTCTGCTTCACAATATTCACTGACCGTAGCATCCTCTTATCAAGGGCACCTTGCATCGTCACTTGCAAATCCCTCGCTCTAGTGGTTTTCTCCGATGCTGATGTAGCCTTTGCTATGTCTCGTTGTTAAATCCCTTCATCGCGTGCATGCGTGCCACCTAGTATGTCAAGGATGTTTCTCTTGTCCGAACTCATACGAACATCATGTAATTGGCTCTATATATGTATCAGTACGTCTTTAATGACTACTGCTTTGTACATACTGCGCCTTTGCTCATTGTTCTGATTACATCATGAATGACTCCACACACTTGCTCCCCCCTTGATAAACTACCCCTGTTTCATTTAAGCAGGATGGTTAGAACCGCTGGTTGTGGCCGTGGTGGCAACAATCCACCACCGCCCAAATACATGGCCGGAATGTTACAGTAGTTTGAGCCGAATCGCCAGTTCATGAAAGGAGTCATGGCTCGGTTTCCTCGCCCCAGTATGAATCAACAACTAGCCCCAGTGACACTGCAAGACTTTGCACGTCTAAACCCAACCATCTACGGCAACTCAACTCAGCCACTTGATGCTGATGATTGGCTCCATGACATCACTTTCGAGTTGGAGTCTACTGATGTAGCCCCGCCAACTATCTCACCTTCGCGGCATATTATCTGAAGGGTCCCGCTGCTCAATGGTGGGACAGCCACATGCGTTCCTTACCTGTTGGAACCGCCATCATTTGGCTGGAATTTCAATCTGCATTCTGCGGGCCAATGTTGAACCACCATGTTTAGTCACAACGTCCTCGTTGAAATTAAATGGTTGAAAACACATACCGCTTCTATCATTTGCGCCACTAAAATCGTCCATCTACTACATCCACCAAATGAGATAGTAAGCTACCATGCTCATCTTGTTCGAAATGCCGAAGCACAGATTTATTCCTTGTATGCGTGAAACGCTTCTCCTTTTGTGAGAATTGAAAATGCTACATAGAAGTCTGAATTATCTGTCCGGTCTGCGTTCTTGATCAAGTTGAACGTCGCACCCGTCAGAGGACTATCAAATTTCTAAAAGCTCAGTGGTCAAATCCTTCTGAAGATGAAGCCACTTGGGAACTCGAGGATCGTCTTCATGATGAATACCCCGCTTTGTTTCATTCTACCTCCTAAATCTCGAGACGAGATTTCTTGTAGTGGGGGAGATCTCCATGATATTACTCAACAATGTGCATTTGCAATCCAAAGCAAATTCCTCAATTATGCACATCTTCAGGGGGAGTTCTTCTATATCTTGCAATCAAATTCCTCAATATCAATATTTACACTTCATATGTTTATCCCCGTTGAAAACTTAACCTATTTGTCATCAATCACCAAAAAGGGGGAGACTGTAAGTGCATCTAGTGCCCCTTAGTGATTTTGGTGTATTGAAGACTTATAGGTTAAGGGACTAATGTGTTTGTGAGTGTACACATGTCTATAAGTCTATGAGGAGTTTGATATTTATGAAGAAAGTCGACCCCTAAAAATGAATGTCTTCAGTTGAAGACTTTGAAAATGAGGAAATTGGTGTGACCTTGAAGACTTTGATATTGATGCGAGGATTATGAAGCGTGAAGACTTTTGTTTTCGTAGTTTCATTTTCTCTTTCTTGAGTCATAGGAAACACCGTACTGTTAAAGGGGGTCGAGGTAAAACTAAGGAAAAGTTTCCAAGTGATGCTCATCTCCAAGCCTACACATACCCAATCCTTCGAGTGAAGCCATTGGAAATCTCATGCAGTTCAGTCAATTTCTTCAGTGACAGAGATGAAGATCTTCTGTTCTCTGAGGAATTTGTTCTGACTGAGGAGTTAGGAATTCGCCAGTGCGGATTGCCTACAAGTGAGGAACATGATAGCCCTGAGGAATTTGAGAGCTCAAATTTCCGACCGTTGCTGTGCTACGCGCCAGCTGTCCCAAAATATCTTATCCACCTAACGGTCATATCATTGAAGGGCATTTATGTCTTATCATGTCGGGCTGCTCCCCGGCTATAAATAGCCGCCCCCTACAACCACTAGCTGGTGGGCTGCTCCGAGAGAAATTGACACTTGTCATTAAGAGCATCCCATCCTCCGAGGGCTTTGAGTGAAAATCATCAAGTGAGGAAAAACCCAAACCCAAACACCTACAACCCAAAGTGATTGAGCATCACCGAAGAGATTGTTCCTATGTGGAACCGACACTTGTTACCTTTGAGGACTATGCATCCTCCAGACGGTTAGGCGTCATGGTCTAGAGCGTCCAAGAGGAATTGTGGATCGCCGAGTGACCAAGTCTGTGAAGGTTTGGAAGTCACATGTGAAGACTTACCACGAGTGATTGGGCGAGGTCTGTGTGACCTTAGCTCAAGGAGAATACGGTGAGAACTATGTGTCTGGGACTGTGTGTCTTTTGGTTTAAATACCTAGCTGCTCCAACCAGACGTACAACTGTCACAGCAGTTGGAACTGGTCTACCAAATCATTGTCTTCACCGACCTACTGGTTCTGTTTCCTTAACCCTTTCATTTCCTCATTCAAGTGTTGATGAAATTGATCGTTACTGTTTGAAGACTTTGACTCAGTTTCCTCAATCCTATTTCTTCAATCATCTTGGCCTCCGCCTGCTTATCCTGTTACACGCTACCTGTGCTCTGTGTATGTTTCATTTCATCATGATGACTATGTTTCTGTCTTGTTATGCATGCACCTGAGTACTTATTCCGCTGCTTGTAGTTCGTCGCTTAGCAAATTCCTCAAGTTGAATTTCCTCAGTGACGAATTCATAAAAATCGCCTATTCACCCCCACCCCTTCTAGTCGATATAACGCACTTTCAGATCTGGCTAGGGCTTATGAGCGTGTTGATTGGCATTTTCTGAGAGACGTGCATTGGGGCTTTGGGATTTGCACCTTTGTGGATAAATTGGATTATGGCTTGTCTTACATCTGTGAAATTTGTGGTGCATTTTAATGGTCATTTGTTGGAATCTTTTCCCTCTTCTCGTGGTCCGAGGCAAGGTGATCCTATATCGCTACTTATTCTTATTCGCGGCTGAGACCTTATCCTTGTTCTCAATGATGCATGTGCAAGAGGGGTTCTACAGGAGTTTAGATTATCCATGCATGGCCCTGGTATCCCTCACTTGTTGTTTTGTGATGACAACCTCTTGTTTTTCAAGGGGACCATCGATCAAACCTTGACCATCAAGAGTATTTAACCATTTATGAAGAGGGGACTAGTCAGTTATTGAGCCCATATAAGTGCTCCATTATGTTTGGAAAGAGGTGCAGTTTGGAAAATCATGTTTCTACCATGGTTATTTTAAAAAATTAATACAGACGGGTTTGAGGATAAACATCTTGGTTTACTTGTGCTTGAAGGAAGAATGAAGGCTGGTAAGTTTCAATACACAAAGGAGAAAGCTTTGAAATGCTTGCTGGTTAGATTGAAAAATATGCTTCTACTGGCGCTAAAGAAATCCTAATTAAGTCTGTTGTTCAGGCTCCTCCAGTTTACGCCATGAGAATTTTCAAATTTCTGGCTTCTATTTATGAGCAGTTATCACAGATTATCAGGAATTTCTGGTGGAGTGAGGAGGAGTATAGGAGAAAAACACATTGGCTTGTTTGGGACAAACTTACCAGACCTAAAGGTGAGGGCGATATGGGTTTTTGGGACCTCGGCTTATTTAATAGGCATTGTTTGCCAAGCAAGCCTGGGGACTATTGGTAAACCCGGATTCGCTTTGCGCTAAGATTTTGAGAGCAAAGTATTGATACGTCTCCAATGTATCTATAATTTTTGATTGTTCCATGCTATTATATGATCTATTTTGGATGTTTTATATGCATTAATATGCTATTTTATATTATTTTTGGGACTAACTTATTAACCTAGAGCCCAGTGCCAGTTTCTGTTTTTTCCTTGTTTTTGAGTTTTACAGAAAAGGAATATCAAACGGAGTCCAAACGGAATAAAACTTTCGCGATGATTTTTTTTGGACCAGAAGACACACATAGGACTTGGAGAGGAAGGCAGAAGTGTCCTGAGGGCTCCACAAGCCCTCAGGGCGCGCCCTAGGAGGGGCGCCCCTGGCTTGTGGGCCCCACGGGAGTCCTCCAACCCTAATCTTTGGCCTATAAATTCAGAAATATTCCCAAACGACCAGAAGCGTCCACCAAAATACTTTTCCGCCGCCGCAACCTTCTGTACCCGTGAGATCCCATCTTGGGGCCTTTTCCGGCACCCTGCCGGAGAGGGATTCGATCACGGAGGGCTTCTACATCAACTCTATTGCCCTTCCGATGAAGCATGAGTAGTTTACCACAGACCTACGGGTCCATAGCTAGTAGCTAGATGGCTTCTTCTCTCTCTTTGATCTTCAATACAATGTTCTCCTCGATGTTCTTGAAGATCTATCTGATGTAATATTCTTTTGCGGTGTATTTGTTGAGATCCGATGAATTGTGGATTTATGATCAGATTATCTATGAATATTATTTGAATCTTCTCTGAATTCTTATATGCATGATTTGATATCTTTGTATTTCTCTTCGAATTATCGGTTTGATTTGGCCAACTAGATTGGTTCTTCTTGCAATGGGAGAGGTGCTTAGTTTTGGGTTCAATCTTGCGGTGTCCTCACCCAGTGACAAAGTAGGGGTAGCGAGGCACGTATTTTATTGTTCCATCAAGGGTAAAAAGATGGAGTTTTCATCATATTGCTTGAGTTTATCCCTCTACATCATGTCATCTTACTTAAGGCGTTACTCCGTTCTTTTGAACTTAATACTCTAGATGCATGCTGCATAGCGGTCGATGTGTGGAGTAATAGTAGTAGATGCAGGTAGGAGTCGGTCTACTTGACACGGACGTGATGCCTATATTCATAATCATTGCCTTGGATATCGTCGTAACTTTGCGTTTTTCTATCAATTGCTCGACAGAAATTTGTTCACCCACCGTATTATTTTCTTTCAAGAGAGAAGCCTCTAGTGAAACCTATGGCCCCCGGGTCTATTTTCCATCATATATTTTCAGATCTATAAACCAAAAGAAAACCAAAAATACCTTGCTGCAATTTATTTGTTTTTATTTTGTTTTACGTTTTAGTAATCTTTCATATCTATCTCTATCAGATCTCATCCTTGCAAGTGACTGTGAAGGGATTGACAACCCCTTTATCGCGCTGGGTGCAAGTGTTTGATTGTTTGTGCAGGTGCATAGATTGGAGACTTGCTTGTACCTCCTACTGGATTGATACCTTGGTTCTCAAACTGAGGGAAATACTTATCTCTACTTTGCTGCATCACCCTTTCCTCTTCAAGGGAAAAACCAGCGCAAGCTCAAGAAGTAGCAGGAAGAATTTCTGGCACCGTTGCTGGGGAGGTTCTACATCAAGCCTACCAAGTACCCACCATAAACTCTCATCTCTTGCATTACATTATTTGCGATTTGCCTCTCATTTTCCTCCCCCCCACTTCTAAAACGATTTCAGAAAAACACAAAAAGATTTGCCTTTTTATTCGCCCTTTTTTTCGTTCATCTTTTCGTTTGCCTTTATGTCTTACTTGGCTTGTTTGCTTGTTTGGTTGGTATAATTG
Organism: Thinopyrum elongatum; assembly: GCA_011799875.1. Taxonomy (NCBI): domain Eukaryota; kingdom Viridiplantae; phylum Streptophyta; class Magnoliopsida; order Poales; family Poaceae; genus Thinopyrum; species Thinopyrum elongatum. Next base: position 616,015,793 of record CM022298.1, read on the forward strand.
TGTGTTTATTGAAATTCAGAAACAAAAAGGTTTATGGATCCACTTAAAGTTTTCTACTTGGATCATCTTTGATCCATATGTGCTCGTGCTGAAACCCCAACTAGTTTAGTTGAGGGAAAATCTTTAGATGAGCATGCTCATTTTGTGCGTCACCGTTTGTCTGAAAAAGGGAGCCTCTTATGGAATCAAATAAATTGTTTGCTATGTTATGCTTGGAATCTTTGTGAACTTTGTGATTTTACTTGTTGCTCTAAGAACCCTAAAAAACACCTTCCCTACCTATGTGAGTTTAATGATAATGAAATCTTATCTTCTTATGAAAAGGGTGTTTATAGTTACTATGATATCGAAAAAATTGAAGAATTTATTGCTTTTAAGGCTACTTATGAAGTTGCTTCTTTGATTGAACAGTATGATATTACTCTCTACAAATCTGAAAAATTTGACATACTTAAATATTGCTACGAAAACTATGCTCATAATGCCTATGTTAAGGAATTTATTGAGAGAATGACCGTTGATTTGGAAGAAAATAACGATATGCATGAATTTATAGATAATTATGGTTCCGATGATTTGGTTGAGATATCCTCCCTTGATGAACATGATGCTTGCTATTTTTATGGCCATGATGCCAATATTAATTATGCTTATGAAGATGAACTTGCTATAGTTCCTTATTTTAAACAGGAAATTATTGCTATTGCACCCATACTTGATAGCTCCTTGAAAGAAAATCATGATTGCAATGATGTTATTATAAATTCTATTAAAGTCAATTGTGCTAATAATATGCAAAACCCCAAGCTTGGGGATGCTAGTTTTGCTATGTCCACTACTTATTGCAATGATCATGATTGGGGTGATAATGCTTCTTATGATCTTGAAAATTTATTTAAGCCTCATGATAAATATGTTTGCAATAATATTGAAAGTGGGTTTGGAAGAGTGTCAACTCTAGGAAATAATGATCCCACCACTTTGGAGTTTGATCAATCTTATGAATTTTTTGATAAAAGTGGGCTTGGAGAAGTAATGACTTTATTCTATGTTAATCCCACAATTTTGGAAGAGTGTCAATTTTGCATGCATGAGGATCATGTAGAGAATAGGTTATGTGATAGCTATATTGTTGAATTTGATTATGATCCTACATGTAATTATTATGAGAGAGAAAAATATGGTTGTGGAAATTTTCATGTTACTAAATTACCTCTCGTTATGTTGAGATTGCTATTGTTTCTTTCTTCTTCCTTGCATATGCTATTTTGCTTGTCTTGATAAATCTTTTCCCTATAAGATGCCTATGCATAGGAAGTATGTTAGACTTAAAGTTGTTTTTCACATGCTATATGATGCTCTCTTCGTGTTTCAATTGCTATCTTTCATGTGAGCATCATTAAAATTATCAATGCCTAGCTAAAAGGCTTTAAAGAAAAGCGCTTGTTGGGAGACAACCCAATATTTTTATTTTCTGTTTTTATGAAATTGCACATTATTACCTCTGTAGTAATTGTGCTTTGGTGTTTTAATTAGTGTTCGAGCCAAGTAAAGCCTTTGGGATACTTTGGTATATCGTTGATTTGATCTTGCTGAAAAACAGAAACTTTTGCGTCCAGTAAAAGAATTGTTTAAATTCACTAGAGCGTGATAAAATCCTGAAATTTTTACAAAATATTTATATACAAATTTCTTCTGTTGTACTAATTTTTCAGTATTTTTGGAGTTACATAAGTATACAAAGTTTACAGATTTCTACAGACTGTTCTCTTTTTGACAGATTCTGTTTTCTATGTGTTGGTTGCTTATTTTGATGATTCTATGGGTAGTATCGGGGGGTATGAACCATGGAAAAGTTGGAATACAGTAGATATTACACCAATATAAATAAAGAATGAGTTCACAACAGTACCAAAAAGTGGTGATTTATTTTCTTATACTAACGGATCTCATAAGTTTACTGTTGAGTTTTGTGTTGTGAAGTTTTCAAGTTTTGGGTAGAGATTTGATGGACTATGGAATAAGGAGTGGCAAGAGCCCAAGCTTGTGGATGCCCAAGGAACCCCAAGGTAATATTCAAGGAAAACCAAGCACCTAAGGTTGGGGATGCCCCGTATGGCATCCCCTCTTTCGTCTTCAATCCATCGGTAAATTTACTTGAGGCTATATTTTTATTCACCACATGATATGTGTTTTGCTTGGAGCGTCTTGTATGATATGAGTCTTTGCTTTTTAGTTTGCCACAATCATCCTTTCTGTACACACTGATATGTCTCCAACGTATCAACAATTTATGAAGTATTCATGCCATTATATTATCATTCTTGGATGTTTTACAATCATTTTATAGCAACTTTATATCATTTTTTGGGACTAACCTATTGACATAGTGCCCAGTGCCAGTTGTTGTTTTTTGCTTGTTTTTTACATCGCAGAAAATCAATACCAAACGGAGTCCAAACGCAGTGAAACTTTTTGGAGATTTTTTCTGGACCAGAAGACACCCGGTGGGCCAAAGAAGTACCATAGGGGAGCTCCGAGGAGAGCACAACCCATCAGGGTGTGCCCAGGTGGGTTGTGCCCACCTCGGTGGCCTCCTGCACCGCCTCTTCGCCCTATAAATTCTCAAATATTCCAAAAACCCTCGGGGTAACCCCAGATCAGAAGTTCCACCGTCGCAAGCCTCTGTAGCCACGAAAAACCAATCTAGACCCCGTTCCGGCACCCTGCCGGAGGGGGGGATCATCAACGGTGGCCATCTTCATCACCCCGGCGGCCACCATGATGAGGAGGGAGTAGTCCACCCTCGGGGCTGAGGGTTTGTACCAGTAGCTATGTGTTTAATCTCTCTCTCTCTCTCTCTCTCGTGTTCTTGAGATGGCACGATCTTGATGTATCGCGGGCTTTGTTAATATAGTTGGATCATATGGTGTTTTCCCCTCTCTATCTTGTTGTGATGAATTGAGTTTTCCCTTTGAGATTTCATTTTATCGGATTGAATACTTTTATGGATTTGAGAGCACTTGATCTATGTCTTGGCACTCAACTCGCGGATTCCCGAGGTGACATTGGGGTAATCTATGCATAGGGGTTGATGCACGTTTTCGTCCTTGTTTCTCCGGTAGAAATCTTGGGGCACTCTTTGAGGTTCTTTGTGTTGGATTGTGTATTATGAATCTGAAATTGTTTGATGCATATCGCATAATCAACTCACGGATACTCGCGGTGACATTGGAGTATCTAGGTGACATTAGAGTTGGTTGATGTGTATCATATGGTGTTATTTTAGTACGAACTCTTGATTAGATCGATCGGAAAGAATAGCTTGGTGTTATTTTAGTACGAACTCTAGGATAGATTGATCGGAAAGAATAGCTTTGAGGTGGTTTCGTACCCTACAAACAATTTTTTCTTATGTTCTCCGCTAGATAAGAACTTTGGAGTGATTCTTCGTTGCACGTTGAGGGATGGTTATATGATCCAATTAGATTAGCATTGTTGAGAGATTGCACTAGCGAAAGTACGGACCCTAGGCCTCATTTTCAAGCATTGCAATACCGTTTGTGCTCCGTTTTATCAATTGCTACCTTGCTGTTTTTTATTGTTCCTATTACAAAAATCAATATCTACTATCATTACTACACTTGTATCACCATCTCTTCGCCGAACTAGTGCACCTATACAATTTACCATTGTATTTGGTGTGTTGGGGACACAAGTGACTTTTTATTATTTGGTTGCAGGGTTGTTTGAGAGAGACCATCTTCATCCTACACCTCCCACAGATTGATAAACCTTAGGTCATCCACTTGAGGGAAATTTGCTACTGTCCTACAAAACTCTGCGCTTGGAGGCCCAACACGAGTCTACAAGAACAAGTTGTGTAGTAGACATCACACACCTTTTGAGAGGGACACGCATGAATCGTGAATTTATTAGAATACTCTATGTGCTTCACTTATATCTTTTGAGCTAGGCAATTTGCTCTAATGCTTCACTTATATCTTTTTAGAGCATGGCGGTGGCTTTATTTTATAGAAATTGTTGAACTCTCATGCTTCACTTATATTATTTTGAGAGTCTCTAAACAACATGGTAATTTGCTTAGGTTATGAATTTAGTCCTAATATGATGGGCATCCAAGAGGGATATAATAAAAACTTTCATATAAAGAGCGTTGAATACTATGAGAAGTTTGATTCCTTGCATTTGTTTTGAGATATAAAGATGGTGATATTAGAGTCATGCTAGTGAGTAATTGTGGATTGGTAGAAATACTTGTGTTAAAGTTTGTGATTCTCGTAGCATGCACGTATGGTGAACCGTTATGTGATGAAGTCGGAGCATGATTTATTTATTGATTGTCTTCCTTATGAGTGGCGGTCGGGGACGAGCGATGGTCTTTTCCTACCAATCTATCCCCCTTGGAGCATGCGTGTAATACTTTGTTTCGATGGCTAATAGAATTTTACAATAAGTATGTGAGTTCTTTATGACTAATGTTGAGTCCATGGATTATACGCACTCTCACCCTTCCACCATTGCTAGCTTCTGTAGTACCGCACAATTTTCGCCGGTGCATTAAACCCACCATATACCTTCCTCAAAACAGCCACCATACCTACCTATTATGGCATTTCCATAGCCATTCCGAGATATATTGCCATGCAACTTCCACCGTTCTGTTTATTATGACACGCTCCATCATTGTCATATTGTTTTGCATGATCATGTAGTTGATATAGTATTTGTGGCAAGGCCACCGTTCATATTTTTTATACATGTCACTCTTGATCATTGCACATACCCCTTTTATCGTGTTGGGTGCAAGTGTTTGATTGTTTGTGCAGGTGCATAGATTGGAGACTTGCTTGTACCTCCTACTGGATTGATACCTTGGTTCTCAAACTGAGGGAAATACTTATCTCTACTTTGCTGCATCACCCTTTCCTCTTCAAGGGAAAAACCAACGCAAGCTCAAGAAGTAGCAAGTATTACCCTCATGTTCATCTTCTTGATACGGTTTTTCCTCAGTTCACTTAGGTGACCTAGCAAGGTATTATCCATGGACTTGATTTTCTTAAAAAGGGTTGTCATTTGGAGGGTCTATATGGGTCTAATATAAATATCTGGAGAGATAATTGGTTCCCTAGGAATTCCGGTCTAACCTTTTTTTGCTAGAAAGAATAGAACTAGACTTAAATGGGTGTCGTACCTTTTTCTTGAGTGAGAGGAGAAGATGGGATGAGGATTTGGTTAGACACATTTTCACTCGTATGATACAGAAGAGATATTGAGGTTATGTATTCAAACCATTGGTGATGGGGATTTTGTTGCTTGGCATTTCGAGAAGAATGAATTGTTTTCTGTTAAAAGTGTGTACAAGCTGGCGCAGAATCTTAAGAAGCATAAGGAAGTGGTGGGAGATTCTAGTAACACAACCAATGGAGATATGAGGATTTGGGATGCCATTTGGAAGGCTAGCGTTCCCCAAAAGATCAGAATTTTTGCTTGGTGAGCCGCCTCTAATAGTCTGGTTGTTTAGGTTAATAGAGTAAAGCACCATCAGACTACTTCAGGTATGTGCTCTATGTGTGGTACGGACGAGAAAAGTACTTTTCATGCTCTTGTGACATGTCCCAAGGCTCATGCGTTGCGGATGGCTAGGAGAGAAGTTTGGAACTTTCCAGGGGAATGGTTCTTTACTTCTTATATATGGGTAGGATTGGTTGCTTATTATGTTATCAGCTGAGTTCGACCATTGTGTGGACAAATTTTATTTACCTTCTGGAGGGCTTGTCATTTAAGAAATGACTTATTTTTTTGTGAGGTATTCAAATCCATATCGATCTCTGTTAATTTTGTGGAGAACTGTCCTCATTTGTGTCTTGCCATTTTGTTAATCAAATGGGCTCTAGTAAAATTATTAAGGGGAAAGGAGACATGGATGGACCGAGGTCTATCTCTATTGGTGAGAAGAGGCATTATGCTTGGTAGGCCCTAAGCTCTGATTATATAAAGATCAATGTCGACGCAAGTTTTGTGGAGTGTATAAATGATGCTAGCGTGGGGGTCATCGCCAGAAATTCCTCAGGCGATGTCATTATCTCTTCTTGGGACTTTATTTGGATTTGTTCTAGTGCGGAAGTAGAGCTTATATTGGTATTACCCTTCACAAACCCATTATTTTGAAAATTGATTGCTCTTTTGTTGTCTCTTTTCTTGGTGTTAATACTTTTGACGGGTTTAGTCTAGTTGATTGAAAAAAGAAGCAACTACAATGATTGGGTTTCTTTGGGATTTTAAGATTTCCATAGTAAGTCATCATGCTAATGTGGTGGCGCTATACCTGGCCATCCGTCGTGCTGGGCCGGGCCTAACAAAGCTCGAAGCAGAAAACCTAGGCCCAGGCCTGGCCTGGGCCGGCTGTCAGGCCCAAGCCCGGCCTGTTAGTGAAAAATCCAGCCGAGCCTCGAGCCTCCTGGCCGGGCCACTTCCCTAAAATGCAAATATGGCAGGTCTAGGCCCGACCGGGCCCAACCTTTAGGCTCAAAACCTAGGCCCAGGCCCGGCCCGCGGGCAAGATCAGGCCGGGTCAGTCCATATTTCTTCCCCCCACACACTCTTGATTTTGGGGTGCCCGGACAGTCCAGACGGTTGAATTTTGGGAGTCTACTGGGTGCTCGTTTGATGTTCGAGAACGCTCGGGCGTAGGAGACAGAAATGTGTTCTCACCTTGAAGATGACCTTAATTATTTATTTAATTTATTTATATGCATTGTAGCACGTAGCAACGCACGGGCATTCTACTAGTCAGAGTTAACGTGGCAAAATTCAGTCTAAAAATGTCCAGTTCCCCTTTATGGAAGTCTTCAAACATCCTAAATAGGTCATGCATGCTTGATTAGCTCCCAGAAAATGTTGGTAGAAAAAGAAAGGGATCCCATCAGGCCTGGGGCTCTATCAAGGTAGGATTCAAAAATAACTTTCTTAATTTCTTCCTCCAAAACAGGGCCAGGAGCAGGCGGGCAGCTCATTCTCTGCCCAAGTGATGAGCAGAGAGTAAATGTGACAGTTCATGGGCAGGCAGGTGGCTAAAAGTAGAGAAGGTAGGAAAATAAGGTAGTGGGATATAAAAAAAGATGTGGAATGGCTGAAAGGATACAGAAAAATAAAAGGAAAAAACTTGATGATGTGGCAGATTTGTTGAGGTGGATGGCTGCATGATGATTGCTAATATGGATAGCTTGCATGTCAAGAGAAATAAGGTAATGGGGGACTCCTATTTAGATATACTCCCTCCGTTTGAACTAAAACCACGACGAGTAAATCGGAATGGAGGGAGTAGTAGGGACACATGAATGCCTTCATCAGTTTCATGTGTACTCAGTGGCTGCACTTCTGGCCAGGAGAGAAGTGATGAGCAGAGAGTAAATGTGACAGTTCATGGGCGGGCCGGTGGCTAAAAGTAGAGAAGGTAGGAAAATAAAGTAGTCGGATATAAAAAAAGATGTGGAATGGCTGAAAGGATACAGAAAAATAAAAGGAAAAAACTTGATGACGTAGCAGATTTGTTGAGGTCGATGGCTGCATGATGATTGCTAGTGTGGATAGCTTGCATGTCAAGAGAAATAAGGTAGTGGGAGACTCCTATTTAAATATAGTATGAATACCTTCGTCAGTTTCATGTGTACTCAGTGGCTGCACTTCTGGCCGGGAGACAAGTGATGAGCAGAGAGTAAATGTGACAATTCATGGGCGGGCTGGTGGCTAAAAGTAGAGAACGTAGAAAAATAAGGTAGTGTGATATAAAAAAAAGATGTGGAATGGCTGAAAGGATACAGAAAAATAAAAGGAAAAAACTTGATGACATGGCAGATTTGTTGAGATGGATGGCTGCTTGATGATTGCTGATGTAAATAGCTTGCATGTCAAGAGAAATAAGGTAGTGGGGGCTCCTATTTAGATATAGTAGATTAGAGTTAATCGTGGCAAAATTCAGTCTATAAATGTCCAGTTCCCCTTTATGGAAGTCTTCAAACATCCTAAATAGGTCATGCATGCTTGATTAGCTCCCAGAAAATGTTAGTAGAAAAAGAAAGGGATCCATCAGGACTCTATCAACATAGGATTCAAAAATAACTTTCTTAATTTCTTCCTCCAAAACGGGGTCAGGAGCACGGTTTTGGATTTCATCCGGAATTCGCCCTTTTCGCCAGGGCCCGGTACGAATATAGCCCGGTTGAATATTTCGGCCTTTGTAGAACTTCCAGCCCAGCCCAAAGTAGCCCACGCACCTCTCTTTGGTATAAAAACTCAATTGAACCAGCCCCAACCCTAGTTTCACGTTTCCTCTCTTCGTTTCCTTCTGCGGCGGCTGTAGTCAACACAACCTCCTCCTCCTCCAACACGGTAACACCCCACCTGGCCAAGGCTCAAGCACTCCTCCTTCCCATGGAGGTTGTAGAGCGCGGCCGTGACAGCGCTCGTGCATGAGGTGACCCTGTCGACGGCGGCCGTGGATCGAGGCCACATGAGGTCAAGGCTGCACTTTGGCGTCGACTGAGCCGGCGGCGGCGCCAACAACATCGAGCGTGGCCACAATTTCTGTGATATAGTCTTGCTCTACCTATTTTCAATAGGATTGACAAATTTCGGTCATTATCGTTCAAATTTCTGCCATTTTTCGTTCCAAATTTCAAATTTTGGTTTATTCTTTTCGTCCGGAATTCTCCTAAAAATTTCCGAAATGACGAATTTCGCCCATTTCGCTAAGGTCAGGTAAAAAGCAAATCCAAAATCTTGGCTAGGAGCAGGCGAGCAGCTCATTCTCTGCCTAAGAGACTTTTTCATCTTTTCTTAATTTCTTACTATATTTTATTATTTCTCCACTGCGCGTCGGCCCAGTGGCTTGCGCTTCCTCGTCTTCCCCTTCCCCCGCTCGTCCCTGTCCCCTGCATTTGCATTTGCTCCCCGCCGTTTGAGTTGCATCGGGGTTTTTCCATGGACCCGGCACCCGGAGGTCCAGCCGACCTCATCAGCGTCCTCCCGGAGGATCTGCTACTGGAGATCCTCGAGCGTCTTGGCTCCGCCCGCGCCGCCGCGGGCACCAGCCTCCTCTCCCGCCGGTGGCGCGGCCTCTGGACCCGGCTCCCCAGCCTCACCCTCAGCCTCCACGACCTCCCGTTCGGCTCGATCCAGGCCGCGCTCCACCGCGCCGCCGCTCGTCGACGCCCCGGTGTGTACATCTACCACCTCAACATCCGCGTCGCCGGCCAGGCCGGCACGATCGGCGCCGGGAGGTTCTCCTCGCTGCTCCGGGACGCCGCGAGTCTCTCGCCGGTGGAGCTGCGCCTCACTCTCCCGCGGAACCTGCAAGTCTCCTGCATGGAGGTGACACTGCCCAGCTTCCACCGCGCCACCTCCATGGATCTGCGCGCGCGGGCACTCCACTTAACCGTGTTCGCAAAGCCATATGCGGCGATCAATGGCTGCTATGTCCCGTTCCGCTCGCTGGAGAGACTCTCCCTCTCGGGATGCCACATCGATCTGGCCACCTTCATCCCGTTCTGCCCGCGCCTGCGCGTGCTCCAGCTGAACACCACCGGTCTGATAGACATGAGCAACATTGCGGTCCACTCAGTGTCGCTGGAGGAGCTCGTCGTGGAGCACGGGAACAGATGGACCGGCCGTACCCATATCAGCGTCGACTCCCCTGTGCTTAAGCAATTGACAGCGACCTTCCATGCCTGCGGCAACATCGGGGTGTCCATCTTGGCACCAATGGCGGAGAAGGTCTGGTGGCGGTGCTCGTATGCCAAGCCGATTTACCGGCTTGGTCTTTGGGGCCTCTCAGAGGTGGGCTTGAACGCCGAAGAGACACACTCCGGGAGAGACGCCTGTGTGCAGCTCCCTAGCGTCCATGTCCTGTCCCTACACATATCTCCGGTCCAGGTATATATGTCTCCTGTCCTGCTTGTTCAATTTAGGGCGAGACTGAGCTTATCCAGGATGTCTTGTCGAACTGTTTGTTGTTGCAGGATTCAGTTAGCTTTCCAAATGCAGATCTCAGCTTTTTTGCGGCAGAGATCGATAAACATATGGTTACCACCTTCTCTTGTCTGGACCTACATCTCAGCACCAAGGGGCACCTGTTTGGAGCTCTTGTGCTGCATCTCCTTGGGATGCATCGGATTCGTACAGCTTTACGGAACCTTAAGATTGTCCTGCTAAGATCAGAGGTAATTTATCGTACGTTGTGCTTATGCATTTGCAATATATGCAGTACATGTTCAGCCAATAAGTTCGAGGTACTTTTCTTTTTGAGAGGTTCAAGGTACATTTTTTAATTTCTTTCTGTAATTCACATTCGTTTAGGTGAAAGATGCATGCCCAGTAAATTGTCTCTGTGATGAGCCTAAGAACTGGAGAACAGAAACTATGACCTTGGCTGATCTTGAAAACATGGAAATTGAAGGCGTCGGCGGGGAAGATCACGAGTTTGATTTCTTGAAAGTGATATTAGGATGTGCTCCAATGCTTAAAACAGTGACTGTGAGGCTGTCAGATGGTGTCACTCCAAGTGTCGATTGGTGCACAAAAATAAACAACATCTTCATGGCATATCCTTCCGTCGAATGCAATGGTGATCTGGTAAGCAGGTATGATGCATGGTTAGCATACTCAATAGTTGCAAAAGGTTGTTTTATGGTCGTACAATTTATCAGTCTAAACTCACCATTTAGCCCTGCACCTTTGTTTTGATCTTAAAGTAAAGTAGAAATGTGTCAATGACATGGTAACATCTGTTCAAGTCTGACTTAGTTTTAGCTTGGTTCTGCCCTCTTTGCTGAAAAATCGATACTGTGATGGTCCGCATGCTTCAGCAATGTTCTTTGTTTTTTATGCTAGGTTCAGTTTCCCTTTAACGCAGGCCAAGGGCACTAAAACCCCTTTATTTTATATACAAGTTGTCCATACCATCAACTTCGGTCTACACGATATACATCTCAGAAGCAAAACTGTTTTTCTTATCAGATGCTATACAATTTTTCTTATCAGATGCTATACTGTTTTTCTACTCCACCGAAGTCTGGTTGTGCCTGCTCTCCAATAGTTGGCTGAATATGCTCAGATTTTTCTTTGTGAACCTTTTAGTACATTATGCCATCTTCCTTAAATTTGTCACCCTGTTGTTTTCTGCATTCTCCATGTACTTACAAGGACAGATTTCATATTTGTATGTGACTGAAACTGATCTTGTTTTACCTCCTCTGCCTGCAGGGCCAAAGCTGTGTGTTGACATGATTGTCTGCGGATTCAGGGTGCTCATTAACAAGATCATCCTCTCCGACGCCGACCAACTCCTATCTGTTTCAGGATCTTGCTTAATGGCTTCAATCTATCTGTTTCATTTTACCACTGTAGTGGAGCTACAGGCTCGAAGTGGTGCAGTCTCTGATGTAATTCCTAGCATGGTTTCTATGGCCTTCAGATGTGGTACTGACTCCTTTTGGTTGGCTGGCCTGAATATTAGATTTTTAAGTACTCGAAGTGATTTCATGCCTCGAAGCCTTGAAGGAACCCCTTCTGCAATATTTATCTTAAGCCACATATATGTTCAACGTGCACCCGTTTCAAATACATTTGCTTCTCCTAGCATTCACAGAGCAAAAGTTATTTTTACGGCTCCTAGGATCAGGCAGTATTCGAATAACCCAGTGTTGAAGAAAAAATAATCAAAATGTTTATTGAGCTCCCAAAAAAATCTAAAACGTTTGCAACTGGTAGGGTTAATAAATTATTGTACTGTATAAGTTTGTTTAGAAGAAAAATGATTTTCATTTGGGCCTTTGTGTTGAAAAAGAAAGAACGATGGTTGATATAGGACACTCCACTGGTCTGAATTGGTTGGTTTTTAACATAATATAACAAAGAAGTATATATTTCAATGGAATTTTGCAGTACAATAATTGGCGATTGGGTTTACTGCAATACCAAAAAAATCATTATTTACAAGTGTAAAATTTATAAGCTACTGGTATTAACAGTCAGTCCATGCACGATGAGTAGCACATGGTTTAGATAGTTATTGGTATTTACCCAGGCATATAATCGATCAGTTACAATGAAGGAGGTGACAAGTCATCAAAGTATCCAAAAGGAGTTCAAGATGAAATTTCCCCTGTTTTCGAGGATCTGCTAGCTTCTCCATGTCCTCGCTTGACAGGCCGCGCTTGCACCAGCACCAACTTCACATCGTGCACTGATTTCAGCTTGTGGTGCCACATAAGGAGACACCTCACCGACTTCACCTTCTGCGATGTCGCAATTGGCTCGCTCCAAGTGGCGATTGGGTTGCTCCTTGCCCCTACTTGGCATACATATGCATCCCTAGAAAAAAAGACGCGTAACAAGAGTCAAGAGTATAACCTTAGAAACAAGATTCCATTATTGGCTCCACTTATAAGTCGTGAGATCATGGTTCCGCATAGAGAACTCTCTCACTTTACCATTCACAAAATTAAGCATTGGTGCAAAGTCATCCGGTAGGTCTTGTATCTGCACCCAAATATCTATATGGTTCAAAGCAATTGTGGTGGATTTTGTGAACTCATCCTATGGCACAAGAATGACAACAAATCCCCTATTGGTCTGAAGTCCTCCTTTCATGACTTCCTCCCAGTTCCCTAGGCAAGACAATTGCATTTTGTGTAGATTTTCATCCCAGGACCTCATTGTCAGTTGGAGTGAGAGCCCATGCCAATATCATGTTTTTATATAATCATAATTTACTATGCTCTTTATCTATGTTTACTCGTGCAATAATTAGCCAACGAGTTGCTTCTGTCGGTGATGATTCTTCCTACTCGAAAATAACATCATCAAGGTCCTCCTCAGCCAAGCCAAGTACCCGCATCATCGCTTCCAAATCATCCTGATCTTTCGTACTGAGTTCGATGGTTCTATCGCCATGATTCCGATCCCGAGAACAAAACGCGGGGAAACCCTAACTCGTGACAACCACACGACCCTAAACCTAGGCCGGACAACACTGCAAGAGTGCCCCTTGTTCGGCCCGAGTGAAGGGACAACTGTGGGATTGGAGGAGGGAGACTCAACGCACCGTTGATGAAGGGCGCCGAGAGGATATGGATCCTAGCGAGAGGGGAAACTGGAATAGTGGAATTGTTCTTAGCACCTCCGAGAGTTGCGTTGTCAGGAAGATTGATAGAGAGTGCAATGTAGGGCACAGGCTTTGGGAGTCCACGCCAGAAAATTCGGAGATTCTTTCCTTTTGGCAAGTGTGTCGACTAGTATTCTTCATGTACACGCTTCGTATCGACATATAAGACGTTTTGCTAGACTTAAATATTTTGGTACAGAGGTAGTATTTGGCTAGGGTTTCCGCTGCCTCCCGCTGCGTAGCCGTCGGTCTACCTCGTCTTCTGTGGCCTTAGGGTCATAGAGGCGTGGTGGATTCCGGTCCTTGCCGCGGGGGGGGGGGGGGGGCCCGTTTTAGGTATTCTTTGGGAGTTTTTTTATAGGTTTGTATCCTGCTTAGGAAGGCGAGGTGGAATAAGGTTCTTCCCGCCTAGTCCCCGTCCGGTGTTGCTTCTAGCGTCATCGGTGAGAGTGTGAAGGTTTGTCCGCGTTTGTCTTCAGTGGATCCAATTGCTATTCTGATCTATGCTTCTCTTCGTTCGTATATGTTTGTGTGTCTATAAGTTGGATCCTTCTGATCTATGTTTCTCTTCATCTGCGGCGATTGCTATTCTGGTGCACTGGTTCTCTGGGGCCTTAGCACGACGACTTGCCAACTGTCTACTACAACAAGGTTTGCCCCGCTCCGGTGATGGAGGGGCGATGACGGCATCATGCCTTCAGCTCGCTCCAGTGCTTGTGGTCGTTGCCAGGTGGTCTAGGGACCTGGATGTAATTTTTATTTTTGGTGTTCTTTGTACTACCTCGACAGTTGATGAATAGATTGAAAGTTTTTTCCGAAAAAATAAAATAACAATACCTCTTATACCTGTTAAAAAAGGCTCTCTGTTTTCACTAAAAATGAATTTCCTCGAACATTTCCACCCCTTCATAACCCCTTCGCCAACTAAAAAAAAAAAAAAAAAGATAACCCCTTCGGCTTGGTGTGGAACAGGCAGCGCCGCCGCTGAAGCACCAGCCAGAATCGCCGCCAGAATCGCCTGGACGGCCGCGGCCTCCCTGTGCTGCCGCCTCGTCCGCGCGCCCCCCGTCCGTCGCCGCGCTCGGCGCCGGACCTTGTGCTCCGCCGCGCGGAGCACCGACGCGGTGGACAGGGAGTACGCGGACCTCAATCTCCGCCCCCTCTACCCCAATGTCCGCCCCAACCCCACCCATCCTCCCCGTCTTCAACCTCCGTCTCCTTTTCGAAATAGCGTTCCAGCTTGACCACCCACCAATCTGTTTTGTTGTATGCAGCGGGGCCATCACCTTCGCATCCGGCAGCACGTGAATCCGCTCAGCGCCTTGTTTGTCGTAAGCCCGTACCACAATCTTCAAGATCCATACGGCGAACACCGGCCCGGCCTCGTCTCCTTCCGTCGATTCTTACTCTGCTCTACCTGTAGGAGCCCACAGAGCCGCCTGAATGGACGGAGGTGTTCGAGGATCCCCTGCTGCCCCTCATGGTCGACATCGGCTGCGGTGGGCACATGTCTCCTTCCATTCCATTTCCATTGTGGTGATATATTTCCTTTAGCTTCAGCTATCAGGGGATTTTTCTATGTGCAGGGAGTGGGAGATTCTTGGTTTGGTTAGCAAAGAACTCCGGTGAAAGGCGGAATTACCTCGGACTGGAAATCCGGCAGAAGGTTCTTGTGCTTCTACGGTTTAATCATGGTTCTCAAAGTGTGATTTTTGGTATGGTCATAATGCTCTGCTTGTTTTGTTTCTCTAGTTGGTCGAGCGGACACAGTTCTGGGTTACAGAATTGGGGCTTAGAAATGTGTAAGATATACCTCAGATCTTTCTCACATGTGAACATTTGAGGGCTTCATGCTATCAGAGCAATTTAACAGTACTTGAAATTGCTCCCTTGGCACAGTTACTTTATGTTTGCAAATGCAACGGTGTCTTTCGAACAAATTGTGTCGTCATACCCTGGTCCCCTATCACTTGTTTCAGTACTGGTGAGTATACCTGAGCATAATCCCCTAAGTGTTCTAAGTTATACTACGATATGTCCTTGTGCTTATGCTGGTTTACTTTTTTGTTTTAGTTGATGTTTTGGAATTGGCAGCTGAGTTGCAATCATCTTTTCTGCAGTGTCCTGATCCTCACTTTAAGAAAAGGCATCACAAGAGAAGAGTTCTACAGACACCATTGGTGGATTCAATCACAAAGAACCTTTGTCTGGGTGGGCGGGTATGACAATTGTCTACGATTTTCATGCAAAGTATTATCTGTCAAACTAACAATCTGCATGCGGTCAGGGTCCTTCTGTATGCATCATATTTGTCCGATGACTGTTTAACTTTGGCCAGTCACTGTTTTGTTAGTTCTAGCTGTATGATGGTATGATGGATGTTTTATTGACTGAACCCTGAAAAATTGTCCTAGAAAAAAGTGGTAAAGCATGTTGCAGGCTTGAAACATCTATCATTTAAAAATCGTCCTAATTACAGAATAATGTTCTTGAGGGATCCTAAAGTACATCAATTGAGGATATATTAACCATGTACATCTGGCTTAATTTCAACATCTCTATGAGATGCCATGTATTATCCAATCGATTTGTATGTTTCAAGCTTATTATTGCCTTTATGTTGTCAGTTGAACTATGTATTCTTAGTTTATTATTGCTTCTCCGATAGTAATTTCACAGCCTCTATGCATTATATAGGTCGTAGAGTGATACAAGTTATTATGGTCCAGTGCAAAATTACTATTCAGACATTCCCTTTTCTTTATCTTCGACGAAGGCTAGTGTTGATTATGTAGGGAGTTTAACATTCAAAGGCAGGTCAAGTACTCTTTCGCAAGCTGACATATAACTTTATTTCGTTGATAGGTGCTTGTACAATCAGATGTGCTTGATGTAGCTACAGACATGAGAGAAAGGTTTGATGGATACCCTGATGTGTTTGAGCATGCTGATCGTATTGATAAAGATCTTCAGTGTGACAACGAAGGTTGGCTTCTGGACAACCCTATGGGAATACGGACGGAGAGGGAAATCCATGCTGAGCTAGAAGGAGCGGCCATATACAGGAGGATGTACCAAAAGACAAGATGTTTCTCACCAGATTACTCCATCAGTTAAGTGGATATCTGCGGTGACCAGGTAGTGCTGGGCTCATGGCTGGTTTCTCTGCTTGCTTCGCTAACCTCGGGCACCAACTTTCACACTCCCTGGCATGTCCCAATGCAAATTCTTAGTGAATGAATTGGGCCTTGTGCTTGTGATGGGTTAAACTGGTCAAGGCTTGGCATATCTTAAGTGGTTGATATTTTTCGATCTGAGATCATCGTTCTGGTTGAGGAAGAAAGATCACAGTGCAATTAATTTCAGTGTTAACCATACACGAGGATGTTTGACATCTGCAATTTATATCCAGGGCTGCATTGGCCATCTTAGTTATGATGAAAGGCAAGCAAGTTATGTCGTTGGCAATCAAGAGCATTGTCTTTTGCCCTTTTCAAAAAGAAAAAAGAAAAAAAGGAGCATTGCTGTTTGATCTATGGCCAAATGTAAGAAACTTTGCTCTCAGTGGTCAGAAACGATGGATGGGCAATTTCATTTCGCACTGGTTCTTGTAAGAGACTGATACTTCTCTGCGTGCGAAATTTTTTTACATCTGCAAATTCGTATCAATCTCATATGAAAATATACTCCATGATTGATCTAGTGATATTTTTTTTTTGAAAGATCCAGCAAAATGCTGGCTTGATTCAGATTTAGCAGAAAGCAGCGGAAGAACAACATGGTGAAGATCCGAAGATTAAAAGAGAAAGGAAAAACTGCGGCCCTAATAGCAGCAGAGAGCTACACCCATCACAAACAACACGACTACACAACCGAAGCACCTGTCCTAAGCTAAGCATCACCACTGCGTCTCGAACAACGCCGATCACCTCCGAAGACAGCATCAGCTCCAATTAAAATTTCCCTCGCCAACGCACCATCCACCCTGGAAGCAGGGGGTAGATGGCGGGACTTGGTCGATCCCAAGAAGTGCTTCGTCTTGGACTCAACGATGATTTCGTACATTGCGCCTGGAGCTTCACCTTGAACAGCGGCGAGCACCGGAGGAGCGCCGCAAGGAGCTTCCAGGAAATGTCTCCAAACGTGATGCTCCCAACAGAGGAACGACGTCAAACACGCTGCCATCACGCCGATCCAACACCGGACCTAGGATTTCGCCCGGAGACAAACCACCATCCGAGGACGAGGAAGATGCTGACACACCTCAGGTGACGCCTCCAAGGAGGAAAATGACACCCACAGGCGCCATCGCCACTGGCCTCTGGTCGTGCAGGACTTTCGTCCGTATCGCCGCACACCTTCGCTCGTGCCCACAGAAGCTCGTCCATGCAGTCTCGCACCGCCACCGCCGCAGAACCTAGTTGTAGAAGCCATGGAGTCGTGGTCCACCCCGCCCACGACGAGTCTACAGTGACCAGATCAGTCCCTGCATCCCGCATCTATCACGGCCGAAGCCGCTTGCTCCAGCATCACAGGACCAACGCGCAGGGCCGGCGCGCGTCCAACACACCATGGATCTGGCCAGGTTCGTCCAGATCCGGCCGCCACACGCCGGAGGGGCGCCGCCCCGCCAGCCCGCGCCGAATCCGAGGCAACCACCAGCACGCCACCCTCGGATCCGGCCAGGCCCGGCCGCCACTCACCCGGAGGGGCAAGCCACGCAGGCCCCGCGACCGCGCGCGCTCCCTAGTCCCCCGCGACGAGCGACCCACGCCTGAACCGCGGACCTCCACGCGCCCTCGCCTGGCCGCCACCGCGCCAGGCCGCGCCCAACCCGGGCCGCGTCCGCGCGCGCCCTGGCCTGGCCGCCACCGGGCCAGGCCGCGCACCACGCCCGCTCGCCCCTGGACGCGCGCGCACCACACCCGCTCGCCCCTGGACGCGCGCCCTCGCCGGCGCCAGATCCGCTCGCCTGGCCGCCTCCGCGGCAGGCCGCGCCCGCCCTGGACGTGCCGCGCGCTGCGCCCTCTCCGGCGCCAGATCCGCCCTCTCCTGGTCGCCCCCACGCCAGAACCACTCGACTGCACGCCGTTCCTGGCCACGCGTGCCACCACGGAAGCCGGACGTCCCGCGCCGCCCGCGCCTCGTGGGGAGGGAAGGACCCCGCCGCCGCCGACGCACGCACGGGCTTTGCCCGGCGCCGTCCCCTGGCGGCGGCGAGGGAGGGGGAGGCGAAGGTGTGGGAGGCGGCGGCGGCGGACTAGGGTTTCGCCCGGCCGCTCGCGGGAGCGGCGCGAGCGAATGAACCGTTTCCGATCTAGTGATATTGATTTGGTTGATATTGCACCACAGCCTCCTCTCCCGCCTGTGGTGTAGCATCTGGAGACACCTCACTGACTTCACCTTCTGTCTTTTTTTACTGAAATCTTTGCTGAACTAAACATGTGTGTGGACTGTTACGCTAGTAGTACTTCCTGTCCTGTTTCCATGCCTGCTCAGGTCTTCGTTTTGATCTGGGCTCATTTTGCTGTCAAATTGGGCCATTTTTGGGTGTTGCTTCAGTTTCGGCCTTCAGCTCACTCTTGTAGTCATTGCTAGGTGGTACATGAGCATGTTTGTATTACTTTTATTACCTCGGGTGTTCTCTATGCTGCCATGATTAATTATGAATAGATCAAAAGTATCTCCTAAAAAAAAAATCTCCAACAGATTCCGTAACACACGATTTTTTACGGGATCTTGTATAATCTGTCCAACTTCTCTTGTATATTTAGGGGAAGACTCTTCTGTACCACGCCGTGTCGCCGCTGACGACCTGCATGGTGCTGCTGCCGGTCATCGACACCGCATCGCCCTGCTGACCACCGCCGCCCGTTGTCCGCCGCCGCCGGAGCCAAAAACCACTTTTAGGGGAAGGGACCCTTCCCATAAAAGTGACGTGTCAGCATGTCATCGCCATACCCACTGAGCCGCCGCTGCCGCTGACCATCGCCGGTGCCGCCCGTTGTCCGCCGTTTGCTGTCGCAAAAATATCACTTTTAGGGAAGATGTTTAGAGGAATTGATAAATCACCTCACCTTTACTGGGAGTTATATGGGCATCTTGTAAAACCACTTTTACTGGGAGTTTCGTTGGAGATGCTCTAAGCGAAGATAACTTACGTGCGGACTCTCAGCAGTGCTCCACGTCTGGTTTCCAGATCGCGCGAGCATCACCCGCCCTGCGGAGCGCGCACTGCACATGCAGAAGAAGGCATCCGATCCAGAATATGCTCGGCGTCAGAGGGGAGGCTGGCGCCATTGGTGCTCCTGCGGACGATGCGGAGCTTAGCTACTACCATGCTAGATTGCCGGGATCGATCATTAATGTGTGCCGTCCGTCTCCCACCCACCTCCGCTCCACGGGCCGACGACGACGCCATGGCCATGGGGACCCAACCTCAGCTCGCTCACAGTCACAGGCTCACAGCTAGCTCCTCGTGATCCCGAGCTATCTATCGTATCCAAGCCCTCCATCGGCCTCTCCCTCCTATAAATTCCCTTGCTCTGCATGCTAATCTGCATCCCAACCATCACACTGGCCAGCCAGTATAGCCACTACAACCACTGAAGAAGAGGCACGGATCACGGATGCCAGGCATGGCATCCAGCAAGGGTCTTCTTGTGTTCGCTCTCCTGCTTGCTGCTGCTATCCTCGTAGCCTCGACCGATGAACACCCTGGTGAGCTAATGCACTAACTCCATGGAATTAAAATTAATTGCTCTCGTCATTAGGCTAAGAAAAAACTTGCTTTGCTGCGTTCTACTACTGATTTCCATGCACCTTTTTGTTTCTCTTCATGTAGAGGTCAAGAAGGAAGAGAATGAAGCCGGCGTAGCGAACTTCCACTTTGGCGGAGGCCACCACGGAGGCGGCGGAGGTTACGGCGGCGGCGGCTACCCAGGCGGCGGCGGAGGCTACGGCGGCGGTGGCGGCTACCCTGGCCATGGCGGAGAAGGCGGTGGAGGTTACGGCGGTGGCGGCGGCTACCCTGGCCACGGTGGGGAAGGCGGTGGAGGTTACGGCGGTGGCGGCGGCTACCCTGGCCACGGTGGGGAAGGCGGTGGAGGTTACGGCGGCGGCTACCCGGGCCACGGCGGAGGAGGCGGCTACGGAGGCGGCGGATGTCACTGGGGCTGCTGCGGGCACGGGCTCCTCCATCACCATGGCTGCCGCTGCTGTGCGCGCGAAGACGAGGTTCCGGAGCCCATGTACCGGGCGGAGGTCCGCAACTGAGCACACTTAACAATGCAGCCATGCATACGTAGTACGTACGGTAGGCAGTACTGCTGCCCAATGCCTGCCCTGCGTCGAACTCTACGTGCATGCCGCTGCTCTGCACGCCTACGTGCATAAGAATTAAATTACTCGTAAATAAATATGTTCCCTGGTGGTGAACAAAAGGAAGGTGCATATATGCGCGTACGCATACGTGCGCGTTGCACAGTGACCTTGTAGAACACATGCATCCCCTCTGTGTTCTTGCAAGTTTGTATCTATGTCCCGTATTAATACCGCCCACTTTATCTGTTATCTCGTGGAATAAAATCACATTGGTGCACTTTTTTTTGCGGGGTGCACTTAATAGCCTAGTTTCTACTCGGTGCACTTTTTTTTTTTGACAATCTTCTACTCGGTGCACTTGATTCCTTTGTGATCATCGACCAGTGCTGTCTTTCAATGTTGCAAAGAACTGAAAGGGGGTATAGAAATCTTTACAGCCACTGCAACCAGTGGCATGTCACGTAAGTTGATCGAGCGCAGTGTAGGGACTTTCATAAGTGGAATACTAATTTGTCTCCTTTGGTGCTCTCAACGAAAGTAAGAGTGTCGTCGTTGGGTGGACACAAATGAACCGCACCGACCATGCATTTTTGCTCTTCAGTCACCGCTCCTCCATCGTGCAAAAACGGGTCACTCCGGATTAATTGGTTTGCTGGATCAGGCAGCAGGAACCGATCTACTGTCACTCAAAATGGTAATGGGAAAAGTCCGATTGGGTGATGCCTACAAGCACAGCACAAGCTTGTGTGTCACTGTCACTGTCCTTGTCCTCGGGGCTTGCAGGGAAATCTTTCATTTGATAATATAACAGTGAAATTGTAGGGACATGTTCAACTCAAGTAGGTGCTGGAAGCAAAACGAAAATGAACGAAACTGAGTTGTTTCCGTCTATTTTCAGTGAAAACTGATACCACTGCAGAAATTCAGGAAGAGAACATGTAAGCGGATATAGCCCACAACGAATGCTAAGTTAATTATATGTTGTGAACATGAAATACAAAGGTGAAAGTTTGCTAGAACTCGAAAATCTCTAGGGCATATAGAAAGATACAACCCAACTAACAAAGTTCATGAAACAAGATCTCTCCGAAGTAATAGAGTTCTTGTGACTCAGTGGCTAGTGGAGTGGGAAAATCTCAAACCAGAAGACCCCACTTGGAAATATGCAAACTTCATGAAACGGGTGTTCCCCAACTTCTTTGCAAGCACCATCAAAGCATAGTTCACGCATCGTTATACTCGAGGTCAAGTACTCAAGTATGTTCTTCAGGGGAGGTACTATCCACTAGTAGAAAACAGGGCTTTGGTCCTGGGCAGATTAGAGCATTAGTCCCGGTCGTGTTACGAACCGGGACTAATGGGAGCATCAGTCCCGGTTCATGAGCCTAGGACGCCGGCCGGGCCTCGGCAGGCATCTGTCCCGGTTTGGCTGGGACCTTTAGTCCCGGTTCCAGCCACTAACCGGGACTAAAGAGGTTGCTGCCCTTTAGTCCCGGTTGGTGTCCGGAACCGGGACTAAAGGGTATGCATTAGTCCCGGTTTAAGACATAAACCGGGACTAAGTTTTGCCTATATATATCAACGCCCCCCCATCTCCTCTGTGTTTTGGCCGTGGAAGGGTGGAGGTGTGGGCTACTCTGTTTTTTGCCTGTATATGCACATGAGGTGTTTGATAAAATGCCGGAGCCACACTTACGCTTTCTCCTCTCCAAGCTCGACCTCGAAGCTACATTTTCCCGAAGATTTGTCTAGGTTTGGCGGTGCACCAACTACACAAGTGTTCTAAAAGGTTAGCAACTTCATCGTTTCATCCCTCACTGCTAGTATAGCTCATTTCAAATGCTCTAGAAGTAGAGTGGTTTGTGGGTTTTAGTGGAGGAGTGTATGTGGGAGTTGTTTTGATTTAGATGCACAATTTGAGCTGACATTAACATCTTAGAGTCTGCACATGTGTAGCGTGCCGTCCCCGTCCCCGTCCTCACCGCCATCGATCGCCCGCGCCGATCTCGTCGCCGGCACCACCGTGGTGAGCCTCTTGTTCTTATCTTCTTTTTAAAAGAAAAAAATTTCTTACTTGTATGATTTAGATAGATACTTGTATAAATTTCTTACTTTTATTATTGTTTGTTATTATATAGTGCCATAGTTTTGGTATCCGCCCCCGTCGGCCCTCGTCCGGTCTATGTTCGGATGTGGTATATTATCTTTTATAACTATTTGTTTCATTTAGTGTTTATGACAATTATGCCGACCAACGTGACATAGATATTTTTATCTAGAAGGTATGTGAACCGAAAATTCCAACCGACCCTCTTGTCGAGAGGTTAAATTTAGTTGAAAAAGAAAATAATTACTTGAAGAAAAAATTAAAAAGAATTAAGGAGGAGAAGATTGAATTGAAGTTGCATGTTGCCGATGTCGTCGATGATCACAAGATCCAGATGGATGCAATGCACTTGAAGATTAGAAAGATTAGAAAATATGTCATTGATAATGAGGCTTGGTATCATAATGTTGTTGGATCAATTGTTACCTTAGTTGCGATTATGATCGCATTTGTTATTGCATTTAAATGTTTTACACAGTTGTATGTTAGTTTCAATGTATGTTTTAATTAGATGCTCTAGAGAGCTATATGTTGTTCGATGAGAACTATGTATGAACTTTATGTATTTATTTTTTCAGTAATAACATTTGATCACTACTGTACTTTGGTTTTAATGTGATGATGAACTTGTATTAATTTGGTCACTTCTCTATTCATGATGTTCTGTAATGGTTTTTGATACACTTAATTATATAATGCACGCAGATGAACCGGCAATGGATGTACGGTGACCGACGCACCTCCGAGTACATTGAGGGCTTGCATAATTTTCTCGAAGTGGCTGAGGCAAACAAGCAGAATAGTTTTATGTATTGTCCATGTACTGTCTGTGAGAATATGAAGGATTACTCCAACTCGAAAACTCTTCACTTGCACCTGCTTGAGAAGGGTTTCATGCCACACTATAATGTTTGGACCAAGCACGAAGAAAGAGGGCTTATGATGGAAGACAACGAAAAAGAACAGGATGATGAAAACTATCCTATGTTACCTGAATACGGTGATACTACAACGGGGGAAGCTGAAGATCAAGAGGCACCTGACAATGTGCCCGATGATGATCTTCGCCGGGTCATTGTTGATGCACAGAGAGAATGCGAAAGTGAAAGGGAGAAGTTAAAGTTCGATCGCATGTTAGAGGATCACAAAAAAGGGTTGTACCCAAATTGCGAAGATGGCAACACAAAGCTCGGTACCACACTGGAATTGCTGCAATGGAAGGCAGACAATGGTGTATCTGACAATGGATTTGGGAAGCTACTGGAAATTATGAAGAAGAAACTTCCAAAGGATAACGAATTGCCTGACAGTTCGTACGAAGCAAAGAAGGTTCTCTGCCCTCTAGGATTGGAGGTGAAGAAGATACATGCATGCCCTAATGACTGCATCCTCTACCGCGATGAGTACGAGGATTTGAACGCATGCCCGGTATGCGGTGCATTGCGGTATAAGATCAGACGAGATGACCCTGGTGATCTTGAGGGCGAGCGCCCCAGGAGGAGGGTTCCTGCCAAGGTGATGTGATACGCTCCTATAATACCACAGTTGAAACGTCTGTTCAGAAACAAAGAGCATGCCAAGTTGTTGCGATGGCACAAAGAAGACCATAAGAAAGACA
This sequence comes from Thinopyrum elongatum, assembly GCA_011799875.1. NCBI lineage: Eukaryota > Viridiplantae > Streptophyta > Magnoliopsida > Poales > Poaceae > Thinopyrum > Thinopyrum elongatum. The sequence goes on from CM022298.1 coordinate 616,040,027, forward strand.
GGAAGTTGAGAGTACCCGCTGACGGGTCGCAGTGGAGAAAAATCGAGAGAAAGTGGTGGGACTTTGCAGATGACGCAAGGAATGTATGGTTTGGTTTAAGTGCAGATGGCATTAATCCTTTTGGGGAGCAGAGCAACAATCATAGCACCTGGCCCCTGACTCTATGTATCTATAACCTTCCTCCTTGGTTGTGCATGAAGCGGAAGTTCATTATGATGCCAGTGCTCATCCAAGGCCCTAAGCAACCCGGCAACGACATTGATGTGTACCTAAGGCCATTAGTTGAAGAACTTTTACAGCTGTGGAATAAAAAAGGTGTACGTGTGTGGGATGAGCACAAACAGCAGGAATTTGACCTACGAGCATTGCTGTTTGTAACCATCAATGATTGGCATGCTCTTAGTAACCTTTCAGGACAGACAAACAAGGGATACAACGCATGCACGCACTGTTTAGATGAGACTAAAAGTACATATTTGGACAAATGCAAGAAGAATGTGTACCTGGGACGTCATCGCCGACCAAACATGCCTTAAAAAAAGGCAATCATTTCAAGGGTGAGGCAGATCACCAGAAGAAGCCCGTCCTCCGTACTAGTGCTGATATACTTGATATGGTCAAGGATTTACAAGTAATCTTTGGAAAGCGTCCTGGCGGACAATCTGTTCCGAATGACACTGACGGACGCGCACCCATGTGGAAGAAGAAATCTATATTTTGGGACCTACCCTATTGGAAAGACCTAGAGGTCTGCTCTGCAATCGACGTGATGCACGTGATGAAGAATGTTTGCGTGAACCTGCTAGGCTTCTTGGGCGTGTACGGGAAGACAAAAGATACACCGGAGGCACGGGAGGACCAACAACGTGTGAACGAAAAAGACGGAATGCATCCAAAGTAGTATCAAGGTCCTGCCAGCTACGCCCTTACCAAAGCAGAGAAGGAATTCTTCTTTGAATGCCTGCTCAGTATCAAGGTCCCGTCTGGCTTCTCATCGAATATAAAGGGAATAATAAATATGGCAGAGAAAAAAAATTCTAGAACCTAAAGTCTCATGATTGCCACGTGATTATGATGCAACTGCTTCCAGTTGCATTGATGGGGCTTCTACCAGAAAATGTTTGATTAGCCATTGTGAAGCTATGTGCATTCCTCAATGCAATTTCTCAGAAGGTAATCGATCCAGAAATCCTACCAAGGTTACAGAATGATTTGGTCCAATGTCTTGTCAGTTTCGAGTTTGTGTTCCCACCATCCTTCTTCAATATTATGACGCACGTCCTAGTTCACCTAGTCGACGAGATTGCCATTCTGGGTCCTGTATTTCTACACAATATGTTCCCCTTTGAGAGGTTCATGGGAGTCTTAAAGAAATATGTTCGTAACCGTGCTAGGCCAGAAGGAAGCATCTCCACGGGCCATCAAACAGAGGAGGTCATTGGGTTTTGTGTTGACTTTATTCCTGACCTTAAGCCGATTGGTGTCCCTCAATCGCGGTATGAGGGGAGACTGACTGGAAAAGGCACGCTAGGAGCGGATTCAATAATATGTAGGGACGGGCATTCTTGGGCTCAAGCACACTACACAGTTCTACAGAATTCTACCTTGGTGACCCCGTATGTCAATGAACACAAGAATATTCTACGCTCCAAACACCCAGAGCAGTCTGACGACTGGATTACATGTGAACACATCAGGACTTTCGGTAGTTGGTTGCAAACACATCTCATGGGTAACAACATTCACTAGTAGAAAAAGGGCCTTTAGTCCCGGTTCCAGAGGGCCTTTAGTCCCGGTTCTGGAACCGGGACTAAAGGGTCGGGACTAAAGGTCCCCCCTTTAGTCCCGGTTCTGTTACGAACCGGGACTAAAGGCCCTCCACGTGGCCGCTGGCTGGGCGGGGGCTGGAGGACCTTTAGTCCCGGTTGTTACCAACCGGGACTAAAGGAATTTTTTCGAAAAAAAAAATTTCAATTTTTTTGAATTTTTTTGTTTTTTTTTCCGATTTTCAAATCTTTGAATTATTTGACAATTTAATCTCTAATCACCCCTCCTCACTGCTTCAGAATTTAATCTCTAGTCTCTAATCAGCACTCATTCCAAATCGTCTAACTTCCCGGCCGGTCACCCATCCCCTCACTACTCCAGCCCGAGCATGCTTAACTTTCAGGTTCTATTTCCCCTAGTTTCCAAGTCTGCACTTGTTGTTTTCCTGACAATAGTAAGCTATCAATCCTGTTAACCCTTAGGTCTTGATGTCACATGATTTAATTTTTTGAATTCCAAACAATTATTAAAATAAACAACAATTATTAACAAACAACAATGATTAATTTAAAAACTAAAAAATACTTCAAAAAAATGAAAAAAATTCAAAAAAATCAAAAATTCTCAAAAAAAAAAAAATCAAAAAATCCAAAATAATACAAAATGTTCAAAATAAAATAAGTTATAATAATATTGAATTTCAATGAAAATAAAATAAGTATTATTATTATTATTATTATGCCGTTTATTCATTTAATATGGCATAATTAATATCTTTAAATCTGTAAATTGAAATTCGACAAATAATATATCCATTATTATCAGAAAAATGTGACCATGATGTCACACGCTTCACCGTTTGAGTTTGAAACTATTATTCTAAAAAACAAAAATTATTTAGTAGTTTGACCACTGTTTGACTAGAGTTTGACCACATTTCATTTTTTTTAACTTATATTAACTGAAGAATTTTTGTGTGTTCAATATGAACAATTCAAAGCCACATCCTCAAATTTCAATCATTTCTGACTTCATTTGCTATTTTTCATGCATTTAATGATTTTTTGAGCTAAATTAGCCCGAAATTGAAAAGCACTACAAATGAACTCTGAAAAGGTTGAAACTTGGCATGGTATCATCATTTCACCCAAATAGCTTGTGCTAAAAAGTTGAGAGGGTTATGGCAAAAACTGGATGCACTTTGTGTACAAACTGGACCATCTCTTTCGAAGTAACAGGGTTTCAGACGAAAACTCAGCTGTTACAAAGACATTTCATTTTTTTAATCTTATTTCAACTCCAAAATTTTTGTGTGTTCAATATGATCCATTCAAAGCCACATCCTTAAATTTCAACCTTTATTGACTTTATTTGCTATTTTTTCATGCATCCAATGATTTTTTGAGCTAAATTATCCTGAAATTGAAAAGCACTACAAATGAACTCTGAAAACCCTAAACCCGGGACTTAAAACGTCCGAAACTCTATTCTAAACAGTAAACATTAAAGGGTCAAATTCTAAAACATAACCCTAAACTTAGAAATCTAAACCCTAGCCCTAAACCCTAAAAACGTCTAAAACGTCCAAAAACTCTATTTTCCCTTTGGAATTTGGTGATTTTAAAAAAAATTTGAAACGGAAAACTTGTTTTTTCATCGGACAAAACTTTTTTTTTTTGCAAATTTTGATATATTATTTGTATTTTTCTGAATTACAATGATTTAGTTATGATTTTTCTAACATTAATGTGGTAAAGGGGTTTAGGGTTTAGGGCCCCCCCCTTTAGTCCCGGTTGGTATCTCCAACCGGGACTAAAGGGCTGGGAAAAAAATTGAAATTTTTTTTTTGAAAAAAATCATTGGAGATACCAACCGGGACTAAAGGGGCTGGCACCGTTCGAGGCCGGTCGCAGACCCTTTAGTCCCGGTTCGTTCGAACCGGGACTGATGCCTGCGCCTCACGAACCGGGACTAATGCCACCTTTGGTCCCGGTTCGTGAGTGAACCGGGATTAATGCCCTTATCCTACCTCAACCAAAGCCCTGTTTTCTACTAGTGATTGTTGGAGATGAGCTGTACTTGTTGGCCAGGACACCATCTTCGACTGTATTGACTTACCAAGGGTACGAGATAAATGAGAATACATTTTACACGATCGCCCAAGATAAAAAGAGCACCAACCAAAACAGTGGTGTCCGTTTTGATGCAACAACCAATAGGGGAAAGGACACATATTATGGTTACATAGTGGACATATGGGAACTTGACTATGGACATGATTTTAAGGTCCCTTTGTTTCGGTGCAAATGGGTCAATCTGTCAGGAGGCGGGGTACAGGTAGACCCGCAGTACGGAATGACAACAGTGGATCTCAACAATCTTGGGTACACAGACGAACCATTCATCCTAGCCAATGATGTGGCGCAGGTTTTCTATGTGAATGACATGTCTACCAAACCGACAAAAAGAAAAGATAAGGAAGCGAATACATCATATGATGAGCCAAAGCGCCACATTGTTCTTTCATGGAAAAGAAACATTGTGAGAGTGTAGGAAAAGACAGACATGTCTGAAAATTATGAAAAGTTTCATGAAATTCCTCCCTTCAAAGTGAAGGCTGACCCAAGCATCCTGTTAAACGATGAAGATTATCCATGGTTACGGCGCAATAAGCAAGGGACACACACGAAGAAAAAGTGAACACTTTCTCCCTAGTGAAGAAAACATATCAGATGGTTTTGATCTAGAATATCACTACAGTTACATGTCAAGAAATGAAATCCCTTTTGTAATAGATGAGTTTTCGTCCGAAACTCTGATACTTCGAAAGAGATTGTCCAGTTTGTACACGAAGTGCATCCAGTTTTTCCCGTAACCTCTCAACTTTTTAGCACATGGTATGTGGGTGAAATTATGATACCATGCCAAGTTTCAACCTTTTCAGAGTTCATTTGTAGTGCTTTTCAATTTCAGGGTCATTTAGCTCAAAATAAATCAATAAATGCATGAAAAATAGCAAATGAAGTCAGAAAAGGGTTGAAAATTGATGTTGTGCCTTTGAATGGTGCATATTGAGCGCACAAAAAGTCTGGAGTTAAAATAAGTTTCGAAAAAATAAAATCCCATTGTAATAGATGAGTTTTCGTCCGAAACCATGATACTTCGAAAGAGATTGTCCAGTTTGTACACGAAGTGCATCCAGTTTTTCTCGTAACCCTCTCAACTTTTTAGCACATGCTATGTGGGTGAAATTATGATACCATACCAAGTTTCAACCTTTTCAGAGTTCATTTGTAGTGCTTTTCAAATTCAGGGTCATTTAGCTCAAAATAAATCATTAAATGCATGAAAAATAGCAAATGAAGTCAGAAAAGGGTTGAAAATTGATGATGTGCCTTTGAATAGTGCATATTGAACGCACAAAAAGTCTAGAGTTAAAATAAGTTTTAAAAAATAAAATCCCTTTGTAATAGATGAGTTTTCGTCCGAAACCCTGATACTTCGAAAGAGATTTTCCAGTTTGTACACGAAGTGCATCCAGTTTTTTCCGTAACCCTCTCAATTTTTTTAGCACATGCTATGTTGGTGAAATTATGATATCATGCCAAGTTTCAACCTTTTCAGAGTTTATTTGTAGTGCTTTTCAATTTCAGGGTCATTTAGCTCAAATAATGAACTAATAGCAAAAAGAATGAACTAAAAAGCTTTTATATAACTCTAATAGAAAAAAGAATGAACTAAAAAGAATCAATTAAAATATTTTGTTATGAAACAAAACTGTAATATTCTTCAATAGCAAAAAGAATCAACTAAAAAGAATCAAAATAATATTAACTAAAATTATCAAAGTATTTTTTTGTTAAAAACTTTAATAGCAAAAAGAATTTTCATAAAGTAATTTTTGTTACAAACTTTAATAGCAAACTAAAAAGCTTTTATAAAACTCTAATAGCAAAAGGAATCAACTAAAAAAATCAATAAAAAAATAAAACTTATGCAACTAAAATTATATAAAATTTATGCAACTAAAATTATATAAAATTGTGCAACTAAAATTATATAAAATTTATTCAACTAAAATTATATAACTAAAATAAACATATGCAAAAAATAACGTTAAAAATTTAAAAACATAACATATGCAAAAAATAAAAAAATGCCCGCCTACTAAGCAACCACGGCCTGCATACGACTAGAAACCCTACATATGGGCCAGGCTGCAGGCCCGCAGTGCAAGCAGGCCCAACAGGGCACAGAGGTAGGCATGCACTGGTACAGCGAGGTGCTATACAAACGGTTTTTAACCCCTTTCCACGACGGCGTTCTGAACCGTCGCCAAGTGAGTGACTGCGATAGGGGGGGGGGGAGGGGGTCCTTCCCACATGACCCAGAAACCGTCGGGGATAGGCCCTCCTGGCACATACGCTCGGCAAAATGAGGTCGTGTGCGACGGACGAGCGATCAAATACGGTTACGTACAGTTATGCTAAAAAATATAATTATACAGGCCAAATCTTTTCGTAAGTACATCCCACACAGTCAGTCTCAGCTAAACGTTTCCGTTCGTATGTACATTCCACACAGTCAATCCAAGGAATACGTTTCCGTTAGTATGTACATCACACACAATTTATCCAAGAAGTACGTTTCCGTTCGTATATACATCCCACACAGTCACTCCAAGGAAAACGTTTCCGTTCACTGGTACATTACACACAATTTTCCTCATTAAATCGTTTGTGATAGCGTTGCCATTGCACACGATATTAACAATTTTACCGTTTGCATTATTGAATGCATCACACACGGTGCGTAGAAGAAACTGTGTGGCATAAGCTGTCCATCACACACACTTTTTATGTGGTAAACATTTGCGCAAGGTGGCCTAACGCAAACAATTCTCAAGAGGAAGTCATGTGTGATTGTTCATTGATCCAACACGTTTTATTCCTAGAAACTGTGTGCGTTGTCTGAGGTCATCGCCCACGGTGTTTTCTCAATAACCGTTTGCAATAGAAAACCCCAATTAGCAGGCTAATTGGCCATTAGCAGGCTAATTGTCCTATTATTAATAATCCATTTATTAATTGACATTTCATATTAAGCACACAATATATTTCATTTTCGTATTAAGGAAGCAGGATTTCATAATTGAAATACATCAGAGTACAACATCGTATAGCTTCAGCACTCAGCTTCCCCATTACACAACTGCACCAGCTCCAAGTTTCACATGCAACATCTATAACCTTTCGAAATTAGCATCATAGACGGTACATAGACAGATGAATATCATCTGGAAAACTGCTGAAGCGGAAGGCAAATACTGAGCCTTCATTGATGTTGAAGGTCTTGCAACTTTAGGCCAGTGCCTGTGGATGATTGACTGTCCATCCTTCGTCCTCTTTAGGAAGACTTCAATATGGAACCGTGGGTGTTGTATGAATACCTTCCTCGCCTCCTGACCATACAGGTGGTTTGAGAGGTAATCATCAGTGAACTGCTTTGGAAAGGCCTAAAAACAACGATATGCATAAATATCTTCTCTAGATTTGAAATGGCGCAAAGGAATTAAAAAGACAAGGTATAACAGTTAGTACCATCCTGTAGTGAACTGATGTCTTCTTCATTGTGCAGACAAAGATCTTGTTGGTTTTTGTTGCTAATTTCTTTATCCTAACAATCTTTCTGAGTTTCTTGACTTGACTGATATTCATGGACAACTCATTTCCACATATGCAAAAAGGGTCGAACAGTGGGTCAAAACGTCTGACAGCAGCACCTACATGTGCAAGGCCAAATTGTTAAAAACCTAATATTTAAAAACAAGAAGTGGAAAGGTGTGTTATTAACTGCAACAGGCCTAATATTTAAAAACAAGCAAACATAGTCATTCAAACTTGTATTGTGCAGGTCTAACTACACTAGTTATTGGCCCTGTTTGGATCCATGGGTTAGAGTTAGTTTGAGCTAGTTTGGGCTCAAATAGCCCTAAAGTATCCAAACATGAGGGCTAGTTTGAGCTAGTTGCATCTAACCCACCCAAAACAACTATCCCACCGAAGAGGTTCTAGTTGGGGCTAGTTCTCCTAGTGCATTTATTGTCAATCTAACACTGTCATCCAAACACCTCTTTGGCTAGAGTTAGTTCAGGGTTAGTCATTGTTGAGTATCATTGTTATTTAGGAAACATAGGATAGCGTAGGATTTATTCTACCTTGACTTGTACTCCAAGATGACCATGTACTCCTATATATATGCCCATGAGGCTCAAGAAATACAATCAACTATTCCACTAATCTCTCTCTCTCTCTCTCCCTTTTAACTGTCATGAGCTAGAAACTAACTCTAACCTCTAGCTAAGTTAGAGTATCCAAACAGTGGCATTGTTAAATCAAATGGAAAGGCGTGTTAAATACTCCCTCCGGTCCTTTTTACTCTGCATATAACAATTGTCTGAAAACAAGGATATGCATAAATATCTTCTCTAGATTTGAAATGGCGCAAAGGAATTAAAAAGACAAGGTATAACAGTTAGTACCATCCTGTAGTGAACTAATGTCTTCTTCATTGTGCAGACAAAGATCTTGTTGTTTTTGTCACTAATTTCTTTATCCTAACAATCTTTCTGAGTTTCTTGACTTGACTGATATTCATGGACAACTCATTTCCACATATGCAAAAAGGGTCGAACAGTGGATCAGAACCTCTGATAGCAGCACCTACATGTGCAAGACCAAATTGTTAAAAACCTAATATTTAAAAACAAGAAGTGGAAAGGTGTGTTATTAACTGCAACAGGTCTAATATTTAAAACCAAGCAAACATAGTCATTCAAACTTGTATTGTGCAGGTCTAACTACACTAGTTGTTGGCCATGTTTGGATCCATGAGTTAGAGTTAGTTTGAGCTAGTTTGGGCTCAAATAGCCCTAAAGTATCCAAACATGAGGGCTAGTTTGAGCTAGTTGCATCTAACCCACCCAAAACAACTAACCCACCCAAGAGGTGCTGATTAGGGCTAGTTCTCCTAGTGCATTTATTGTCAATCTAACACTGTCATCCAAATACCTCTTTGGCTAGAGTTAGTTCAGGGTTAGTAATTGTTGAGTATCATTGTTATTTAGGAAACGTAGGATAGCGTAGGATTTATTCTACCTTGACTTGTACTCCAAGATGACCATGTACTCCTATATATATATGCCCACGAGGCTCAAGCAATACAATCAACTATTCCACCAATCTCTCTTTCTCTCTCCCTTTTAACTGTCATGAGCTAGAAACTAACTCTAACCTCTAGCTAAGTTAGAGTATCCAAACAGTGCCATTGTTAAATCAAATGGAAAGGCGTGTTAAATACTCCCTCTGGTCCTTTTTACTCTGCATATAACAATTGTCTGAAAATAAGGATATGCATAAATATCTTCTCTAGATTTGAAATGACGCAAAGGAATTAAAAAGACAAGGTATAACAGTTAGTACCATCCTGTAGTGAACTGATGTCTTCTTCATTGTGCAGACAAAGATCTTGTTGTTTTTTGTCGCTAATTTCTTTATCCTAACAATCTTTCTGAGTTTCTTGACTTGACTGATATTCATGGACAACTCATTTCCACATATGCAAAAAGGGTCGAACAGTGGGTCAAAACCTCTGATAGCAGCACCTACAAGTGCAAGACCAAATTATTAAAAACCTAATATTTAAAAATAAGAAGTGGAAAGGTGTGTTATTAACTGCAACAGGCCTAATATTTAAAAACAAGCAAACATAGTCATTCAAACTTGTATTGTGCAGGTCTAACTACACTAGTTATTGACCCTATTTGGATCCATGGGTTAGAGTTAGTTTGAGCTAGTTTGGGCTCAAATAGCCCTAAAGTATCCAAATATGAGGGCTAGTTTGAGCTAGTTGCGTCTAACCCACCCAAAACAACTATCCCACCCAAGAGGTGCTGATTGGGGCTAGTTCTCCTAGTGCATTTATTGTCAATCTAACACTGTCATCCAAACACCTCTTTGGCTAGAGTTAGTTCAGGGTTAGTCATTGTTGAGTATCATTGTTTTTTAGGAAACATAGGATAGCGTAGGATTTATTCTACCTTGACCTGTACTCCAAGATGACCATGTACTCCTATATATATGCCCACGAGGCTCAAGCAATACAATCAACTATTCCACCAATCTCTCTCTATCCCTTTTAACTGTCATGAGCTAGAAACTAACTCTAACCTCTAGCTAAGTTAGAGTATCCAAACAGTGCCATTGTTAAATCAAATGGAAAGGCATGTTAAATACTCCCTCCGGTCCTTTTTACTCTGCATATAAGAATTGTTTGAAGTCAAATTTCATAAAGTTTGACCTTATTTATATGAAAAAATATCAACATCTACCATGCTAAAGTTATACAATATGAAAATTAAAGTCATGACACATGTACTGATATTGATTTCATATTGTGAATGTTGGTATTTTTTTTTCTATAAAGTTGGTCAAACTTTACGAGGCATGACTTTAGACAAATCTTATATGCGAACTAAAAAGATTTGGAGGGAGTACAACATGCTTAACAGCAACCAAATATAGTCATTCATAGAGCTATTTAAAAAAATTGGTATTGATGAAATTGAACTGCATAGTTCATACTAGCACATATAGAACATCACGCTGTGAATAGCTGAAATAAACAAGGCATACTACGAACAACCAAAGATGGCAATTGAAACTAGACATATGCTAACTACAAACAACCGGACAACCATAAACCGTAGAAATAAACAAGGCTTAATGCAAACAACCAGATATAGAAATAAATACTGGACATGTTCTCACTACAAAAGGGGTTTGAGAAAACAAATCATGGGTTTCCTCACTTGTCACAGATTGGCTCCTCCTCGTGGTCGCTGTCGATGAGGTCTGACTTGCCAGCTGAGGATCCCAAGCCAGTATCGCAGAACATGTCCTTCAGAAATGACAAAAGGGGCTCCATGGCGATGAAGGATGGCAAATTGTTCATAACGAGCCGCAGCAGATCAGCGATAGGGCCATCGATGAGATCGACGGCTGTCGAACCCGAAGGGTTGGGGGTGGGCAACTTAACCTGTGACATAGCCCGCGTCAAGCCGTCGCTGTCGACGACCTCGATGTCGTAGCCGACGTCCGCGACATGCCAGAATACTCTAGCCCGCTGATTGAAAGGCTCAATCCAGGTCCAGTCATCGTCGTTAGCTTCCTCGGCGGCCACCTTGCCAACGTCGGGCGAAGAGGCCGCGGTAAAGCTCTTTTGGGCCATTCGCTCCTCGAGCTCCCCGGGAAGCGTAGCCGGGCTTAGGCTACGATGCTCTGGAGTGGGGGAGGGGGTGGGGTTGGGGATCTCTGGGAAAGGGGGCATTTCGAAGGCGTCATCTAAGAAACTCAGGGCGGCGAGGGTATGCATATCGATGGGTAAACTGCACGGGCAGACCGACAGAGGTTGACGATGGAGACGACACGGCGGCGGCGAGCTAGCTAGGTTTGGAGCGAGGGAGGAGTGGTGTATTTGTGTGCGAGCGGGGGATTTGGGGTGAGCGAAGGATTTGGGGTGTGTGTGTGGAAGGGGTCCAAGGTGGTGTTTGAGGAAATGCCGCGGGTACTGAAAATTTTACTAGGCGGGAGTAAATGGCGGGGCTACCGAAAATTTGGATCAAGGGATTGAAGCAGAGCGGGGCGGGAGTAACAAACATCACACACGGTTAAAACATAATAATCGTGTGCTACAAACAGAAAAACACTCCAGCCAAGCAGATATTTTTGAGATTGCGAGGGATGCAAGCGGGAATAAAATGCTGGGGCTACTCAAAATTTGGATCTACTGATTGAAGCAGAGCGGGAGTAACACACATCGCACACGGTCCACACATACAAATCGTGCGCTATCAAACAGAAAAACCATCTAGGCGGGTAGATATTTTCGAGATTGCGAGGGAGTAGATATTTTCGAGAGGGGGAGGGAAGCCTCATGGAGCCCAATCTACAGTGATCATGTGGGTGACAGGGGCAGGGGTGCGGCACATGGGTAGTCGTAGGGAACCATGTCTGTTTCGTACCTGATCGCAGACGGTTGTTGCGTCCAACTCGTCTGCTGTTTATAAATTTGGCGAAAAAAATGCGGGAAAGGGTCAGAACACGAACACACTTGCATGTGGACCAAATATATGTATGAAAAGGGTGGTTTGATGTTCAAATACCCAATGCACAACTTTGATGTGGCACCTGTCGCACAAAGCGCACGTTATTATTGCTAGCCCCCCCCACCCCAAACACACACACACACACACTTTGTGTTGGCGGTGGGGGAATCCTAGCTATGAAGCATGCCCCCAAATAGCTAGGTCTGACATCTCACCCTACCGTAACACAAAACTGAAAGGAGTACATCATGGTCAACCCCCCTTGCTTCTGATCAAATGTGGACCGTGTGCGAGCCCACAGATGTGTTCTTCTGGCGTTAGATCGGTGAGACCACATACGAACCACACGTGCGGGTGGCCCGATATGTGTGTGTGTGTGTGTGTATGAAAACGATGTGGTGTGATATTTAAATAACCAAATCACAAATTTGATGTGGCACATGTGCATCGCAAATTAACCGGACATCCCCGACCCCATGGAGTTTCATCTAGTGCGAAGTAGTACTGTGCCCCCACCCCCCCACACACACTTTGAGTCGGTGGGAGGGGGCATCTCACCAAGTCGTATTGTAAGACTGACCAAGATGAATCACCACCTTGGTCGTATAACCTCTCTTGTTGTTGGGTTAAAGTCATGCATGGACGTCCAGACGCGGCCCCATAAAATAGGCTAGCTTGTCGCCGATAACCACACGAGGGAGTGCCTGAAGACAAACACTGCGTGGATGTGGCCCAAACATATGTATGAAGTATCATGTGGTGTTTGAATATACCCAATGCACAACTTTGATGTGGTAGCGTGCTTTTGGAACCGGAAAGTCCACGACGCGTATACTATATATATATATATATATATATATATATATATATATATATATATATATATATATATATATATATATATATGGATTCATGTGTATGCGAGCCCTCGAACTTAGGTCTCGAATCTCACCATGATCGACATACAACTATACGGAAACATGAACCAAGAGAAGAAGAATCCACCATCGTACGTAACCTCTCTCGCGTTGTTGGTCGAAGTGATGGATGTCCACGCGGGCCGACGAATATATAGCGATGATAATAACCAAGCGAGGGAGAGTGTCCAAAGACAACCACTCCATATGTATGTGCCCCAAACATATGTTTGGACATGCGTGATGCATGCATATATGTTTGAATACCAAAGCACAACATTTTGATGTGGCACATGCATGCGTCAAAAATCACACAGTCCACACAGATCTGGTTCATGACGCGTCGCGTGCTCGCTCCCCCCCCCACACTTTGACCTGATGGGAGGGATTCGTGCGTACACATGCGCTCGAAGTATAGTTGCATGTACTGTACTGTATAAGACGAACCAAAATTTAATCCCCTCCTAATTATAAGTCAAATTAACCTCTATCGCTGTCGGTCGAAGTGATTGACCAAGCGGGCACATAGAGATGAATGAAGCATCTCACCGATAACCCCGTGAGTGAGTGCTAGAGGATAACCGCCATCGCTTGCTTGTGGGCCAAACACATGTATGGAGATGTGTGGTTGTGAAGTTTGAATACCTAATATACATGCAGAACTTTGATGTGGCACCTGCCTCTCGAAACCCTTTAATTAAGTCCCGAGGTTCATGACATGTAGTATATATATGTTGCCCCCCTCCCCGCTTTGACGCGTAATATATATATATATATATATATATATATATATATATATATATATATATATATATATATATATATATATATATATATATATATATATACTCCTACATACCGTAACACAACCCGAAAATAATCCTCCTTGTTCGTCAAATTACCTTTCTCGTTGTGTCATATATTAGATGGATGACGACCTCACGGGCACATATATGGAGGGAAGAGTCGCAGGCGAATGACTGACAGCCATTGTCTGCATGTGGCCCAATGTGTTGGTGATATTTTAATACCCAATATGCACAACTTCTTTGTGGCACCTGCCTCGGAAACCGAAAAGTCCCCACACGGAGCGAGATCATTCATGACGTGTGTGTAGTATGTGCTGCCCCGGCCCCCCTCCTCCCCCATTCGACGCGTACTATATACTCCTACTGCAACACCCAACCCAAAAAGAAACCTCCTTGTTGGGTCAAAGTGATGGAGGACAACCTCGTGGGCCCATGGATGGAAGCATCGCACGCGAGCGACTGTCCTATATGACGTGTAGTATTGCCCCCGGCCACCCTCTTCAACGCGTACTATATATATACTCCTACCGTACGTAACAAAAACCAAAAAATGACCATCCTTGTTGCTCAAATTAACCTCTCTCATCGCATGTCATAGTGCTGGACGACGACCTCGCGGGCCCACGCGAGTGAGTGTCCTAGGACCAGCGCGTGCATGTGGCCCAAAGATGCATGTCAAACTTTTTCTGCAGCGAACCTGCGACCAAAGGAGTTTAGTGTTATTTTTTTTAAATAGATAACATTTGTCCATTTTTAAACATTGATTGATTTCACAAGGATTTAATGTGCAAAAATCAAATTTGATCTACATGAGACCCATGATAGTGCACGAAAATGGATTGCAAAATCATATGTGTACGTGTCCCTGGGTGCATGTTTAGTCCCCATGCAAGAAATTTCTTACATCAAGAATCTTGATTTTAAAATGCAGTAAATCAAAAACTAAGTTGAAATTCATGCAACTTATCGTGGTGTCATATGGACACCAATAGACCGTGATATTATTATTATTTTCAAATTTGAGACAAGTTTTGATATAATCTTCTTACATACAGAAAATTATCAACCAATATCGCAAACGGACTCTTTATTCGAACCGTGTGCGTTAGACCAACAATGTACGCGTCGTGCTTCCGTTAAGCAATAAAGCGGCAGAATTAATCATCAAAAAGGAAAAATCAATATAATACGTGCCGCGCACGCGTCCCGTGTGCCGTACGAGCATCCGTGAGTTGACGAGATGCATGCTAGCAGGCAGACCGGGAGGCCGAGGCATGCGCGTGTTCGCTACGCACTCACCGTGGGGCGTGCTAGTAGCTCTGTGAAATGACGGTAGGCATGCCAGCCGCCCCAGCAGTCCGCTTGTTGGGGAAAGTTGCATGGGAAACAAAAAATTTCCTACGCTCACCAAGATCAATCTAGGAGATGACCATCTACGAGAGGAGAGATTGCATCTACATACCCTTGTAGATCGCTAAGCGAAAGCGTTAAGAAACGCGGTTGATGTAGTCGAACGTCTTCGTGATCCAATCACGATCTGTCCCACGAACTCCTGATCTAAGTGCCGAACGGACGGCACCTCCGCGTTCAACACACGTACGGCTTGATGATGCCTTCACCTCCTCGATCCAGCGAGCGATGGTGAAGTAGTAGCTCGAGTCCTCCAGCAGCACGATGGCGTGGTGGCGGTGGTGGCGGAATCTCAGCAGGGCTTCGCCAAGCCTCACGGAGAAGAAGAAGGACTACGAGGGAGAGGGAGGGCAGCGCCGTGGCATAGATGGGTGTGGCTGCCCTCCCTCTACCCCTCTATATATAGGGGGAAGGGGGAGGAGGGGGCGCCCTAGATCCCATCTAGGGGGGCGGCGGCCATAGGGGGAAACCTTAGATGGGTTTTGGGCGCCTCCCACCCCCGGGAGCTTTGGCCCCCAAGGCAAAGGGGATGGCTGCCCTAGGGGGGCGCCCCTACCCCTTCCCCTTGGCCCATGAGGCCCCCTAACACTTGCCGGGGGCCCCCAAAACCCCTTTCGGTGATGCTGGTCATCACCCGGTACCCCCGGAACACTTCCGGACTCCAATACCCTTCGTCCAATATATCAATCTTCACCTCCAGACCATTCCGGAGTTCCTCGTCATGTCCGGGATCTCATCCGGGACTCCGAACAACCTTCGACAACCACCATAATGACTCAACTATACTTATATCGTCACCAAACGTTAAGTGTGTAGACCATGCGGGTTCGAGAACTATGCAGACATGACCGGGACACCTCCACGGCCAATAACCAATAGCGGGATCTGGATGCCCATATTGGCTCCTACATATTCTATGAAGATCTTTATCAGTCGAACCTCGATGTCAAGGATTCAGCTAATCCCGTATGTAGTTCCCTTTGTCTATCGGTATATTACTTGCCCAAGATTCGATCATCGGTATCTCCATACCTAGTTCAATCTCGTTACCGGCAAGTCTCTTTACTCGTTCCCATGACTAACTCCTTAGTCACATTGCTTGCAAGCTTCTTGTGATGTTGTATTATCGAGAGGGCCCAGAGATACCTCTCCGTCATATGGAGTAACAAATCCCAGTCTTGATCCATGCCAACTCAACAGACACCCTCGGAGATACCTGTAGAGCACCTTTATAGTCACCCAGTTACGTTGTGACATTTGGTACACACAAGGTACTCCTTCGGTGTCAGTGAGTTGCATGATCTCATGGTCATAGGAACATATACTTGGCATGCAGAAAACGATAACAATAAACTTGACACGAGCATATGCTACGTTCATAGTTTGGGTCTTGTCCATCACATCATTCTCCTAATGATGTGATCCCGTTATCAAATGACAACTCATGTCTATGGCTAGGAAACCATAGCCATCTTTGATCAACGAGCTAGTCAAGTAGAGGCTCACTAGGGACACATTGTTGTCTATGTATCCACACATGTATCTGAGTTTCCGATCAATACAATTCTAGCATGGATAATAAATGATTATCATGAATAGGGAAATATGATAATAACCAATTTATTATTGCCTCTAGGGCATATTTCCAACAGTCTCCCACTTGCACTAGAGTTAATAATCTAGTTCACATCACCATGTGATCAACACCCAATGAGTTCCGGGGTTAGATCATGTTATGCTTGTGAGAGATGTTTTAGTCAACGGGTCTGCAACGTTCAGATCCGCGTGTACTTCGCAAATCTCTATGTCATATTGCAGATGCTGCTACCACGCTCCACTTGGAGCTATTCCAAATGGCTGCTCCACTATACGTATCCGGTTTACTACTGAGACTCATCCGGATTGATGTTAAAGCTTGCATTGACGTAACCCTTTACGCCGAACTCTTTATCACCTCCATAACCGAGAAACATTTCCTTATTCCTCCAAGGATAATTTTGACCGTTGTCCAGTGATCCACTCCTGGACCACTCTTGTACCCCCTTGCAAGACACATGGCAAGGCACACATCAGGTGCGGTACACAGCATGGCATACCGTATAGAGCCTATGGCTGAGGCATAGGGGACGACCTTCTTCCTTTTTATTTCTTCTGCCGTGGTCGAGCTTTGAGTCTTACTCAACTTCACACCTTACAACTCAGGCAAGAACTCCTTCTTTGACTGATCCATTTTGAACTCCTTCAAAATCATGTCAAGGTATGAGCTCTGTGAAAGTCTTATGAGGCATCTTGATCTATCTCTATAGATCTTGTTGCCCAATATGTAAGCAGCTTTACCCAGGTCTTCCTTTGAAAAACTCCTTTCAAACAACCCTTTATGCTTTTTAGAAATTCTACATCATTTCCGATCAACAATACGTCATCCACATATACTTATCAAAAATGTTGTAGTGCTCCCACTCACTTTCTGGTAAATACAAGTTTCTTGCAAACTTTGTACAAACCCAAAAGCTTTGATCACCTCATCAAAGCGTATGTTCCAACTCCGAGATACTTGCTCCAGTCCATAGAAGGATCGCTGGAGCTTGCATACCTTTTAGCATCCTTAGGATCGACAAAACCATCTGATTGTATCACATACAACCTTTCCTCACGGAAACCGTCAAGGAAACTTTGTTTTGACATCCATCTGCCAGTTTTCGTAATTGAAAATGTAGCAACTGCTAACATAATTCCAACAGACTTTAGCATCGCTATGAGTGAGAAAGTCTCATCATAGTCAACTCCTTAAACTTGTCGGAAACTTCTTTGCGACAAGTCGAGCTTCATAAATGGTGACATTACCATCAGCGTCTGTCTTCTTCTTAAAGATCCATTTATTCTCAATGTCTTGCCGATCATCGGGCAAGTCCACCAAAGTCCATACTTTGTTCTCATACATGGATCATGTCTCGAATTTCTTTGCTCCTAGCCATTTGTTGGAATCCGGGCCCACCATCGCTTCTCCATAGCTCGTAGGTTCACTGTTGTCCAACAACATGACCTCTAAGACAGGGTTATCGTACCACTCAGAAGCTGTACATACCCTTGTCGACCTATGAGGTTCGACAGTAACTTGATCCGAAGCTTCATGATCATCATCATTAGCTTCCTCTTCAACTGACGTAGGTGCCACAGAAACATTTTTCTGTGCTGCGCTACTCTCTGGTTGAAGTAAAGGTTCAACAACCTCATCAAGTTCTATCTTCCTCCCACTCAATTCTTTCGAGAGAAACTCTTTCTCGAGAAAGGACCCGTTCTTAGCGACAAACACTTTGCCCTCGGATCTGAGATAGAAGGTATACCCAACCATCTCTTTTGGGTATCCTATGAAGACGCATTTGTCCGCTTTGGGTTCGAGCTTTTTCGGCGGAAGCCTTTTGACATAACCATCACAGCCCCAAACCTTAAGAAACGACAACTTCGGTTTCTTGCCAAACCACAGTTCATACGGTGTCATCTCCACAGACTTAGATGGTGCCCTATTTAAAGTGAATGTAGTTGTCTCTAATGCATAACCCCAAAACGATAGTGGTAGATCGGCAAGAGACATCATAGAACACACCATATCCAATAAGGTACGATTACGACGTTCGGACACACCATTACGCTGTGGTGTTCCAGGTGGCGTCAACTGTGAAACAATTCCACATTGTCTTAAGCGATTGCCAAACTCATAACTCAGATATTCTCCCATTTGATCGGATCGTAGGAATTTAATCTTCTTGTTACGATGATTCTCAACTTCACTCTGAAATTGCTTGAACTTTTCAAACATTTCAGACTTATGCTTTATTAAGTAAATATACCCATATCTACTCAAATCATCGGTGAAGGTGAGGAAATAATGATATCCACTGCGCGCGTCAACACTCATCGGACCGCACACATCAGTATGTATGATTTCCAACAAGTCACTTGCCCGTTCCATTGTGCCGGAAAATGGGGTTTTAGTCATCTTGCCCATAAGGCATGGTTCACATGTGTCAAGTGATTCAAAATCAAGTGACTCCAAAAGTCCATCAACATGGAGTTTCTTCATGCGCTTTACACCTACACACTACAAGAAATATGTCAACTTGTGACCTTCTGTCAGTGACCCTGGAAGAATTAGTCGTAAATCTACGACCATTTGAGACCAATTGGTCATAAGCTGTTTGGGAGGCAGAAAGGTCGTAATTTCCTTACACGAAATGGTCGTAAAGCAAACATCACTGGTCCGCTGCCTTATTTCTAGCTGATCACGACGAATATAGATGGTCATAGCCTTGTAAATTGTGGTGCATTGCTATGACTAGGCGCCACCTCATCATTTTTGCCTATGTGTCATGTCTATGTGTCAATTTTTGCCCTAGGTTGTGAAGCAGCCTATATTTCTGTCATGCCCAAAATTCCCAAAAAATTTGGTCATTCTTTAATATCCAAATCATTGCCTCATGACAAAATTCAGCTCCATTTTCCTAGTAAATCTTCCTCGGCAAATTTCCAAAGTTTCTGTTCAGCTAGAACCGTTGTGAAGGAAGTACTAGCTAGGCATATCCTAATGAGCTGAATTTTTCGCCACATCTTCTATATTCCCAATCATAGCTCTCCACAAAATTTGTGCCCCATCTAACAATCCATGTGAGCTCACCATCCAATCTTTGTTTCTGGTAATATCTTCAGTTTGTGAAGCAACTATATTTTATGTTAATTTATAATTGCCAAAAATTTACCAGGACATGACCCTGCCCATAGAACCTCCCTCCACCAAATTTTAGCTCATTTAATCTAGCCTATTTCCCTCAACATTTTTCCCAATTTTCTGTTCAGTGGAGAGCATTGTGAAGGAAGTACCATTTATATTTATCCAAATGGTATGAAATTTTTACAGTGCCTTCATATGCCCAAATTATCATCCTCCTCCAAATTTTAGATCAATCCATTCATTCATTTGAGTCCAGCTTCAATATTCATATTTCTGTCCAGTGTGGTACTTTGCAAAGCAAGTGACACCTAGGCTCCTCCATTTGAGCTGCAACTTTTTCAAGACAGTGTCCTTAGTAGATGATCATCCTCGGCCAAAACTCAGGCCCATTGGCCATGTGCATTTTCCCCACCACTAATCAAACACTTGGCTGCTAATTCATGTTTGAGCTTAGTTCAGTCTCCTCGTGAGATTCTTCTATTGCCTTCTTCTTCCTAACACCTACCGCGGGAGTGCCCAACCCACTAGACATGCCTAGGCTGCCCAGAACGTGTGGCAACGCCACGGTCACGCGGTGACCCCGCGACGGGCATGCGAGTTTACGCGCTCTGGAGTTGGGGCCCTCGGCCACTGTCCAAACCTCGACGTATCACCACCAAACCATGCATCTCTAATTAAATAGATACTTATGTACCTAGAAATGATTTTTGGAAAAATAAAGAGCAAACTATAAGGCAGCTGCAGTTCAAATTTGACCCGCTTCCTACTTAATCGATGGAAATTTGTCTTTTTCACAAGAGGTGGATCAAAGCTTTTGACACCCAATCATTTTGTCAATTATACATTAAATATGGCCTAATATTTTCTAAAAATGGTGTGGTACAATTTTGCAACAAATATATGGTAGGTCCTTCACAAAAAGAACTCATTTTGGGCACTCGAAAAATGGAAAATGAATTTTTCATCCAAAGAAAATGAAAACTTCCTTAGGCAACATTGTTTCCCATTCCAAGATGCACCCTTGTGCACAATATGAGATCATTTGAGCAAACTATGCCATGAATGTGGCCTTAAGATTGATTATTTGGCTTGAAAGCCATTGATCTTCACACATGATAGCTCGTTTCTGAAAACACTTTTTAAAAATAATTACCGTATTACAAGTTTATTATTTTTCCTGGTAACTTGGCCACATATAATGACACAATGCAAAGGTTTTCCAATTTTTTGATTTTTTTTGAATTTTTCATGCGCATTTCAAAATGCGGTCAAAATGACGGGCATGACTGTTCCTAGCTAATGGTTGAATCTTGGAAAACTTTTGGTGTTTCTCTAATGAAATAGATACTTTTGTACCTAGAAATGTTTTTTGGAAAAAATCATGAGCAAACTATGAGGCAACTGCAGTTCAAATTTGACCCACTTCCAACTAAATCAGCGGAAATTTGTCTTTTTCACGAGAGGTGGATCAAAACTTCTGACACCCAACCATTTGGTCAATTGTACATTAAATATGGCCTAATATTTTAGAAAAATAAGTTGGTCCAATTTTGCAACAAATATATGGTAGGTCCTTCACAAAAAATCTCATTTTGGGCACTCGAAAAATGAAAAATGATTTTTTTGTGAAAAGAAAATGAAAACTTCCTTAGGCAACACTGTTTGCCATTCCAAGATTCACCCTTGTGCACAATATGAGATCATTTGAACAAACTATGCCATGAATATGATCATAAGATTGATCATTTGGCTTGAAAGCCATGAATCTTCACACATAATAGCTCATTTCTGAGAACACTTTTTTAAAAGAATTGCCTTATTACAAGTTTATTATTTTTCTTGGTAACTTGGTCACATATAATGACACAATGCGAAGGTTTTCTAATTTTTTAATTTTTTTAATTTCTTATACCCGTTTCAAAATGCGGTCAAAATGGCGGGCATGACCGTTCGTAGCTAGGGGTTGAATCTTGCAAAACTTTTGGAGTATCTCTGATGAAATAGATACTTATCTACCTAGAAATGATTTTTGGAAAAAATAAAGAGCAAACTATAAGGCAGCTACAGTTCAAATTTGACCCGCTTCCTACTGAATCGGTGGAAATTTGTCTTTTTCATGAGAGGTGGATCAAAGCTTTGGACACTGAACCATTTTGTCAATTGTACATTAAATATGGCCTAGTATTTTATAAAATTCATTTGGTTCAATTTTGCAACAAATATATGGTAGATCCTTCACAAAAAAACTCATTTTAGGCACTCGAAAAATGGAAAATGAAATTTTCGTCCAAAGAAAATAAAAACGTCTTAGGCAACAATGTTTGACATTCCAAGATGCACCCTTGTGCACAATACTAGATCATTTGAACAAACTATGCCATGAATGTGGCCATAAGATTGATCATTTGACTTGAAAGTCATGAAACTTCACACATGATGGCTCATTTCTCATAACACTTTTTTAAAATAATTGCCGTATTACAAATTTGTTATTTTTCCTGGAAACTAGGTCACATATAATGACACAATGCGAAGGTTTTCAATTTTTTTTTATTTCTTATGCCCGTTTCAAAATGCGGTCAAAATAGCGGGCATGACCGTTCGTAGCTAGGGGTTGAATCTTGTAAAACTTTTGGAATATCTCTGATGCAATAGATACTTATCTACCTAGAAATGATTTTTGGAAAAAATAAAGAGAAAACTATAAAGTAGCTGCAGTTCAAATTTGACCCGATTTCAAATGAATCGGCGGAAATTTGTCTTTTTTACGAGAGATGGATCAAAGCTTCTGACACACAACCATTTGGTCAATTATACATTAAATATGGCCTAATATTTTAGAAAAATGATTTGGTCCAATTTTGCAACAAATATATGGTAGATTCTTCACAAAAAAACTCATTTTGGGCACTCGAAAAATGGAAAAAGGCTCTTTTGTGCAATGAAAGTGAAAACCCCCAAATCAACATTGTTTGTCATCCCAAGATACACACATGTGCACACTATTGGTTCATTTTAGCAAACTGTAAGTGGTTAATATGTTGAATGTTTACCCTGAATTAGAGGGTGAAAATTATAAGAGAAACAAAAGAAAAAAAACTACCTAAGCTTAATTCTAATTGGTGGAATCACTTGTGGCTTGGATCGATGACATGGCAAACATCAGTCCGTCCATCCATCCATCCAACCCACGGCAGCAAACCCCCCTCTCTCTCGCGAACCCCACCCAACCCCTCGTGCCCTCCTCTCTCTCTCGCACGCGAACCCTAGCGCTGCACTCCTCCCTTGCCGCCGCCACCTCCGGCGCATGATCCTGGCGACCTCAGGCGGAATCCGGCGGGAATCCTGTCATCCTCCTCTCACCCCCACCGCCGTCGATCCTTCCCCGGCCACCGCCCTGTACTGTACCTCTCCTTCTCTCCCATTTGAAGAGTAGAGGGGGGTCGAGCAAGAAGATCAGGCGGCGGCTCCGAGATCCGCCAAGGGCGTGGACCTGGAGCTCCATCTCCATGTCGGTGGCTCCCAGATCCGCCCAGGGGCTGGACCTGGAGCTCATCTCCTCCATGGCGTCGGCTTCCAGATCCGCCCATGGGTTGGACCTGGTGCTCCATCTCCATCGCGAGTTGGCTGCATCCCCACGTCTGCTCCCGCTCGGCCAACGACACCATCCGCGTGTGCTTCTGCTGCTCGTCTAGGTAATGCAATCTGTCGATTTGCTCTTCTCCCCTCGGCTTCCCTTCCCTTACCTTACAACACTGTGTCTTCCCTCCTCACACAGGTGCACGCACCACCGGCGTTGTTGCTGGCCGTGGCCGGACCTCCAAGCAGAGCAGTGACATGTTTGGCTGGCCCTCCTCGACCTCCGCCACGGCCACCGCGGTGCTTCTGGGTCCCCGCCCTCATCACGGGACGGAGCTCCCAGTCACGCGCCCCTCTTCTTCTTTCGATTCGATCTGGATCATGCGCCGCTGTTGCTCACGCATGCCTGATTTGCTTTTCTTCCTCACGTAGGTCATCATCAAGCCCTTGATCTGGCTGCGACCTTGGCTCATCCTCCAGCATGGGCATGGGCTGGTCCACGCACGCTGCTGATGGCGGCTCACTGAGGTTGCCATCGTCGCATGTACGCGTGGTCCCGTGCATGCACAAGGTAGCCGGCGACCTCCTCCATCGCCAACCACCATCTCTCGTCTGCAGTATTTGCATCTTCTTTGCGTTCGATCCCCTCCCCCACATGAACTTGCTCCTGCCTGCAACCAGGGCGCGCACGGGAGAGCTTGCCGTCATGGGTGCCCTCTTGCTGGCCATCGATAGGGCGCATCAGCAGCAAAGGACCGGGAACAAGCTGCACCTGCACTAATCAAATCATCTCAATTTGTTACCCTTCCTTCCTGTCAAGTTAAGTGCTTGCTTGTGTGTAAATCAACACGCAGAGCATGTAAAAGCTCTTCTCTGCTCTCTCTCCCACCCATGAAACTCTGTTTCTCTGAGGGGCTCTACCTCAGAGGTCAGTGGTCGGACGGATGCCACCACATGGCCCCCGCGTGCAGCGTAATCAGTCTGCTTGTACGGCTTGTTTAATGGCAATTGATTGATTGATTGCGTTGGTGCACAGATGTGATTCGTCACCTCAACATGGTGCGCGGCAAGGGCATGGCCTCCATGTACTCCTGGTCCTGCAAGAGGTAAACCAACCAAGCAAGCGAGATATCCTCTTCTCTAACTCAAATCAAAATTCTGAGTTATCTGAACTTTAGCGAGCTTGACAAGAAGTTCTCTGAATTGTTGGCCAGCTTGACGAGTAGTTTTCTGAATTTTTGGGGAGCTTGACAAGAAGTTCTCTGAATTATCGCCGTTCGCTACATCCAGACCCTCCTGATTGCATTTAAATGTTTACCTCATGTTTACCTCGTGTTTTTCCCTGGTTGCATATAAATGAAATCAAATTGCTCGCCATTGTTGGTATCTATAATAAGCTAATTGCAGTGGTCAAACTGGAGTTCTGTTGTTCCGATTTTCATGCTTGTATTGTAAATCTTTGCCTCCAAGCTTATTGATAAAAATTGTGACATGTTGTTACCCCCTTGCACTTTGTCCAAGATCATCACTATAAAAACTGTGACATGTTGTTTAGCTGGAGGAGTTTGTTTATACTCTGAAATTATGTTAAAATTTTGAAACAACAAAATTTGATAAATGTGCTTTGCTTGCATATGATGTTATCTTTGTTGCAACAAGAAGGATCGTGAGGCCACCAAAGTACATTAGTTCGTAATCTGCTATTAATGTACTTGTAATCTGCTATACAACTAGACCATCCATAGTGTCAGATGATGTACCTAAATATATTCA
The DNA here is from genome assembly GCA_011799875.1 of Thinopyrum elongatum. NCBI lineage: Eukaryota > Viridiplantae > Streptophyta > Magnoliopsida > Poales > Poaceae > Thinopyrum > Thinopyrum elongatum. Next base: position 616,065,173 of record CM022298.1, read on the forward strand.
GCAGCTGACTTACATTGTAGGGAAAGTTGGCTCCCACCATTGTGGACTTCTTGTATGAGTGGGGATTGTGGTAGTTCTATCACAACATTCTGTTAGCTAAAATGAAATCAGACAATGAGCTTTGTTTGTTCTTGTACTCTTTCTTTGTTTCTTATGTTCTTCTTTAATTTGATGACAATGAACCAATATAACCAGTCACCAGTAGCTAGTGTTCTTTTTTAAAGTTACTGATCTATGCTCTGGTGTCATATTATGGTCTAATATTTTTTGTTTTGACTCTTTATCTGTTGCCAGGAAAGTGTTGAGTAGATGTTGATGATGCCTACTTGCTTGGCTGCTACGGTGATGCATGCACCGGTGAAGCAAGCACACATGCAAGGCTAGCCCCATGTATCTTCCTTGGCTGCGAACATCATCTACAGGTATGACAACTGTCCCACCTCTCTGTGTCGTTTTGCTCCTCTTCATCCGCGAAAATTGGTGCTTAATATGCTATTGATTTACAGTGTCTATTCATTAACACCAAGTCTAAGCTGTTGCTTTGATTTTTCCTATTACTTAGGATAGCGGTATGACCAGGACAAGCTCCCAGCGCGTCTGATCCAGGGTGTGTTAGGGTTGACCTGCTGCGGAAGATGGCCATGCTCACAAGCCCCTCTGGATCAAAATAGGTATTCCTTTCTGCCTCTTTTTGGATTCACTCATATTTTGCCTCCTAGATTGATGGATTTGTCCTATGGTACTGTAATTGTAAAGTCTGGTCCTCATTTACTTTCTGTAATTGATTGCCTGCTTGACAAGGCTATACCAACTATCTAAATTTCGAATGCATGCTAGCTAAGGCTTTATTAAGACCTTGGTGTTGATTGAGCGTTTGCTCCTCTAGTGTTCATGAAGTCCATTGTTGTATACCTCTCATTGTAGGATGGCAAGTTGTGGCAGCTGGAGCATGTCTCATAAGAGAGAGCAATGAAGTCCATTGTACTGTTATGATAGTAGCAGATATTCCATAATTGTCTTGTTGTATATTCCCTTCGTTCTTGCTATATTCCTGTCTAAGGAAATGTATTCCTGAGATGATTTTTTGTGTTATGTAAACCTGGGAGATGTGTTATGTGATGTGATATGATAGTTGACTTGAATTTGACCTGGAGTTTTCCTAATTTGAATGAAATAATGTTGGATGTATGTGTGTGGCTGGGCTAAAGTCGGCTCGGGCCAAACAATTCTCAACATTAAAAGGCCGGTCCAAACTGGACAAATAATTGGGCCGAAAAAGGCCATATCCCAACAAGCATTGAACCATTTCAAAAATGAAATGAAAAAAGTCTTAGAAAAAAAAAAAGAAATGGACTACAAAAAGGCTGAGGCCCAAAAAAATTGCACGAAGCTCAAAAAATGAAAAGGCCAAATTGTTGGGTTTGGCCCATGTAGCTAACCAAAGTTAACATGAAATATAATATATATATATATATATATATATATATATATATATATATATATATATATATATATATTAAATGGGCGGAATTGTTGGGCTAGGCCCATGTAGAACACCGAATTGGATCGGGCTGATTCTAATCAATGACCAATTCAATTGGTCGCAATTTTGCCATGTCAGATTGCCACGTCGGATCCGACGTGGCCTGGGCAAACAACCAGCGACGAAAACAATTGGTCGTAGGATCAACGACCTTTTGTTTTGGTTGTTGCCTTCAACGACCTTATCACAAAGACGGTCGTTAAGTTTCATTAAAGACGGTCAGCTTTTGACCAATTGTTTTTTGTCACAAAAAGGTCGCAAATGAAAAACAACGACCATTCAGCGACCAATAGTGATGGTCGCAAGTTGACATATTTCTTGTAGTGACATGACTTAAGCAGCAGTGCCACAAATATGTGGTACTATCATTATTAACTTCACATCTTTTGGCATCAATATTATGAACATGTGTATCACTACGATCGAGATTCAATAAACCATTCACATTGGGTGCATGACCATAGAAGGCATTATTCATGTAAACAGAATAACCATTATTCTCTGACTTAAATGAATAACCGCATTACAATAAACACGATCTCATCATGTTCATGCTCAACGCAGACACCAAATAACATTTATCTAGGTTTAACACTAACCCCGAAGGTAGAGGGAGCGTGCGATGGTGATCACATCAACCTTGGAAACACTTCCAACACACATCGTGACCTCGCCCTTAGCTAGTCTCTGTTTATTCCGCAGCTTTTGTTTCGAGTTATTAATATTAGCAACTAAACCGGTACCTAATACCCAGGTGCTACTAGGAGTACTAGTAAGGTACACCTCAATAACACGTATATCAAATATACTTTTGTTGAAGTTGCCAGCCTTCTTATCTACCAAGCATTTGGGGCAGTTCCGCTACTAGTGACCGTTCCCCTTACAATAGAAGCACTTAGTCTCGGGTTTGGGTTCAACCTTGGAGAGGCAACTGGCTTGCCATTCATGAAGTTTCCCTTCTTGCCCTTGCCCTTCTTGAAACCAGTGGTTTTGTTAACCATCAAAACTTGATGTTCCTCCTCGATTTCTACCTTCGCGGCCTTAAGCACCGCGAACAGCTCCGGGATCATCTCATCCCTTGCATGTTATAGTTCATCACAAAGCTCTAGTAGCTTGGTGATACTGACTGGAGAACTCTGTCAATCACTATCTTATCCGGAAGATTAACTCCCACTTGATTCAAGCGATTGTAGCACCCAGACATTCTGAGCACATGCTCACTGACTGAGCTATTCTCCTCCATCTTGTAGGCAAAGAACTTGTCAGAGGTCTCATACCTCTCAACATGGGCATGAGCCTGAAATACCAATTTCAGCTCTTGGAACATCTCATATGTTCCATGGTGTTCAAAACGCCTTTGGAGCCCCGATTCTAAGCCGTAAAGCATGGCGCACTAAACTATCAAGTAGTCATCAGAACGTGTCTGCCAGATGTTCACAACATCTATAGACGACGCTAGAGGGGTTGGCACACCGAGCGGTGCATCAAGGACATAAGCCTTCTGTGCAACAGTGAGGACAATCCTCAGACTACGGCCCTAGTCTGCATAATTGCTCACAATATCTTTCAACTTAGTCTTTCTCTAGGAACATATTAAAATAGGGAGCTACAGCGCGAGCTATTGATCTACAGCATAATTTGCAAAGATTGGACTATTGTTCATGATAAATGAGTTCAATTAATCATATTACCTAAGAACTCCCACTCAAATCGACATCCCTCTGGTCGTCCGAGTGTAACATGATCCAAATTCACCAACCCAAGTCCGATCATCACATGAGATGAGGTGGTTTCAATGGTGAACATCTCCATGTTGATCATATCTACTATATGACTCATGTTCGACCTTTCGATCTCTTGTGTTCCGAGACCATGTCTGTACATGCTAGGCTCGTCAAGTTTAACCCAAGTGTTCCGCATGTGCAAAACTGGCTTGCACCCGTTGTATGTGAACGTAGAGTCTGTCACACCCGATCATCACGTGGTGCTTCGAAACGACGAACTTTCGCAACGGTGCACACTTGGGGAGAACACAATTTTATCTTGAATTTTTAATGAGGGATCACCTTATAATGCTACCGTCGTCCTAAGCAAAATAAGATGCATAAAAGGATTAACATCACATGGAAATCACAAGTGACATGATATGGCCATCAACTCGTGCTTTTGATCTCCATCTCCATAGCACCGGCATGATCTCCATCGTCACTGGCATGACACCATGATCTCCATCATCGTGCCGCCATCGGGGTTGTCACGCCAACCATGCTTCTACTACTATTGCTACAGCTTAGCGATAAAGTAAAGCATTACATAGCGCTTAATGATTAACACGCAGGTCATACAATAATTAAAGACAACCCTATGGCTCCTGCCGGTTGCCATATGCATCGGCATGCAAGTCAATATAAACTATTACAAACATGATCATCTCATACATCAAATATATTTCATCATGTCTTTGGCCATATCATATCACAACATACCCTGCAAAAACAAGTTAGACGTCCTCTAATTGTTGTTGCATGTTTTACGTGGCTGCTATGGGTATCTAGCAAGAACGATTCTTACCTACGCAAAGCCACAACGGTGATATGCAAGTTGCTATTTAACCTTCTACAAGGACCGCCTTTGTCGAATCCGATTCAACTAAGGTGGGAGAGACAGACACCCGCCAGCCATCTGTATGCAACAAAGTCACATGTCTGTCGATGGAACCGATCTCATGTACGTGGACATGTAAAGTTGGTCCGGGCCGCTTCATCCCACAATACCGTCGAATCAAGAAAAGACCAAGGAAGGAAGCAATCTGAATATCAACGCCCACAAACTCCTTTGTGTTCTACTCGTGATGTCATCTACGCATAGACCTAGCTCTGATACCACTGTTGGGGAACGTTGCATGGGAAACAAAAAAATTCCTACGCTCACCAAGATCAATCTAGGAGATGACCATCTATGAGAGGAGAGATTGCATCTACATACCCTTGTAGATCGCTAAGCGGAAGCGTTAAGAAATGCGGTTGATGTAGTCAAATGTCTTCGCGATCCAATCATGATCCGTCCCGCGAACTCCCGATCTAAGTGCCGAACAGACGGCACCTCCGCGTTCAACACAAGTACGGCTTGATGACGCCTTCACCTCCTCGATCCAGTGAGCGATGGTGAAGTAGTAGCTCGAGACCTCCGGCAGCACGACGGCGTGGTGGCGGTCGTGGTGGCAGAATCTCAGCAGGGCTTCGCCAAGCCTCACGGAGAAGAAGAAGGACTACGAGGGAGAGGGAGGGCAGTGCCGTGGCATAGATGGGTGTGGCTGCCCTCCCTCTACCCCACTATATATAGGGGGAAGGGGGGAGGAGGGGGCGCCCTAGATCCCATCTAGGGGGGCGGCGGCCATAGGGGGAAACCCAAGATGGGTTTTGGGCGCCTCCCACCCCCGGGAGCCTTGGCCCCCAAGGCAAAGGGGATGGCTGCCCTAGGGGGGCGCCCCCACCCCTTCCCCTTGGCCCATGAGGCCCCCTAACACTTGCCGGGGCCCCCTGAAACCCCTTTCGGTGATGTTGGTCATCACCCGGTACCCCCCGAACACTTTCGGACTCTAATACCCTTCGTCCAATATATCAATCTTCACCTCCAGACCATTCCGGAGTTCCTCGTCATGTCCGGGATCTCATCCAGGACTCCGAACAACCTTCGGAAACCACCATAATGACTCAACTATACTTATATCGTCACCAAACGTTAAGTGTGTAGACCCTGCGGGTTCAAGAACTATGCAGACATGATCAAGACACCTCCACGGTCAATAACCGATAGCGGGACCTGGATGGCCATATTGGCTCCTACATATTCTACGAAGATCTTTATCGGTCGATCCTCGATGTCAAGGATTCAGCTAATCCCGTATGTAGTTCCCTTTGTTTATCGGTATGTTACTTGCCCGAGATTCGATCGTCGGTATCTCCATACCTAGTTCAATCTCGTTACCGGCAAGTCTCTTTACTCGTTTCGTAATATAAGATCCCGTGACTAACTCCTTAGTCACATTGCTTGCAAGCTTCTTGTGATGTTGTATTACTGAGAGGGCCCAGAGATACCTCTTCGTCATACGGAGTGACAAATCCCAGTCTTGATCCATGCCAACTCAACAGACACCCTCGGAGATACCTGTAGAGCACCTTTATAGTCACCCAGTTACATTGCGATGTTTGGTACACACAAGGTACTCCTCCAGTGTCAGTGAGTTGCATGATCTCATGGTCATAGGAACATATACTTGGCATGCAGAAAATGATAGCAATAAACTTGACACGATCATATGCTACGTTCATAGTTTGGGTCTTATCCATCACATCATTCTCCTAATGATGTGATCCCATTATCAAATGACAACTCATGTCTATGGCTAGGAAACCATAGCCATCTTTGATCAACGAGCTAGTCTAGTAGAGGCTCACTAGGGACACATTGTTGTCTATGTATCCACACATGTATCTGAGTTTCCGATCAATACAATAATAGCATGGATAATAAACAATTATCATGAATAGGGAAATACGATAATAACCAATTTATTATTGCCTCTAGGGCATATTTCCAACACCGCTGCGTAGGCTCACCGGGAGGCGAGCCATCCCTTTGACCGCCGCCCTCCTCGCTCCCACTGCTCCATATTAATGGCGCGTCCGATCCGCTGGTCATAATAGGCGGCCGCACACCTCATCCACAGTTGTCACCGCCGCATGGACTGTATTAGGATTTTGCTGAAGCACACCATCAGTGGGTGTGGCGACGCCGGGGCTGGTGAAGCACCCGCGCAATGCATGAAGCTTGGCGCAGAGGTTGCTGTCGCCGCCGACGAGGTCTCGCACGGGCAGCAGCGCGACCTTGACTTCGTCGCCGTCGTCGTGCCTCCCCGGCCGGAGTCGGAGGTCCACAACTACTCCGGCAACGACTCCGACTCCGACGGAAAACCTGTTAGTCCCCCCCCCGCCCCTTTTGTTGGGAACAGAAATCCTTGGTTATGTTCACCCAGTCCATGAAATCAGAGTAAGATTCGTTAGATCCGTGTAGTGTATTGATTGTTTGAATGGTATCTATGGTTAGTGATTAATTGTTTGTTCTGTACAAATGATTTTTTTGCTAATAATCCGACTAGGGTTAGCGTGCGTGCTAATAATTCGTAGCCAGATCTTGAGAACTGATTTTGAATGTCCTACATATATGTTTGTGCCTTTTTTTCTTCTAGATCTTGAGAATTGATTTTGAATGTCCTACATGTATGTTTCTGTCTTTTTTCGATGTTGCTATGTACACAGATGAGGGTCTGGCCAGCGGTGCCACCGGCTGTAGATCCTGCACCCGGCAGCGCGGGCAGAAGCGGCCACACCCCTGGATCCGAGGAACCCGTAGAATATCGGGTGGACCGCATCAGCGATCTCCCGGACGCCATCCTTGGGTAGATCATCTTCCTTCTCCCCACCAAGGATGGCTGCCGCACACAGGTCCTTGCATCTCGGTGGCGCACTCTGTGGCGCGCCACGCCTCTTAATCTCGACTGTCGCCGGCTATCTGTCGTACATGATTTTGAACTCCACTGAGCCATCATCTCCTCCCACCAGGGCTTCGTTCTATGCCTATGCATCCCGGCATGCTGCCTGCTGTACATACCCTGCACGGTGGATGCCTGGCTGACATCCCGTCAATTCGAAAAACTCCAGCATCTTGAGTTGTACCATTACTATGCAAATAGTTGTCCACCAACCGTTGTAGTTGTGCCCTCACCACCAATGTCCATCTCATGGTTTTCCTCATCTCTCCACACCGCCACCCTGGCCGGTGTCATCTGCCAGACAATCTGGTACAAATGCTTCGACTCCCACTGCTAAGAAAACTTGCGCTTGTGGTTGTCGATCTGTCAGAGGCCTCACTGCACAGCATCATCCACTCCTGCTGCCCTGCCCTGGAGCGCTTGCTGCTTGTTTTTGGAAAAGAAATCCGTATCCGTTGTCTCCAAATAAAGTCGCCTCACCTTGTAAGCATTGTAATTTGCTTTAAAGGAGAGGAGCTCATCATCAAATACGCCCTTTCACTCCAAAGGCTGCTCCTTGATTATCGTTATGCACCTTCAAAAATAACTGTCGTCTCTGCGCCTAAACTGGAGACCTTGGGTGTAATTCCTGATCTGTTTGAAGGTTACAAGATGGTGGTTGGCTCCACACTTATTCAGGTAGTCTATATTGTAACATCCCCAGCATCACCCTACAGTGATCACCATCTGGTCATGCCAAGTCATCATGTTTAACAGTGCTTGATCATCTTTTGGATCATAGCTCACTTCAAATTCCAATTCAAATAGATTTCAAACTTAAAGTGAAAATCAAAGTTGCTCAAATCAAGGAACTAAAATGTTCATAATGTTTAAAATATTCCCAAGGCAATTATAAAATTGAAACCAACATTTTTGGAAATCCCAAATTGCCCCTAGAAATTATTTCATTGGTCCAGAAGCATTTATTTTGGTCCTTCCTTTTTCTGAAAATACTTAGACATTTCCAAGTGTCCTGAGACTTTTTGTGTAGAACCATAATAAGGTGCATGGTTTTTGTGCAAAGTTTCCCTCCTAGCAAAACTCATTCGATAGCTCAACTAATATGCAACAGGAGCTATTCTTTTTCAGAAACGAAAAAGAGAGTAATATCCCTGTGCACTTACTGGCCCAGCGCTACAGTAGCCTTTCAGCCGGCCCAGCCCAATGCACAGTCGTCATCTCCCTCGCTGTCGACGCCGTAGCCGCTTCGATCGACGCTACCGCACGCGTCAGCCATCCGCGTCCCTCTTCGATGGATAAGGTCGAGGCCGAGCCCCCTGGATCAAACCCTACCCCCAGTTCCTCCTGCCCACTCCTCCCCTCTCTGTCCCTCTCTCCCGACGCGCCTGTGGCGTTGCTGCTGGCATAGCCGCAGCCACCGGCGTCCTCTCGACCCCGCGACTTGTTCAGGAACCCTGTGGAGCTCGACTTTGTCGCCTGCGCACGCCCGTTCGACCGGAGCCTCACCACGTTGATGCCTCGCTCGTCTTCTTCAACCTCGGGCCGTCGGACGACCTCGTCAAATTCGTCATCAACAAGCCCTCCCCGGCTTCACCAAGTCCTCCCCGAGCTTCGATGTGAGCTTCCGCATGCTTTCCCCCTCTCACCTGAGCGTTTTAGCCGACGTAGCCGTCTCTCCGTTCGCGACCGACGCCGCTGTCCGCCATTGCCGACCAACTCCTCGCACCCGGGCTCCTCTGCACGAACGGGTTGCACCGGCGTGCTTCTGGAGCCCTACAGAAGCCGCCCAGCAAATTAGTTTGCGAGCAGTCGTGCTGCAGCCACTGCGCCGAGCAAGCGCGAGCTCCGGTCTCCGCTCCGCTTGCGACCGCCGTCGCCACGGACCACCATAGCTCGCGCCCGTCGCACAGATCGATGTGGCGCACGCCCCTCGACCGAACGGTAGTCGCGACGCTCGATTTGGGCGTTTGTATGCTGTTCCCGCGCGGCGCCGCCCTCGCCGTTGCTCGCCGGAGCCATGCCGACGCGTGCGCCGGAGTTTTAAACTCCGGGGTGACACACGGCGGCCCTGACGCTAACCCACACCGCTAACCCCACTGACCGGTGGGCCCTGTTCCTATAGCACTTAGCTTAGGCGCTAATTAATCACTAACTAGTTGACCCACTGACACGTCGGGCCCACTGACTAATTTGATTAAATTAAATAAGTAAAAACTGTTTGTAAACTCTCTCACCGACACGCGGGTCCCACTGGACCCACTGTCCAGTCAACGCTGACCCAGTCAACTGCTGAATGTGCAGTTGACTGGGCCCACCGTCAGCCTCTCTGGTGCACCCTGGGTGCAGTGCACCGGGTGCACCCAGCGTTTCCGGTTACTGTTTAAATTCGAATTAATAAATCCAAAAATTCTAGAAAATCATTTAATCTTTGGAAATTCGTAGAAAATAAACCGTAGCTCAGATCAAAAAACTTTATACATGAAAGTTGCTCAGAACGACGAGACGAATCTGATCGTATCGTCTGTTTCCATGTCGGAACCCCCTACGTAGGAGAACCCGTAACTTTCCCTCCGATTCCGGTAGATGAATAGTGCATATGAATCAGTTAATAAACCCTACTCTAATCCTAAAATAACTAAAATGACTTAGACATATCTTTAGGCAACCCTACACTTCATCTTAGGCATAGCATGCTCCGTGTTGCATTTGTTTGCATTATCTTTACCTGTTTCCTCCCCCTCTTATCTCTCGGTAGACCCCGGTGTTGACGTAGCTCCCGAGGTAGACGCAGCTCCGGAGTACGACTACGTCCCAGACGACCAGACCGTTGCTGCCGAGCTTCCAGGCAAGCACCCCCCCCCTTGAGCATTTCGATATCGCCCACTCTCTTCTCTCTTATGCTTGCATTAGAAGTTACTACTGCTGTTGTTATCCTATTTCTGCTGCATAGCCTGTTTATTGTAACCTGCTATTGTTACCTGCCTGCTTATCCTAAACTGTTTAGTATAGGTTGGGTAGAGACCATCAGAGACCCCACTTATCCTGACTGCCCCGCTGGATGATCAGAAGACCCGAGCAACGGGATCGAAGACCAGGCCCCGGCACCGCACGACACTTCCCCTTAGTTGCTCGACACTACTGGGTTACTATCGAGTGCCGAGGGTGATACCTCGTCAGCACTTCTGATGATAACCTTGTAGGTTAGTTAATCAGTCGTGGTCAGCGAGGGTGATTCCTCCTACATCACCCCCGAAACCGACACTGTCGTGCGACTCCTCAAGAGTGGACCTCGAGGGTGATTCCTCCTTCGTTCACCTTGACGATAACATCATGTGGAATTCCATCGAGGGTGATTCCTCAGGGTTCCCCTTGGTGTTAGACACACGGATACCATTGCTATTATGACTTACACTGAACCATGTTACTAAAGACGGGTCGGCCCTGAGAGGGTACCCGCGCGAGCTTAATTGCGAGAGATGTGGAGTCGGGTGGACCTGGATGGTGCCCGAGTAATGAATACGAGGCGTGGCCGGGCATTCCTAGCCCTTGCCGCAGGTCCTCGAGATGGGGCGACGGGGTCACATCGATCATGAGTCTCTGCTCGTTACCGCGCGCTCCTTATCCACTAACGGTTTGGATATTTGATCCGAGGGGCCTCTGGCCTGATAGCACTAACCATCACGTGGGCATAGTATGGGCGTTCTGCGTCGTATACTTAAGCCAAAGCTTAATGGACGTCAGCGATTGTGCGGCGCGCGCGCGAGTTGGACTGGTTATGCAACTACGCTTGTATTAAGGGGTTGCTAGGTCTACTCTCGGCCGTGAACGTAACATGCAGGAGTTCCCGGGGCGAAGGCCCAAGACCCCTGGGGGCATAGGTTAGTCCGGCGTGCTGACCTCTCTATTAAGTATTTGGTCAGGTTGCGGCGTGTTGCTTAGCCGAGGCCGGGCATGACCCAGAAAAGTGTGTCCGGCCGGAGTTAAGCGAGCGTGGTGGGTAAGTTGGTGCACCCCTGCAGGGAAGAAACAATCTATCATTAGCCTGTCCTATGGTAACGGACAATCGAAGTTGTATCCCGATCGGTACAACTAGAACTTGAGATGATAACTGGATAGTATGGCTCTGGGTTGCTTTCTCGCAGGGAGTCGAGGAAGAATCTCTGAGCGAGGTTGATGATACTACTACTACTTTACATTATGTTAATCTGCACTCTTCTAATGCTGCAAGACCGATGAAGATGATTGAAGATGCTAGTCTTCGATAGGACTAGGCTTTCCCATCTATTCTGGCATTTCTGCAACCAAGTCCATATATACAGCCTTCCTTTGAAAATGTTGCATATGTAGTGTAGATCCTTGCTTGCTGAGTACTTCGGACGAGTACTCACGTTTGCTTTACTTTCTTTTTCTCCCCATATCCATATGTCGCCGCCAGATGACGGAGCCCCTGAGGTAGCTGCCCCCGTCGATGACTACGGCTACTACTACTACCCTCCCGGCGAGTACTACTACGAGGAGCCGACCGACGACCAGGAGTAGGTTCGGAGGGTCCTAGGCAGGAGGCCTACGCCTTTCGATCGTAGTATTTTCTTTTGCCCCGCCTTTCTAAAGGCCTATTTGTTTCTCTGTAATATCTGTACCCAGATATCTGATGCTTCCGCTGACACTTGTATGCCATCGAGCTATGTATTCGAGCCCTTGAGGCCCTGGCTTGTAATATAAAGCTTGTATGACTTTATTTATGTTTTAGAGTTGTGTTGTGATATCTTCAAGTGAGTCCTTAGGCTTGATCGTGTGCATTTGCGTGTATGGTTAGTGCATGATTAAGCCGAGGTCGTCACAGGTTGCTATCAGAGCCGACTGCCTGTAGGAACCCCCTTTCCAACTCCTTGGCCGAAGTTGAGTCTAGTGGTCCAAAATTATTTTACTAACTTGGCTGTGTGGCTTACGGGCCCACGTCGCCAATTGGGTGGTATTAGGATCTTTTATTCCTCGTCTATACTCTGGGACTCTGATCTCTCTTCTATTCGGGTTAAATGATTTTACTAACTCTGGCATTAGGTTCTCGTAACCACTTCCTCCCGGAGAGCCCTTTCACTACAGATGATCGTCTGCTTCATCAGAAGATTCTGAAGATACTCCTCGACGTTAACCGAGACCCTGTCCCACTATTTTGCAGTTCCTGACCACTGATAAACTACGATGGATAACTACTTACACTCGTCGTTCATAGATTCATTTCAGTTACTCCCGGGTTTCATCCGACATATCGAAGTACTATCCGACATTTCGAGAATTCTCTGAACCTACTGCCTTGCAGTCCCTTTCCGCCTGAACACACCTACGAATAAATCCTCATACTACACGGGATCCGTTCATTCCCAGTTATTCAAGTGCTTTCCAGAACACATTGAATTGCTATCTGATCTCTCGAAAATCCTCTGCAGCCTATCGCTCTTGATTATCCTTGCCGGCCTGAATTATGGTTAATTCTATATGTCTGGCAATATTCATTGGTATCCTTTCACACCGTCATTTTGGTCTTATTGATTCAACATGAGTTCGAATGCACGCAATCATCAGTTGATCCTTTTAAAATTATCTTTCTGGCTCAGACATCGTTCCGGATATGAGCTAGTTCTTGGCCAATCTAAGTACCATCGAATGGGCCCCTAGTCTATGCATCTTATCCATCCTTGATCAGAGCGTCTGCTTCTGATCCCTCGCTTCGGAAATCATAATTCCTTTGAATTTAAGCGTCAGACTATTTAGATGTTTCCATAAACCGATTCCTTTGCATTCCTTCTTCTTCTGGTTGAGTGCCGATACTCACATCAGATCCTTTGCAGACCACCTGATCTTTTGGTGGATTACTTTCCGTCAGCTCCTTCATATTTTAACTCATTGACGACTTTCCCCTGATACAAAATGCTTCTGGCAAAATGTATCATCTACTCTGAATCGCCAGCCCTTTGCTTTCGAGCGTGTACCCGTCGCTCCTGTTATTGTGTTGTATAGCTTCGTAAAAATGCCCCAATGGGTTGAACCTATGTTTTCTCTAATCCGTGTGAACTCGAAAGTTAAGCGAGTCATACTCTTCTGGTGCTTCATCAGATAAATCTTCCGCACTACAATTTCTTCGAAAAGGAGGAGTGAATGAAAGGTTATGCATTGAAGAAGTGGGAGTCGACCTTGAACCTTTGTGTTCATGCCCATGGACCCGATGCAGAACTTATCATGGAAGCTTCTCTTAAATCAATTATTTTCTTGGTACAAGTTCATCTTGTATCTATGAATTGATCCTTTGCAATCGTGGTTCCGACCATATTCCTCCTAAATTCCATTTCCTGGATAAGTTACAATACTTGTCTTCTGTAGATCATTTCATCTTCCCAACCTCTATTCTGATCTACCTTCGAGTATTACTCCCTGGTATCTCGAGAATATCACAGGAACTACATAACTTCTTATCAGTTCTTCATCAACCATTATTGATCACCAATCCCAATTTTTCCCAGGGTTCCGAATTGTTTTGTCACTCGGAGACACCGGTAAGTGAATCGATTCCGCACCCTGATTTGATAACTCTAAGTAATTTTCATTGCTTACGGGTTAAACAATCCTTTAATTCATCCCTAGCCCGATCGACTATATCAATATCGTGCTAAATTTTAACTGTGCAACCTGGTCCTTAGGCCCGGAGCAACTTCCGACGATGAGATAAGCTTACGTCGATCTTCCTCATCTTATCATTTCGCCCCAAACAATGAGCTTGATTTCAAGCTTATGCCGAATCCGAAGTTCTCATAGCTTTTCACTTCATCCTTCCCTTTGCTTGATGTCGTCGCGGCTCGATGGCATCTTCATAGAGTCTCTTGACAAAATTTGTCGTGATCATCGCCAACACTATGGCTTCCTCGGAGATGTCCATCGAATTCATGGCTAGAAATACCATCTCTGCCCCTCGAAGATTTGTGATATCATTGATAACAACCTTGACTTCCTGCCAACATAGACCTGGTTGTGTTTGGTTACTCCTTGCGCTCTGAGATAACCTTGGAATTGTTTCTCGGTATCTCTTGTGATCTTTAGATCCAACCTATACTTGAAACACCATGTTGTTGCTACCTCGAAGCATGATAGTGGTATTCCGAAAATCAACAAGAACATAGGAAGCACATTGCCAAATGCTTCTCGATCAATTATCCAAACACCGTTGCATGGATAATATCATGATTCATTCCTTGCCCCGTTACCTAAAAGCTTTTGAACTTACTGTCCCATCATGCATATCATGCTTCGCTTTTCCTTGGACAGGATATACTCCCAGTTCTTGTGTGTAAACACATTTTCCTTTCCATTGTTTTGTTTAACCTTTCTCATGATCTATTTGATATATGCAGAAATAATTCCCTGCTTATGAAGACACCTCGATGTACAACCTTGTCAGTGACACCCTGTTAATATTGTCGATGACATTCCGGTAACCACTGATGGACGAGAACTTTGCCTATTGGTCCACCTCATTTTAACGAGCAGGAGAATGGTTCTCTTCATCCCTCGCCCTTGGTACCAATGTTGTTACCGACTTAACTGACAGACTATCCTCTGACCTACCTTGTTGATGTGACCGGTAAGATGTCACCGTTCTCCATATTTTTGATCGACACCCCCCACAGTTCCACAAGATCAGAACCTGACTCTCCTGAACAACCTTGATTCCGAATATCTTGCATTTGGCTTCGTATCATGTCACGAGCCACACTCCGAAAGATGATCTATTTTTGATACCTTGAACCCCTTTTTCACGCTCTACCTCAGGCAACGAACGATTGTCTGTCCGATTGAAACCTCTTACCTTGCTCTCAATGTTTCCATGAGTTTCAACTCGAGAGATTCTTCCTGCCTCATCCCCTGAGTTAACCACCAGATATTCGACCCTACAAAGGTCAGTTCTTCCGAAGTTACCCTTCTCTTCCCCACTTAAATCTCGGGACGAGATTTCTTGTAGTGGAGGAGATTTGTAACATCCCCAGCATCACCCTACAGTGATCACCCTCTGATCATGCCAAGTCATCATGTTTAACAGTGCTTGATCATCTTTTGGATCATAGCTCACTTCAAATTCCAATTCAAATAGATTTCAAACTTAAAGTGAAAATCAAAGTTGGTCAAATCAAGGAACTAAAATGTTCATAATGTTTAAAATATTCCCAAGCCAATTATAAAATTGAAACCAACATTTTTGGAAATCCCAAATTGCCCCTGGAAATTATTTCATTGGTCCAGAAGCATTTATTTTGGTCCTTCCTTTTTCTAAAAATACTTAGACATTTCCAAGTGTCCTGACACTTTTTGTGCAGAACCATAATAAGGTGCATGGTTTTTGTGCAAAGTTTCCCTCCTAGCAAAACTCATTCGATAGCTCAACTAATATGCAACAGGAGCTATTCTTTTTCAGAAACGAAAAAGAGAGTAATATCCCAGTGCACTTACTGGCCCAGCGCTACAGTAGCCTTTCAGCCGGCCCAGCCCATTGTACAGTCATCATCTCCCTCGCTGTCGACGCCGTAGCCGCTTCGATCGACGCTACCGCACGCGTCAGCCATCCGCGTCCCTCTTCGACGGATAAGGTCAAGGCTGAGCCCCCCTGGATCAAACCCTACCCCCAGTTCCTCCTGCCCACTCCTCTCCTCTCTGTCCCTCTCTCCCGACGCGCCTGTGGCGTTGCCGCCGGCGTTGCCGCAGCCACCGGCGTCCTCTCGACCACGCGACTTGTTCAGGAACCCCGTGGAGCTCGACCTTGTCGCCTGCGCTCGCCCGTTCGACCGGAGCCCCACCACGTTGATGCCTCGCTCGTCTTCTTCAACCTCGGGCCATCGGACGCCCTCGTTAAATTCGTCGTCAACAAGCCCTCCCCGGCTTCACCAAGTCCTCCCCGAGCTTCGATGTGAGCTTCCGCATGCTTTCCCCCTCTCACCTGAGAGTTTTAGCCGACGTAGCCGTCTCTCCGTTCGCGACCGACGTCGCTGTCCGCCATTGCCGACCAACTCCTCACACCCGGGCTCCTCTGCACGAACGAGTTGCACCGGCGTGCTTCTGGAGCCCTACAGAGGCCGCCCAGCCACTTAGTTTGCGAGCAGTCGCACTGCAGCCGCCGTGCCAAGCAAGCCCGAGCTCCGGTCTTCGCTCCGCTTGCCACCGCCGTCGCCACAGACCACCATAGCTCGCCCCCGTCGCACAGATCGACGCGCCACATGCCCCTCGACCGAACGGTACTCGCGACGCTCGATTTGGGCGTCTGTACGCTGTTCCCGCGCGGCGCCGCCCGCGCCGTTGCTCACCGGAGCCATGCCGACGCGCGCGCCGGAGTTTTAAACTCCGGGGTGACACACGGCGGCCCTGACGCTAACTCACACCGCTAACCCCACTCACCGGTGGGCCCTGTTCCTGTAGCACTTAGCTTAGGCGCTAATTAATCACTAACTAGTTGACCCACTGACACGTCGGGCCCACTGACTAATTTGATTAAATTAAATAAGTAAAAACTGTTAGTAAACTCTCTCACCGATGTGACGACCCCGGCTTAATCGTGCACTAATCATACACGCAAATGCACACGATCAAGCCTAAGGACTCACTTGAAGATATCACAACACAACTCTAAAACATAAATAAATTCATACAAGCTTAATATTACAAGCCAGGGCCTCGAGGGCTCGAATACATAGCTCGAATGGCATACAAGCGTCAACGGAAGCATCAGATATCTGAGTACAGATATATTACAGAGAGAGAGATAGGCCTTCACAGAGGCGGGGCAAAATAAAATACTACGATCGAAAGGCGTAGGCCTCCTGCCCTGGACCCTCCGATCCTACTCCTAGTCGTCAGTCGGCTCCTCGTAGTAGTAGTACTCTACGGGCTGGTAGTAGTAGTGGTCGTCGACGGGGACATCTGGCTCCGGGGCTCCGTCGTCTGGATGCGGCAAATGGATAAAGGGGGAAAAAGGAAAATAAAGCAAACGTGAGTACTCATCCGAAGTACTCAGCAAGCAAGGATCTACACTACATATGCAACATTTTCAAAGGGGGCTGTATATGTGGACTGGGCTGCAGAAATGCCAGATTAGAGGGGAAAGCCTAGTCCTATCGAAGTCTAGCATCTTCAGCATCTTCAACGGTCTCGCAGCATAAGAAGAGAGCAGAATAACATAATGTAAATTATAGCAGTAATGTCATCAACCTCGGCCAGAGATTCTTCCTCGACTCCCCGTGAGAAAGCAATCCCAGAGCCGTACTATCCAGTTCTCATCTCAAGTTATAGTTGTACCGATCGGGATACAACTCCGAGTGTCCGTTACCGTAGGACATGCTATCGATAGAAGTTTCTTCCCTGCAGGGGTGCACCAACTTACCCACCACGCTCGCTTAACTCCGGCCGGACACACTTTTCTAGGTCATGCCCGGCCTCGGCTAAGCAACACGCCGCAACCCGACCAAATACTTAACAGAGAGGTCAGCACGCCGGACTAACCTATGCCCCCAGGGGTCTTGGGCCATCGCCCCGGGAACTCCTGCACGTTATGTGCACCGCCGGTGAGCAGACCTAGCAACCCCTTATACAAGCGCGGTTGCGTTCCCAGTCCAACCCAGCGTGTGCCGCATCAGTTGCTGACGTCCATTAAGCTTCCGCTGAAGTATACGACGCAGAACGCCCATACTATGCCCACGTGATGGTTAGTGCTATCAGGACAGAGGCCCCTCGGATCAAATATCCAAACCGTAGTGGATTAGGAGCGCGCGGAAACGAGCAGAGACTCACGATCGATGTGACCCCGTCGCCCCGTCTCGAGGACTTGCGGCAAGGGCTAAGAATGCCCGGCCATGCCTCGTAGTTATCTCGCGGGCACCTCTCAGGTCAACCCGACTCCACATCACTTCGCATTTATGCTCGCGCGGGTACCCCTCAGGGCCGACCCGTCTTTAGTATCATGGTTCATTGTCAAGTCATAATATCCAAAGTAGCTGTGTGTCTGACACCGAAGGGAACCCTGAGGAATCACCCTCGATGGAATTCCCGCTCGATGATATCATCAAGGTGAACGAAGGAGGAATCACCCTCGAGGTCCACACTTGAGAGATTGCGCGATGGCGTCGGTATCGGGGGTGGTGTAGGAGGAATCACCCTCGCTTACCACGACCGATTAACTAACCTACAAGGTTATCATCAGAAGTGCTGACGAGGTATCACCCTCGGCACTTGATAGTGACCCAGCAGTGTCGAGCATCTTAGGGGAAGTGACGTGCGGTGCCAGGTTCTAATCTTCGATCCTGTTGCTCGGGTCTTCTGAGAGTCCAGCGGGGCAGTCCGGACAAGTGGGTCTCTGATCAGGCTCTACCCATCCTATCTAAACAGTTTAGGATAACAGGCAGGTATCAACAGTAGGCTACAATTAAACAGGCTATGCAACAGATATAGGATGGTAACAGCAGTAGTAACATCTAATGCAAGTATAAGAGGGAAGAGAATAGGTGATATCGGAATGCTTAAAATGGGGGTGCTTGCCTGTCTGCTCGACGGCAAGGGTAGGGTCGTCGGGGACGTAGTCGTACTCCGGAGCGGCGTCTGCCTCAGGAGCTACGGCAACGTCGGGGTCTACCGAAAGAGAAGAGGGGGAAGAAACAGGTAAATGTAATGCAAACAGATGCAACACGGTGCGTGTGATGCTATGATGCAGTGCAGGTTGCCTAAGTATGATTCTAAGTCATTTTGGTTATTTTTAGAATTGACCGGGGATTATTAATCGGTGTGTGTGCACTATTCATCGGCCGGAATCGAGCTCGCAGTTACGAGTTCTCCTACGTAGGAGGTTCCGACAAGGAAACAGACGGCACGATCAAACTCGTCTCGTCGTTCTGAGCAACTTTCATGTTTTAACTTTTTCGATCTGAGCTACGATTTAAAAGTTATTAATTTTTAAAGATTTATTGATTTTTTGGCTTAGATATTTTTAATCTAATTTATCTTTTTATCTAACAGTAGGGCCAACATGTCATATACACTACACCTAACCACTAATTAGCCTAACTACTACAATTAGCTACTAACCTAAACAGGGCCGGTCTCATCCAGAGACCCAGCCGGCCATACACACACACGTACAGGGGCCTGGCGGCCATGGACAAGAGCGGCAACAGTAGCAATTACGCAGCGGCAGTGGCCACATGCATCTGCAGCGGCATGAGCAGCGGCCGAAAAGAGCAGCAGGTAGCGGCAAGTGCGAGCGTGTGCGGGCGCCGGCGACAGTGCTAGGAGGGGCGTAGCCAGGGGACATGCGAGCGAGCGGCTCGGGGCCCGGCCTGGGGCAAGGCAGGGCGTGGACGGGCTGCGACGGGCGCGAGCGGGCGGCGGGGGCAGCAGGCCAGCTGGGGGGTGGTGCGGCGCTGGAAGGAGGAGGCGGGGTGAGCCGGAGCGCTCGGCGGGGCTGGCGAGCGGTGGCCAGCGCGGGGCGAGCGTGGGAAGGCAGATGCGGGCGGCAGTAGGCAGCAGCCACGCGTGTGGTGTGGCAGCGGGCGGCGCAGGCGTGCGGCGCAGCGGGCAGTGGCAGCGCCGAAACAGAGCATGGCGCCGACGGGCAGCGGCGGCTGGGATTGGGTGAGGGCGGTTCCGGCGTTTCAAGGCACGGCCGGGCCAACGGACGGTTGCAGCGGTTCCCTACGGCGATGCGAAGCACGTTGACGCGCTCGAACATGAGCTATGCTCGTCGTGGCTGCGGCGACGAGGAGCACAGCGGTGGTGAGCTTGCGGTGCGGTAGCGAGGCGAACCTCGGGTAGCAGAACGGAAGGGAAACAGAGGGGGGTGGCGCCTGCTTACAGCGGTGACGGGGAGCTGCTCGGGGAGGCGTGGAACGCAGTGACGGCGACGGAGTCGTCGACGAACTTCGGCGGATGCAGACGAGGAAGATGGTTCGATCCCGCCGCGGTGGTGGCTCCTGGCTCGCGCGCGTTGACATAGAGGTAGTAGCGGATGTCGGCGGAGGTGTTGGACCAGTCGGAGGAGCACGGGAAGAGGCGGTCGCTGCGGTGGGTGACGGCGGCGACGACAGGGGGCTCGGGTGCTTCTCCCCCCTCGACAGAGAGGACAAGTGAGGAGGGGGGAGGAGCGAGGGAGGTGGGGAGTGGGAGAAATATCTTAGGGAGCTGACGAGGAGAGGGGGGAACTCAGTCTTATCCCCACGGCGGCATGGGTCGGATGGGTGGGCCGAGGCCCAGGGGAACAGTGGGGGGCTTTTCTGCTTTTGTTTATTATTTTTCTTTTTACAGTTTTAGTTTTCTTTTATTTTTGAATAGCAATTAGCTTTATAAAATATAGGAGCAGCACCTAAATTGGTTTTACTAATCATACCACTGCCACATTTAGTTTAGTATTTAAGTAAAATATGATGCAATTATTATTATTTAAAAAGCATTTAATTAATTGTTTTAGCCCCTGTTATATTCACAAAAGGGCATGTAAATACTCTACAAAAGTGTTGGGTCAACACCATAATTATTTATTGAATATTTTTCACACTTTGAACATTTTAGTTTTGACATTTGAAAACTTTAGTTGTTTGATTTTATTTTAAATTTGAATTTGAACCGGTTTCGAATCAACGAGAGTTTAACAATAGTAATCGTAGTAACGTGGCATCATTAACAAGGGATTACTGTAGCTTAATTATCCGGGCGTTACAGGCTATTTATAGCCGAGGAGCAGCCCGACATGATAAGACATAAATGCCCTTCAATGATATGACCGTTAGGTGGATAAGATATTTTGGGACAGCTGGCGCATAGAACAGCAACGGTCGGAAATTTGAGCTCTCAAATTCCTCAGGGCTATCATGTTCCTCACTTGTAGGCAATCCACACTGGCGAATTCCTAACTCCTCAGTCAGAACAAATTCCTCAGAGAACAGAAGTTCTTCGTCTCTGTCACTGAAGAAATTGACTGAACTGTATGAGATTTCCAATGGCTTCACTCGAAGGATTGGGTATGTGTAGGCTTTGAGATGAGCATCACTTGGAAACTTTTCCTTAGTTTTACCTCGACCCCCTTTAACAGTACGGTGTTTCCTATGACTCAAGAAAGAGAAAATGAAACTACGAAAACAAAAGTCTTCACGCTTCATAATCCTCGCATCAATATCAAAGTCTTCAAGGTCACACAAATTTCCTCATTTTCAAAGTCTTCAACTGAAGACATTCATTTTTAGGGGTCGACTTTCTTCGTAAATATCAAACTCCTCATAGACTTATAGACCTGTGTACACTCACAAACACATTAGTCCCTTAACCTATAAGTCTTCAATACACCAAAATCACTAAGGGGCACTAGATGCACTTACAATCTCCCCCTTTTTGGTGATTGGTGACAAATAGGTTAAGTTTTCAATGGGGATAAACATATGAAGTGTAAATACTAATATTGAGGAATTTGATTGCAAGATATAGAAGAACTCCCCCTGAAGATGTGCATAATTGAGGAATTTGCTTTGGATTGCAAATGCACATTGTTGAGTAATATCATGGAGATCTCCCCCTATATCTTGTAATTCATACACGCATTTAACATATGATATGAAGAATTTGAAATGCATGATGAAATATGGTGTGACGAAATTCAGCATGCGTGCATTAAGGTACTTGAGGAAATAAGCATGCAGAAAGCAGTTTAAAAGTATCATACCACCATAGGACTTAAGTTTACAACTCAACCAACAAACATTTCAGAAGAGCGAGTGTTGTAACTTAACAAAAAAAACAGCCCATATATAAGACCCGCTTGAAGACTAACTCAAATTTCTCCCCCTTTGTCATCGAATGACCAAAAGGGACGAAAAATGAGGACTAACGCCCCTGAAGAATATCATCATGAAGTCGATGGAGGAGCGCTAGCGTTGTTGGGGTCATCCATTGAAGTAGGTCCTGCCACAGTGTCGTTGAGATCTTCAGCTTCATCCGTCTCACGTGATGAAGAATATGAACTTGTGACCAGCTGAGGAACTTTGACCTTCTTGAATTTCTTCGAAGGAGGTTGAGCCCAGTCAAAGTCCTGTTGAAATTCCATCTTGTTGAGATCTTCAGCACTATAAAGATGAGAAAGAATAGCCCAAGTGCGATCAAAGATTTCATGCGCGTAGTAGTGATTCTTCTTCACAGTATTCTGATTGACAGTCATGTTCTGAAGAATTGAGCCAAATTGACGCTTGACCCACTTGTGATTGCGATCGACCTTCTGATGAAGACTTAGAAGAAGCTCACGATCAGTCATCACTCGTGGAGCAGTGGCTTGAGGATTTTGCTTTGAGGCTTTTGCGGCAGAATCTTGAGTTGCAGAGTCATCATTGGTGGGGTAAGATGCAGCTTTGCGAAACTGACCATCCAATGGACGAGTGCCTTCATCAATGACAGCAGCTTTGCCTTTTTCATCAACTGAAGAAATAGTCCTTTTGAGGAATTCAATAGGAGGCAAGAAGCTGAGGTGATTCTGACAATCTGCCTTGTAGTGAATTGAAGACCTGGTTCTGATGAATTTCATAATCCATGAGCATAGGGCTTCAACTCAAATGGTGACAGTGCAACATTCGCCAAAGTCCTCATGAAGAAATCGTGGTAGTTTATGGGAATGCCATGTATAATGTTGAACAACAGATTCTTCATGATGCCAACAACTTCCTCTTCTTCAGAGTTGTGGCCTTTGATCTAATTGAGGGTTTTGGTCAAAATGCGGTAGATTGTTGATGTCTACTACGCAACCTTCTTCTTGTAGACTCGTGTTGGGCCTCCAAGCACAGAGTTTTGTAGGACAGTAGCAAATTTCCCTCAAGTGGATGACCTAAGGTTTATCAATCCATGGGAGGCGTAGGATGAAGATGGTCTCTCTCAAACAACCCTGCAACCAAATAACAAAGAGTCTCTTGTGTCCCCAACACACCCAATACAATGGTAAATTGTATAGGTGCACTAGTTCGGCGAAGAGATGGTGATACAAGTGTAATATGGATGGTAGATATAGGTTTTTATAATCTGAAAATATAAAAACAGCAAGGTAACTAGTAACAAAGTGAGCAATATTGCAATGCTTAGAAACAAGGCTTAGGGTTCATACTTTCACTAGTGCAAGTTCCCTCAACAATGATAACATAATTGGATCACATAACAATCCCTCAACGTGCAACAAAGAATCACTCCAAAGTTTCTATCGGAGAATGTAGGACGAAAACGTGCATCAACCCCTATGCATAGATTACCCCAATGTCACCTCGGGAATCCGCGAGTTGAGGGCCAAAACATACATCAAGTGAATCAATAGAACATCCCATTGTCACCACAGATATCCCATCGCAAGACATACATCAAGTGTTCTCAAATCCAATACTCAATCCAACATAACGAAACCTCAAAGAGCAAGACTCAATTCATCACAAGGTAGAGAGGGAAGAAACACCATATGATCCAACTATAATAACAAAGCTCGCGGTATATCAACATCGTGCCAAATCAAGAACACGAGAGAGAGAGATCAAACACATAGCTACTGGTACATACCCTCAGCCCCGAGGGTGAACTACTCCTTCCTCGTCATGGAGACTGCCGGGATGATGAAGATGGCCACCGGTGATGGTTTCCCCCTCCGGCATGGTGCCGGAACGGGCTCCCGATTGGTTTTTCATGGCTACAGAGGCTTGCGGCGGCAGAACTTCTGATCTAGGTTTATTTCTGGAGGTTTTGGTATTTTATAGGAGGTGTTGGCGTTGGGGACAAGTCAAGGGGGCCCACGAGGCGACGACAAAGCAGGGGGGCGCGCCCTCCACCCTTGTGGTTGCCTCGGGACTCCTCTTCGATATCTTTTCGTTCCAGTATTTTTTATATTTTCCAAAAATATTCTCCGTAAATTTTCAGCCCATTCCAAGAATTTTTAGTTCTGCACAAAAAACGACACCACGGTAGTTTTGCTGAAAACAGCGTCAGTCCGGGTTAGTTCTAATCAAATCATACCAAAATCATATAAATTGTTGTAAACATGGCATGAATACTTCATAAATTATAGATACGTTGGAGACGTATCAATTGTCCTTGGCACATATAGCAATTCCTTCATGAGGAAAGTGGTTCTTGGAGCTTGGCCAGGCTGCAAAGGCTTCATTAGCACTTACATCATATGATTTGGAAGTTCAGTTTCTTCATAAATCAGCCTTGCGCCTTCAGAAGGAGGATTGACTGGAACGACATGAAGCAATTCAGAGACCGGAGCTTTGTAATGAGTGTTTTTAGTCATCCAGTCAAGCACCCATGAATTGACATCATTCACATTTACAGTGAGGTGCAGAGTAGCATAGAATTGAAGAATTAGCTCTTCATTCCAGTCACAGATATCAGCACAGAAATTTAGGAGCCCAGCTTTGTGAAGAACATTCAATACAGGTTGGAAGCAAGGAATGGACTCCATATCCACATGAGGAATTGGACGGTGCTCAATACCTTGTCCTTGTCAAATAGAACGGCCGCACAGAAATTCATCTGGCTAGCTGTCTAGAACCTCTTGTGCCGAAGTCTTGCTGAGTCATATGGATTGACATCAGTGAAGAAATGATGTTCATCAAAGAAATCAGTAGCCTTAAACTTTGGTCTCTTTGCATGAGGATTTTGTTGCTTGGGCTGAAGATTTGCAGTTGATGATCTCACAACCTCTTGTGTCAAAATCTCTGGAGCTGCTGGCTGAGGAATTGAAGCTTCAGGTTCTTCAGCAGCAGTCTGAGTCTCCATTTCATCAGCTGTTGTAGCTAGAATTTCTTCAGGAACGGAATGGAGAGAAGTTTGACGTCCTTCAGAACCCGTTTGAATTTCTTCAGTTTGTACAGGGGACTGAGGAATTACTGAAAAAGCCTTTCGCCCCGCTTTATAAATAAAGCAAACCGCCACAGAGCAACCATACACGGACTAGTCCACAACACACACACCCAAGTCACACGACAGAGAGTACAAAAGGTTCTGCTGAGGGCACAGCTCAACAAGCCCAAACAAAAAAGAAAAAGGAACGGCTGGGGGAGGCCGGAGAGAGCGGCCGGCCCCTAATCTGGCTCGGGGGGTGGCGGCGGAGACGGCGGCGACAGACGAACAGCCATCGAGCGAAGGTCGGCGATGAAGGCAGAGATGGCGTCTCGGTCGTGGGGGCGGCTAAGCGGCCGCCAAAGCTGCAAGTAACCAGAGAGTTTGAAGAGGGCGTCAGTAGCACGTCGAAGCGGAATGCGCTGAATCACAAGTCTATTGCGGATCGTCTAGAGCGTCCACGCAAGGGCCCTAATTTCCAGCCACCTAATGTGGCGAGAAGGCAGGGGGGAGTTCTGGAGTTCGGTGAACAGGTCGGGGAAATTGGTGTGGCACCAATTCCCACCAACCACCTCTCTGAAGCAGCTCCACACAAATTGAGTGGAGACACAAGAGAAGAAGATGTGATTCGAGTCTTCGGGGACAGCACAGAGCGGGCAAAGGCCACTACCAGGGCCATTACACTTGCGGACCTCCACCCTAGACGGGGTCCGTCCGCGAGTCCATTGCCACATGAAGATCCTAATCTTCAGCGGCAGGTGGATGGATCAAACCGCCGAGAGGGGAGGCGGGGCGGAGGAAGGGGCAATGGCCCGGTAGAGGGACTTGGTGGAGAATTGGCCTGACGGCTCAAGGCGCCACCGGACCAGATCCGGGCCAGCGTCCACCACAGGCTCGTGAAGGGCGACACAGTCGAGCAACTCATGCCAGGCGGCACAATCCGGAGGCCCAAATGGCCTCCGGAACGCAAGGCACCCTATGTCAATAAGGGCCCTCTCAACTAAGATCCAAGGATCAACGGCGATGGAGAAGAGGTCGGGGAAGCGCGCGGTGAAGGGGGTGTCCCCGCCCACCGGTCAAACCAGAACAGAGTCGAAGCCCTAGATCCAACCGAAATGGAGGTCCCGATGCGAAGAACCGGGAGCAGTTCGATGACCGACTGCCAGAACTGGGAGCCGCCAGATCTCTGGCAGAAGGTGAGGGGCTGACCACGCAGGTATTTGTTCTGGATGATGTCTAACCAGAGGCCACCTTGCCCTTGTGAGATGCGGCACAGCCAGCGGGATAAAAGGGCGATGTTCATGCGCTTAGAGCACATGATGCCGAGGCCACCTTGCTCCCTCGGCTTGCAGATGTCCGGCCAGCTAACCATATGGTAATTCTGCTTATTATTATCGCCCGCCCAATAGAAACGAGACTGGACTCTGGCGATCTCATGGTGCAGAGTCTCGTGCAGACTATAGAAGCTCATGAGGAACAAGAGGATGCTAGAAAGGGAGGAGTTGATGAGGATCGTCCGGGCCGCCTTCGACAACCACCTACCCTGCCAAGGCTCAATGCGAGTCTGCAGCTTGGCCATGGTTGGACGCAGGTCGGCGACGGTGAGCCGCGAGTCACTAATGGGCGTCCCCAAGTAGGTCGTGGGGAAGGAGCCCAAGCGGCAGTTAAGGCGGTTGGCAATGCCCAGGCATTCATCCAGAGAATATCCCATCACCATCACATCGCTCTTGTCGAAGTTGATCTTGAGGCCAGACATTTGTTGGAAGCAGAGTATGAGGAACTTCAGATGAGAGATGTCCGCCTCCGAGCCTTCCACCATAATGATGGTGTCGTCGGCATACTAGAGGAGGGAGATCCCAGGGGACTGAGGAATTGGATGCAGAGGTGTGGTCAATGGTGAATTGGGGGGAAGATTTTCCCAATAGTCATCATTCAACACAGGCGTTGTTGAGCCAATATCCACGTCTTCTTCAATTTCTTCAACGCCCGCCTCTTCAGCTGTGAACTGAGGCACAGGCAATGATACCAATGGGGTGGAAGGGATATCTTCCACTTCAATTTCTTCATCCAACTGCTCTGAAGAAGCAGCAGAAGGATTTTCCTCATCAATGTCATCTGGAATGACATAGTCTTCACCAAATGGGACAAGTTCCTTTGATGGCACTATCAAAATCGGAACAACATCAATTGGGTTGGTGAAAGAGCTCTTCAAAGTCCTCACTTTCTTGGGAGCTGAGGACTCTGCAGATGTTGATGCTTTCCTTTTCTTCACAGCTGCCTTCTCTGCAGCTTTGGTTTTCTTCACTTCTGACGTAGAAGGAAGAGATGTATTCTTCATCTTTGATGATTTGGCAGGAGGAGCAGATGAAGTAGGTTCAGTTTCATCAGGCACGTCTGATGCAGACGCCCTGGTATTGTCAGTTTCTTCAGGCGCAACATTGGTGGTTGCCCTGGCATAGTCTTCAGGCGCTGGAATTTCTTCAGCAGCCCTGGTATCATCAGTTTCTTCAGCAGCCTGATTTTCATCAGCTGCACTTGCAGTTTCATCAACAGCCTAAGTAGAAGTATCAGCCTGAGGAATTTGTCGTTGCGATGGTGTTGCAACATTAGGCTTGAGGTTCTTGGCAAGCCTGACAAATCTGACTTTGGCACCTAGCCAATCGGCATAATATCTGTCAAATTCATCACTGAGACCTTTGATTTCCTTTTGCAGAGATACAAGTTCTTCAGGAGACATTTTCAGAATGTTGTTCTTCAGAAAACGCTCCTTCTTGTACTGAGCCTTCTTGACTTATCGGCCCTTTTCAAATTTCCATTTTTCTTCACTTATGAATGCCGACAACATGTGACTTTGACTAGGAGTGAGGTTTAGGTCAGACAGTGGAGTGTTGGGATCTTTGTGCCAGAGGTCAATGAAGTCGAGGATCTTCTTCGGATCCAGCATTAGAGGCAAAGAACTGCCTTTGGCTCTAGCGGCCCTTTCTTGCCTGTCCCTGATGATTTCAGCAAGTTCTTCATCATCAGCTTCATCGTCATCAGACGAAACATGGAATGCCACTTGCTTCTTATGAGGACTTGGCCTCGTTCCACGTCCAGCAGTGGCTTTGACTTTTAGTAAGGTTGGACCTTTTGAGGATTGTGGTGGAGCTGAGGAAGATGCAGATGCCCCTGAAGCAATTGAGAAACCAGCAGTCCGCTGACACATTGCAAGATGCACAGGTGTTGAGGACTTTGTGGCAGCAGCTGAGGATTTTGTGGCAACAGAGGGGATTGGCACTGCCCTTGAAGAAGTTGCCTGAGGAATTTGTCTTGAGGGCTTTGCTGTTGAGGAACTCGGCTTCATAGCAGATTTCTTCGGCATAGCCTTCTTTGGCGCAGAGGCCTCAGCAGCAGCAGCTTGAGAATCCTCATTGAATTTCTTCACTGCTTCTTTTGAAACTTTAGCCAATTTGGCTTGGCGCTTGGCCCATTCGTTTGGAAAGTCCTCACCACA
Organism: Thinopyrum elongatum; assembly: GCA_011799875.1. Lineage (NCBI taxonomy): Eukaryota > Viridiplantae > Streptophyta > Magnoliopsida > Poales > Poaceae > Thinopyrum > Thinopyrum elongatum. The sequence goes on from CM022298.1 coordinate 616,093,637, forward strand.
CCTGATGCTGGTGGGATCAGCTTCTTGGCCAGCAGCCAATGGAGGTCTTGGACATGGAGGGTTTACGGTAAATTTCTTCATGTACTTTGGAGTGACATTGCGGTATTCCCTCCATTCCTTAGCCCATCTCCTCTCAATTCTCTGAATGCGCACTTTTCGCTGAGTCTTGGTCTCTTTGCCATGAGTTGCTTCATTAGGTGTGCAATATTCATCATATATGTCTTCAGGGATCTCAAAAGCAGTGTTTGTCTCAGGCCTTTTGCCTCCCTTCTGAGGTATCTTCCCATCTGCCATTTTCCTCACTTGAGGACTTTGAACTTTGGATGTTTCTGAGGAAGTGTGCAAATTTTCTTCGAGGAACGCTGCAAATGAGTTTAGTTGATGAGAACCTAGTGATTCAGTAGCAGACATTTTGTACCTGTGAACAAAGTATAGGTGCGAAGAATTTGGAGAGGTCATATGCGTTCTCAGAATTTTTTCAAAAGAATCAAGTTTGAGGAATTTGACCATAGGTGTCTTGAGGAATTTCACTAAGCGTTCTTGACTTAGGTTCCAGAGTTGTATAGATTTGAAAATCCACACAATTGAGGAATCTTGAAGAAAAACATAGCTTAGAGAAACAAATCAAGATACAGAAGCATTCGGGTGTTTAAGGAGTGGGAAGTTGAAGAATAAACACCTTTTTTGAAGATTTTGTCGAAATCATAAGAATCAAAGTAGGGCAGTAAAATCAGATTTTAATTACCCTTGACAAAGAACACGATGAATTGGGTGTGGAGTTGGAGAAGTTCGTCCTTTCAGATCTCCCACGCCCTAACTTGGCGGTGGAAGACAGCTACGACGGCGGCGGAGTGAAGATTTCCGCGGCCAGCGCGAGTACAACGGCGACGAGGTCGAGGAAGTGAAGCTCTTCCTCACCGGCAACGATGGAGAGTAGCAACGGCGCTAGGTCTGAGAGCTTGAGCGAGATTGATGTCGAGCGGAGTAACAGAGGTCTGAGGAAGGGAAGGGGTATTTATAGCCGAGGTGAAAAACTGCTCGTCCGAAGATTTTGGACGAACATGCCCCTGACCCTTACTATTCTAACGACATGTGTCACCCACGTACAGAGAGGTGGAGATCGTGGGTGAGTTGTTTAATCCGTCGTGGGATGCGGAACGGTTTGAGCGGCAACAGCCAAAAATTTGAAAAGAATATTTTAAAGTTTCGTTCACAAATTCTTCAGCTGTCAAGGAGACAGTGAAGATTTTGAACGGGTTTCAAATAGAACGCACATGAAGAATTTGTGAACAGACTGGGTTGAGTTTAGCATAGAGGGGGAACGGGTCCGATCACATTCACTTAGAAAAAAACAGCTTGAAGAATTAGCAATAAGTGAATGCTGTTGAGGACATTGAAAAACTCAAATATATATATATGTATATGTATATATATATATATATATATATATATATATATATATATATATATAAACACTAGATGAAAAGATTGAGGAAATTGCAAAGTTGAGGAATTTGAAATTTTGAAGAATTTGCAAAATGAAGTAAAACTCAAATTTGAAGATTTTCAACTTTTGTTGGTGGCGTGACCCACCGTATGAGAATGATGATTTCAGATGCCGCGTACAATTGTTATAGGGCTCTAAGAATCAAATTCTTCATTAATTTCTTCACACTTGGAGGGTTTGTCTTCATTGATTGAAGAAAAACGTTACTTCGTGTGTTGCACATCTAAGTCATCAATTTTGCATAAGTGTTAGGATGAGTGTCCTTTCAAAGAACATTCGAAGATTCTAAGATATTTAGCTCACACCGCAACTTGCTAAATCTCTTCCCATCCAAGGGCTTTGTGAAGATGTCCTCTAGCTGTTCTTCAGTCTTCACGTGGTCGATGGAGATGTCGCCCTTCAACACATGATCTCGAAGAAAATGATGACGAATCTGGATGTGCTTTGTCTTCGAGTGCTGAACTGGGTTATAGCAATCTTGATGGCACTCTCGTTGTCGCAGTAGAGTGGCACATTCTTCATATTGATGCCATAGTCCTTGAGGGTTGGCTTCATCCACATCAATTGCGCACAGCAATGTACTCAGCTTCAGCAGTAGAGAGTGATATGCAGTTCTGCTTCTTCGAGGACCAACATACTAAGGATCGTCCGAGGAAATGGCATGTGCCTGATGTTGACTTGCGATCCACTCGATCACCAGCATAGTCAGAGTCAGAATATCCAATGAGATCAAAATCCGAGCCCTTGGGATACCATAATCCAAGTGTTGGAGTGTGAGCTAGATATCGAAGAATATGTTTCACAGCTTTATGGTGTGATTCCTTCAGTGTAGCTTGAAAACGGGCACACATGCAAACACTAAGCATAATATCTGGCCTAGATGCACATAGGTACAATAAAGAGCCTATCATGGAGCGGTATACCTTTTGATCGAAGTCTATACCATTTTCATTGGTGCATAGATGACCATTTGTGGGCATAGGGATTTTGACGCCTTTGCAATCTTGCATGCCGAATTTCCTCAGTACGTCCTTAAGGTATTTCTCTTGAGAAATGAAGATGCCATTGCGTTGTTGACGAATTTGAAGACCTAAGAAGAATTTCAATTCTCCCATCATAGACATTTGATATTCCTCACTCATCATATAGGCAAATTCATCACTGTAACATTGGTTAGTACAGCCAAAGATAATGTCATCAACATATATTTGGCACACGAATAATTCATCATCATAAGTTTTGGTGAAAAGAGTTGGGTCAAGTGAACCGGGTTTGAAGCCTTTCTTCATGAGGAATTCCTTCAGTGTATCATACCACGCCCGAGGGGCCTGCTTGAGGCCATAGAGGGCCTTATTGAGTCAGAAGACTTTGTCAGGATGCTTAGGATCTTCAAAACCTAGGGGTTGAGTGACATATACTTCTTCCTCAAGCTTACCATTGAGGAATGCACTTTTCACATCCATTTGATATAAGATGATATTATGATGGTTAGCATAAGCAAGCAATATGTGAATAGCCTCAAGTCTAGCAACAGGTGCAAAAGTTTCATTGAAATCAATTCCTTCAACCTGTGTGTAGCCTTGAGCTACAAGACGAGCCTTGTTCCTCACCACTAGGCCATTTTCATCTTGCTTGTTGCGGTAGATCCATTTGGTACCGATGACATTGTGCTTGCGAGGATCTGGTCGCTTGACAAGTTCCCACACATTGTTGAGGTCGAATTGATGCAATTCCTCTTGCATAGCTTGAATCCACTCAGGCTCCAGAAATGCCTCATCAACCTTGGTGGGCTCTGTGATAGAGACAAAAGCGAAGTGCCCACAAAAGTTAGACAAATGTGAAGCTTTTGAGCGTGTGAGAGGACCTGGTGCGTTGATGTCATCGATGATTCTCTCAATTTGCACTTCATTTGCAACGCGAGGATGAGCAGGTTGACGACTTTGATTGGGCTCAGCATTTTCTTCAGAGCCATTTTATTCAGAAGTACCAGCATGATTTTCTTCACGTTCTGGAATGACTTCTTCAGCAGATTCTTCAGTAGGTATGACATCCTCAGTAGCCTTGAACTTGATGGATTCCTCAGGAGACATTTCATCTAGCATAGGAGGTAGGTTCTCTCTTTGCGAGCCGTTAGTTTCATCGAACTGCACATCTACAGTTTCAACAACCTTGTTGTGATAGGTGTTGAAGACTCTGTAGGTGTGCGAGTCCTTTCCGTAACCAAGCATAAAACCTTCATGTGCTTTCGGTGCAAATTTAGAGTTGTGATGAGGATCTCTAATCCAACATTTAGCACCGAAGACTTTGAAATAACTCACATTGGGTTTCTTATCAGTGAGGAGTTCATATGAGGTCTTCTTGAAGAATTTGTGAAGATATACCCTGTTGATGATGTGGCATGCAGTATCAATAGCCTCAGGCCAGAAGCGACGAGGCGTCTTGTATTCATCAAGCATAGTGCGAGCCATCTCAACAAGAGTCCTATTCTTGCGCTCCACGATGCAATTCTGCTGAGGAGTATATGGGGCAGATAGCTCATGAGTAATACCAAGTTCATCAAGATAGTCATGAAGACCAGTGTTCTTGAATTTGGTCCCATTATCACTCCTAATGTGCTTGATCTTCACACCGAAATTCGTCGAGGCCCTTGAGGAAAATCGTTTGAAGACTTCCTGCACTTCAGTTTTGTACATAATGATATGCACCCAGGTGTAACGAGAATAATCATCAACAATAACAAAGCCATATAGAGATGCTGCATTAGTTAGTGTGGCATAATGAGTAGGGACAAAGAGGTCCATATGAAGCAATTCAAAAGGACGAGTGGTAGTCATGATAGTCTTCGAGGGGTGCTTGGCTTTGGTCATCTTTCCAGCCTCACAAGCCCCACAAAGATGATCTTTGAGGAATTTGACACCCTCAATGCCAATGACGTGCTTCTTCTTCATAAGCGTGTGCAAGTTCCTCATGCCAGCAACACCGAGTCGACGATGCCATAGCCAGCCTTCGGAAGCTTTTGCAAGTAGACATGTGGCAGGCTGTGGTCCTGCAGAGAAATCAACAATGTACAAGTCTCCTCTCCTAAAGCCTTCGAAGACTTTGGAATTGTCAGATTCCATGAGCACAATGCAATGATATTTGCCAAAGACAACAACCATATCAAGATCACAAAGCATTGAGACAGACATGAGGTTGAATCCGAGGGACTCGACAAGCATGACTTTGTCCATTTGTCGATCCTTTGAGATTGCAACCCTACCTAGACCCAATACCTTGCTTTTGCCTTTGTCAGCATAGGTGATATGCTTCAGATGCGATGGAGATAAAACAGAGTCCATCAGTAAGCTCTTGTCACCGGTCATGTGATTTGTACATCCAATGTCGAGGACCCACTCAGTAGCTTTGGGTAAATCATCCTGCAGATGAATTAGTGCTTCTTACGAACTCATATACTTCAGAGTGAAGAATATGACATCAGATTCATCAGACAGAATTTCATCAAATAATGCAACACATAAATATATATATAGCAGTATGAGGACGTGAGAAATGAGTGAATCATTTCTTCAAGATTAGCTTGCATCCTTTCAAGCATTCTCAGGTCTCCAGCAAATTCTTCAGACGTTCAAGTTCATCTGGAGACCTGACCCTGCATAAGAGATTAGTTCTTTTACTTTACCACCCACATCTGGAGGGGTGGCAAAGAGTTCATCATTCTGCGAGCTCCATAAGAGAAAGGTGGCATTGAAGCCAGTGCACTTTGTTTCACAGAAGCGGGGTTAGAGTAAGCATATGAATAAGCAGAGAAATTCTTCGAGGACTTATGTGAAGGAAATATGCCCTAGAGGCAATAATAAAGTTGTTATTTATATTTCCTTATATCATGATAAATGTTTATTATTCATGCTAGAATTGTATTAACCGGAAACTTAATACATGTGTGAATACATAGACAAACAAAGTGTCACTAGTATGCCTCTACTTGACTAGCTCGTTAATCAAAGATGGTTAAGTTTCCTAGCCATAGACATGAGTTGTCATTTGATGAATGGGATCACATCATTAGAGAATGATGTGATTGACAAGACCCATCCGTTAGCTTAGCACGATGATCGTTTAGTTTGTTGCTATTGCTTTCTTCATGACTTATACATGTTCCTCTGACTATGAGATTATGCAACTCCCGAATACCGAAGGAACACCTTGTGTGCTATCAAACGTCACAACGTAACTGGGTGATTATAAAGATGCTCTACAGGTGTCTCCGATAGTGTGTGTTGAGTTGGCATAGATCAAGATTAGGATTTGTCACTCCGATTGTCGGAGAGGTATCTCTGGGCCCTCTCGGTAATGCACATCATATGAAGCCTTGCAAGCAATGTGACTAATGAGTTAGTTACGGGATGATACATTACGGAACGAGTAAAGAGACTTGCCGGTAATGAGATTGAACTAGGTATTGAGATACCGACGATCGAATCTCGGGCAAGTAACATACCGATGACAAAGGGAACAAAGTATGTTTTTATGCGGTTTGACCGATAAAGATCTTCGTAGAATATGTGGGAGCCAATATGAGCATCCAGGTTCCGCTATTGGTTATTGACCGGAGATGAGTCTCAGTCATGTCTACATAGTTCTCGAACCCGTAGGGTCCGCACGCTTAACGTTCGATGACGATCGGTATTATGAGTTTATGTGTTTTGATGTACCGAAGGTAGTTCAGAATCCCGGATGTGATCACAGACATGACGAGGAGTCTCGAAATGGTCGAGACATAAAGATTGATATATTGGACCATGTTATTCGGACACCGGAAGTGTTCCGGAAGGTTTCGGATAAAACCGGAGTGCCGGAGGGTTACCGGAACCCCCCCGGGAAGTTATGGGCCCTTAGTGGGCTTTAGGGGAGAGAGGGCAGCAGCCAGGAGGTGGTGCGCCCCCCCCCCCAAGGGGAGTCCGAATTGGACTAGGGGAGGGGGGCGCAGCCCCTCTTTCCCTCTCCCTCTCCCTCCCTTTCCTTCTCCTCCTAGTTGGACTAGGAAAGGGGGAAACCTACTCCTACTAGGAGTAGGATTCCTCCCCCCTTGGCGCGCCCTATGAGGGCCGGCCGGCCTCCCCCTTGCTCCTTTATATACGGGGGCAGGGGGCACCCTAGAACACACAAGTTAATTGCTTTTAGCCGTGTGCGGTGCCCCCCTCCACAGATTTCCACCTCGGTCATATTTTCGGAGAGCTTAGGCGAAGCCCTGCCGGAATCACTTCATCATCACCGTCACCACGCCGTCGTGCTGACGAAACTCTCCCTCGGCCTCAGCTGGATCAAGAGTACGAGGGACGTCACCGAGCTGAACGTGTGCAGATCGCGGAGGTGCCGTACGTTCGGTACTTGGATCGGTTAGATCGCGAAGACGTTCGACTACATCAACCGCGTTACTAAACGCTTCCGCTTTTGGTCTACGAGGGTACGTGGACACACTCTCCCGCTCGTTGCTATGCTTCTCCTAGATAGATCTTGCGTGATCGTAGGAATTTTTTTGAATTACTACGTTCCCCAACAGTGGCATCCGAGCCAGGTCTATGCGTAGATGTTATTTGCACGAGTAGAACACAAAGGAGTTGTGGGCGTGGGTGTATACATATTGCTTGCCGTTACTAGTTGTTACTTGGTTCAGCGGTATTGTGAGATGAAGCGGCCCGGACCGATATTACGCGTACGCTTACGCGAGACTGGCTTCACCGCTGCGAGCACTCGTTGCTTAAAGGTGACCGGCGGGTGTCTGTCTCTCTCACTTTAGTTGAACCGGTTTCAATGAAGAGGGTTCTTTTAGAAGATCAAAAAGCAATCACTACACCACGTTGTGGTTTTGATGCGTAGGTAAGAAAGGTTCTTGCTCGAAGCCCGTAGCATCCACGTAAAACTTGCAACAACAAAGTAGAGGACGTCTAACTTGTTTTTGCAGGGCTTGCTGTGATGTGATATGGTCAAGACATGATGTGATATAATTTGTTGTATGAGATGATCATGTTTTGTAACAGAGTTATCGGCAACCGGCAGGAGCCATATGGTTGTCGCTTTATTGTATGCAATGCAATCACCATGAAATTGCTTTACTTTATCACTAAGCGGTAGCGATAGTCGTAGAAGCAATAAGTTGGCGAGACGACAACGATGCTTCGATGGAGATCATGCTGGGGCGCCGGTGACGATGGAGATCAAGCTGGGGCGCCGGTGACGATGAAGATCATAACGGTGCTTCGATGATGGAGATCAAGAGCACAAGATGATGATGGCCATATCATGTCACATATTGAATTGCATGTGGTGTTAATCCTTTTATGCATCTTATTTTGCTTAGTACGGCGGTAGCATTATAAGATGATCTCTCACTAAATTTTTAGGTACAAGTGTTCTCCCTGAGTATGCACCGTTGCTACAGTTCGTCGTGCCGAGACACCACGTGGTGATCGGGTGTGATAAGCTCTATGTTCACATACAACGGGTGCAAGCCAGTTTTGCACACGCAGAATACTCGGGTTAAACTTGACGAGCCTAGCATATGCAGATATGGCCTCGGAACACTGAGACCGAAAGGTCGAGCGTGAATCATATAGTAGATATGATCAACATAGTGATGTTCACCATTGAAAACTACTCCATCTCACATGATGATCGGACATGGTTTAGTTGATTTGGATCACATGATCACTTAGATGATTAGAGGGATGTCTATCTAAGTGGGAGTTCTTAAGTAATATGATTAATTGAACTTTAATTTATCATGAACTTAGTACCTGATAGTATTTTGCATGTCTATGTTGTTGTAGATCAATGGCCCATGCTACTGTTCCTTTGAATTTTAATGCGTTCCTAGAGAAAGCCAAGTTGAAAGATGATGGTAGCAACTACACGGACTGGGTCCGTAACTTGAGGATTATCCTCATTGCTGCACAGAAGAATTACGTCCTGGAAGCACCGCTAGGTGCAAGACCCGCTGCAGGAGCAACGCCGGACGTTGTGAACGCCTGGCAGAGCAAAGCTGATGACTACTCGATAGTTCAGTGTGCCATGCTTTACGGCTTAGAACCGGGACTTCAACGACGTTTTGAACGTCATGGAGCATATGAGATGTTCCAGGAGTTGAAGTTAATATTTCAAGCAAATGCCCGGATTGAGAGATATGAAGTCTCCAATAAGTTCTGTAGCTGCAAGATGGAGGAGAATAGTTCTGTCAGTGAGCATATACTCAAAATGTCTGGGTATCATAATCACTTGACTCAGCTGGGAGTTAATCTTCCGGTTGATAGTGTCATTGACAGAGTTCTTCAATCACTGCCACCAAGCTACAAAAGCTTCATGATGAACTATAATATGCAAGGGATGGATAAGACAATTCCCGAGCTCTTCGCAATGCTAAAGGCTGCAGAGGTAGAAATCAAAAAGGAGCATCAAGTGTTGATGGTCAACAAGACCACCAGTTTCAAGAAAAAGGGCAAAGGGAAGAAGGGGAACTTCAAGAAGAACGGCAAGCAAGTTGCTGCTCAAGTGAAGAAGCCCAAGTCTGGACCTAAGCCTGATACTGAGTGCTTCTACTGCAAAGGGACTGGTCACTGGAAGCGGAACTGCCCCAAGTATTTGGCAGATAAAAAGGATGGCAAAGTGAACAAAGGTATATGTGATATACATGTTATTGATGTGTACCTTACTAATGGTCGCAGTAGTGCCTGGGTATTTGATACTGGTTCTGTTGCTAATATTTGCAACTCGAAACAAGGACTACGGATTAAGCGAAGATTGGCTAAGGACGAGGTGACGATGCGTGTGGGAAATGGTTCCAAAGTCGATGTGATCGCCGTCGGCACGCTACCTCTACATCTACCTTCGGGATTAGTTTTAGACCTGAATAATTGTTATTTGGTGCCAGCGTTAAGCATGAACATTATATCTAGATCTTGTTTGATGCGAGACGGTTATTCATTTAAATCTGAGAATAATGGTTGTTCTATTTATATGAGTAATATCTTTTATGGTCATGCACCCTTGAAGAGTGGTCTATTTTTGTTGAATCTCGATAGTAGTGATACAGATATTCATAATGTTGAAGCCAAAAGATGCAGAGTTGATAATGATAGTGCAACTTATTTGTGGCACTGCCGTTTAGGTCATATTGGTGTAAAGCACATGAAGAAACTCCATACTGATGGACTTTTGGAATCACTTGATTATGAATCACTTGGTACTTGCGAACCGTGCATCATGGGCAAGATGACTAAAACTCCGTTCTCCGAAGCAATGGAGCGAGCAACAGATTTATTGGAAATAATACATACTGATGTATGCGGTCCGATGAATATTGAGGCTCGCGGCGGGTATCGTTATTTTCTGACCTTCACAGATGATCTGAGCAGATATGGGTATATCTACTTGATGAAACATAAGTCTGAAACATTTGAAAAGTTCAAAGAATTTCAGTGTGAAGTGGAAAATCATCGTAACAAGAAAATAAAGTTTCTGCGATCCGATCGTGGAGGAGAATATTTGAGTTACGAGTTTGGTCTTCATTTGAAACAATGCGGAATAGTTTCGCAACTCACGCCACCCGGAACACCACATCGTAATGGTGTGTCCGAACGTCGTAACCGCACTTTATTAGATATGGTGCGATCTATGATGTCTCTTACTGATTTACCGCTATTGTTTTGGGGTTATGCTTTAGAGACGGCTGCATTCACGTTAAATAGGGCACCATCTAAATCCGTTGAGATGACACCTTATGAACTGTGGTTTGGCAAGAAACCCAAGTTGTCATTCCTTAAAGTTTGGGGCTGCGATGCTTATGTGAAAAAGCTTCAACCTGATAAGCTCGAACCCAAATCAGAGAAATGTGTCTTCATAGGATACCCGAAGGAGACTGTTGGGTACACCTTCAATCACAGATCCGAAGGCAAAATATTCGTTGCTAAGAATGGATCCTTTCTAGAGAAGGAGTTTCTCTCGAAAGAAGTGAGTGGGAGGAAAGTAGAACTTGATGAGGTAGTGGTACCTTCTCTTGAATTGGAAAGTAGTTCATCACAGAAATCAGTTCCAGTGATACCTACGCCAATTAGTGAGGAAGCTAATGATGATGATCATGAAACTTCAGATCAAGTTACTACCGAACCTCGTAGGTCAACCAGAGTAAGATCCGCACCAGAGTGGTACGGTAATCCTGTTCTGGAGGTCATGTTACTTGACCATGATGAACCTACGAACTATGAGGAAGCGATGATGAGCCCAGATTCCACAAAATGGCTTGAGGCCATGAAATCTGAGATGGGATCCATGTATGAGAACAAAGTGTGGACTTTGGTTGATTTGCTCGATGATCGGCAAGCCATAGAGAATAAGTGGATCTTCAAGAAGAAGACTGACGCCGACGGTAATGTTACTGTCTACAAAGCTCGACTTGTTGCAAAAGGTTTTCGACAAGTTCAAGGAGTTGACTACGATGAGACCTTCTCACCCGTAGCGATGCTTAAGTCCGTCAGAATCATGTTAGCAATTGCCGCATTTTATGATTATGAAATTTGGCAAATGGATGTAAAAACTGCATTCCTGAATGGATTTCTGGAAGAAGAGTTGTATATGATGCAACCCGAAGGTTTTATCGATCCAAAGGATGCTAACAAAGTGTGCAAGCTCCAGCGATCCATTTATGGACTGGTGCAAGCATCTCGGAGTTGGAATAAACGCTTTGATAGTGTGATCAAAGCATATGGTTTTATACAGACTTTTGGAGAAGCCTGTATTTACAAGAAAGTGAGTGGGAGCTCTGTAGCATTTCTAATATTATATGTGGATGACATATTGTTGATTGGAAATGATATAGAATTTCTGGATAGCATAAAAGGATACTTGAATAAAAGTTTTTCAATGAAAGACCTCGGTGAAGCTGCTTATATATTGGGCATCAAGATCTATAGAGATAGATCAAGACGCTTAATTGGACTTTCACAAAGCACATACCTTGATAAAGTTTTGAAAAAGTTCAAAATGGATCAAGCAAAGAAAGGGTTCTTGCCTGTGTTACAAGGTGTGAAGTTGAGGAAGACTCAATGCCCGACCACTGCAGAAGATAGAGAGAAAATGAAAGTCATTCCCTATGCCTCAGCCATAGGTTCTATCATGTATGCAATGCTGTGTACTAGACCTGATGTGTGCCTTGCTATAAGTTTAGCAGGGAGGTACCAAAGTAATCCAGGAGTGGATCACTGGATAGCGGTCAAGAACATCCTGAAATACCTGAAAAGGACTAAGGATATGTTTCTCGTTTATGGAGGTGACAAAGAGCTCGTCGTAAGTGGTTACGTCGATGCAAGTTTTGACACTGATCCGGATGACTCTATGTCACAAACCGGATACGTATTTATATTGAACGGTGGAGCTGTCAGTTGGTGCAGTTCTAAGCAAAGCGTCGTGGCGGGATCTATGTGTGAAGCGGAGTACATAGCTGCTTCAGAAGCAGCGAATGAAGGAGTCTGGATGAAGGAGTTCATATCCGATCTAGGTGTCATACCTAGTGCATCGGGTCCAATGAAAATCTTTTGTGACAATACTGGTGCAATTGCCTTGGCAAAGGAATCCAGATTTCACAAGAGAACCAAGCACATCAAGAGACGCTTCAATTCCATCCGCGATCAAGTCAAGGGGGGAGACATAGAGATTTGCAAGATACATACGGATCTGAATGTTGCAGACCCGTTGACTAAGCCTCTCTCACGAGCAAAACATGATCAACACCAAGACTCCATGGGTGTTAGAATCATTACCGTGTAATCTAGATTATTGACTCTAGTGCAAGTGGGAGACTGAAGGAAATATGCCCTAGAGGCAAAAATAAAGTTGTTATTTATATTTCCTTATATCATGATAAATGTTTATTATTCATGCTAGAATTGTATTAACCGGAAACTTAATACATGTGTGAATACATAGACAAACAAAGTGTCACTAGTATGCCTCTACTTGACTAGCTCGTTAATCAAAGATGGTTAAGTTTCCTAGCCATAGACATGAGTTGTCATTTGATGAACGGGATCACATCATTAGAGAATGATGTGATTGACAAGACCCATCCGTTAGCTTAGCACGATGATCGTTTAGTTTGTTGCTATTGCTTTCTTCATGACTTATACATGTTCCTCTGACTATGAGATTATGCAACTCCCGAATACCGAAGGAACACCTTGTGTGCTATCAAACGTCACAACGTAACTGGGTGATTATAAAGATGCTCTACAGGTGTCTCCAATAGTGTCTGTTGAGTTGGCATAGATCAAGATTAGGATTTGTCACTCCGATTGTCGGAGAGGTATCTCTGGGCCCTCTCGGTAATGCACATCATATGAAGCCTTGCAAGCAATGTGACTAATGAGTTAGTTATGGGATGATACATTACGGAACGAGTAAAGAGACTTGCCGGTAATGAGATTGAACTAGGTATTGAGATACCGACGATCGAATCTCGGGCAAGTAACATACCGATGACAAAGGGAACAAAGTATGTTGTTATGCGGTTTGGCCGATAAAGATCTTCGTAGAATATGTGGGAGCCAATATGAGCATCCAGGTTCCGCTATTGGTTATTGACCGGAGATGAGTCTCGGTCATGTCTACATAGTTCTCGAACCCGTAGGGTCCACACGCTTAACGTTCAATGACGATCGGTATTATGAGTTTATGTGTTTTGATGTACTGAAGGTAGTTCGGAATCCCGGATGTGATCACGGACATGACAAGGAGTCTCGAAATGGTCGAGACATAAAGATTGATATATTGGACCATGTTATTCGGACACCGGAAGTGTTCCGGAAGGTTTCGGATAAAACCGGAGTGCCGGAGGGTTACCGGACCCCCCCCCCCCCCGGGAAGTTATGGGCCCTTAGTGGGCTTTAGGGGAGAGAGAGGGCAGCAGCCAGGAGGTGGGCGCCCCCCCCCCCCCAAGGGGAGTCCGAATTGGACTAGGGGAGGGGGGCGCAGCCCCTCTTTCCCTCTCCCTCTCCCTCCCTTTCCTTCTCCTCCTAGTTGGACTAGGAAAGGGGGAAACCTACTCCTACTAGGAGTAGGATTCCTCCCCCCTTGGCGCGCCCTATGAGGGCCGGCCGGCCTCCCCCTTGCTCCTTTATATACGGGGGCAGGGGGGCACCCTAGAACACACAAGTTAATTGTTTTTAGCCGTGTGCGGCGCCCCCCTCCACAGATTTCCACCTCGGTCATATTTTCGGAGAGCTTAGGCGAAGCCCTGCCGGAATCACTTCATCATCACCGTCACCACGCCGTCGTGCTGACGAAACTCTCCCTCGGCCTCAGCTGGATCAAGAGTACGAGGGACGTCGCCGAGCTGAACGTGTGCAGATCGCGGAGGTGCCTTACGTTCGGTACTTGGATCGGTTGGATCGCGAAGACGTTCGACTACATCAACCGTGTTACTAAATGCTTCCGCTTTCGGTCTACGAGGGTACGTGGACACACTCTCCCGCTCGTTGCTATGCTTCTCCTAGATAGATCTTGCGTGATCGTAGGAAATTTTTTGAATTACTATGTTCCCCAACATTATGAACATAATGATTTGAAGAATAATGCACATATTCATAGCTCTTAGATTTTCCCTGCGAAACAGAAGCATTAGCACGATGATGTTCATATGAGGATTTGGATCCATATGAGGAATTTGATCCATATGAGGACTTGGATCCATTTGAAGACTTTGGTCCATATGAAGAATTTGATCTGGGGTTCCTATTCTTCATAGGTGGTTTCATGAGGACATTCACCTGAAGACTTTCAAGGCACCTTTTGGGAACCCAGATTTTCTTCATAGGAGGACCGTTCCTGCAGTTAGTTCCAACATATCTAGCAAATACTTCACCATTTTGATTTTTGAACAGCTTATAGTTGGAGTCAAATGACTCATCAGATGAATATGAAGATTCACATGTAAAGCCAGATAAAGTGGATGGATCTACTGGAGGTCCTTTCGCAGCAACCCATGAGGTTTTGGGATACTGCTCAGGTGTCCAGTAGGTCCCATCAGCATTGAGTTTCCTCTCAAAGGCAATACCCTCTTTCCTAGGGTTCCTGTTCAAGATCTGCTTTTTAAGCACATCACAAAGAGCCTGATGCCCTTTGGGGCTTTTGTACATGCCTGTCACATACAATTCCTTCAACCCTGCATTTTCGTCAGTGATACTAGTGGTATCCTCAAATGAGGAATTTGTGACCACAGAAATAGTTGAAGAATTTACAGCAATAGAAGCATTTGAACTTTAAGGTGAAGAATTAGCAGATTCACGTTCAATGCATTTCAAACAAGGTGGAATAAATTCTTCCTGAGCAGAACTGATCTGTTGAGCAAGTAATGAATCATTTTCCTTCTGAAGATCTTCATGACTCACCCTTAGCTTCTCAAGATCCTACTTTCTCTGAAGAAATTCATAATAAAGCTTTTCATGATCGGCTAAGAGTGTTTCATGATGACCTTGAAGATTATCAAACTTAGACTGTAGTCATTGAAGATTATCAGTCAGAGTTTGAGTTCAACTCATTTCCTCACTCAACAGGTCATCGCTTTTGTCTAGCAGATTTTGAACCTTTTCCAAAGCCTTTTGTTCTTTTATGGCAATATTAGCAAGTTTAGAAAAGCTAGGTTTGATATTTTCATCAGATTCATCCTCACTTGATTCAGAGGAGGGATATTTGAGTACCTTGGCACCTTTTGCCATGAAGCAATAGGTGGGAGCGTAGTCATCGTCTCCGTCGTCAACAGCGTTGGGGAAGCCATTTTCCTCAGTGTTGAAGATAGACTTGGTGACGAAAGCAGTAGCAAGAGCTAGGCTCACCACACCAGAGTCTGACTCCTCAGATGCCTCCTCGTCCTCATTTTCCTCAGATTCAGCTTCAGAGTCCATTTCCTTGCCAATGAATGCCCGAGCCTTTTTGGAACTGCTCTTCTTGTGAGATGAAGTCTTTGAAGATTTTGATGAGGAGGACTTTTGTGACGACCCCGGCTTAATCGTGCACTAATCATACACGCAAATGCGCACGATCAAGCCTAAGGACTCACTTGAAGATATCACAACACAACTCTAAAACATAAAATAAAGTCACACAAGCTTAATATTACAAGCCAGGGCCTCGAGGGCTCGAATACATAGCTCGATGGCATACAAGCGTCAGCGGAAGCATTAGATATCTGGGTACAGATATATTACATAGAGAGAATTAGGCCTTCACAGAGGCGGGGTAAAGTAAAATACTACGATCGAAAGGCGTAGGCCTCCTGCCCTGGACCCTCCGATCCTACTCCTGGTCGTCGAACGGCTCCTCGTAGTAGTAGTACTCGCCAGGCGGGTAGTAGTACTGGTCGTCGGCTGGGGCTTCTGGCTCAGGGGCTCCGTCGTCTGGTGGCATCAAATGGAATATGGGGGAAAAAAGAAAATAAAGCAAACGTGAGTACTCATCCGAAGTACTCAGCAAGCAAGGATCTACACTACATATGCATCATTGTCAAAGGAATGGCTGTATATGTGGACTGGGCTGCAGAAATGCCAGAATAGAGGGGGAAAGCCTAGTCCTATCGAAGACTAGCATCTTCAACAATCTTCAGCAGTCTTTCAGCATGAGGAGAGAGCAGATTACATAAGTAAAGTAGTAGTAGTAGTATCATCAACCTCGACCTGAGATCCTTTCTCGACTCCCTGTGAGAAAGCAATCCCAGAGCCGTACTATCCAGTTTTCATCACATGTTCTAGTTGTACCGATCGGGATACAACTCCGAGTGTCCATTACCGTAGGACAGGCTATCGATAGAAGTTTCTTCCCTGCAGGGGTGCACCAACTTACCCACCACGCTCACTTAACTCTGGCTGGACACACTTTTCTGGGTCATGCCCGGCCTCGGCTAAGCAACACGCCGCAACCCGACCTAGGCTTATAAGAGAGGTCAGCACGCCGGACTAAACCTATGCCCCCAGGGGTCTTGGGCCATCGCCCCGGGAACTCCTGCACGTTACGGGGCCACCGAGAGCAGACCTAGCAACCCCCTATACAAGTGCGGTTGCGTTACCAGTCCAACTCGGCGTGCGCCGCTCCTTACTGACGTCAAACAAGCTTCGGCTGATGTGTACGACGCAGAACGCCCATACTATGCCCACGTGATGGTTAGTGCTATCGGGCCAGAGGCCCCTCGGATCAAATATCCAAACCGTAGTGGATTAGGAGCGCGCGGAAACGAGCAGAGACTCACGATCGATGTGACCCCGTCGCCCCGTCTCGAGGACTTGCGGCAAGGGCTAAGAATGCCCGGCCACGCCTCATAGTTATCTCGCGGGCACCATCCAGGTCAACCCGACTCCACATCACTTCGCGTTAAGCTCGCGCGGGTACCCCTCAGGGCCGACCCGTCTTTAGTATCGAGGTTTAGTGCAAGTCCACTCATCAATAGTAACTGTGTGTCTGACACCAGGGGAGCCCTGAGGAATCACCCTCGATGGAACCCCACCTGATGTTATCATCAAGGTGAACGAAGGAGGAATCACCCTCGAGGTCCACACTTGAGGAGTTGCGTGACGATGTCGTTATCGGGGTGGTGTAGGAGGAATCACCCTCGCTTACCACGACCGATTAACTAACCTACAAGGTTATCATCAGAAGTGCTGACGAGGTATCACCCTCGGCACTCGACGGTAACCCAACAGTGTCGGCAACTAAGGGGGAAGTGATGTGCTGTGCCCGGGTCTAGTCTTCAATCCCGATGATCGGGTCTTCTGATGTCCAGCAGGGCAGTCGGGATCAAGTGGGGGTCTCTGTCGTGTCTCTACCCACCTTATACTAAGCAGTCTAGGATAACCAGTAAGGTAACAAAGCAGGGTACAATAATCAGGCTATGCAGCAGATATAGGAAAACAGTAGCAGTAGCAGTTCTAATGCAAGCATAAGAGAGAAGAGAATAGGCGATATAGGCATGCTCAAAATGGGGGTGCTTGCCTGTTTGCTCGGGGGCAAGGGCAAGGTCTTCAGTAGTATCGTCGGGGACGTAGTCGTACTCCTATGCGGCGTCTGCCTCGGGAGCTACGTCAACGTCGGGGTCTACCGAGAGAGAAGAGGGGGAAGAAACAGGTAAACATAATGCAAACAAATGCAATACGGTGCGTGTGATGCTATGATGCAGTGCAGGGTTGCCTAATTATGCATCTAAGTCATTTTAGTTATTTTTAGAATTATTCTGGGATTTAATATCCGACGTGTGTGCACTATTCATCTGCCGGATTCGGGTCCGGAGTTACGAGTTCTTCTACGTAGGAGGTTCCGATGGAGAAACAGACGGCACGATCAGACTCGGCTCGTCGTTCTGAGCAACTTTCATGTTTTAACTTTTTCGATCCGAGCTACGGTTTAAAAGTTATTAATTTTCAAAGATTATATGAATTTCTGGAATTATTTTATTTAATAAAATCAACATTATCCAGAATAGTGCCTGATGATGTCAGCATTGCGTGCGGATGACGTCAGCATGCAACAGTGGCGCTGACTGGTCAAACTGACCTGTGGGCCCCACATGTCATTCTCAGAGACTTAACAGAGGGGGTAAAATTAGTTAGCTGGGTTAATTAGTCAGTGGGGCCTACTGTCAGTGTCACATTAGTCAACTAATTAACTTAATTAGGATTATCAAATTAATTAGCATTTTATTTATTTTTCTTAAATCATTTAAATTAGCGGGGCCCGGCTGTCAGCGGCTCAGCTGCCCAGTCAGCTAAGTTGACTCGGTCAACTGGGCTGCGGGGCCCAGTGGTCAGCGGCTTAGGAGATGCCACGTCGGCGCCAGGTCATCTCCGGCGACCGGAGCAGCGCCGGCAACGGAAAACGCCCAGAGGGCTCGGTTCGGGCCGTGGCTTGGCGCGTTCGAAAGCCAGGGGACTCGCCCGTCGCGTGGGAGTGGTCTCGTCGCCGGAATCTACCGGAGTCGTCGACGGTGAGCTCGCGGGCGGCGCCGGAGTTCGGGGTCTCGCGAAAACGCGGCTACGCGAGGCTCTCGCACGTGCTAACTAGCTAGGGTGAAGCTACGGACCCCCAGGAGCGTGTTGGCGCCACTGGTTCGAGCTGCCGAAGCTCAGGAGCACGCTAATGGCTGCGGCGGCGGCGGTCAGAACACGGCGACGTCGGCAGCTCTTCGGAGGCACCCAAGTACGCGGGGAAGGAAACAGAGGAAGTGGCGGAGCTCACCTAGCGGCTATGAAAAGCCTTTGATAGTTTAGTAGCAGTAGAGAGCTCGAGGTCGACGGGGATCGCCGGCGGCAGAGAAGAAGAGGCTGGGGTCGATTCCGTTCAGGCGGTCCTCCCCGAGCTCGATGTCGAGGGGTAGCCGAGGCAGAAGAACGAGGCGAAGCCGCAGGACGTCCCGGCGAGGTGAATGGGAGGCGGTGGCCGCGCCTGTGAGCAGGGCGCGACGGCGACCGCGACGGGCGTCGCCGAGATCCAGAGAGGGAGAGCGATGGGAGAGGGAGGAAGTGGACCAGGGAGACCAGGGGGAGTGAACGGGCGTCGGTCTTATCCCCTCCTCCTCACTGTAGTGTCGGTGGCATCGCCGTGTCGGCGCCGCAGCGGCGAGCGCGCGCTCGGCCAGGGACGCGCCGACACGACGACGGAGAGAGAGGGGAGCGGCCTGGTGGGCTGGGTCTAAGTGCACTGTGCACTTAGGCCCAGTCCACAGTAGTTTTTCACTTTTCTTTTTTTTTCTGTTCTTTAATTCTTTTCTGTTTTGGAAATGATTAAGCCACTTTAGCAGTTTTGTAAAATATCGAACTTGGTCCAAATATTACAGTGCCATTTTAGCTCTCACCAAAAAGTGGTTTGGACAAATTTGGAATTCATTTGAATCTGTAATGATTTTAAATGGATTTTAATATTCTGTTTAGGTGCTGTTTCACCTTGTTTGAGTCACTTGTCCAACTCCAAATATTTTGATATTGGTTTTAGAAATGTTCCTCGATTATTGGCCATTTAATGAACATTTTCCCAACAGAGTTTGAACAACTTTATATTTCACTTTTGAATTTGAGTTGATTTTTCAGATGTGAATTTGAATTGGATCATTAACCCTTATGACTTGGCACTGCAAATGATCATGACTTGGCAGTTTTAACAGAGTGTCACAGAGTTTATTACAAGGGGGTGTTACAACTTTGAAGATTTCCTCTTTTTCTTCGAGTCGTCTGAGCAATCATCCTTGTATTTCTTCTTCTTTGATTCCTTCGCTCAGTGAGGACAATCAGTTATGTAGTGACCAGGTTTCTTGCATTTGTGGCAAGTCCTCTTCTTGTAATCGTGGGATGAGGAATCTGATCTTATGTCATCACCTCTTGAAGATTTTCCAAAGCGACCATGCCTTGAGAACTTCTGGAATTTCCTCACGAGCATTGCTAGCTCCTGGCTTAGTTCTTCCGGGTCACCAAGGCTGCTATCAGAATCTTCTCCTTCAGATGAGGAAACTGCCTTGGCCTTCAGTGCGCTTGATCTTCCATAGCTTGGCCCATAAAGGTCTCTCTTCTCAGCTTGTTGGAATTCATGAGTGTTCAGCCTCTCAAGGATATCAGCAGGATCTAGTGACTTGTAGTCTCCATGTTCTTGAATCATCAGTGCCAGTGTATCGAATGAGGAATCAAGTGATCTCATCAATTTCTTCACCACCTCATGGTCGGTGATGTCAGTGGCACCAAGTGCTTGAAGCTCATTTGAGATGTCAGTGAGGCGATCGAAGGTTTGCTGAAGATTTTCATTGTCGAGTCTTTTGAAGCAGTTGAAGAGATTGCGAAGAACGTCAACTCGAGAATCACGTTGGGTTGAGATTGCTTCGTTGACCTTGGACAGCCTGTCCCAGATAAGCTTTGCAGACTCCAAAGCACTCACTCTGCCATACTGTCCTTTGCTCAGATGGCCAGATATGATATTCTTCGCTTGAGAGTCGAGTTTCTTGAATCTCTTCACATCAGCAGCGTTCACAGAAGGAGTGACGGAGGGAACGCCATTTTCCACAATGTACCAGAGATCGTTGTCAATTGCCTCAAGATGCATGCGCATCTTGTTCTTCCAGTAGGGGTAGTCCGTCCCATCGAAGGTAGGACACCCAGCCGAGACCTTGATCATGCTTGGAGTCGACATAACTAAAACTCCAGGTGGTTAAACCAAAATCACACAGAACAAGGGAGTACCTTGCTCTGATACTAATTAAAAGTGCGTTATATCGACTAGAGGGGGGGGGTGAATAGGCGATTTTTATGAATTCGTCACTGAGGAAATTCAACTTGAGGAATTTGCTAAGCGACGAACTACAAGCAGCGGAATAAGTACTCAGGTGCATGCATAACAAGATAGAAACATAGTCATCATGATGAAATGAAACATACACAGAGCACAGGTAGCGTGTAACAGGATAAGCAGGCGGAGGACAAGATGACTGAAGAAATAGGATTGAGGAAATTGAGAAAGTCTTCAGTCTAAGTCTTCAAACAGTAACGATCAATTTCATCAACACATGAATGAGGAAATGAAAGGGTTGAGGAAATAGAACCAGTAGCTCGGTGAAGACAATGATTTGGTAGACCAGTTCCAACTTCTGTGACAGTTGTACATCTGGTTGGAGCGGCTAGGTATTTAAACCAAAGGACACATAGTCCCGGACACACAGTTCTCACCGTACTCTCCTTGAGCTAAGGTCACACAGACCTCGCCCAACCACTCGTGGTAAGTCTTCACAGGTGACTTCCAAACCTTCACAGACTTGGTCACTCGGCGATCCACAATTCCTCTTGGACGCTCTAGACCATGACGCCTAACCGTCTGGAGGATGCACAGTCCTCAAAGGTAACAAGCGTCGGTTCCACATAGGAACAATCTCTTCAGTGATGCTCAATCACTTTGGGTTGTAGGTGTTTGGGTTTGGGTTTTTCCTCAATTGATGATTTTCACTCAAAGTCCTCGGAGGATGGGATGCTCTTAATGACAAGTGTCAGTTTCTCTCGGAGCAGCCCACCAGCTAGTGGTTGTAGGGGGCGGCTATTTATAGCCGGGGAGTAGCCTGACATGATAAGACATAAATGCCCTTCAATGATATGACCGTTAGGTGGATAAGATATTTTGGGACAGCTGGCGCGTAGCACAACAACGGTCGGAAATTTGAGCTCTCAAATTCCTCAGGGCTATCATGTTCCTCACTTGTAGGCAATCCGCACTGGCGAATTCCTAACTCCTCAGTCAGAACAAATTCCTCAGAGAACAGAAGGTCTTCGTCTCTGTCACTAAAGAAATTGACTGAACTGTATGAGATTTCCAATGGCTTCACTCGAAGGATTGGGTATGTGTAGGCTTTGAGATGAGCATCACTTGGAAACTTTTCCTTAGTTTTACCTCGACCCCCTTTAACAGTACGGTGTTTCCTATGACTCAAGAAAGAGAAAATGAAACTACGAAAACAAAAGTCTTCACGCTTCATAATCCTCGCATCAATATCAAAGTTTTCAAGGTCACACCAATTTCCTCATTTTCAAAGTCTTCAAGAAAACCAAAGTCTTCAACTGAAGACATTCATTTTTAGGGGTCGACTTTCTTCATAAATATCAAACTCTTCATAGACTTATAGACCTATGTACACTCACAAACACATTAGTCCCTTAACCTATAAGTCTTCAATACACCAAAATCACTAAGAGGCACTAGATGCACTTACAAGATCCAACTCTTAAGCATAAAAATCATGCCTATTATCTTTTAACGTACTTAACGAATGCATACATTCAAATGCAATGATAGCATTGTCAAAAATCAGTCTGCCAGGAATAAACGCACTTTGAGTAGGGGAGATCATACCATCCAAAATCGGTCTCAGCCTGCTGACCAGACATTTGGAGATAATATTATAAATAATATTGCACATACTAATAGGACTGAAATCCTTAACTGATCATGGATTCTTCACTTTAGGAATAAGCACAATAGTTGTATAATTTATCCCATCTAGCATTCTTCCATAAATAAAAAAATTGTTGGACAACCCGCACAATATCATCTTTTAGAATACCCCAATTCCGCTGGAAAAATCTACCAGGAAAACCATATGGGCCTGGAGCTTTTAAAGGTCCAATTTGAAAGAGTGCATCACTTATCTCTTTTTTCAGAAAATGGCTTACCCAGATCAGAGTTCATCTCATCATTCACAATAGGTTTAACAAGCGGCAAGATGCAAGAGGGATCCACCTGTGCATCACAAGAGTACAACTGCTTGAAAAAGGAATTAGTAATACCTTTAATATCCTCCATAAGAATACCATCACTCTTCTTGACGCTTAAATATTGTTTTCCTTTGCTCTCCAAGAGACTTTCCTATGAAAAAAAATCGTGTTATGATCCCCCCATTTCATCCCATCAATACATGATTTCTACTTCCACATGATTTCTCGTTGCATAAGAAGCTCATCCATATCCTTAAAGAATATTCTTCTGTTCCACGATTGCACTCTGATCATTCCTTTTAAAAAGAACATCAAGTCGTTTGCAAGCCCAATTAAGCTTCCTCATAATATTACCAATATTAACTTGACTCCAATCATGAAGCAATTTCAAAATAGCACCCACATTCTTTGCTACATCCTCTAAGTCATGCACATGGTTCCCATTATTCCAACTAACTTTCACTTGATCATCCAAAGCCACACCTTTGCTCTCGCTCCCAGAACGGCTCATATCTCAATTTCCTAACAATATTTTCAAAATAGGGAAGACCCAATAACTGAACAAGAAGAGGGCAATGATCACCTGGAACTGATAATATTTGACACCTTACAATCAGGGAATAAAGAGGACCATAGTGGACAAGCCACTGCACGATCAAGGCACACCTTCACATTTTTGCTTTCTTTTTATTTATTATTGTACATACACGGAACGCCTTGAAAGCCCCAAAATAATTTACATTTAGAAAGAACCACCCAAAAAAAATTCATGAGTTTTGGAGATCTCTTACACTAGCATGCTAATTGGTTGCAACTTGCAAGCATGTGCTACCTAGGTGCAACATATTGCTGTTTGGTTACATGCAAGACATGCGATGTGGTGAATTCTTGTTCGAGTGGTGAGGCTAACAACACACTGTCATAGGCACTAAAATAGCACTTTGAACAAGCATACACACCAAATTAACAAGCATACTCATAATAAAGACATAGTCATAGACATATAGTCATAACAACCACACGGAACAACACACTAACAAAAAAGACATTATACTTATTGGATCTTGGCAAATGATGGGTCGTGCGGGATTGCACTTGACCAACACCTCTGCATCGGAAAGGCCGAACACGATGAACTATAAGCTTTGTTTCGTCAGCACCTTAAAGGTAAGGAAGTAACCCATCTGGAGCTTGAGCAAAATGGCGAAGCCGGCCCACCCTGATCCATGGCTAGCCTCTCGTTGATATCCCAAAGCTTGACCTTCCAGGTGCAGCCAGCGTTCATATTGAGTTTGTTCTCTTGTGGGATGGTGCCCATGTGCTGACGGAAGATGTCAGGAATGGAAGTAGCTCGAATCCAGGTGCGAAAATCACCTTGTAGAAGTGGGTTGGACCTATCGACTCATGGAAATGGCCGACATTTGTTGGCCTCCCCAGACGCCTCAGCAAGGCACAACCCTCTACCAACTCCTTGCCACTTGAGCAGTTGCCCTTAGTAGCATTGCCGAGGACTAGCTTCCTGACAGAGCACTGCAATGAAGAACTAAACAAGGTATGTTCATGAAGATCAACACACAAGCACATGTAGCAAACTACCATGGACTGATGATGAAGATCAACACACAAGCACATACTACCATGGACTGATCATCAAGCTGGATGTAGTACCACATCTACCATAATAGCATTTGAACCGACATGGAAACATGTGCATCTACCATAATAACAAGAACATCATCATTGTCGACAAGCAAACCTTACAACAAGTTCAAGAGTTTTCATGTCGACCAGCCCAATTCAAACCCTATCAAACCCTTAATCGAGTAATATATCGACACCCAAACTAAGCCTATATCGACATCCAAATCTAGACGGACTTCGACACCCAAATCAAGTTGTATGAAACCCTTAATCGACACCCAAATCGATCGCTATCAAATCCTTAATCGACACCCAAATTGAGCCCTAGAAAACCCTTAATCAACACTCAAATCGAGTCGTATGAAACCCTAAATTGGACCCTAAGCTGAATCCTAAATGGACAACCCAATCGAGTCGTATCAAGCCCTAAATCGAAACCTGAATCAAAGCCTCAAATTCTAAATCGATGGTTACATCGATACCTAAATCGGGCAGACAAGGGCGTACCGCCATTGACGAATGGGTGATGAAGTGGTAGTGAAACTAGTGGAGCAAACAATGGAGCGAATCATCTTTTTAGGATTAGCTAGCCAAAGGCGATCATGAGGCGACTGCTTTCACCTCTTGGCCTGCTGTGGGTTGCCCCCTCCATCAACTACAATAGCAAGAGGGTGAGGAAACCCGGATTTGTATGTTTGGTTCATTCCTGTAGTTATTTCAAGCTCTTCATCACCGGTGTTGGACCATCAGCGATGGTGGGAATAACAGTTCTCAGATTTCTCCATGTTGATAGGGTTCCTTGGAGGAGCGTCGACGAGTTGAAGGGCAGTGTCGATCGTTGGACATTAGGTCTAGGGTGATTAGTGTTTGCACATGACAACGACATCGTATGGAGGCGACGACATTATTACCCGCAACATGTTTATGTTCTCTAGTTCCATGTTCATCTAATAAAGCTTAACCAAATATGACTCTATGCTACTTCTTGAGCTTGCATTGTTTTTTCCCTTGAAGAGGAAAGGGTGATGCAGCAAAGTAGAGATAAGTATTTTCCTCAGTTTGAGAACCAAGGTATCAATCCAGTAGGAGGAACACACAAGTCATCAATGGTTGCACCTACACAAAAAAACAAATACTTGCACCCAACGCGATAAAGGGGTTGTCAATCCCTTCATGGTTACTTGCAAGGATGAGATATGATAGAGATAGGTATAAAAGATAAATGAAAGTGCAAAATAAAGTAAAGGTAAATAAATTGCAACAAGATATTTTGGGGTTTTTGGTTTTGTAGATCTGAAAATAATATGATAAAAACAGATCCGGGGGCCATAGTTTTCACTAGAGGCTTCTCTCTTGAAAGAACGCATACGGTGGGTAAACAAATTACTGTTGAGCAATTGATAGAAAAGCGCAAAGTTATGACGATATCTAAGGTAATGATCATGAATATAGGCATCACGTCCGTGACAAGTAGACCGACTCCTGCCTGCATCTACTACTATTACTCCACACATCGACCGCTATCCAACATGCATCTAGTGTATTAAGTTAACAAGAACGGAGTAACGCCTTAAGCAAGATGACATGATGTAGAGGGATAGATCCAATCAATATGAAATAAACCCCACCTTTTTATCCTTAATGACAACAATACAAATACGTGTCATGTCCCCTTCTGTCACTGGGTATGAGCACCGCAAGATTGAACCCATTACAAAGCACATCTCCCATTGCAAGAAAAATCAATCTAGTTGGCCAAACCAAATCAATAGATCGGAGAGAAATACAAAGCTATCTTAATCATGCATAAAAGAGTTCAGAGAAGGCTCAAATAATATTCATAGATAATCTGATCATAAATCCACAATTCATCGGATCTCAACAAACGCACCGCAAAAGAAGATTACATAGAATAGAACTCCAAGAACATCGAGGAGAACATTGTATTGAAGATCAAAGAAAGAGAAGAATCCATCTAGCTACTAGCTATGGACCCGTAGGTCTCTGTTAAACTACTCACACATCATCAGAAGGGCAGCAAGGTTGATGTAGAGGCCCTCCGGGATCGAATCCCCCTCCGGCGGAGTACCGGAACAGGTCTCCAGATGGGATCTCACGAGGACAGAAACTTGCAGTGACGGAAACGTATTTTTGGTGTGCTCTCTGGTATATGGGGAATATTTGGGTATTTATAGAACAAAGATTAGGGTTAGAGGAGCATCAGGGGGCCCACAAGCCTGGGAGCCCCCCCTAGGGCGCGCCTCCCGAGCTTGCCGCCAACTGGTGGCCCCTCTGACCTCCTCCCAAAGGTTCCTAGGTGTCTTCTGGTCCAAGAAAAATCGTCAAAAAGTTTCGTTCTGTTTGGACTCCGTTTGGTATTGATTTTCTGTAAAAGACAAAAACAAGAAAAAAACAGCAACTGACACTGAGCACTAGGTTAATAGGTTAGTCCCAAAAAATAATATAAAATAGCATAATAATGTATATAAAACATCCAAGATGGATAATATAATAGCATGGAACAATAAAAAAAATATACGTTGGAAATGTATCAGTCTATCGGAGAATGTGACATCTTGGCTTAATAGAAATGATAGACTACTCATATCAACAAGGAATTTCTTTATTTTTGGGTGCCCATTCGCAAGGAACCTTAAAGTTAAGTGTGCTTGTCTTGGAGTGATTTCAGGATGTTACACGGGCCTGTGCAGGTCAGTGGTGCGACATGTACATGGCGTGTGTGGCCTATCATGGCACACTACATGGAAACATGTGGATGCTGGCACTGGCGCACATAGACGTCTGCTAAGGGGGAATCTTCTTGTTGGGTCGACAAGGATGTCGGTTCCTTAAGTGGGGGTGTATGTGACATCTTGGCTTAGGAATGTTATACTACTCATATCAACAAGGAATTACTTATTTTCCAGGAGCACATTCCCAAGGAACCTCAAAGTTAAGTGTGTTTGGGTTGGAGCAATTTGAGGACGGGTGACCAACTAAGATTCTGGGTGCGCACGAGTGAGGATAAAGTGTGCAAGAAAGATTAGTGTGGGTCTGTGGGGCTAGTCTAGATCTCGGTAGGCATAACGACCGGGTATAGGGAACTTGTGAGATTTTCCCCCCTCCTTCGTCTGGCCGGAGTTGGGATTATCATTTGGCCTTCCTCAGTGCTAGATTCTCCGGGACGACTTCTTTCCAAACGTGGTCGATGGTGTCTTTTGGCCTACATCGACGACTTACCGACCGCCGTTTCTACAAGTTCTTGGGTTTAAATAAGTTTGCTCCGCTGAGACGGAGGCCTGGATACGGGAATGAGCTTTGCTCACGGCACGCAGCCGGTGGATGCAAAATGAAGAAGACTTTGACACCCTCAAGGATTTGGGTATATATTTTAATTTTTATAAGGTATTTAAGGGTTTGTGCTACTTAATATATGACCTTCAGCCCTGTGAAAGAAAAAACTAAGCTTCATTTTAAACTTATACTTACATCTTCAGTCTTTATTAGTAAGTTTTCGATGGTGTATTCGTATCCTGAGGTAGCTAAACAGGAGCTTATCAATCTCACAACCGAATAGTTGCGTGTAATGATTTTTGTTCTCTTTGGCATCTCCGAAACAGAGTAAATTTTTTGAGAGCTCAATAAACATTTTGATTATTTTTCTTCAATATAGGGCGCACAAAGAAAAAGAATCCTCCTACATTGGATAATTCAAATACTGCCTGATCCTAGGAGCTGTAAAAATAGCTTCTGCTCTGGGAATACTAGGAGAAGCAAATGTATTTGAAAAGGGTGCACGTTGAACATATATGCGGCTTAAGATAAATATTGCAGAAGCGTGCATCGTGTCGGCTCCTTGGAGGCATGAATGGAATCACTAGTACTAGATCACGGTATGCTGGAGAAAAGAAGAAGCACATACATGATAATCTCAATGACTGCTAGGATTTCTTTCTACTTCTATTTGCGGCATATAGAATTTTACGGTAGATGAAGCGGAAGAAGGAACAAGGCTTGAAGGTGGATTAGCAAGGGAATGAATCCGATGAAGCTGTTCCTCCGCTAGAATAAGGGAGGCATGATCGCTGATTTGACCGGGCAGACCAGATGAGCGACATTGATTGAAAGCGTTGTGCCAACTTGTGTATATGATTTCTAGCGTAAAAACGCTCTTATATTATGGGACGGGGGAAGTACATCAAAGACTGCACCACTCCGAGCCTGTAGCTCCACTATAGTGGCAAAAAACAAACAGGAAGAGCAAGACCCTGAAACAGATAGGAGTTGGTCGGCATGGGAGAGGACGAACTTGTTAATGAGCACCCTGAATCCGCTGACGTGAACATGGCGATCATGTCAACACTCAAGACACAACTTTGGCCCAGGCAAAGGAGGTAAAAATAAAATAAGACTAGTTTCAGTCACATACACATATGAAGTCTGTCCTTGTAAGTACAGAGAAAATTGCACAAAACAACAGGCTGACAACGTTAAGGAAGATGTCACACATCACAAAACTAAACCGTGAAGGTTTTGAATTACCACCGGCTTTTGGGTGTTCTTGATTAATTTGAGCGTGACAGTTGTTTTGCTACAGTTTTGGTCTGCCTCGGTTTTTAACTCTTTGGTTTTCTGCCGATTTTCAAGCCTGTGGGTTGGTTCACCGCTTTAATGCTAGATTAGTAAGTTACACGTGCCTTGCACGAGAGAGTGAAGTGTGACCCAATATCGACACACCACATTATAATAGACAAACTTATACATTTGGAGTCACGCACAAATGAAATTTAAGTTGTAGGTTTAAGTCTTATCACCCACCCCATTCGAAATCAAATTATAACTACATAATATTTGATGAATGTGGTAATACACAAAACTCATGTGAAACATATAAGAACAGTTGGGTACTCCATTTGCAAAGAAAATTGGACTCCGGGAAGATGTTGCATTAGCTTTGAACAAAAAAAAACAAAGTAAAAATAAATGGCAATTCTTTTGGAAGAAGAAAAAACTTGGGAGAACCGAAGTATGGAAGATTCTAGAACAAATGAGCAGTGTATGTGTTATCTGCATATTGTACAACGTAAATGATAGAATAATCATGAATGTCCATTCTTTTAATAGAGGAAAACATGAAGAATTGAAATATGGAAGAATATAGAACAAATAAGAAGTGTCTTTGTTTTCAGGTTTGCTAAGCACAAGTGTGGAATCTTCCAGATTAGTAACACGTGGCTGAATCCAATATGGTGGAGAGAATATCCAACGGGGAAGACTACTCGAATTCACCACCTACCAACCGTTGGATCGGCTCCATCCAATAGCAGATATTCAAAGTTAGTCATACACTATACCCCTCCTCTCCCCGATCGAGGCAACGCCCTCCTTGCCTTCCCTCCCGGTGCTCCACATCTCTCAAGTGGCGGCACCTCTCCTCTTCCCATCTGGGTCTTTTGTGCTCCCCGCTGCCTCACATTGAGGAAGCTTCCTGGTCTCTGGACGTGGAGAGGGAGCTGAGGGCACCTCGATCTCGCGACCTGTGCTGCGAATGAATCGTTTTTCTTCGGACTTGTATGTGTACAGATTCACTTACCGTACATACCGCACACGAGCAGTTATCTGGCCCCATAAAAAACCTGATATACATTATACATAACATTACGGACATATACAAAGTCTTATACAACAAAAAAGACCATGTATACAAACATATTTTTTTTGAGAGAATATGTATACAAACATATGTGTGAACCTTGGCGCAGATCAACGGCCCATGAAGTGCCGCACTTGCCTGTCGTAAATCCTCTCCCTCGTCGTTTGTTTTGTCCGAATTCAATCAAAGGAAACAAAAAAAAAAACCTTCGCGCTGAAGTTCATCTAATCTCACTGAAAAAAAGGGGGAAGTCGCCGCTGCATTGTATATTGCTCTCCTCGGCTCGGGTGCTCTATTCTTCTTCCCCATCCCTGCACTTTCCTCCACTGACCATCCTCTGGCGAACAACCGCTTCTGCCGGATCTGATGGAGGCCGCGATTGGGTGGCTGGTGCAGACCATCCTCGGAACACTCCGAATCGACAAGCTGGATGCATGGATCCGCCAAGCCGGGCTTGCCGACGACATCGAGAGGCTCAGGTGCGAGGTCGAGAGTATTAAACATATAATTTGAGAACTACTCGACACCTCAAGGGGGTGCGGCTATCTCATTATTATAAGTACCAAAGGGTACAATATATAAGGTGTATATATCAGTCTACGTATAAACAAGTCTACGTATACATATACAATCTAACACCCTCCCTCAATCTTAACTGTGGCTTGAAGTACAAACTAAGTTAAGATTGTGCCTGCAGCCTACAAACTGTGGTTGTGAAAGAGGCTTCATGAAGATGTCAGCAAGTTGATCCTTTGATGAGATGAACTTGATGCTAAGTAGCTTCTGTGCAACACATTCTCGAACGAAGTGATAGTCAACCTCAATGTGTTTCGTCCGAGCATGAAACACCGGATTATATGACAAATATGTAGCACCAATGTTATCACACCAAAGTACCGGAGGATGAGCTGAAGAGACTCTCAACTCTCTCAACAAGGACTGAACCCAAATGGTGTCAGCCGTCACATCAGCCACTGCTTTGTACTCAGCTTCCGTACTACTGCGAAACACCGTAGCCTGCTTGCGAGCATTCCAAGCAATCAAGTTAGAACCAAGAAACACTGCATACCCCCCCCCCCCCCCGGTGGATCGCGGTCATCAAGACTACCAGCCCAGTTCGATCTGAAAAGGCTGAGATCTCATAAGACGGCGCAGGTTGGAGGAGCAAACCATAAGAAGCAGTGAGACAGATAAACGCAGGATACGCTTCAAGATGACAATTGATGTCCTGGGTGCATGGAGAAACTGACAGACACGGTTGACTGCATAAGAGACATCTGGTCTGGTGATAGTAAGATACTGCAGACCTCCAACAAGACTGCGGTACTCAGTAGCATCATCAGATGAAAGAGGGTCTCCATCAAGAGCAGACAACCGATCAGTGGCAGACATCGGAGTACTGGCAGGTTTACACTTCAGCATGCCGGCACGACGCAACAGGTCCAGAGAATACTTCTTCTGAGTAAGAGTTAACCCAGCAGAAGACCGTGAAACCTCCAGTCCAAGGAAGAAGTGCAGAGCACCTAGATCCTTGACAGCAAAATCACCACTCAAAGCAGCCACAAGACGATCTGCAGCAGCATCTGAGGAACTGATGAGTATGATATCATCAACATAGACCAGTAAATACATCGTAACCTCAGGTCGCTGAAGAAGAAACAACGATGTGTCAGCAGTGGAGGGAATAAACCCAAGCGTCCGCAGAACAGAGCCGAGACGTGCATGCCATGCACGGGGAGCCTGCTTGAGTCCATAGAGCGCCTTAACAAGACGACAGAGATGGTGAGGACGTGCAGGATCCACAAACCCTGGTGGCTGACGCATATAAACCTCCTCCTCCAGGACTCCATGCAAGAAAGCATTCTGCACATCAAGTTGACGAAGAAACCATCCTCGAGTAACAGCAAGGGACAACAGCAAACGAATGGTAGTGGGCTTGATAACTGGACTGAATGTGTCTTCATAATCAAGACCATACCTCTGTTTGAAACCCTTAGCAACTAGCCTTGCTTTGTAGCGTTCAATGGAGCCATCAGCATGTCTCTTGACTTTAAACACCCATTTAGAATCAATGATGTTGATCCCAGATACTGGAGGAACAAGCTGCCAAGTGTCATTCTTCAGCAACGCCTGAAACTTCTTTTCCATCGCGGCACGCCAGTGAGGAATGCTCAGTGCAGCCTGAAAGTGGCGAGGCTCAGCAGTAGGATCCTCAGCAGCATGAGCCATGCAAGCGGCGAGCCACGCGACAGTCCCATCAGTATGGATCTTTGGCTGGAAAACCCTTGTCTGGCTGCGTGTGCGAGGTCGAGGAGCAGCAGCAGGTGGTTGCAACGCCGGGCTCGACGCGGGCGACGACAGAGCGGCCGAGCCACTGGACGCGGGCGACGATAGAGGCGAGGCCGAGCCATCCGGGCTCGCGCAAGAGCCTGCTGGCACCGGAGAGGCAGGCGGTGTTGGGCCCTGCGAGGCCGGCCCAGGCGAGGCAGTCCCTGGGCCAGGCGAGGAAGCGGCCGGCCCAGGAGAGGCCACCACCGAGGCAGGCGCGGGGGACGCCCGCGAGGCAGGCAAGGGCGATGCCCGCGAGGCGGCTACGGGTGCAGCTCCCGCGGGTTGATGGGTGCCGCCCGGTATGCATGCCCCATGCATGAGATCGACGTCCGGATCCGGGGCATCCGTCAGTGCCTGTTCCTCAAGGAGCTCAAGACGAGCACCACGTCCAACACCTGCAGCATGGTTAGGAAGCAACACAGGAGCATTTGCAACATCCACAAATTGATCAGGCGAAGGTGTAGTAGAAGAAACGTCTGGTAGAGGAGTGATAGAGTTGTTCGGAAGTGCATGAAAGGGGAACACATTCTCATCAAATACAAGGTCACGAAAAATGTAGACGCGATTGGTGGGAACATGTAGGCATTTGTACCCTTTGTGAAGGGAACTATACCCAAGGAAAACACACTTTTTTGACCGAAACTCTAGCTTATGTTTGTTATACGGACGCAAATGAGGCCAACATGCACACCCGAAGACTTTGAGAAAGGTGTAGTCTGGAATTTCATTGAGCAGGAGTTCAAGTGGAGTTTTCATATTCAGTAGTCGTGAGGTCAGTCTATTGATAAAAAAACAGGCAGTGGAGAAAGCATCACTCCAGAACCTAAAAGGAACGGAGGCATGAGCTAATAAAGTAATGCCAGTTTCTACAAGATGACGATGCTTACGTTCAGCAGTCCCATTCTGCTGATGTGTATGAGGACAAAACACACGATGTGTGATCCCAAGTTTGTTAAAAAACGAGTTGAGGTTGTGATATTCACCCCCCCAATCGGTTTGAACATGAATAATTTTCTGGTTAAGGAGACGCTCAACGTGTGCTTGAAACTGTATAAAAACATCAAACACATCAGACTTTTTCTTAATAAGATAAAGCCAAGTAAACCGACTATAAGCATCAATGAAACTGACATAATAATTGTGGCCACTGACAGATGTTTGGGCATGACCCCATACATCAGAAAACACAAGCTCAAGAGGATGTTTCACAACACGACTAGACTCTGAAAACGGAAGTTGATGACTCTTGCCCTGCTGACAGGCATCACAAATAGTTTCAGCAGTTTTATTTGATACAACTGGTAGTTCATGGCGATGCAACACATGACGAACTATAGGAGCAGCAGGATGACCAAGGCGCGCATGCCAATGTGTAGATGACACACGAACACCGCTGAACGCCTGAGGAGAAAACTGCATAGGAGGTGCGGTTGGCGCGTCAAGTGCGTACAAGCCGCCGCGAAGACGGCCGCTAAGCAGAACGGCCCTCGTGTCCCGATTCTTGATAAAGAAACGAAAATGGTGAAACTCAGCAAGGACATTATTATGACAAGTAAGTTGTGGAACAGACAACAAACTACGCAAAGCAGTGGGAATACGAAGAACATTAGAAAGATGCAGTTTTCGGGAATTGTGTGCAAGAAATGATGCCTGACCAACATGGGAGATGCGCATACCTGCTCCATTGGCGGTGTGCACCCGATCATGGCCACGATATGGTTCCTAAGTGGA
The DNA here is from genome assembly GCA_011799875.1 of Thinopyrum elongatum. Taxonomy (NCBI): domain Eukaryota; kingdom Viridiplantae; phylum Streptophyta; class Magnoliopsida; order Poales; family Poaceae; genus Thinopyrum; species Thinopyrum elongatum. Next base: position 616,127,763 of record CM022298.1, read on the forward strand.
GAGCTTGCCCATGTCGTTGGTGAGGTGGTTCGTAGCTCCCGTGTCCATGTACCATGTAGGATCAATAGAGTAAGACGGAGTGCGGCCATGATCATGACTCGTCACCGCGGCGGCGGCCTGCTTGTCGTTCCCTTTGCCATTGTTGCCGAGGCCCAGAAAGTCTTGCTTGTAGCGACGATGACAGCGAGAGGCAATGTGGCGCTCAATGCCACACAGCTGGCAGGCCTGCGGAGCACCGCAAGAAGAACAGCACGCCACCGGCCGGTTACCGCCCGTGATGGTCGGAGCATTGCCCCGCGAGGCCGGTTGTGAAGACGTCGCCGGTCTGCCACCTGAAGATGATGACCGCGGGGGTTTGCCACGAGTCGCGGCATTGGTGGAGGCGAAACCGGGGGAGACGCGGCGCGCCTTAATACGCTGTTCACGACCAAGGAGTCGTGCATAGAGCTCACGAGGTGGGAGCGGATCATCACGGCCATGGACATTCTCAACAAGGTTGTCATAATCATCATCAAGCCCGTTAAGCACGAAGGTGGTGAACTCCTCATCCTGCAGCGACTGGCCAACTGAGGCCAATGTGTCGGCGAGACCCCGCATCTTGTTGAAGTAGTCCGTGATGCTGAGGTCACCAAGCTTAGTCTCACCCAGCTCGGTGCGTATAGAGTGAGCACGCGCCTGAGACTGAGAGGCGAAACTGGTGTGAAGCGCCGCCCACGCCTCCCGGGACGTAGCGGCGAAGATGACCAGCGACGAGACGCTCGGGGTGAGCGAGGACTGGATGGCGGAGAGGATGGCCTGATCTTGTGCCACCCATGTGTGATACGCCGGGTGATGAGGGGGCGGACACGGGATGGATCCGTCAACGTAGCCCTCCAGATAGCGGCTCCGCAGAAGAGGCAGCACCTGGGCACGCCAGGACAAGTAGTTGTCCGGTGCGAGCTTCACCGGCAGCAGATGCGAGAAGTAAAACGGCGACGGCACCGCGGCCGGATCAGCGTGAGCGTGCGGCGGTGCATAGAGACCCATCGACGAGGCAGCCACGGGATGCGCAGCAGGCACCGAGTAGGGCGGGTAGGATCCAGGGGAACCAGCCACCAAGGCGCCGTAGGACGCCGCGACCGGAGCCCCATACTGCGAAGCAGCTGCAGCCCCTTGTGGCTGCTGAGATGGCGCCGGGTAGGGTTGGAGCGGCGCCGGGTAGGGTTGGAGCGGCGCCGAGTGGGGGTTCAGCGGGGGCGCCGAGTAGGGTGGCGGCGGCGGCGCACCGTAGTGGTGGGGCGGAGGCGCACCGTAGAGGTGAGGCGGCGGGGCGCCGTAGGGTTGCTGTGGGGGCGGTGCACCGTAGTGCGGCGCCAGCCAGGACGACGATGGCGGCGGCCCACCATGGACCGGCGCAGAGACGCCGCCCGCAGAAGGATCGGCGCCAGATGGCATCGCAACCCTCGACGAGGCAGCACGATCGCCTGGGACACCCGATCCGATCGGGGACGCGGGCGACGCAGGAGCACCGTAGGCCATCGCAAGAGACCGCGAGGCGAGGAACGGTGACGTAGGAGCAAGGGCCGGCACCGCGGCGGCGGGAGCGGCGACAGAGGTCGGCGCGACGGCGACGGTGACGGCGGCGGCGGTGGCAGCGGAAGACATCGTAACCTAATCTGATACCATATTAAACATATAATTTGGGAACTGCTCGACACCTCAAGGGGGTGCGGCTATCTCATTATATATAAGTACCAAAGGGTACAATATACAAGGTGTATATACCAATCTACGTATAAACAAGTCTACGTATACATATACAGTGTAACAGAGGGTCGAGGTGGCGGTCAGCGCCGTGAGGGGGCGAGCGGCCGTGAACGAGCCGCTGGCCCGGTCTCTCGCTCGCCTCAAGGACCTGCTCTACGAAGCCGACGATGTCGTCGACGACCTCGACTACTGCAGGCTCCAGCAGCAGGTCCAAGTAGGTACGCGTAACCCCTGTAGATCCATCACATGCGGTGCAAAGAGGGATTTCATCACATGCCTCACACTAGTTTGCACTTGGATCATATGTGCATTTACCGTGTCCATTTGATAACAGCAGCGTCCCCATAGTGTATCGCAGGAGACCAAAACGCCACCGGGCAAAACAGCAGCTGTTCTGCTCTTATTTCTACCCTTCAGGCTTCTCTAAATAGGCCCCGGATAACTCTGTCCCTAGAGAAAATGGCAGCTCACTAATGCACTCAATAGAAGTGAAACAAGTAGGTCCAAATAGCACTCAATAGTCAATACCATGTGGGAAACAAAGAGGAACTGATAGAGCATTGGACACTGTCGTTAAGTGTTCACATCCGTGTTCTTTCTTTTCTTCGGGTTTGGATCAGGCGAACTGCCTTGCTCATCAAATAGGCACAGAAAAGCCTGGTCAAATTATTACCACAGAAAAGCCTGATCAAATGGGCAAAGAAAAAATGGGCAATATTATTAATTATTACCACAGAAAAGCCTGGTCAAATTATTGTTCTACCTGGTCAAAATTTCATTGGAAAAGTGGGCATATGATATGATCAATGCCAAAACTTTTGAGAAGCATGTGATCAAATCTCTAGTCCCTCTCCCTACCGAAATGTGGCACGACGCTGTCACCAAAGATTTATTTTTCTTCCAGAGTCGTGAAAATGTGTTCTCCTAATCTTCTTCACATTCTTCTTCCATGCCGGTGACCACCCCCCAACACAACTGGTACTAGAAAGAGGTGCGTGTGTGCAGGAACGAAGGCAGAAAAAGTTTGATGGGGTCATCTTGTACAGATGAATAGTGATTAGTACTAATATAGTGAAGGATTTCGTAATTTAATTGGGGTCAACTTGTTAGCCGCCGGCCTGCTCCCTCTTTCAGTCCAGCGGACTCACGAACACACACGAAGTGAATTTGTGTTTGTCCTCCACACCGAGTTAACTGAACAAAAGACAACAGAGGAGAGAAAACAGAGTAATCTGTACACAGTAGTTTTTCAGACAACGAATGCCAAATTTCCGTTCTACTTCTCCAGCAACAAATGCTGGTTTATTTATACATGGACACAACCGACTCTTAACAGAGCTCTCTACAATCTTGTTGACCTGGCATACATCGTTCTGGACCAAGTCCAGCACAACAACCATGTAATACACTCATGACAGTTCCAACAATGAAACCTGTCACAAACCAACTTGTTCACTTGCGCAACACATAGTATATCACAAGACCAGAACAAGGTTTATACTAACACAACTAATCCCAGTACTTAAACACAGCTCAAGGGCCCTGTGTCTGTGCACGTGTGTGTATGTGGGTGGGGGGGGGGGGGGGGGGGGTGAGTTTTTGTCAAGCATGCATGCTAATTCACCTTTTTTTCTGCAGTTGCATGGGGCGATCCTGGCAGAATGCATGAAGCAGAACGAGTAGATGAGATATCGAGGGGAGGTGATGCTAATATACCTAGTAGCAGTGGTGGTAAGAATTGGTCCAAATCATGGGGTGATTTTGATATCAGAGAAGAAAACAACGGAAAGCCTGTGAAACCAAAGTTTAAACACTGTCAAAAAGCAGTTAAGTGCGGAAGCGACAGAGGGACGTCAATCTTGAACAACCATGTCAAGAGTGAGGGTTGTATGAACCCCAGAACAACTGACCAGCCACCAAACTCTTCAAGGTACATATTTTAAAGAGTCAACATATGTTTTCCTCTGGATCCTAAAATTTTACATGTTTTCATTTTCAATTTTGTTTACAACTTATATAATCAACCCACTATTGTGATTCTAGTAGTTGAAAAGTATTTTATCATTGGGGTGGATGTCCACCCGATATTCAAAATATATTTTCTCTATAAAAGAGTTGTAAACATAAAAATAAGAAAATATTTGGAGGTATACATTGTGCTTTGATAGGTAACAGGTAACCTTGGAAAATTTTATGCTAAATGTGGCTATATATGTCCTTCATAAAAAAGAAAAATCAGTTCAGCTTCAACCATGAAGATTGAAGAGTGTATGTGTTCAGATTGCATAAAATTTCTCTTTTGTACAGAATGCATATGGGCATATTTGTATACCAAATTATACAAGAATACATGTTATAGCATGATGTTTGTCTGGACAATATTTCACTTTTTTCCACATCATTTTGAATTGAAAAAATATTGCATTTCGGATAGCAGTTGGAGAAAAAGTTGCATTTCTAATAGCCAATCTACAATGTCTTTTTTTTATTGCAGCACCTGTGATGCTACTGCAAATGCTGCACCTGTTGTAATTGGTGATTTGTTCAGCAGAAAAAGGAGAAGAGACGAGGAGTTGGCACAAACCACCGCAGCTAACATAAACCTTTGGCACAAGGGTTATTGTTTCAATAGGATACAGGAAATAACTCAGCAGTTACAAGACATCCTAGAGGATGTGAGTGGTGTTCTCAAGATGCATGGATCGGCCTCTATTACAAGCTCAAATGATGTGTGCCCAACAACATCAAGTCTTAATCAGCAAAAAGTGTATGGGAGAGATTCAGAGATGAGCACCATCATAAAGATGATTACATCTGATAAACATGAAGGTGTGTCTGTACTGCCTATTGTAGGCATTGGAGGAGTTGGCAAGACAACTCTCACACAACTCGTATATAATGATCCAACAGTAAAAGAGCAGTTTGAACGGAAATGGCTATGGGTGTCAAACAGCTTTGATGAAGTAAGGCTTACAAGAGAGATGTTAGACTTCATTTCTCAAGAAAGTCATGAAGGAATAAATGATCTTGCGAAGCTTTAGGAGATCTTGAAGGTACATATGGAGTTCCAGTCGAAAAGGTTTCTGCTCATTTTAGATGATGTCTGGGACACTCTGGATGATTACCTATGGAAAAAACTGTTGTCTTCAATGCTATCAACTCGTGTGAAGGGCAATGTGATTATTATCACAACTAGAAATTTCTCTGTTGCACAAAGGATAGGTACCCTCAAACCGGTCAACTTAGGTGCTTTGGCAAATGATGATTTTTGGTTATTATTCAAATCATGTGCATTTGGTGATGAGAACTACAAAGAGCATCAAACTCTAGGCATCATCGGGCATCAAATAGCAGAGAAGTTAATGGGCAACCCGTTAGCAGCTGGATCTGCAGGAAAACTATTAAGAAAGCAGCTTACTGTTTATCATTGGAGTACCATTTTGAAGAATGAATGTTGGAAATCCTTGCAACTAAGCAGGGGCATCATGTCTGCTTTAAAGCTTAGCTATGATCAACTACCCTACCATCTACAACAATGTTGCTCATACGTTTCTATATTTCCCTACAACCATCAGTTTCTTGGTGATGAGTTGGTCCACATTTGGATTTCACAGGGATTTGTGAAGTGTAACCACTCAGGTAAGAAATTGGAGGAGACAGGACATGATTATCTGACTGATTAGGTGAATCTAGGCTTCTTGCAGCAAGTTGAATGCAAAGATGAGAGCATCCGTTTTCGAGATGAAATTTTTGTCATGAGAGTCCATAATCGAGTTGTAAGAGAAGAGCCATTTCAAGACAGACAAACTTCCTATGCTATGTGTGGCCTTATGCATGATTTTGGACTGGTGGTTTCAAGAAATGAGTGTGCAATTATAGATGATCTATGGTGCAACGACATTTTGCCAAATGTACAACATTTGTCAATAGTAACCGACTCTGCATACTGCAAGAATCAGGATGGAAGGATACCACGTAGCTACAAGTTTGAAGAAAATTTGCGAAATACAGTTACATCAGTAAGAAGATTGAGGACACTGGTGTTAATTGGGCAGTATGACTCTTTCTTCTTCCAATCCTTTCAAGATATATTCAAAAAGGCACATAATTTACGTCTGCTGCAAATGTCTGCAACAGCTTCTGATTTTAGTTCCTTCGTGTGCACTTTAGTAAATCCTACCCATCTTCGCTATCTGAAGGCTCCTACGCCAGGAGTGGCTTTACCTCAAGTTTTGAGCAAGTTCTACCATCTTCAAGTATTAGACACTGGCTCATACATTGATCCAATGATACCTAATGGTATCCATAATCTTGTGAGCCTGCGTCATATTGTTGTAGAAGGACTATCCTCTTCCATTCCTTGCATTGGTAAAATGACATCCCTTCTGGAGCTACATGATTTTAGGGTTCAAAATACTAGCAGCTTTGAGATAACACAACTTCAGTCCATGAACGAGCTTCTGCAACTAGGTGTCTCACGACTTGAAAATGTTACCACTAAAGATGAGGCTGATGGAGCAAAATTGAGGTACAAAATACACTTAGAAAAGCTGCGCTTGTCGTGGAAGTATAATGATCACAGCGGCAAAGCAAGAGAGGTGCTCGAGGGTCTTGAACCACATCCAGGCTTAAAGCATCTGCGGATATTTGGGTACAATGGTACTACTTCCCCAACTTGGCTTGCCAGCAATTTTTCAGTTACCTCTTTGCAGACGCTTCATCTAGAGGATTGTGGAGAATGGCAAATACTTCCATCTTTGGAAATGCTTCCGTTTCTTACGAAGTTGACGTTGTGCAACATGCAGAAAGTAATGGAAGCAACGTTTCCTTCATTGGAGGAGCTGGTTTTAGTTGAAATGCCAAAGTTGGAGAAATGTTCCTGCAGTTCCATGTGGGATATGAACTCTAGTTTAAGAGTACTGAATATCAAGATGTGTAGTGCACTGAAGGTGTTTGATTTGCTTGATGGGGGCATTAAATTCGAAAGCAAGCAGAAATTATGGTTGCCCGGTCTTAGAAAGCTAATTATCTACGATTGTCCTCACTTGAAAGTAATGCACCCTCTTCCACCTTCAACCATATGTTCTGAATTCTTTATCAACAGAGTTTCAACACTGCCAAGGATGGAGGGATCATCCGGAGAAACATTAAAAATCGACGGTCCAATTTTTTTACATGCTGGGTGGTTTTATGAGATGTGGACACTGGATGACAGAATATTAGCGTTCCATAATCTAAGGGGCCTTAAGTACTTGTGTATCAGATATTGCTGGAATCTGATGTCTATTCCATTTGAAGGTTTTCGTCAGCTAGTCTCCTTAAACAGTTTGGAAATAAGCAATTGTGGAAAACTTTTCTCTCTAGATATACCAGAGTGTGCCCATGAAGATGTGGTAGTTGCAAATTGTACTGCCCTCCCATCTCTTGAAAATCTCAGAATTCATTGTTGTGGTATAACAGGGAAGTGGCTATCTTTGATGCTGCGACATGCGACGGCTCTAATGGTGTTAAATTTATGGGACTGCCCACAGATAACACAGTTATCAATAGAAGAGGGAGAAAACAGTCAGTCAAATCTTATCTCAACCATGCAAGCTTCTTCATCAGGCTATTCAAATGACTCATTGACAAGCTCAGCTCCAGACGGACTCTTGTACATTCCGTTAAATGTCCTCTCCTCTCTCAAGGAGATGGAAATTAGGGTATCCCCTTATCTAACATTTTGCCATAGCAAGGAAGGCTTTTCTGGATTTACCTTCCTTGAGAAGCTAACAATTTGGTCTTGCCCTGAGCTGCTCTCATCTTCGGTGCATATTGATGGAAATAATGGCCAGGTGAATGGAAGTTGTCTCCTCCCTCAATCACTTGGACATCTCGTGATAGCCGATTATTCTCGAGCAATGCTGCAACCATGCTTTCCAAGGAATCTCACCTGCCTTAAAAAATTCCAAATATGGTTCAATAAAAGTTTGGAGTCTCTACAGCTACAGTCATGCACGGCACTGGAGGAGTTGCATATTTCGGGATGTCCATCGCTCGCCGCACTAGAGGGCTTCCAGTTCCATAGGCATTTGAGCTTATTCAGCACCCCCAATTTGGCACCATTTCTAGAACATGTGTCAGGGCAAGGTTATGAGCTATGCCCTCAATTGGAAAAGCTTGTGACCGGTGACCCCTGTGTCCTTACCACGCCATTCTGCAAGCAGCTCACATCCCTACAACGCTTAGAACTTCGAAGTTGCGAGAGTGAAGCAACACGGCTAACAGATGAGTAAGCGGGAGCGCTTCTGCTCATCACGTCCCTGGAAGAGCTCCAGTTTTGGAAATGCAGGTATCTCGTAGATCTTCCTGCGGAGCTGCACCGCCTTCCCTCCCTCAAGAAGTTGGAGATCGATAATTGTCAACGCATGTTGTGGCTGCCAGTAAAGGGCCTGCCACCTTCGCTGGAAGAACTGAATATAACCTGCCATGGCGGTTGCAGCAAGGTTCTGGCTACTCAATGCAGGTGGCTAGCAACAAGAAAGCTAAAGGTCAAAATTAATGGAAAAGATGTGAACTGATGACTGGGTTAAGCACATACTTTTATCCACGCAACGCATATCACTGAGTTGTTTCAAAGGTATATACTTCTACCATGATCATGCTATGTCAGAGTTGCACATCACAAAGTAAGCAATCTCATAGCAGGCATACCACACATTTATTGCTGTAGCTTACAGGCGCTGTGTCTTCTGGATAATGCAATTGTATGCTCCGTGACAAAGTGTTCAGTGCAAATCTGTTTTTCCTGCATCACAAGCTTATGTTTGGAAGGCCAAGAGCTTAAGTGCATTTTTCTTCCTTGCACCAGTTCTATTTTTTCCCTCTGGAATATAAGAAATGGAAATCAGTTGGCAGGAGTTAAGAAATGGACTTCCTCTCATATCAATTGAAAGCAGTCAACAGGCATTCTTCCAGAGTCGGTTCTGCTGTTATTCGTCTCATCTAATGACCTCAAAAGGATGATTAACTTGCATCTGGACTACAGGCGGATCTGCATTAGATTGATTCTGATGTTGATTCACAAGTTGGGTGTCATGGAGCTCATCAAGACCTTCCTTGCTGAATCATACGATTCACTCGGCGATAATTCAATCCGGAACCCGAGCTCTCAGATGCACCTGGTGAACAGTAAAAAATGGTGGTGCAAGATGCTTTTGTGCGTGAACTCTGTGCAAAATTTTGTGAAATTTAGACATTCGAGGAGCTCACGGGAAAAAAAAATACAAAATTAGGCATGAACAGTGTGATTAAAAAAAATCTCCGACACCCTGAAATTTGTCTTTTTTGCCACGAGCTACTTGAATGTCCAAACTTTACAAAAATTGCACGGAATTCATGAATAGGAGCATCTTGCACCATAATTTTTTTTGGATTTTTTCCTATTTGATTTGATTTTATTGTTCATCCTTGGGTTCATCTGAGACCGGGTTCCGAAACACCGCGTCCTTCACTCGGCAGCTACAATAATGCAATTTGGATCACAAGCTTATTTGGTATTGTAAATATTGATATTTTTAATATAAATTTGGTCCAACTTTACAAAGTTTGACTTAAGACAAAATTTAAAATGCAAAGTTAAAAGAAACAAAGGGAGTACCACAAAGAAAATAATTGCTCCCTTCGTTTTCGTTTATTATTAGATCCATCCAACAAATTATTGTAACTAAAAATATAAGAACCAAATTAAATGCTAACCGACATACTAAATCCGATGCATTAACCACCAATCTACTCCATGCTTGATTTCAGTTAACACAGCATCGAGAACAAAATTTGGACATCTCTATCTTCTCTACTATTTATACTAGCTAATTGCCCGTGAGTTGCAAAGGGGTATACATATTCTAGTGGTTCAACATTTAATCTTCTCCGACATATACCTTACACCAACAATATTCTAGGTTTTGGTAAGATTTAATTATGGGTAGGGAAAAGCAAGGAAAGTTTTGAATTAGTTGAGGTTTTTCTAAGATTTGATTATGGATAGGGGAAGACAACGAATTTTTTGATTTAGTTCGGATTTTGGCAAGATTTGGTTTGATTTAATTAATAAGTTAATGCACCACGTGGTTTATAAAAAGTACCAATTTAATCTATTCATGTTGGATTTTATTTTAGCCATTTTCCATGCGATGGCTTCTTTTCCTCTCTCTTACATGCAACCATGACATTAAGCATGTCATCAATGAAAGGTTCTTTCAAATTCAAATTTATAAAAGTTGTATATCTCGAATTTGTTAACCCAATTGATGATCCACTTTCACCATTTGCTTCCTCATCACGAGAACTTCGCAATTGGATTCCATCTCGACATGTTTTGACAACTTTTTCTATGTCAATAGTTGCCAGATTACTGTCACTTGCTCGCCGTCTTATTAGCCAGTTAGTTGCCAAGTTTAATTACTTAGCTTCAAATTGTTGAAGATGATATACACGACTTAAAGACTTGCTTTATGATACTTTTTGGGAGTGGACCTCTTCTTAGGAAGAGGAATTTGTGGCATGCACAAGAAGGATCACACAAATTTTAGGCCACACGTTGTGATTCGAAAAGTGAGTTGGTCCGCATGCATGGCTTAAACCCTTGATTACTTTAGGGCAGGGGGACCATGCATGCAGCTTTTGGCAGAGATTGCATGCCCCAACCACTCAACCTCCCACCCATGTGTTTTCTTTTTTGCTTTCAAATTTCAATATATTCTATCTTTTGAACCGGAAGTCCAATTTATGTTTCATTTGCATATTCTTCTTCCCTGCGGCGAGGGCTTTGAAACAAGATCACTCTTGAATACATTTGGACAACTTTAAAAAAAATCACCAAGTTTCATCTATTAAGACAGAGAGTAAAGATGGCGATCAATTCAATTTTCATTCCTTTGGTTGCACAAGCCCCGTTATTTTTGCCCGTGTGTTCCTTTGTTTCCTTATACTACATTTTAGATCAATATGCATTGCTTTGAGTTCATTTTGATCTTCCCCAATCATTTTAATATATTGATCCACTTATTGCTTGATTTTGGTCCACTAACCTTACCAAGCTTCACATATAGCCTTATTGTCAGTTTGTAGGTGTGCGTTGGGGAACACTTATCAACGCCATTTTTCTCACTTGGTACATTGGTTGATCTTTGATACTTTTCATCCAAGGAGTGGAGAAGGTAACTTGATATTGTTCTTTCCCTTTATCCACTTACTATTTGCACTAGATCCATCACTCTAGGCGACAATATACACAATCACTAAGGAGGATGGTGGCCATGGTGACTTCGCCAACAAGTACAATAAGTCAAGTACATCTACATCAAGAAGGTACACCGACATGGGCCAACGCTACTTCTTGAGCTTGCATTGGTTTTTTCCTTGAAGAGGAAAGGGTGATGCAGCAAAGTAGAGATAAGTATTTCCATCAGTTAAGAACCAAGGTATCAATCCAGTAGGAGATACAAGCAAGTCCCCAATATATGCACCTGCACAAACAATCAAACACTTGCACCCAACGCGATAAAGGGGTTGTCAATCCCTTCACGGTCACTTGCAAAGGTGACATCTGATAGAGATAGATATAAAAGATTACTAAAACATAAAAAAAATTGCAGCAAGGTATTTTTGGGTATTTTTGGTTTATAGATCTGAAAATATATGATGGAAAATAGACCCGGGGGCCATAGGTTTCACTAGAGGCTTCTCTCTTGAAGGAAAATAATACGGTGGGTGAATAAATTACTGTCAAGAAATTGATAGAAAAACGCAAAGTTATGACGATATCCAAGGCAATGATCATGAATATAGGCATCACGTTCGTGTCAAGTAGACCGACTCCTGCCTGCATCTACTACTATTACTCCACACATCGACCGCTATCCAGCATGCATCTAGAGTATTAAGTTCATAAAGAACGAAGTAACGCCTTAAGCAAGATGACATGATGTAGAGGGATGAACTCAAGCAATATGATGAAAACCCCATCTTTTTACCCTTGATGGCAACAATACAATGCGTGTCTCGCTACCCCTATTTGTCATTGGGTGAAATCACGCAAGATTGAACCCAAAACTAAGCACCTCTCCCATTGCAAGAAGAACCAATCTAGTTGGCCAAACCAAACCGATAATTCGAAGAGAAATACAAAGATATCAAATCATGCATATAAGAATTCAGAGAAGATTCAAATAATATTCATAGATAAGCTGATCATAAATCCACAATTCATCGGATCTCGACAAACACACCGCAAAAGAAGATTACATCGGATAGATCTCCAAGAACATCGAGGAGAGCATTGTATTGAAGATCAAAGAGAGAGAAGAAGCCATCTAGCTACTAGCTATGGACCCGTAGGTCTGTAGTAAACTACTCACGCTTCATCGGAAGGGCAATAGAGTTGATGTAGATGCCGTCCGTGATCGAATCCCCCTCCGACAGGGTGCCGGAAAAGGCCCCAAGATGGGATCTCACGGGAACAGAAGGTTACGGCGACGGAAAAGTATTTTGGTGGACACTTCTGGTGGTTTGGGAATATTTGAGGATTTATAGAGCTGAGAGGGAGGTCGGAGGACTCCCGGGGGGCCCACAAGCCAGGGGGCACGCCCTGAGGGCTTGTGGAGCCCTCGGGACTCTTCTGACTTGGCTTCCAAGTTCCGTGGATGTCTTCTGGTCCAAGAAAAATCATCGCGAAAGTTTTATTCCATTTGGACTCCGTTTGATATTCCTTTTCTGTAAAACTCAAAAACAAGGAAAAAACAGAAACTGGCACAGGGCTCTAGGTTAATAAGTTAGTCCCAAAAATAATATAAAATATCATATTAATGCATATAAAACATCCAAAATAGATAATATAATAGCATGGAACAATAAAAAATTATAGATACGTTGGAGACGTATCAAACATCCCCAAGCTTAATTCCTACTCGTCCTCGAGTAGGTAAATGATAAAAACAGAATTTTTGATGTGGAATGCTACCTAACATATTTATCCATGTAATTTTCTTTATTGCGGCATGAATATTCAGATCCATAAGATTCAAAACAAAAGTTTAATATTGACATAAAAACAATAATACTTCAAGCATACTAATAAAACAATTGTGTCTTCTCAAAATAACATGGACAAAGAAAGTTATCCCTACAAAATCATATAGTCTGGCTATGCTCCATCTTCATCACACAAAGTATTAAATCATGCACAACCCCGATGACAAGCCGAGCAATTGTTTCATACTTTTGATGTTCTCAAACCTTTTCAACTTTCACGCAATACATGAGCGTGAGCCATGGATATAGCACTATAGGTGGAATAGAATGTGATGGTTGTGGAGAAGACAAAAAGAAGGAGATAGTCTCACATCAACTAGGCGTATCAATAGATATCAATGTGAGTGAGTAGGGATTGCCATGCAACGGATGCACTTAGAGCTATAAGTCTATGAAAGCTCAAAAGGAAACTAAGTGGGTGTGCATCCAACTCGCTTGCTCACGAAGACCTATGGCAATTTGAGGAAGCCCATCATTGGAATATACAAGCCAAGTTCTATAATGAAAAATTCCCACTAGTATATGAAAGTGACAACATAGGAGACTCTCTATCATGAAGATCATGGTGCTACTTTGAAGCACAAGTGTGGAAAAAGGATAGTAACATTGTCCCTTCTCTCTTTTCTCTATTTTTTTATTTTTGGGCTCTTTGGCCTCTTTTTTTTATTTGGGCTTCTTTGGCCTATTTTATTTTGTAAAGTCCGGAGACTCATCCCGACTTGTGAGGGAATCATAGCTTCCATCATCCTTTCCTCACATGGGACAATGCTCTAATAATGATGATCATCACACTTTATTTACTTACAACTCAAGAATTACAAATTGAAACTTAGAACAAAACGGAATGGTGGAAGTTGCATGGCAATATATCTCGGAATGGCTATGGAAATGCCATAATAGGTAGGTATGATGGCTGTTTTGAGGAAGGGTATATGGTGGGTGTTGTGCACCGGCGAAAGTTGCGCGGTACTAGAGAGGCTAGCAATGGTGGAAGGGTGAGAGTGCGTATAATCCATGGACTCAAGATTAGTCATAAAGAACTCACATACTTATTGCAAAAGTCTATTAGCTATCGAAACAAAGTACTACACGCATGCTCCTAGGGGGATACATTGGTAGGAAAAGACCATCGCTCGTCCCCGACCGCCACTCATAAGGAAGACAATAAATAAATAAATCATGCTCCGACTTCATAACATAACGGTTCATAATACATGCATGCTACGGGAATCACAAACTTTAACACACGTATTTCTACCAATCCACAATTACTCACTAGCATGACTCTAATATCACCATCTTTATATCTCAAAACAATCATAAGGAATCAAACCTCTCATAGTATTCAATGCTCTTTATATGAAAGTTTTTATTATATCCCTCTTGGATGCCCATCATATTAGGACTAAATTCATAACCTATGCAAATTACCATGCTGTTTATACAGACTCTCAAAATAATTGAAGCAAGAGAGTTCAACAATTTCTATAAAATAAAGCCACCACCGTGCTCTAAAAAGATATAAGTGAAGCACTAGAGCAAAATTGCCTAGCTCAAAAGATATAAGTGAAGCACATAGAGTATTCTAATAAATCATGATTCATGCGTGTCCCTCTCAAAAGCTGTGTACAGCAAGGATGATTGTGGCAAACTAAAAAGTAAAGACTCATATCATACAAGACGCTCCAAGCAAAACACATATCATGTGGTGAATAAAAACATAGCCTCAAGTAAATTTACCGATAGACGAAGACGAAAGAGGGGATGCCATTCGGGGCATCCCCAAGCTTAGATACTTGGTTGTCCTTGAATATTACCTTGGGGTGCCTTGGGCATCCCCAAGCTTAGGCTCTTGCCACTCTTTATTCCATAGTCCATCAAATCTTTACCCAAAACTTGAAAACTTCACAACACAAAACTCAACGGAAAACTCATGAGATCCGTTAGTATAAGAAAAGCAAATCACCACTTTAGGTACTGTTGTGAATTCATTCAAAATTTATATTGGTGTAATATCTACTGTATTCCAACTTCTCCATGGTTCATACCCCTCGATACTACCCATAGATTCATCAAAATAAGCAAACAACACACAGAAAACAGAATCTGTCAAAAACAGAACAGTCTGTGAAGATCTGAATTAAGATCAAATTTCTGTAACTCCAAAATTCTGCAAAATTAGGAAGACAGAGAAAATTTGTACATAAATCTTTTGTAAAAAAATCAGAGTTTTTCAATTCTCCAGTGAATTTAAAAAATTCTCTTACTGGGCACAAAAGTTTCTGTTTTTTAGCAAAATCAAATCAACGATATACCAAAGGCTTTACTTGGCTCAAACACTAATTAAAACAGCAAAACACAACTACTACAGATGTAATAATGTGTATTTATTGAAAAACAGTAGCAAAAACAAAAAACATAAAAATAAAATTGGGTTGCCTCCTAAGAAGCGCCATTGTTTAACGCCTCTAGCTAGGCATAAAACATAGATCTAGGTATTGTCATCTTTGGCGTGCACTTCCTCAATTGCACACTTATAACCCCTAGGAGATTCTTTGGTTTTGGCAATAGTCACACTCCTAGGCAAGAAATCAAGAAATTCACTCGTAGCAATTGGTTCCTTAATAATATTGATAAAGTTAGGGTGAACACTTATCATCTTAATATCTTCGTTGCCTTTACTAGAAGATTCACCCTTATTCTTAGGAACATAAATAAACTTAGTAGCTTTAGTAGGAGGAAAACTTGGAGTAGTTTTAACAGAGGCAAAAGCGGATCCCAAGTTGGTAATAATATCTTCTTGCTTGCCAATTCTAGTAGAATCTTGATCTATTCCTTCACTAACTATGGGTTCCTTTTCACTTAGATTCTTTAAAGTGACTCCCACCTTAGATCCATATTGAGTGATATGATTATGAATCTTTTTATCCAAGTTTTCAATAAGATCTACGGTAGCAATTTTATTCTCAATAATATCAAGTCTTTGCATCACATGTTCCAAAGTTAAAACTGTTTCATTAACCATAAGTGGTGGTGAGCCTACCAAATCTATCATAGCATTATAAGCATCCAAGGTATGACTCCCCAAGAAATTTCCCCCAGTAATGGTATCTAGAACATATCTATTCCAAGGAGTAATACTCACATAAAAATTGCGAAGGAGAGTGGTAGTAGATTGCTTACGAGTAGATCTATTTTGAGCATTGCAAATTCTATACCAAGCATCTTTTAAGTTTTCTCCATCCCTTTGTTTAAAATTAAGAACCTCACTCTTGGGAGTACTAGAAATGGTAGAAGGACTAGCCATGAAAGCAAATCAAGCGATCTAGCACACGAGCAACCAAAAAGCAAACAAAAAGGCGAACGGAAGAAGGGCGAAAGAAAAGGCAAATCTTTTTGTATTTTTTCTGAAAACATTTTAGAAGTGGGGGAGAGGAAAACGAGAGGCAAATGGCAAATAATGTAATGCAATAGATGAGAGTTTATGGTGGGTACTTGGTAGGCTTGATGTAGATCTCCCCGGCAACGGTGCCAGAAATTCTTCCTGCTACTTCTTGAGCTTGCGTTGGTTTTCCCTAGAAGAGGAAAGGGTGATGCAGCAAAGTAGAGATAAGTATTTCCCTCAGTTAAGAACCAAGGTATCAATCCAATAGGAGATACATGCAAGTCCCCAATATATGCACCTGCACAAACAATCAAACACTTGCACCCAACGCGATAAAGGGGTTGTCAATCCCTTCACGGTCACTTGCAAAGGTGAGATCTGGTAGAGATAGATATAAAAGATTACTAAAACGTAAAAAAAATAAAAGTAAATAAATTGCAGCAAGGTATTTTTGCGTTTTTTGGTTTATAGATCTGAAAATATATGATGGAAAATAGACCCGGGGGCCATAGGTTTCACTAGAGGCTTCTCTCTTGAAGGAAAATAATACGATGGGTGAACAAATTACTGTTGAGCAATTGATAGAAAAGCGCAAAGTTATGATGATATCCAAGGCAATGATCATGAATATAGGCATCACGTCCGTGTCAAGTAGACCGACTCCTGCCTGCATCTACTACTATTACTCCACACATCGACCGCTATCCAGCATGCATCTAGAGTATTAAGTTCATAAAGAACAGAGTGACGCCTTAAGCAAGATGACATGATGTAGAGGGATAAACTCAAGCAATATGATGAAAACCCCATCTTTTTACCCTTGATGGCAACAATACAATATGTGTCTCGCTACCCCTACTTTGTCACTGGGTGAAATCACGCAAGATTGAACCCAAAACTAAGCACCTCTCCCATTGCAAGAAGAACCAATCTAGTTGGCCAAACCAAACCGATAATTCGAAGAGAAATACAAAGATATCAAATCATGCATATAAGAATTCAGAGAAGATTCAAATAATATTCATAGATAAGCTGATCATAAATCCACAATTCATCGGATCTCGACAAACACACCGCAAAAGAAGATTACGTCGGATAGATCTCCAAGAACATCGAGGAGAACATTGTATTGAAGATCAAAAAGAGAGAAGCCATCTAGCTACTAGCTATGGACATGTAGGTCTGTGGTAAACTACTCACGCTTCATCGGAAGGGCAATAGAGTCGATGTAGATGCCCTCCGTGATCGAGTCCCCCTCCACTAGGGTGCCGGAAAAGGCCCCAAGATGGGATCTCACGGGAACAGAAGGTTACGGCGGCAGAAAAGTATTTTGGTGGACGCTTCTGGTGGTTTGGGAATATTTGAGGATTTATAGAGCTGAGAGGGAGGTTGGAGGACTCCCGAGGGGCCCACAAGCCAGGGGCGTGCCCTGAGGGCTTGTGGAGCCCTCGGGACTCTTCTGACTTGGCCTCCAAGTTCCGTGGATGTCTTCTAGTCCAAGAAAAATCATCGCGAAAGTTTTATTCCATTTGGACTCCGTTTGATATTCCTTTTCTGTAAAACTCAAAAACAAGGAAAAAAACAGAAACTGGCACTGGGCTCTAGGTTAATAAGTTAGTCCCAAAAATAATATAAAATAGCATATTAATGCATATAAAACATCCAAAACAGATAATATAATAGCATGGAACAATAAAAAAATTATAGATACGTTGGAGACGTATCAGCCACCATTGAACTCATCAAAAAGTGCAACATCAATAAGCCCTTCAAGATCACGGACAAGAGAAGCTTCCCAAGATCAAGTCCACCACTCACATAAGCTACCCCGGGTTTGATAACGATATGGTGATACCATTCTATGACTCATGACCCCGAAGAGTAACTCGAGTGGGAATGGAGGATGGACCACTAACACAAGCTCAAACAAGTCCCCTCCAAAGAACAAGTGGGTGCGCCGCAAGACACTTCCATGACTACGCATTAGTGGCTTCACGAACCTTTGAAGAGATCTCACACGATTTGGCCCATGCTGAAGAAGGCTATGCAGCGAGAGTTTGTGCCATCCACATACTCGAAAGATATGCATTGCCAATTGGAGCTCCCCACACAACAAACCAAGTCCCTCGACGAGTAGTTCTACAAGGTGAAGCATGCCATTTGTATTACTCGCCGAGTAGTTCTACAAGGTGAAGCATTGCCAAGGTGAAGCACCCCACACAACAAACCAAATCCCTCGATGATCTCCATTGCCAGAGAAGACCCCATTTGGATTAAG
This sequence comes from Thinopyrum elongatum, assembly GCA_011799875.1. Taxonomy (NCBI): domain Eukaryota; kingdom Viridiplantae; phylum Streptophyta; class Magnoliopsida; order Poales; family Poaceae; genus Thinopyrum; species Thinopyrum elongatum. The sequence goes on from CM022298.1 coordinate 616,146,245, forward strand.
TATTTCTACATGATGGGATTGCACAATGACATCGCCAAGGCTACCCCCCTTCAAGGAGTCTGATTCCCTGGATGACTTCTTCGAGCATTCCCTCAAGGTGGAAAGACACATCAAGGAGGCCAAGGCTACTGTCGCCTGATGACCTGCAAGACGCGCATGGTTATGTATACCTTTGTGCAAGGATACCAATTAGTTGTCATCCCAACGAGGAGTGGATGAGAGTGTTAATAGCCGGCGTTTCTGTCACACACAAGTTTCCACTTGTCGTGTGTGAATTAACTAGTTGAATTTCTTCATGAATTAGCGTCACCCTGGAAGATAAATAAATGAGGGTTCAAGCAAAGTAACAAGCACGAAAACTAAAGAACATACAAATAAAAGGCTGAAAGTAAATTGTTGGTTCGTCTGAATTAGACATGTTAGGCGCGGGGAAACTCGGATCATGGTGTAGATCAAATGTGTCTGTGCAACTGTAATACTAGTTATCTTGCCAAGTGATTCTACTTCGTAGATTGTACGTTCAGTAGGTGGTTCACCCTTAAGTAGTCAAACTCCTCCATGCCGAAATTATTCTCCTCTATTGTCCTGGATCGACTTTGCCATATGCATTGGTCGTTTCAACAATTAAGGTCGGAAGACCAGACCAATGTTTTAAGTGTCATGGATTCCTGTCTTCCAAATATTGTCTTCGCTCCTCGTAGATACCAGCACATGTCACCTGGAGGTCATAGATTCACTTAACAAAATGTGTTGCCTGTGTAGGTCTTTGGATCATGTAGCCTAGACCCTTTAAATTGGACAACACACATTACACTCACCATAGATAAGCAACCTAATTAATAATTAATCGCAAAACTAGTTTCACAAACACCGACATAACAAATAGGCACAAATGAATCTCACCAATCCCTATATCTCCCACGCCTATGGAGGATTACTCATGCATGGAAGATGAATAACCAACACTAGTAGAAAAAGGGCCTAATGTGAAGCACATTAGTCCCGGTTTGTAACTGAAACGGCACTAATGTGCTCATTAGTGCCGGTTCCAACGGCTAGGCGGGCGGCGATCATTAGTACCAGTTCGTGGCGAACCTTTAGTACCGGTTCGTGCCACGAACCGATACTAAAGACGTGGTGGCAGGCTTGTGTCAGGCTGGGGCCCCACCAGCACCTTTAGTACCGGTTGGTTATACGAACCGGGACTAGAGATGAACCTTTAGTCCCGGTTCGTATAACCAACCGGTACTAAAGGTCATCCTATATAAACCCCTTCGTCGAGCCCGAGCGCTTTGTTCTTCCCCTTTCCCCTCTCCTCTGTTTTCTTCCTCTTCCTCTCGAGCTCACACTCCATTTTTGCCAAAATTTGTGAAGATTTGAAGGCACCCCATCCATCCAAGTGATCACAAAGGTTAGCAACTTTGTCCTTTCATCTCTCATTGCTAGATTAGCTTTTGCAATGCTCTATAAGTATAGTGATTTGTGTGTTTTATTTTGGGAGGAATTATATGTGGTAGTATTTGATTTATATGCAATTTGAGGTCAAAATAACTCTTAGTTTGCATATGTAGGTGTGGTTTACTTAGTGCCTTCCCGTCTCCGTCCTAACCACCATCGATCGCCCGCACCGTCCCGTCGCCGGCACCACCTTGTGGTGAGCCTCTTGTTCTTATCTTTTTTATATAAAAAAATCATGTTTGTGTGATTTAGATATATAGTTACTCGTATAATTATCTTACCCGTACGTTGTTTGTTACACATAGTGCCATGGTTTTGATATCCGTCCCCGTCGGCCCTCGTCCGGGTTATGATTCAGATGTGGTATATTCTCTTTTATAACTATTTGTTGCATTTCGTGTTTATGACAAATTATGCCCATAAAGTTGACATAGATATTTTTATCTAGGAGGTATGTGAACCGAAAATTCCAACCGACCCTATTGTCGAGAGGTTAAATTTAGTTGAAAGAGAAAATGAGTATTTGAAAGAAAAATTGAAAAGAATTGAGGGGAAGAAGATGGAATTGGAGTTGCATGTTGCTGATGTCGTCGATGATCACAAGATCAAGATGGAGAAAATGCGCTTGAAGAATAGAAAGATTAGAAAATATGCCATTGATAGTGAGGCTTGGTATCATTATGCTGTTGGATCAATTGTTACCGTAGTTGCGATCTTGATCGCATTTGTTGTTGCATTTAAATGCTTTAGCTAGAGAGTTATTTGTATGTTTGTTTTATGAGAATAAGTGTTGTATGAACTTTATGTATGAACTTGTATTAATTTGGTCTATTCGGTGTTGTGTAATGAAGATGAGCCGGCAATGGATGTACGATGACCGATGCTCTCCCCAGTTCGTTAATGGCGTGCATACTTTTCTGCTTGCGGCTGAGGCAAACAAGCGGGCGGATGGTTTTATGTCTTTTCCATGTGCTGGCTGTAAGAATGATCGAAATTACTCTAAGTCAAGAACCATTCACGTCCACCTGTTTGAGTCCGGTTTCATGCCCCACTATAATGTTTGGACCAAGCACGGAGAAAGAGGGGTTATGATGGAAGACAATGAAGAAGAAGAGGACGACGACAGCTATCCTAGCCATGACGGGTTCCCTGAATACGATGGTACAACAATGGGGGAAGAAGCTGAGCCGGCAATGCGGGAAGAAGCTAAAGAAGAGGCATCAGATGAGCCCGCTGATGATCTTGGTTAGGCCATTGCCGATGCAAAGAGAAACTGCGCAAGTGAAAAGGAGAGGCTGAAGTTGCAGCGCATGTTAGAGGATCACAAGAAATCATTGTACCCAAATTGCGAAGCTGACAAGAAAAAGCTGGGCAACACACTGGAATTGCTGCAATGGAAGGCAGAGAATGGTGTATTTGACAAGGGATTTGGAAAGTTGCTGATAATGTTAAAGAAGATGCTTCCAAAGGACAACGAATTGCCCGAGAGTATGTACGAAGCAAAGAAGGCTGTCTGCCCTCTAGGGTTAGAGGTGCAGAAGATACATGCATGCCCTAATGACTGCATCCTCTACCGCGGTGAGTACGAGGATTTGAACGCGTGCCCGGTATGCGGTGCATTGCGCTATAAGATCAGCCGCGATGACCCTGGTGATGTCGAGGGTGAGCGCCCCAGGAAGAAGATTCCTGTGAAGGTGATGTGGTATGCTTCTATAATACCACGGTTGTTCCAAAACAAAGAGCATGCCAAGGCGATGCGATAGCACAGAGAAGACCGTAAGAAAGACGGGAAGTTGAGAGTACCCGCTGACAGGTCGCAGTGGAGAAAAATCGAGAGAAAGTACAAAGAGGACTTTGTAGGTGACGCAAGGAACGTATGGTTTGGTCTAAGTGCAGATGGCATTAATCCTTTTGGGGAGCAGAGCAGCAACCATAGCACCTGGCTTGTGACTCTATGTATGTATAACCTTCCCCCTTGGTTGTGCATGAAGCGGAAGTTCATTATGATGCCAGTGCTCATCCAAGGCCCTAAGCAACCCGGCAACGACATTGATGTCTACCTAAGGCCATTAGTTGAAGAACTCTTACAGCTGTGGAATGGAAAAGGTGTACGTGCATGGGATGAGCACAAACAGGAAGAATTTGACCTACATGCGTTGCTGTTCGTGACCATCAATGATTGGCCTGCTCTCAGTAACCTTTCAGGAGAGACAAACAAGGGATACCGTGCATGCGCGCACTGTTTGGATGGTACCAACAGTATATATTTGGATAATTGTAGGAAGAATGTGTACCTGGGACATCGTCGATTTCTTCCGAGCAGGCATCCCATAAGAAAGAAAGGCAAGCATTTCAAAGGTGAGGCAGATCACCGGACGAAGCCTCGCCACCGTACTGGTGATGATGTACATGATATGGTGAAGGATTTGAAGGTAATCTTTGGAAAGGGTCCTGGCGGACAATCTGTTCCAAATGACGCTGACGGACGCGCACCCATGTGGAAGAAGAAATCTATATTTTGGGACCTGCCCTATTGGAAAGACCTAGAGGTCCGCTCTGCAATCGACATGATGCACGTGACGAAGAATCTTTGCGTGACCCTGCTTGGCTTCTTGGGCATGTATGGGAAGACAAAAGATACACCGGAGGCACGGGAGGACCAGCAACGTATGCACAGAAAAGACGGCATACATCAGGGTCATGCCAGCTACGCTCTTACCAAAGAAGAGAAGGAAATCTTCTTTGAATGCCTGCTCAGTATGAAGGTACCGTCTGGCTTCTCGTCGAATATAAAGGGAATAATATATATGGCAGAGAAAAAGTTCCAGAACCTAAAGTCTCATGACTGCCACGTGATTATGACGCAACTGCTTCCGGTTGCATTGAGGGGGCTTATATCGGAAAATGTTCGATTAGCCATTGTGAAGCTATGTGCATTCCTCAATGCAATCTCTCAGAAGATAATCGATCCAGAAATCATACCAAGGTTAGAGAATGATTTGGTGCAATGTCTTGTCAGTTTTGAGTTGGTGTTCCCACCATCCTTCTTCAACATCATGACGCACGTCCTAGTTCACCTATGCGAAGAGATTAACGTTCTGGTTCCTGTATTTCTACACAATATGTTCCCCTTTGAGAGGTTCATGGGAGTCTTAAAGAAATATGTTCATAACCGTTCTAGGCCAGAAGGAAGCATCTCCAAGGGCCATGAAAATGAGGAGGTCATTGAGTTTTGTATTGACTTTATTCCTGACCTTAAGCCGATTGGTGTTCCTGAATCGCGGCATAAGGGCAGACTGGGTGGAAATAGCACGCTAGGACCGAAACAAATAATATGTATGGACGGGCATTCTCTCACTCAAGAACACTACACAGTTCTACAAAATTCTGCCTTGGTGGCTCTGTATATGGAGGAACACAAGAATTTTCTACGCTCCAAACACCCGGAGCAGTCTGACGACTGGATTACACGTGAACAAACGGGGACTTTCGCCGGTTGGTTGCAGACACGTGGCATGCATGACGCCGCTGTTGAAGATGACATGTACTTGCTGTCCCAGTTACCATCTTCGAATATAATGACTTTCAAAGGGTACGAGATAAATGGGAATACATTTTACACGATCGCCCAAGATAAGAAGAGCACCAACCAAAACAGTGGTGTCCGCTTTGATGCAGTAACCAAGAGGGGAAAGGACACATATTATGGTTACATAGAGGACATATGGGAACTTGACTATGGACGTGGTTTGAAGGTCCCTTTGTTTCGATGCAAATGGGTCAATATGACACGAGGCGGGGTAACGGAAGACCTGCAGTACGGAATGACAACAGTGGATCTCAACAATCTTGCGTACGCAGACGAACCATTCGTCCTAGCCAATGATGTGGCATAGGTTTTCTATGTGAAGGACATGTCTACCAAGACGAGAAAAAGAAAAGATAAGGAAGCGAATACATCATACGATGAGCCAAAGCGCCACATAGTTCTTTCAGGGAAAAGAAACATCGTGGGAGTGGATGACAAGACAGACATGTCAGAAGATTATGGGAAGTTTGATGAAATTGCTCCATTCACAGTGAATATTGACCCAAGCATCCAGTTAAATGATGAAGATTGTCCATGGTTACGGCGCAAAGGGACACATGCGAAGAAAAAGTTTCACACCCAAAGATCCCACTCTGGGATGTGATCGGCTTCACTGTCATCACTTTCTTCTCTAGTCAGTTTCCGGACTTGTATATCTGGAAAGTCTCACTTTGGACAAACTGTAGGGAATCTTTGTAATAGTTAGGGTGCTTATGTGTTTTGGCATTTGAAACGTGTACTTTTGTGCTTCGGACAAACGTGTACCTTTCTGACTTCATTTGCTATTTTTCAGCTCATTTACTGATTTTTTTTAGAGCTAAATACCCTGAAATTGAAAAGCAGTACAAATGAACTATGAAAAGGTTGAAAGTTGGCATGGTATCATTATTTGACCCACATAGCATGTGCAAAAAAGTTGAGAGGGTTACGGCAAAAACTGGATGCACTTCATGTACAAAATGGACAATCTCTTTCGAAGTATCAGGGTTTCGGACGAAAACTCATCTATTACAAAGGCAATTCATTTTTTTAACTTATTACAATTCCAGACTTTTTGTCCGTTCAGTATGCACCATTCAAAGCCACGACATCAACTTTCAACCCTTTCTGACATCATTTGCTATTTTTCATGCATTTACTGATTTTTTTTGAGCTAAATGACCCTGAAATTGAAAAGCAGTACAAATGAACTCTGAAAAGGTTGAAAGTTGGTGTGGTATCATCATTTCATCCACATAGCATGTGCAAAAAAGTTGAGAGGGTTACGACAAAAACTGGATGCACTTTGTATACAAAATATACAATCTCTTTCGAAGTATAAGGGTTTCGGACGAAAACTCATCTGTTACAAAGGCATTTCATTTTTTAAATAACCTAAGTATTACCAAATTGAATAAAATGATAAAACACACTAATATTAAACATAAGAAAAAAGAATCACTGAAAAATCTATTTTTAAAGTTAAGTTATTCACAAACTAGTGATTCACACAAATTTCAAATAATTCAAATTTAAACTATTCAAATTTGAAAACTACTGGCACTAACAGAAAGTTTGTAATTTTTTGTACCTAAAGCAAAAATATTCACAAAGAAACTCTAAATACAGCAAAAAACAACTCAAAAATAAATAAATCAGAAAAGAAAATAAAACTAAATAAAAAAAGCCCGCCTACTGGGCCACAGCGGCCTGCATACGACTAGAAACCCAACCTTAGGTTGGGCCAGGATGCAGGCCCGCAAGGCCCAGTAGGCCCACAGGGCAGCGTGGCAGAGTTAGGCCCAGAAGCCTGCTATGGAGAGGAGTTCGAGACAGCAGCCACGCCGGGGCTTTTAAACCAGTGCGGACGCCCCTCGGCTAGCGAGGTGGGACTAAACTTGCCGCACCGCACCTGCGCCAGCGCACCCCTTTAGTATCGGGTCGTGGCTCCAACCAGTAATAAAGGGGGGGGGGTCTTTAGTACCAGTTGGAGCCACGACCCGGTACTAAAGGGGTGCGCTTCCCGCCGCTTGGCCTGGCCAAAACAGACCTTTAGTACTGGTTGGTGGCTCCAACTGGTACTAAAGGTCCAACCTATATATACAACACTTGAAAAAATTTCAGTTTCCCTCTGTTTCTTCCTCTCCATCGACGACGCACCGCCTGCCCGGCCTGATCCACGCCGTCGCCGCACCCGATGCGCCGCCCCCAACGCGCCGCCCCCGACGCGCCGCACCCGACGCGCCGCACCCGACGTGCCGCCCCCGACGCACCGCCCACGCCGTCCCCCGTCGCGCCGCCACCCACCGCCCCCGTCGCGCGCCACCCCTCCCTCGAGCTCGCACGCCGTCGCCGTCGCCGCCCCCGACGCCCCTCTGTGAGCCCCTGCCGCCATGGCTGCCCTCACACACACACACACGCGCACACACGCACACACATATTTTCTTATTTTCTTATTTTCTGTTTTTTAGTTTTTTATAGTTTTAGTTATAGAAATGTTAGATGAATTTTAGATATAGAAATGTTAGTTAGATGAATTTTGACGTTTTCTTTCACTAGATGATTAGATGTATATAGAAAAAAGTTAAGGAATTTGATACTTTTAGTTATATATATATATATATGTTAGATGAATTAGATATATAAATGTTAGATGCATGTTTTTTTTTAGTTTTTTATACTTTTAGTTATAGAAATGTTAGATGAATTTTAGATATATAAATGTTAATTAGATATATAAATGTTAATTAGAAATGTTATATTGTTAGTTTTTTATACATGAACGATGCCCGGCCCACATCCTCGCCGTCGACCCGTTCGCGACGACGTCCTGCTTCAGAAGAGCCATGTCTGGGACTGGGCTCCGCCGGGCTGGCACTGGGAGGTGCTACCTTCAGGGGCACGCCGCTTGGTGAGGAACCCGGCCCCGGGTCCCGTCGTCGACCCGGAGCTCCTTTGGTGGCGTTCGCGTGGGCCACTTTCGGTGCAGAGGGAGCCGGCCCCGCCGGAGGTGGTACGTCGCCGTGTCAGGGAGGAGGACGAGCACGTCCGTCGCTACATGGCTGCTATGGACGTCAGGTTCTCCAATACCTGCCAGGTTCTTCGAGGATCTCACTCGAGCTATGATCCTGTGATGGTTCCTTCTCTTTGGGTGTCCACCACCCGCGCCTCAGGAACCGCGAGTGAACTAGATTATTCGATAGTATTCGATCTATATTAGCTAGCTAGTGATGTATTCGATATATAATATTCGAGACGATGTATTCGAGATTATATATATTATTCGATAATATTCGAGACGATGTATTCGAGATTATATTCGATGATGCATATTATGTACTATGATTCAGTTTTTCCTTATTGATTGCATGCATGCATTGTAATTTGAATACTAAATTGTTTTATATTTTTTCTGGATTAGTTAATTAAAAGCTATGGCGGACAATACCGGCAGAGAAGGAGAAGAGGCCCTGTTCGAGATCATACGCTCCCCTCTCCGGCCAGATGATCAGAATGAAGAAGATGACGGCTCCCAATATCTGAACAATACCGGGGAGTGTGATATGATATTCGATCAAGACGACCGAATTGATGAAGTCCAGAACTATGATTATGATGACGAAGAAAATGTTGATCTTGAAATAACAGAGACCGGCGAGGTATATTTATATAAGCAGGCATCTGGTGATCATCACATGTTTTAAATGATTTGAAGATATATTAACGAATCGATCTTTCTTCTTTCAGCCCTCCAGATCAAGCAAATCTTCTACAGGCAGCAGGACAGTGCGAGGCCCGGGCAAAAAGTTGAAGGAGGGCGTAAAGTACGACATCGATGCCATCAAACCTAATGGCGAACCAAGCAAGCCTAAGAAGAATGCGAACAAGTTCATTCGTCAGTGCGGAGTTCTTGTGAAGGACCAAATCCCGATCTCCATGCAAGAATGGAAAAAGCCAGGAAGGGAACATCCAGATCTTACTTTTGTCGACCAAAGAGCAAAAGATCGGCTTTGGGAATCTCTCATGGAACATTTCACCCTACCAGATCATTTCATAGATGCAGATGTGCAGAAAGTCAAGGACGCTGCTCTTAGGAAGATGGCAATTGCATTCAGCACCCACAAGAAAACTATATGGGCCAAGTACGTCGAAGGAGAAAAGAAGACTCCAGAATTCACGTGAACACTGGAGAAGCAAAGAGATCACTGGCCCGCTTTCGTGAAATTCAAGGAATCGGAATTATCTAAGGAGCATTTCCATACGCTGGGGCCAGGTGGCTACGCAGTGGCCCGGCCTAAGTGGGATAAGTCTGAGCAACAGATGCTGGATGCAGGGGTCACTCCAGTTACATTGAGCTGGCCGGAAAGGTGCAGGACTTGGTTCTATGTGCATGGGGGGGCGTTGGACCCGAAGACAGGCAAGGTTTTGAAGAAGGCAAGTCTTAAAGGAGCCGATGACAAGTTACTTGTTGCAATAGAAGAGGCTCGAACGGGGGTGTTCACGCCCAATAGAGAGAATGACGAGCTTACGCGCGCCCTGGGAAATCCTGAACACCCGGCAAGAACATGAGGCAAAGGCGTTGTTCCGTGGTATGAGGGGTTTGCGGACTGGAACGCCGACTACAGAAGCCGTGCGAGAAAGAAGATGGAGGAGGAGAAGAAGAGGAAGCTGGAGGAGGAGCAGAGGAAGCACGAAGCAGAACGCCTTAAAGGCCTAGAATCAGCGCACGCGGAGTTGGCACTCCAATTCCAGTGGCAGCAGCAGCAGATCGACTCACTTAGCCAAGAAAGGGGGTCTCAGCAGCGGCAGCAGCTAGTGGATGATCCGGCATTGGATAGCACCGTCCCATCCATGCCAAGAAGCAGCATGGGTTCCGCCCCGGGCGAGGCACTACTGGATACATACCCTGTGGATGACATCATGGAGAACACTAATTGTGAGCTACACTTCAAAATGAAGAACATATCCATGAAGGTGGCGGACGCCGTTGCTTATACAAATCCCCCCAAAGCAACCTTCCATTGCAACCCGATTCCTGTTGGCTATGCTTGTGTCGTGGTTGATGAAGTGGTGGCACAATATTCGGGGCTAGAGCTTGACATTCCTGGAGGTGACGGCGAGCACACACTGGGAGAGGCCATACATCGTATCATCCTATGGAGAAAGGATTGCATCATCTTTCCAAGGCCACCGACACCGCGTCAGCCGACTCCTCCTCGAAGTCCGCCACCGCATCAGTAGACTCCCGCTCCTCCAAGTCATCAGCCACTGCCTCAGCAGAGTACTGCTCCTTCAAGTCCGCCAACGCATCAGGCCACTCCTCCTCCTCCAAGTCCGGCACCGCGTCAGCCCACTCCTCCTCCTCCAAGTCCGGCAACGCGTCAGCCCACTCCTCCTCCTCCAAGTCAGGCACTGCATCAGGCGTTTCCGCCACCTCAGCGGGCTATGCCGCCTAAGCAACAGCGGAAGAGAGCCGCCGCAGCTATGGTGGCTAGCGGTACAAGTACAGGTACAGGAGGCTAGAGATACCAATTTGATCCAAGCCTCGCGCCTCTTCCGAAGAGGCCTTACGACCTGACTGAGGAGGAAAACGAAGCAGAAGTGCAAGCCCAAGTGAGGGCCCATTTTGGACCGAAACCGCCACCGCCGCCAAAGGAGAAAGTACCTGAGCATGTCGTTGACCACTTTATTCGTATGGCTAAAGCACCAGCTCCCAAGCCTGTTGACTCAGACTATGAGCGCCAAATCAGGAAGGCACATCGAGCACAACAAAAAAAGGAGTCGAGCTCGAGCTCGAGCCAATCAGCTGCCAAAAAAAGCGGGAAAATTGTTCCCCAGCTGGGAGAACAGGCGGTGCAATCGATCCCCCCGCTCATTGTACCAACACATGCGAGTACCGGCGCCGATCAGCTGGTAATAACCGACGATCATAAAAGGCAGGCTGCAGAGCTTGGTATCACTGTTTATCAACTCCTAGAGATCGAGCCCATGGATACGCTTAGAGAGGAGGACATAAAACGGAAATATGCCCGCGGCGAACCTTTGGTCAAGCCCGAGGAGGTCAAGAAGCTCCCAACGAGAATGTATGAATTGCATGAATGGTACATGAAAATTGCCAAGACTACCAATCGAGAGTCCCTCATGGTGAAAGTCAAGGCAGAGCATTACTTCAATGAGACAGCTCTGTATGTTGAGTTTACAGAACTATTTCAGTTATTCAATCAAGACGCACTCGGCAAATCTATCGTTAGTTGCTATTTTCTGTAAGTGATTTCTTTCTGTAATTTAAGTCTCAAGCTAGCTGTAGTGCTCGTTGATCATTACCTGTAATTATCCTCACTATATTCTTTTTTGTGGTATTATGCAGGATGAAGATCTATGAAATGAAAAAAGATGGACGCTATGGCATTGGGTTCTTTGACCCAAATACCATTAATCAAGAGACATGGACATATGAATGGTATCGAGAAGAAGTAGAGAAAAACATGCTAGAGTTCTTGAAGCAACTCAACAGCAACCAAGATATACTACTTCCTTACAACTTCGGGTGAGTCACACTGTCTTGTACTACAAATTCTGTTTTTGCTTACTAGCTAGATGTTAATAAGTGTATAGGGTTTAGGGTAGTTGATGAGTGTTATGCACATGCCCGCTTAATTTATACATGCAAACGTGTGCGCATGCAGTTTCCACTGGATCTTGTTAGTCATTCAAGTTGAAGAAGGAAAAGTTGAAGTACTGGACTCACTACTTAAACCAGTTACTGAGTACGAAATCGTGAAGGGGATAGTCAACAGGTAATTTCAATCATTATCGAACTATATGTCGACCTCTTTAGTTCGTCATTTCCTGATATCAACTAATTAATAACTCTTTTATTCATTTTCTTTGCCGGCGGGCAGGGCTTGGAAAAACTTCATCAAAGAGATTCCAGGCGAATGGAAACAAAAGCTGTATTGGTATCGACCCAAGGTAATTAATTAAGTAGTACTAGCTAGCTACCATCTCTTTAATTCTAGTTTCAATACCATTAATTATCATGCTTGATTAATTATTATCTGATTGAATTCTATTCTCGTAAAGGCCATGAAGCAGGCGCAGGGGACTGATTTATGTGCATACTACATTTGCGAGAACATTCGCATGATGGCGTCCGAAAGAAACAGATCTGATAGACAGATATGGGTACGTTTACCAGAACACTATTCACAATTTTTACATCATTATCGATATCTAATATATATACACACAACTAATACATTCATATTTGATCTCCTTCTTTAAAGTTCAACGAGATGCGGGATAAGCTCCTACCAACGGATCGCGTACGAGCAATTCAAGAGGAAATAGCGGGATTTTTGCTCGACCAGGTCATAGATCCCAAAGGAGAATTCCATTACCCGCTACCGCAGTAATGCCTCCATGTAGGAGAAATTGTATATACCAAATTGCATATATACATGTGTATGTGTGAATGGTGGTGTGAGACATTCGATGATATATATATATATATATATATATATATATATATATATATATATATATATATATATATATATGATCGGTTCTACGAGAAATTCTATTTATATATATGCATAACGTGTACAATATGTAGTATCGTAAAATACCAGCAAATGATAAAGAATTAAATAGAAAACACAAAATTAAAGGAAAAAGAAATCATAAACCCAAAACCCCTAAACCTTATAGTACCGGTTGGTGTTACCAACCGGTACTAAAGGACTCCCAGCCCCCGGCGCTGGCTCGTGCCACGTGGTGGCCCTTTAGTGGCGGTTCGTGTTGAACCGGTACTAAGGGGGGGGGACCTTTAGTCCCCGCCGTTTCGTGCTGGTTGCAGAACCGGCACTATAGGGCCTTACGAACCGGTGCTATAGCCCGGTTCTGCACTAGTGCAACAAACACAAAGATAAAATAGGGCAAATTGCCACAATAAGATGAATGATCAATCCGATTACAATCTCCAATGAAGTATGAATAGAGTTACAACCCTAGTCTTGCAAGCTGGAACTACTCTCTCTATGGTGTTGATGTCGATGAATGAAGGGGGGGTGATGTGGAGGAAGCCGAAATGGATCTAAGTGAAGTTCTTCTCTCTCAGATCTCTTCTTTTGTGTTCTGCTGGAGATTGCGATGTATTTTTTGCTCTTCTTCCCTGACGACCTTTACAGAAGTTGTTCATATATACAAGAGGGAGGCAACGATGGCTGGTGCGAGTGCCAGACACCGTATTCTCTCCTGGTGCGCCAGATGGACTTCCACCAAAAAGGGTAATCGTTCCCCACTGTCCCAATTGTTCGACTACTGATTCATTTCCTTCCAAAAGTGTGTGGTCCTACACAAAGGAAACAAGGTTCTTCATTCGAAGTGTTATCGTTAGTAAAAAGGTGAGAACCAACAAAAACCCTTCGAAAAACCGATCAAAATACCCAATTGAAAGTGTCAAATATGGAGCCATCACCCCCCAAGCTTAAACGTTGCTCGTCCTTGAGCAATCAAGAAATAAAAAGAACAAAGGAGAAATTGACAATTGGGTGAAGAGAGGTTACTAGCTCGCGAAGATGTAATATGTCCATTCTCGCAAATTATGCAACCTTAATTAAGAGAATACTTGTATTTGAATGATTGTACCTAAGCTTGCTTCCTAGCCACAAATAGTTTTTGTAACACTAGTTCTAGTTCTCAATGCAAGTCACGATAGGTAACTAGGCACGAGGCATATTAAAGCGTTTCTCCTCCAGGAAAGTAGTGGCCGCTTTTCTCCTCTAAGAATGGATTTCCTTCTTTACTCTTTTTCAAAACATAAACAAATGGTTGTTTTAAATAAAACATAGTACTTGAGTATCTCGTTAACACCGACAAGTACCTCCTACTCATGACTCGCAAGCACCCCTTCTTTCATTTTTTGCTGGAACTTCTATAATCGGTGACCACACCATGCCAAGAGTTGCGCGAATGATCTAAAACACGGTTTTATCCCCAGATGTTTTTGTGATCAGCGCGTCCTCTAAATAATTTCTCGAGAAGAACGGCAAGGTGTCGTAAGACACGCGCAAATCAATATCTTACGTAACCATGTAGTAACACACATAAAGGTATATTTATGGTGAAGCAAAATGAGATGACTTAGGCTTCTATATGATTCGTGCAGTTACAACTGAGATCCCCCCCCCTTAAAAGTGACAATTACAGTATGTGATGAATTCCTGAATAAGATGAATTAGGCTTCTACATGATTCAGGCTTTGAAAAAATGAGATTATGGTGGAGAAAAATTGAAAGATAAAAAGAAGAATTATGATTTGGGCTTCTATATCTAGCATACCCTAAAGTATCTATATGATTCAACATACCCATGGTGCAAACAAGAAGAAATGCTTCAGTCTGGATCTAAAAAGGCAACCATACTTTCATCTTGTAAAGATGTGATTCAACATATCAGGCGGGCTTTACAAGAGCTACAATATCCAGTGTTACAAGGTTGATTAATAGTCCATTAATTGGCTGACATCTTTCTGGAGTTCTTGTACAGTCTTGGTTTAACAAAAATAAGTAACTGTACATGATTGCACAAAGGCCATTCAAAAAATCATGCAAATAGGAAATTTTTGTCGTGCATCAACTAGTCAAGTCTTTGTCTGAAGATAAGCTAACTCAGTAGCAGGTAAACAAGAGGAAGTTCTCAAAGATAACAACAATGAAGCATCAGGTGTCCTTGAATCAAAATGAAAGCGACGAAGGGTGAGGGCTCATGGCCGATGGACGGTGCATCGTGACTGGCAGAGGGCGCGCCACAACTATCGAAGAAGAAACGATTGATGTGAGAGCCTGACTTGATAGGAATGATAGACTACTCATATCAACAAGGAATTCCTTCTTTTCCGGGAGCCCATTTGAAGAGAACTCCAAAGTTAAGCGTACTTAGCTTGGAGCGATTTGAGGATGAGTGACCGACCAGGAAGTTGATCCCGGGTGCGCATGAGTGAGGACATAGTGCGCAGAAAAGACTAGTGTTGATCTGTGGGGCTAGTCTAGATCCCATTAGGTGTAACGGCCGGGAACCGTTGGCTATGGCCGGGGCGTTATAGTTGGAGACAAACAAACTGGACTTTCCTTGATGATGAGTAAGAATATAGGTGGTTATGTGCTAATTAGCGTTTAAAGGGTGGTAGGAGATCCAACCTCTGATGTTCTTTACCTGATGGTCCATGAGTTTTCAAGTTTCTACCGAAATTTGGTTTTTGTCGGGTCGTCTTTTATCATTGTATGTTTTTTTTGCGGGAAACTTTCGATCTATTCATCTCCAATCATGGCAGTACAACGAACACCAGAAATAATGAAAATTACATCCATATCCATAGACCACCTAGCAACGACTACTAGCACTGAAGCGAGCTGAAGGCACGCCGCTGTCATTGCCCCTCCCTCATCGGAGCCAGGCACTAAGGCCCCATAGGACCAACGCACCAGATCAACAACCGCCGCCGATGAAGAGAAGCTCAGATCGGAAGGATCCAACCTGAAGACATATGAACAAAGACGAACAAAGACCGGATCCGAGCGGATCCACCAAAGACAACCACCGATCGAATCCTGCGAGATCCACCGGAGACACACCTCGACACGCCCTTCGGCGATGCTAGACACACCATCGGGATGGGGGCCAGACGGGGAGAACCTTATTCCATCTTCAATAAGCCGCCAGCGTCTCGTCTTCTTGAGTAGGACACAAACCCTAACAAAACTTGAAGGAGCACCTAAAAATGGAGCCGTCCTGCCGGCAAGGGCCGGGATCCACCCCGCACCCATGGCCCTAAGGCCACAGGAGACGTGGGAGATCGGCGGTGCCACCGATGGGAGGCAAAAACCCTAGCCGCCTTTCCTTGGAGGAGAGGCAAAGGGAGGAGATTATCATTGTATGGTTAATTCTTCCTAATTCTGCACACAACAACAAATCCTATGCAAGACATTGTTTGTTGATGTCAAACTTTTAATTTACCCTGTTGCTAGCATTCACAAATGCAAAGGTGTATAAACAACATTTACATTTTCCATGGTGGTGAACTATTCGTCATCACAAAAGACCTTTGTGGGTGAACTACAGCAATTCGGAATCACATAAAACGAAAAGAGAGTGGTTTTTGTGCACCCACACACATTGCACCCCCAGTGCACCCACGATAAAAAAACTTAGCAAAACATTTCAAAAAAATCTGAAAATTTGTGGATGTGATTATGACTAAATGTTTTAGGTGCTTGCAAAATTTGGTGGCGAGATAACATCCGAGGAAATCTGTACAAAAAATACAAAGTTTGTGCTGAAAACATGTGAACAATAACATGGGTGCAGGAGCATCATTTGTATTTCATTTTGAATGGAGATCATTTGATGTTTTTTGGTGACCAAAATTTTCAAGCTTCTAAAACATTTTCTCATAATCACATACATCAAGTTTCAGAATTATTTTGTCTTTTTTTCTATTTTCTCGAATTTACTGTTCACCGCGTGGGTGCACCGAAGGTGGGTGCAGCCACTACTTTCCCAAGACGAAAGACATAGGAATGATCGAGATGTAGAGATTGAGATCACATTTTCAAGTTCAATAGATATAAGCTAGCACAAATGCATAAATACATTGTCACACGAAGCTAGCACAATAAATTGTTAGCCAAAGCTAATTAGATAATGAGGAGGTTGATAAAACTAGCATATCCAAGCAAAACATATATATATATATATAAAGGAGCAAACTGCATATTAATATTGGGCTACCACAATGCAATGCATTGCACTCTAAGATAAGAGCCCTGCTTGAGATGGCTATGCTGATGCAACGGATGGAGGCACATCAGCTAGCGTAGCTGCCGTCTAGCCTGCGCACCTCCACCTTGAGCACATGGCGGCGGCCGCTGCCTTGGCCACCTTGAGCACATTTAGGACAGACTGTCTAGCCAATGGCCAACCCAAACATTTTCAACAGTTGAATTTTAAACGCACCCGACAATTTTACTTGAGGAACAAGTAAAGCTGACTCCTCTGTTGACGCATATCTCTAGCAGCCCAGACGATCAGCGTCTCTTGCATGGGTTTCAGCTAAGCATCACAACAAACATAAGTCTTGAAATGCTTGTACCCCTCTTAATAGTACGGTAGTCCCATGACTCAAATATGAGAAAAGAAAAACGAAACAAATGCTATATCTTCGCTCCGTCTTCAAACTTCTCGGCAGCAGTCATTTCTTCTCGAACTCCTCACGTACCAATTGTTTCACTTCAGCAATCTTTTTGGGGGTCATCTCCGACATGCATGTTAGACTGTATTTATACCTGACTTCTATATATATCTTGTACATTGTATTGTACACTTCGTGTACCCCTTTATATATATATGAGATAGCCACACCCGTGACGGGTGTCGGGCAGTTTCCTAAATACTACGTTTTACATGGTATCACACAGACTAGGGTTACGTTTGCTTCCGCTCTCCGCCTCGATCGCATCATGGCCTCGGTGCCGACCGCCGCCGCCGCGATCCCCGTCGCCCCGGCCATCGTTCCGGCCACCGGCCACACCGCCGCTACTCAGGCCGCTCAGGCCAATCCATTTTTGGCCTCACGGCCCTTGTTCTCCCTGGCTGCTGCCGCCCTGGGCGCTGCACTCCCGCCGCTGGCGGGCGCTGCTGCCCAGCCACTCGCGGGCTCCCCCGATGCTGCTGCAATCCCGCCGCTGGCGGGCTCTCCTGCCCAGCCGCCCATGGGCTCATGGGGTGCTGCTCCACACCACGCATACAGCGCCACTCCGTCTTCGAGTCTCCAAGCGCCGTATGGCGTCGCACCATCTTCGGGACTCCACGCGGCTGCGCACTGGTGGGGGGCTCCGCTCCATGTCACCCAGCATCACGGCGTCCCGCACCCGGCCAAGCAATAGGGAGGCGTCCCGCACCCGTCCCAGCAACCTCACGGCGTCCCACCTCTGCAACAGCCACCGGCGGCTGACTCCTACGGCGTCGCCCCGGCCAGTCTATGGCCGGCTCCATCTGTATTACAGCCGCCCTACGGCTCCGCTACCCCGTTGTCCTATGCCTACCCGCCAGTCTTGGTGACTCCGTCCCCTTATGGTGCACCCGCTTCGTACGGGGCGCCCTACGGCGGGCCATCGACGGAACTGGTGGCCTCGTCCATGGTACCGAGTGGTCCTTCACCCCCGGGCTTTTATGCGCCGCTGTTGTCTTCGGATCATGGTGTATCTAATGCACCGTTCTACTTTGCGCATCTCATCCCGATGAAGCTGACGACGGATAACTATCTGTCATGGCGTGCTCAGGTCTTGCCACTTATCCGCAGTCGCTATCTGGAGGGGTTTGTTGATGGCACTCTGCCGTGCCCACCGCCATACCATCCGGGACATCATGCGTGGGTGGCTCAGGATCAGGCCATTCTCTCTGCCATCCAGTCCTCTCTTACGGAGGGGGTCTCGTCGCTGATCATCTTCGCCGCTACGTCTCGGGATGCATGGACGGCCCTTCATACCAGCTTTGCTTCGCAGTCCCAGGAGCGGGCTCACGCCATCCGCACTGCACTTGCGGAGGTGACGCTTCATGGTCTCACTATCACCGACTACTTCAACAAGGTGACGAGTATGGCTGACACACTTGCCTCCATTGGCAAGGCGCTTGGTCCGGAGGAGTTCACATCCTATGTGCTCAACGGACTGAGTGACGACTATGATAATTTGGTGGAGAATATCAATGGTCGTGACACTCCCATCCAGCCGCGTGAGTTATACGCGCGTCTCCTCGCTATGAAACAACGCATCCAGGCTCGCCGCTCTATGCCGAGTTTTCCTTCTGCCAATGCTGCAACGCGTGGGAAGGGCAAGCCCTATAAGCCACCAACTGGTGGCAAACCTCCACCGATCGCGCCTAGTTCACGGAACACCACCACCTCCACGGGAGGTCGAGTCTGTGCCTGCTGTCCTTCATGTGGTGCTCAGGTCCCCTGCCAGCTGTGTGGGCTTGATGGTCACCTTGCCTCCCGTTGTCATCATCGCTTCAAGCAGAATTTCTTGGGGATTGGGAACAATGGCGAGGGCAATGAGAAGCAGGCTGCCCTGGCGAGTCATGAGCAGGGGCATACTCCTTCCTATCCAGTTGATGCATCTTGGTACATGGATACGGGAGCTACCAATCACCTGACGAGTGAGATGGGCAAGCTCTCTACACAGGAGCCGTACCGTGGACACGATCAGGTTCACACCGCTAATGGGGAAGGTATGCACATCTCACATATTGGTCAGGCATCACTTCTTACACGTCGATCCACACAATTACATCTTCTTAATGTCCTTCGTGTTCCCTCTGTTTCACGTAGTTTGCTTTCGGTTCCTAAACTTACTCGTGATAATAATGTTCTTGCTGAATTTCATCCTTTTCATTTTTTTCATTAAGGACCGGAACACAAGGAATGTACTCCTTAGAGGTCGACTGCACAATAATGGTCTCTATGCACTTGATGTGCCACCAGCTCCTAGTGCTTTCAGTGGTGTTCATGTGTCTCCATCACATTGGCATGCGCGCCTTGGTCACCCTGCCACTCCCATCGTTCGCCATGTACTTCATCGTCATGAGCTTCCAGTAGTGTCAAATAAACATGTTGATGCAGTTTGTGATGTCTGTCAGCAAGGCAAGAGTCATCAGCTTCCTTTTTCTGAGTCGAGTCGTGTAGTCAATAAACCGCTTGAACTTGTGTTTTCGGATGTATGGGGCCATGCCCAAACCTCTGTTAGTGGCCATAACTACTATGTCAGTTTTATTGATGCTTACAGTCGGTTCACTTGGCTTTATCTTCTTAAATGCAAGTCTGATGTGTTTAATGTTTTCTTGCAATTCCAAGCGCATGTTGAGCATTTGCTCAGTCATAAAATCATTCATGTGCAATCCGATTGGGGGGGTGAGTATCACAACCTCAATGCATTCTTTAATAAGCGTGGAATTACACATCGTGTGTCTTGTCCTCATACACATCAGCAAAACGGTGTAGCTGAGCGTAAGCATCGTCATATAGTTGAGACTGGTCTTGCTTTGCTTGCCCATGCCTCCGTCCCTTTCCGGTTTTGGAGTGATGCGTTTTCCACCGCATGCTTTCCCATTAACAGACTCCCTACACGACTCCGTCAGATGAAAACACCACTTGAGCTCTTGCTGAATGAAGTTCCTGATTATATGTTTCTCAAGGTCTTTGGGTGCGCGTGTTGGCCTCATCTTCGTCCATATAACCAACGTAAGTTGGAGTTTCGGTCTAAACAGTGTGTGTTTCTTGGTTACAGTTCTCTTCATAAAGGGTACAAGTGTCTTCATGTTCCCTCTAACCGCGTCTACATCTCACGTGATGTGGTGTTTGATGAGAATGTTTTTCCTTTTTCCGCACTTCCGGTCACCTCCACCACTCCCACTGCACCTAAGAAATCTGCTTTACCTTTGCCTGGTCAATTTGTTGATGCTGCATATACCCCCTTGTTGCTACCTAACCATGATGCAGGTACTGGGCGCGGAGCACGCCTCGAGCTTATGGATGAGCAGCCGCCCGCGTCCCCTCGGATGTCCACCGGGCCCGCTCGCGACGTCTCTCCGTCACCTGGCCTGCCGACGGGACTGGCCGAGCCTGGCACTACAGGGATTCTCGACGCGCCGGCTAAGCCGGCATCCTCGCCCGAGCCGGCGTCCCTGCTCGTGACGGCCGAACGGGCTTCCACTCCTTCCTCGCCCGGTCGGTCGCCTGGTGTGACTGGTTCTGCGTCTGGGGAGCAGTCTGCGTCGTCATCGTCATATTCACCGACTCCATCTTCACCGCCACCTCCGCCGCCTACCGTTGTTCTGCGTCCTCGTACGCGCAGTTAGAGTGGAATTGTTCGGCCGAAGGAGCGCACTAACGGCATGGTTGCGTGGATTGCGGCGTGCACTACTACAGGATGGTCCAAATGCGACAGTCGAATCAGAGACCCTTCGACGAAACTATTTGCGATGCATCAATCACAAACGATGAAGTAATAAAACCATCAAAAAAGATGCAAAACATTTGCGATGGCGGCGACATCAAACACGGTTCATATTGGAGTTGCGTGTGCGATGAGTGGCAAACGGTTAATCCAGAAGAACTGTTTGCGATGATGCAGAACAAAAGAAACGGGCAGCCAGATGAGGGTGTGTGCGATATATGGCATATAGTTCACTAGGATGAACTGTGTGTGATTAGGCAACACAATAGAAACGGTTCAACTGAACAAGATGTGTGTGATATGCGGCAAACAGGTCCGTAATCAGAAATATGTGCAAAGACCAATAATAACACAGACGATTGCTGCTAATAAGCCGTGTGATTTGCTCTGTCTACAGAAGAATAACATGTATATATATATAACTGAAATAAATATCCAATTACATAAGTGACTATACAAATCATTCGCACACACCTCAATAAACAATTGCATGCAATCTAAACTAGGAGAAACGATCGTCTAGTCATCTACTTCTTGTGACGCTCCCACCACTGCTCTGTGGCTCGATCCCTCGTCTGGGGCAGGAAGAAGACACTCCCTCATGTCAACGATCCGCATGTACATCTCGTAGCTTGTGTACACGTCCTTGGCCGCCTACTTGACGTGTTGTTCATCCAGTCTCTCATGCCAGACACTGTGCTAGGCGTTCTTGTCCTTCTTGCTCTCATCCTTCATCTTCATGTAGTAGGGGTCGGTGATGGCCGAGGCGAGGTCAACCAGGGAGTTCTGTTTGTTATTGTCGCTGCCCCAGACCTTGTAGTGGTCCTGGATGTTGACAAGATTCTGGCATTTCAAGCGCTAAACCTTGAGCGCTTTTAGATCGTTGGTGGTGTCCACCGTAGCGAAACTGTAGTCGGAGCTGTTGATAAACCTGGAGAAACGCTCGCAAGGCCTTGTGGCTAGGTAGTAGTGGTAGACGAGGACGTCATGTCGCACGCACAACTGGGCGACGGCAACCTTCTGATCGTGCCCGGCACGACCGATGGTGTACTCGAGGTCGAAGCCGACCACTTGGTACTTATCCTCGACAAGCAACTGCTCCATAGTTTGGATGGAGCTCTCCACCGAGACCGGCTCGTTCGTGTACACCACCGACAGGGCCTTCCCCCTCACGCGGGTGTCCACTACGTGATGCGTGGTGAACTGCCCGCCATTGTCTTCGTCAGCCGCTGGGAGCGCCATTGGAGCCACGGGGAGCGCCATTGAAACCGCTGGATGTCCTCTCTGTATGTGTTGTTGTGGGTGTGCTTATTGTGTCGTGTGGCGCGAGAGATGAAGGTAAATGGCCACAGGAATAAATGGGGGCCGGGCGGCCTGGATTCTCGGCGCGTCCGCATGGCAGTTTTTGCAACGGGTAACTGCATTGTCGCGCCGCGCCCGGCGCAACCGCATGCACACGAACGTGCGTGATCGTGCACCGGCCCCAAACACTGACACCGCGCGTGGAGGGACGAGGGCAGAGCTCCCGGAGGGATGCGAGAGCAGAGCGCGCGTGGCGGGAAACGAGCAGAGCGCGCCGCGGCCGCCTCAACCGCAAGCAACCACACGCATAGAGCAGTTGAACACGCAGGAAATGGTCGTCTACAAGCCGGCCGACAGTTGCGTCGCTGCGTAGAGAGCGGCCGTGTGCTACTACCGCCGTTTTGGTCTATTAGTCCCCATTATATTCTGTGCCATATTTTGACCTTAAATTTAACCAATAAAATGTTAATGCATGTTACAAAAATTATTTGATTGGAAACTATGTTCAGATACGAATCCAACGATATAATCTCTGGCGACATGCATTCGTATTTTATTAGTTAAATCCATAGTCAAAATTTGGTACAAAAATACATAGACGACTTATAAACCAGGACGCGGGTAGTAGGTAATTTAATCGCAAACGTTTTTATTTTATTAACCGTATGTGTACATGTCCTTTCGTCCTCCTCTCGCACGTCTTGTCACCCCGCTGCCACAGACGGCTTAGAGCGCAAGCTTGAGCAGCGCGCGGGGGCGTTCTTTTGGCCAAACGGTGGTGAGCCCGTTCCCGCACAACCACGCAGGTTCCCGCGCAAGCTTCCCGCCCGACTTGGTGAAATCCCCCAAAATCCCAATGCTTATCGGCCTGCTATATAAACCCTCACGGCTGGTGAGTCCTGCGTCGCATTTTCCCCTCCCTCCCTATAGCTTATCTTGCCTGCTTCTCCCACAATCGCCAATGGCACCGGTCCGTCGTCGTCGCTCAGCCACTCCACCGTCATCAGAGGACAGCTCCAGCTGGGAGGCTACACTGCGGCGACGGCGCAGTCCCCGGTGTAGTGTAGTGCGCGTGGCGTCCCTGTTGGGTGTGCGCAGAACACCCACCACACGCTCCGCCGCCGCTGCCCGTCGGCAGCTATTTCCGGCTGCCGATACCGCCACCCCACCGTCGAATGCCAGGGCCATCGCCCGCTCCGCCGCCGCGGCCCGAAGGCGGGAGGTGGCCATCGTGGCCGCCACCCCACTGCCGGACACCGTGGCCATCACCCGCTCCGCCGCCGTGGCCCGAAGGCGGGAGGTGGTGGTCGTGGCCGCCACCCCATCGTTGGCCGCCGGGGTCATCACCTGTCGGGGGAATGACCCCCGGGTACCCCAAAGACGGCGAATAAAACGCTTCAAGACATCGGGGCGGCCAACGCCCCTCAGTCCGGCTGCTCCGGCCGGCTCGCCACCCGGCTGCTCCAGCCGGCTCCTCGTCCGGCTGCTCCAGTCGGCCTGCTGCGCGGAGTCAACCGCAGCATCACATCCGACGCGACATGGACAAGACGGCTGTACCTGTACACTGCTGAGCAATAGTAACGCACTATAGCCTGCATCACGCATCACCTCGCATGACACCTCCAATGGTGTAGTTGGTGGGTGGGCCACTACCCACCATGCCCACTCCCACCCACCTAGCTTTGGGTGTAAGCTACCCACACTATATAAAGGGAGCCACATCCATCCATCCAAGAGGATGGACTCCCACGCCACTCCACACACGGCCACACATGGCCAGGCTCACACGGCCACAAGGCCGCATGCATACTCATAGCTAGCTAGCTTTCCAGATACAGCTCCAGGAGCACTCTGTACTGCAGATATACCACATATATACAGACATGCAGGAGTAAGGGTATTATCTCTCCGGAGAGCCTCGAACCTGGGTAAACCACCGCGGGCTATTCGCATACACATCCCGGATATTCCACTGTAGTCTTGCTCCACCCACGATAAGCCACCCCATGGCATCTGCCGTAACGCGGTGCCCCTTGGCCACTCACGCGAAAATAATACGACAGTTGGCATCCACCGTGGGGCGAGTTGCTGCTGGTTCCGCGGTCCGGGCGGGACCCCTTTCGACGTCATCACCGCGGCGTCGCCGCCGTCTCTCCGGTAGCGCTCGGGGGTTCGACGTCGACTCACTCCCGGGGCGGCCGCGTGAGACGGCGCGCCCTCACCATCGGCCTCGCCTTCTTCGTCATCACCACCGCGACACCGGCCGCCCGTCGCGGCTCTGCCGTTGCTCCGCCCATGCCCGGCCTCGTCACCCGTGTGCACGCTGCTCCGCCCTAGGCCGTCTCCCCGGTCGTCGGCTCCGACCTCGTCTCGGCCACACCTCCGCATGAGGGTTCGCTGGCCACCTCCGTCCCTGTGCGTACAAGCACTCGTGCTTTGCTTGCTTGCTAGCTAGCTAGCTTGGCTCATTTGAGCACAGGCGGCCAGCCTCACCGGCGGCGACCACGCGAACGCTGCCGTCCGGCAGCCGTCCGCCCCGGCCGGTCACCTCGAGCACGCTCCGGCCTGCGTCGGCTCCGCCTCGTCTACCTTCGCCCCGCCAGCTTCGCTCCGCCCGAGCGCCTCCGCTCCCGCGAGCCGTCCGCACCTCGTCGCCGCTCCGGTCCACGCCCCCGTGCTGGCTGCTCCGCCCCGCCTCACGCCGTCCCG
The DNA here is from genome assembly GCA_011799875.1 of Thinopyrum elongatum. Taxonomy (NCBI): domain Eukaryota; kingdom Viridiplantae; phylum Streptophyta; class Magnoliopsida; order Poales; family Poaceae; genus Thinopyrum; species Thinopyrum elongatum. The sequence continues at coordinate 616,171,292 of CM022298.1, forward strand.
CGCGCTGCTTCTGCTCCGGCGCGGCGCACCTACGTCTCCCCGCTCCGGACTGGTGTGCAAGCCGCCCCGCATCCGCACGCCTGCACCGGGGCGGGCCAGCCCGGCATCGCGTCCGCGTGCCTGCGCATGAGACGGCTCCGGGCGTCACCAACATCCGCGTCCGCTCCGCCCCCAGGCAACCAATCCGTAAGCCGCTCGCCCTTCGCGCGCGTTCCCACCCGCGCGGGTTCCTCCCGCTCCGGCCCGTCGTGCCAGCCACACCGCGCCTTGGCCGGCAGGGCTCTGCTCGACCCCAACCCCGCGCATGTCGGCTCCGCCAGCCCCGCCTCGTCCATGCGTCGCCGCTGCTCGGACCGCTCCCAGCCGCGTCACGGCGTCCGCCTCGCCTTGCGCCGTCTCGGGACCTGCGACCCGTCGCCGCTCCCGCGCCGGCTCCGCCCGCACCCAGGCGGTTCCCCTGCGCCGCCTCCGGCTGCCTCCCGTCGCGCCTGCCGGCTCCCAACGCACGCGCCGGGTCCCCACGCCGCTCCTCCAAGCCCGGCCGCCTCCCGCGCGCCTGCCGGCTCCCAACGCACGCGCCGGGTCCCCACGCCGCTCCTCCAAGCCCGGCCGCCTCCCGCGCGCCTGCCGGCCCGGCCGCCTTCGCGTCGTCGCTCCCGCGTTGTGTCGCCTCGCGCACGCTGGCGGCTGGCCGCACTCGCCGGTTGCAGTCGCACCCGTCCGACTCCTGCATCCCGGCCGTGCGCCCCGCCGGCCTCCACCCTACGCGCCTTGCGCCGCCACCTCCAGCTGGCCGCGGCTCCGGGCCGCCTCTCGGCCCGCGTGCATCGCGCGCCCGTCCGGCTCCGGGTGGCCGACTCGCCGCCCCGCCTCCGCCAGCACCCGGCGCGCGCCAACCGGCCCCCGCTGCTCGCTGCTGCCGCCTTCTGCGAGCAGAGAAAGAACGAAAGAAAAAGAAGAGTCCGGCTATTAGAAAAGTCAAGGGCTGTGTGCCCAGCCGGCTATAAAAAAAAGACGTCCGGCTGGCCCGTCCGCCTGCTTCGCCACTCGGACGGCCAGCCGCGACCCGCCCTGCCCGCGTCGCCACACGGCGGCTGTGCCAAGCTAGCTCGGCCACGTCCTGCTCCGCCGCCTGGCCGGTCGGGCTCGACCGGCTGGACCCCCTTCCAGCACCCGAAGGCTCGAAGGCTACACCAATCGGGTGTGCCGGCGTGCTCCGTGAGCGCCAAGCCACGCCGGCTGTCTTCGTCAACCTCCGCCTCGTCCGCGTCAAAACAATGTGAGCTCCTCACCCGCGTAATTTTGCACCGCGCAAACACGGATAACCCCGAACGACACTCGGGACCACCTTCGCCTTTATTACAGTTGCACTACTGTTCGCCCCGGCGCTAGCCAGTGTTGGCCCGGGGGCTGGCCGCTTGGCCTGAGACGTTCGTTCTCGCAGACGGCTTAGTAGCGTGCACGGTACCGAAGGCTCACTCTTCGTCTCAGCTACAGACCGCAGCGCGGCTGTTCGGCTAGCAAGAGCAAACGTTGGAGGCCACCCACGTGAAAAATGTCTGGGAGAAAACGGTTCGGGCGACCCGGCCGTTTGCTTTATGAGTATCTGCTCGGTCGAATCTGCTCCCAGAGTCCGAGTACTCTACGCTCCACTCCGCGGCCCACTCTCAGCCACAGACTGTCACGCGGCTGTCCGGCTAGCGAGAGCACAAGCCAAAGAGCGGAGGGAACATGAAAAAGATTGAAGGGTGCTCGGACGAAACCGAGTCGGCACCCTACGCATAAAACTTGCAATGCTAAAAGCAAACATTTGATATATCTGCGTAGACTAACTTTGTCTTTTGCATGATCATTTCCGTGGGGAACCCCCCCCCTCCTCGCCCGGAGGCTCGGAGGCTACACCCAGTGGGTGCGCCGGCATGCCTCGTTGGGTGAGCACCACGCCAGCTACAGGCTCGCGACTAGCTGCCTCTGCTACATCGATGGCAAAAACCCTCCGCCCGACTCTTCGAGTCGCCCGGAGGCTCGGAGGCTACACCCAGTGGGTGCGCTGGCATGCCCCCACTGGAAGCAAGCCGCGCCGGCTGCAGCCCGCAGCCGGCTGTCATCGACAACATCAGTCGGCGGACTCCGTGTCCGCGCCCGACAACATCAGTCGACGGACCCAGCGTTCGCGCCCGACAGCATCAGTCGGCGAACCCCGCGTCCGCGCGCGACAGCATCAGTTGGTGGACCCCGCGCCCGCACCCGATAGCATCAGCCGGCGGACTCAGCGTCCGCGCCCGGCAGGGCCCCGCGCCCGTCAGCCGGCGGACTCAGCGTCCGCGCCCAGCAGGACCCCGCGCTCGCCAGCCGGTGGACTCTATATCCGCGCCCGGCACCCTCGACGTCGCCGTCGGCTTCATCATCAACAACAAGACCCTCCGCCCAACTTTTCCAAGTTGCCCAGAGGCTCGGAGGCTACACCCAGCGGGTGCGCTTGCGCGCCCCCACTCGGAACATGCCGCGCCTGTTGCACGCCCGCCGCCAAGCTGCAACCAGCCCCTCGACGCCATCGTGTGCACCAACAACCTCGAAAAGCCTCCGCCCAACTTTTCCAAAGTTGCCCAGAGGCTCGGAGGCTACACCCAGCGGGTGCGCTCGTGCGCCCCCGCCGGAAGCAAGCCACGCTGGCTGCGGTCCACAGCCGGCCGTCATCGACATCTTCTACATCAACGCCCGCTAAAAAACCTCCGCTCAACTTTTCCAAGTTGCCCGGAGGCTCGGAGGCTACTGACGGGGGAATGACCCCCGGGTACCCCAAAGACGGCGAAACAACGCTTCAAGACATCGGCGCGGCCAACGCCCCTTAGTCCGGCTGCTCCGGCCAGCTTGCCACCCGGCTGCTCCGGCTGCCTCGCCACCCGGCTGCTCCAGCCGGCTCCTCGTCCGACTGCTCCAGTCGGCCTACTACGTGGAGTCAACCGCAGCATCACATCTGACGCGACATGGACAAGACGGCTGTACCTGTACACTACTGAGCAATAGTGGCGCAATATAGCCTGCATCACGCATCACCTCGCATGACACCTCCAATAGTGTAGTTGGTGGGTGGGCCACCACCCACCATGCCCACTCCCACCCACCTAGCTTTGGGTGTAAGCTACCCACACTATATAAAGGGAGCCACATCCATCCATCCAAGAGGATGGACTCCCACGCCACTCCACTCACGGTCACACATGGCCAGGCTCACACAGCCACAAGGCCGCATGCATACTCATAGCTAGCTAGCTTTCCAGATACAGCTCCAGGAGCACTCTGTACTGCAGATATACCACATATATACAGACATGCAGGAGTAGGGGTATTATCTCTCCGGAGAGCCCCGAACCTGGGTAAACCACCGCGTGCTATTCGCATACCTGTCCCGGATATTCCATTGTAGCCTTGCTCCACCCACGATAAGCCACCCCGTGGCATCTGCCGTAACGCGGTGCCCCTTGGCCACTCACGCGAAAATACTACGACATCACCCGCACCGTCACCGCCGCCCGAAGGCGGGAGGCGGAGGTGGAGGCCCGCACGTGCGTCAGCGACCTTGCGCGCTACACCAAGTTCCTGCGGGAGGAGGAGGAGCGCCTCGTCGAGCACGTAAAGAGCCTTACCGCCGCCGTGGCCGCAGCACACGCCGCCGCAGAGGCGAGAAATCAGGAGATCTACGAGGAGAACCACCACTTCGAGAGGGGTCTTCTAGAGCGGCAGAGGGCGTTCGAGGTGAGCGTCGCTGAAGGTGCAGCAGCGCAGGCACCGTATTGCAGTTGTCCAGCTCGTCGGTAGGCTCCTCCTCCTCTGCCTCTTACTGAGTGCGCTCGACAAAGGAGAGGCTGCCGGAAGTAGTACAAAGCCCCTCCGTAGTAGTAGTATTTAGGGGCTATTTTGTTCAGTTCATCTGACTATAGATGTGGTGAAACTGTACAACGTACTTAAAGTTAGCTAGTATATATTGTTGAACTAGTTATTTCAGTACGTGGTTGGCAAAAATTGGGGAAAAGTTTGGTCGGTTCAGCTGTCGAATTGAACTGTTTGTATAAAGAACGACTGCTTAATCTATGAATGAAATCTATGCTTAATTACTAAATTTTAGTTGCAAAAATTAGATAGTGCTAGTGATTTTTAGCTGCATATTTGACAAATCGCAGTGTTACAAGGTTGACAATGGCAATGTTACTAGATCAACAAATGTCAATATTTCCAGTTTGACAAATGGCAATATACCCAATATGACAGATGCAAATCTGACCAAATTGTCATTACGTGGTTGCACATGGCTCATCCAAAACAACTGTTTGCGTTGAAGGGATGCACAAATCCTGCTCGGCACATTTTCTCTTGGCTTAGCACCGAAGTCTGACTTTGCATACCGTATTCAATCTGAACCGTTTGCGTTGAAGAGATGCACAAATCCTGCGCTGCGAATTTTTCCTTGACTTACGGGGGAAGACCATAGCTCTCACTTTGCATACGGGTGTTCTATCTAAAACGTTTGCGATCAAGAGCTGCACAAATCCTGCTCGGCACATTTTCCCTTGGCTTCCTGGGGAAGCTGTCGGTTTGCATACGGTTGTTCTAACTAAAACGTTTGTGATGAGTGTTTTATATTTAAAAACCATTGATGTTTTTTTAAAAGAAAATCGTTTGATAAGTCTGTACATTAAGAGAGAAAAACGTAAGTTTGTTCAAACCATATCTTTCATTCAGTCACACTGCGAATTTATATTCATATGATCGAGATATAGTATTAAATCCAAAAAAACTATTTCCAGCGGCGGCGTGCCGCGCCGGCGTTGTCGTTGTCTTCCTCCGGGACGCCGTTGTTGAAGTCTTCAAGGCAGCACAGAATGTTCTTCACTTGGAAATCAAACATCATGTCATCGCGCGATCGACGGGCGGGGCGCGGGAGGACGGCAACTGGCGGCGCTGCGAGGTAGCGATCGACGGCGGCGTCCCATGCCCCTTAGGGGGACGCGCGCACGGGCACGGGCACGGCGGGTGCAGGCAAATGCACGGGGACCGGCGCCGCGGTGGGTGGAGGGGCGCGCACGGGCATGGGCACGGGCGCTGGCGCTGGCATGTACACGAGCTCGCGCGGGTCCGCGGAGACCTCGCTGACGCCCGTGGCTTACAGCTCTGCGATAGCGCTCGGCGACCAGCCCGTCAATGCTACGGGGATGGTCGCTGGCGCGGGTGCGGGGATGGGAGCTGGGACGGGCGCGGGGGCAGCAACCACCGCGGCCAGCTCGTTCAGGGCCATGTCCATGAGGCCCCATTCCTCCTTATTTTCTATCTCCTCCGGCTCGGAGTTGACTTCACCAAACTTGAAGACTAGTGGCAGATGATCCTTCTGCTTCATGGCGTTGGTGGAGGTTTGCGGGAGGGAGGGGAATGGGAGGCGAACAGTAAGGCCGCCCGTATTAAACAGCGGCTCGGGCACCATTAATGCAGAGGATGCGAGCAAGGCGGGCGGCCATGGAAGTCAAAGGGCTCGCTTCCCAGTGAGCCTGCGCAGCGTACAGCTTGCACGCTTCCTGGTGAGCCTGCTCATTGGAGGACAGCTTGCACGCCTCTCGGTCAGCCTGCACACCGGACTGCGCTCGCACGCTTCCCGTTCAGTCAAGTAGCTGTCCGCACGGCACCTCCTATAGCCATTAAAAGTCTGACACGTGGCGTCACGTGAATGGTTAGCAGAACGCACACGATTTAAATTATACAAACGTTTGAGATGTTAAAGTGGCAGCTATTTTTTTGTAAATACCTTTGCTAGTTGTTATTCGAGTGCGCCTTCTCTCAAAATGGGCACAAAAAATACCACAGCATGTCGGGTGCCATTCCATGATAGCATGCCAAGTTTCATGAATTTCAGATGAGTTTTGGATTTACTAGAATTTAAAAACAAAGTATCTCAACGTTTTGCCAGCAATCAACAGTGCCCTGGTGTTTGAAATTCATTCTCATTTCTTGCATGGGACCTAAGCATGCACCTAAGGACACAAATTTCAGATGTCAACACATTTTTCTCCACTTGAGCATCTGCATGTAGTTCAAATTTGAATTATGCACATAAAATGCCTAGAAAACCCAGTTAATGTATAAAAATGTCCAAGCGAACCCCGAAAAATCCCAAAAATTGACACAACACTCCTGTCGTTCTATGTTGACACTAGAAAATTTTTGAAAGCAAGAAGAGAAAACGGATATCGTTTCGTCCCCAAGAGTGACATGTTCCCTACCGAAACCATCAGGGTTGTTGTGAGAAGATCTAGTTTGCGAGAACCTTATACCCAAACCTGCCCCAAATGGGACAATTTTTTTACCACAACATGTTGATGCCGCTCCATGATAGCATGTCAAGTATCATGAACTTCAGACGAGTTTTGGATTTACTAGAATTTAAAAACCGTGTATCTCAATGTTTGCGGCCGAGCGACGGTGGCAAGGTGTTTGACATTCATTCCCATTTCTAGCATGGGACCTAAGCATGTAGCCAAGGACACAGATTTGATTTTTCAAACAATTTACATGCACTGGAGCATGTGCCTGTAGTTCAAATTTGAATTATGCACATAAATGCATAGAAAACTCAGTTAATGTATAAAAATGTCCAAATGAACCACGAAAAATTCCTAAAATTAACACAACACTCATGTTGTTCTATGTTGACACTAGAAAAAAATTTGAAATCAAGAAGAGGCAACGGATATCATTTCGTCCAGAAAGGTGAAACGTTCACTACCGTAACCATGAGGCTTATTGTGAGAAGGTTATACCCCAACCTGTCCCAAATGGGACAATATTTTTACCACGGCATGTTGATGCCGTTCCATGCTAGCATGTCAAGTTTCATAAATTTCAGACGCGTTTTCGATTTACTAGAATTTAAAAACCATGTATCTCAATGTTAGCGGCCGAGCGACGATGGCAAGGTGGTTGACATTCATTCTCATTTCTTGCATGGGACTTAAGCATGCAACCAATGACACATATTTCAATTTTGAATCCATTTATATGTACTGGAGCATGTGCACGTAGTTCAAATTTAAATTATGCACATAAATGCATAGAAACTCAGTTAATGTATAAAAATGTCCAAGCGAACCCCGAAAAATTCAAAAAATTGACACAACACTCCTGTTGTTCTATGTTGACATGAGAAAAAATTTAAAAGTAAGAAGAGACAACAGATATCGTTTCGTCCCCCAAGGTGGCACGTTCCCTACCGAAATCACCAGGCTTGTTGTGAGAGAAGCTCTGGTTTGCGAGAAGTTTATACCCAAACCTGCCCCAAATGGGACAATATTTTTACCACGTCATGTCGATGCCGTTCCATGATATCATGTCAAGTTTCATGAATTTCAGACGAGTTTTCGATTTACTAGAATTTTAAAACCATGTATCTCAATGTTAGCGGCCGAGCGACAGTGTCAAGGTGTTTGACATTCATTCTCATTTCTTGCATGTGACCTAAGCTTGCAACCAAGGACACATATTTGATTTTGCAACCCGTTTTTATGGACTGGAGCATGTGCATGTAGTTCAATTTTGAATTATGCACATAAATGCCTAGAAAACTCAGTTAACGTATAAAAATGTCCAAATGATCCCCGAAAAATTCCAAAATTTAACACGACACTCCTGTTGTTCTATGTTGACACCAAGAAAAAATTGAAAGCAAGAAGAGGTGACGAATATCGTTTTGTCCACAAAGGTGACACGTTTCCCTAACAGAATCATGAGGCTTCTTGTGAGAAGCTCTAGTTTGTGAGAAGGTTATACCATAACCTGCCCCAAATGGGACAATATTTTTTACCCCAGCATGTTGATGCCATTCCATGATAGAATGCCAAGGTTTATGAATTTTAGACGGGTTTTGGATTTACTAGAATTACAAAAGCAAGTACCTCAACGTTTGCCGAAGAGCCACGGTGCCGTGATGTTCGAAATTCATCCCCATTTCTTATATGGGACATAAGAATAAACCCATGGACACATATATGATTTTACAACCCATGTTGGTGCACCGAAGCATGTGCATGTAGTTTAATTTTGAATTATGCACCTGAAATGGCTAGAAAACCAATTTAATGTATAAAATGTCCAAACGAACCCTGAATAATTTTAATTTTTTTGCGACACACATATAGTTGCATGTTCACTGCAGATAAAAGTTCTAGCAATTCAAACACCCCCCATTGCCGCTGTGACCCCATTATGTAATTCAAATTAAGATGAAAAATCAAGTAGATCGCACATAGTTTATTATCACCAACCGTGTGAGATGCAATACAAAATATCTTGGAGCATCGTCGGAGTATAGTACGCCTATGGCTTACGCGAGAAGATGCGTCAGCTACAGTCCACAACCGGCGTGTCAAGCACACTAGCTCGCTCCCAAAATATCATTTCACTGTTCAATCGTCGCCACTGAAAGATGGGGACGTGGACCCGCGTCGTGAGGGCAAATTCGGTGGCCCACTCCGGCAAGAGCACGGCCACAGTTGCCATGCATGTGCTAACAAGGTGCATGAGCGTGGCCGCAATCTGCGACCGGGCGGCCAAGACAGCTCAAACGGCCACTGTTGCTTCTCAGGTGGCGGCAGCAACATCTGCCTCGGGGATAGCAACTGGCGAAAGCGGCACAGCAGCTGTCCGTTCCGCAGCGGCGGCCTTAGCCCTGATGGAGGCCGCCCACGACCATGTCGAGGCCGCCCACGCCTAGCTCGTGGCGGTCGCCGCACAAATCGAACGAAGCTTCTCCGACAACGGTCGGCAACCCACGGCCAAAGAGTTGGCAATCGCTGAGAGCATTCGAGCAGCCGTCCGTTCCTCCGCCGCATACCTTGCCACGACGGAGCCCGTCCAAGCCCAGATCACGGCCGCTCACGCCCAGCTTGTGGCAGCCTTTTCCGAAAAGATGGCGGACATGGATGGTGAGATGCTTGCCGAGTATGGTGCGATGGATGCCATGGAGCCCCTTCCCCAGGAGACCGTCGGACACGAGCTGGACATGGAGGAGGCGGCGGAGATCGACGAGCACCAGCCGTAGTAGTACTCTTTGTTTTGTTTAATTAAAAGCGCCGGTCTTTAATTTGTTAGAGTAATATTTAGGTCAGCTAGCTCTGTTTAATTATTGAACTTGCTCGATTAAGAAGTGTGGGTGTGATGTAGTCTCCTTTGTGTACCCAAATTATGCAATGACGTGGATGACCACTGTAACCAGGGAAATTCGAACCAAAATTTTTCACGTTTAAACTCATCACACACGGGTTAAGCTATATGAATCATTTGTGATGTTCACATATCGTACACAGTACTGAATAAGGGACCGTGTCTGATGACACTTTGCGCGCCAGTTTTTTCGCTGAACCGATTCAAAATTTTCAGCTTCCGCAGAAATATCTACCTCCCCGCCCCTTCCCCCTTACCAAAAGCCACATTTTCCCTATTTCCGCCTTCCTTTCCAAGTTGAAAGCTTCACTCCTTGCTTGAAGCGCCGCCTCCTCGTCGGCGACCCTCCTTCACGCTGCTCGGCCTCGTCTATCTAGGCAGGTAATCCACACCCGACCCACATCCTCCTCCTCCTTTCACATCCCACATGCCCCGACCGCTGACGCGACACCTTCCACCCAAATCACCGACCCCTCCACCAAATAAGCGCCTCCCTAAGCCATGGTGCACGTAGTATAGCCAGGAGCTCAAGGAGCATTTGGCAGCGGAGAAGCAAATCGCGGCCGCACGCGCGAATGAGGTCGCGATGGCTATCATTCGTGCCAACCCCCAGATCTTGCAGGAGCACCTTGCCATTTGCTAGCTACGCTGGTTAAGCATGCTCGGTTTACCCGTTGGGTGTGCTGCTCCAGCCTTTCCTTAACAAATTCTAGTGAATTGTGCTATCTAATTTTACCATGCAATCTGTTGCTCTAGTGTATATGTTCTATATGTCGTGCAATGTGGTGCTCACTTATTAACTGTTTGGTTAATTAGTTGTCGTCTTCAGTTAACTATTTGGTTCAATTCTGCAAATGTGATGTTCAATTCTTCAAGCTGCAATTTTGTATTGCCTTCCATGTGAGAAATAAATCGAATTTATCTTTACAAAATACATGAGAAATGAATACAATTGCTATATTTTCAAGTTGTCAAGCATGCTTGGTTTGGTTAACTGTCTGATCTTCTAGTATGTTATACATTGTGTAATGTGGTGCTCAGTTAATGTTTGGTTCATTTGTTGTGGTGTTTAGTTAACTGTTTGGTTCAATTCTGCAATGCGATGTTCAATTGTTGTGGGTGCATTCTGTTATTGTATACCATGTGAGAAATAAATCGAATTTGGCTATACTAAATACATGAGAAACAAATACAATTGCTATATTTTCAAGTTGTTAAGCATGCTTGTTTGGTTAACTGTCTGATTTTCTATTAGGAGTATGTTATATTATGCAATGTGGTGCTCAGTTAACGTTTGGTTTATTTGTTGTGGTGTTTACTTAACTGTTTGGTTCAATTCTGCAATACGATATTCAATTGTTGTGGGTGCATTCTGTTATTGTATACCATGTGAGAAATAAATTGAATTTGGCTGTACTAAATACATGAGAAATAAATACAATTGCTATATTTTCAAGTTGTTAAGCATGCTTGGTTTGGTTAACTGTCTGATCTTCTATTAGGAGTATGTTATATTGTGCAATGTGGTGCTCAGTTAATGTTTGATTCATTTGTTGTGGTGTTTAGTTAACTGCTTGGTTCAATTCTGCAATGCGATGTCCAATTGTCGTGGGTAGAATTTTGTATTGTTGTGCATGTGAGGAATAAATTGTATTTGGTTGCACTTAATACATGAGAAACATATATAGCTGCTATATTTACTAATTCTTAATCTTGTTTGGTTTGGATAAATGGGTTTTCCATGTGGCTTGAATTAATCTGATGAATCTGCAATGTGCTTATTTTTCATTAACATATTTTACTGATAGCATGCGAACCCTCACTTAACCTGATGACTAACTACCTTATATGTGTTGTAGGGAAACAATGGGAAGCACTGAGATTTACAATCGAGTTTAGCACATGCATGGTCCTTTGTGTAATAGCACATTATTGTGCAATTCCAGGAACCATTCTAATATTTAGATTTTTAATAATTTGGTCTTGCACATGTAGGTCCTGCTGTCAGAGGTTTTGACCCACTGTTCGACCCTTTTTACATATGGGGAAATGAGTTGTCCATGAATATTAGTCAAGTCAAGAAACTCAGAAAGATTGTTAGGATAAAGAAATTAGCTACAAAAAACAATAAGATCTTTGTCTGCACAATGAAGAAGACATTAGTTCGCTACAAGATGGTACTAACTATTATACCTTGCCTTTTTTATTCCTTTGCCCAATTTCCAATATGGAGAAGATATTTATGCACATCCTTGTTTTCAGGCCTTTCCAAAGTAGTTCACTGATGATTACCTCTCAAACCACCTCTATGGTGAGGAGGCGAGAAAGGTTTTCATACAACACCCATGGTTCAATATTGAAGTGTTCCTGAAGAGGACGAAGGATGGACGGTCAATCATCCACAGGCACTGGCCTAAAGTTGCAAAGACCTTCAACATCAATGAAGGCACAATATTCGCCTTCCGCTTCAGCAGTTTTCCAGATGAGATGCTCTGTCTATGTACCGTCTATGATGCTAATTTCGAAAGGTTCTAGATGTTGCATGTGAAACTTGGTACTGGTGCAGTTGTGTCATGGGGTAGCTGAGTGCTGAAGCTATATGATGTTGTACTCTGATTATGAAATCCTGCTTCCTTAATATGGAAATGAAATATATTGTGTGCTTAATATGAAATGTCAATTAGAGTAATAAATGGATTACTAATAATAGGGCAATTAGCCTGCTAATGGCCAATTAGCCTGCTAATTGGGTTTTTCTATTGCAAACGGTTATTGAGAAAACACCGTGGACGATGACCTTAGGCAACGGACACAGTTTTTAGGAATAAATTGTGTTGGATCAATGAACAATCATACACGACATCCTCTTGAAAACTGTTTGTGTTAGGCCACCTTGCGTAAATGTTTACCACATAAAAAGTGTGTGTGATGGACAGCCTTTGCCACGCAGTTTCTTCTACGCACCGTGTGTGATGCATTCAATAACGCAAACGATAAAATTGTTAATATCGTGTGCAATGGCAACGCTATCACAAACGATTTAATGGGGAAAATTGTGTGTGATGTACCTGCGAACGGAAACATTTTCCTTGGAGCGACTGTGTGGGATGTATATACGAACGGAAACGTACTTCTTGGATTAACTGTGTGGGATGTACATACTAACGGAAACGTATTCCTTGGATTGACTGTGTGGACTGTACATACGAACGAAAACGTTTAGCGGGGACTGACTGTGTGGGATGTACTTACGACCGAAAACGATTTTGCCTGTATAATTATATATTTTTTAGCACAACTATACGTATAACCGTATTTGATCGCTCGCCGGTCGCACACGACCTCATTTTGCCAGCGTGTGTGCCAGGAGGGCATATCCCCGACGGTTTCTGGGTCGTGTGGGAAGGACCCCCCTATCGCAGTCACTCACTAGGCGACGGTTCAGAACGCCGTCGCGGAAAGGGGTTAAAAATCGTTTGTATAGCACCTCGCTGTACCAGTGGTGTATGGCACAGACAGATGCTGACCCCACTGCTGAGCCTCGGCATTTTCAGGCGGCTCTCCAGATTCCTCATTGGCGCAGTGCCATGGAGCAGGAGTTTCAGGCACTACAGAGGAATGATACTTGGCGCTTGGTTCCTCCTGTGTCGGGTGTCAACATCATTGACTCCAAGTGGGTGTTTAAGGTAAAGAAGCATGCTGATGGTTCTATTGAGCGATACAAGGCACGGTTGGTGGCCAAAGGGTTTAAACAACGGTATGGTCTTGATTATGAGGATACCTTCAGTCCAGTTGTGAAACCTACCACAATTCGTCTGCTTCTGTCCTTGGCTGTTACCAAAGGGTGGTCTCTGCGTCAGCTTGATGTTCAGAATGCTTTTCTCCATGGGGTCTTGGAGGAAGAGGTTTACATGCGGCAACCTCCAGGTTTTGTTGATCCTTCTCGTCCACATCATTTGTGTCGTCTTGTTAAGGCGCTTTATGGACTTAAGCAAGCTCCTCGTGCATGGCATGCCCAACTTGGCTCGGTTCTTCGCCGTCTTGAATTTGCTCCGTCCACTGCTGATACGTCTCTGTTCATGTTCCATCGTTCTGAGGTTACTATTTACCTACTGGTTTATGTTGATGACATCATTCTTATCAGCTCCTCAGTGACTGCCGCTGATCGTCTGCTGTCTGCTCTGGGTGGTCATTTTGCTATCAAGGATCTGGGAGCTCTCCATTACTTCCTTGGTCTAGAGGTTTCACGGTCCCCTGCTGGCCTGACTCTCACTCAGCATAAGTATTCCTTGGACTTGCTACGACGTGCTGGTATGTTGCAGTGCAAGCATGCTACCACCCCTATGTCTGCGACTGATCGGTTATCAGCCTTGGATGGTGCCTTGCTTCCTTCAGATGATGCTACAGAGTACCGCCGTATTGTTGGTGGCTTGCAGTACTTGACTATCACACGACCGGACATCTCCTATGCGGTAAACCATGTGTGCCAGTATCTTCATGCTCCTCGGACTTCACACTGGTCAGCTGTGAAGCGTATCCTGCATTATCTCTCTCATACTGTCTCCTATGGTTTGCATCTTCGGTCTACCTCCTCGAGTGCTCTCTCGGCATTCTCTGATGCAGATTGGGCTGGGAGCCTGAATGATCGACGATCAATGGGGGGCTATGCTGTCTTCTTTGGTCGCAACTTGATAGCCTGGAGTGCGCGCAAGCAGGCCACAGTATCTCGGAGTAGCACTGAAGCAGAGTACAAGGCGGTTGCCAATGCCACGGCTGAGCTCATTTGGGTACAGTCTCTGTTGAGAGAGTTGGGAGTCTCTCAAGAGCAGCCACCAGTTCTTTGGTGTGATAATATTGGTGCGACGTATCTTTCATCTAATCCAGTTTTCCATGCTCGTACCAAGCACATCGAAGTTGACTATCATTTTATGAGGGAACGTGTTGCACAGAAGCTTCTTCATATCAAGTTCATCTCCTCCGAAGATCAACTTGCTGACATCTTCACGAAGTCTCTACCACAACCTCAGTTTGTAGGTTGTAGGCACAATCTTAACCTGCTCTGTACCTCAGGACATAGTTAAGATTGAGGGAGGGTGTTAGACTGTATTTATACCTGGCTTCTGTATATATCTTGTACATTGTATTGTACACTTCGTGTACCCCTTTATATATATGAGATAGCCACACCCGTTACGGGTGTCGGGTAGTTTCCCAACTACGTTTTACAACGCAATCTTCTCGAAAAAGCCTTCTTTGGAACATAATCATCTTCTTTGCTACACAGATAACTCTCAGTGAATTTTATAGTAAACTTCTCGACTGAATATAACATTCTTCTCGATACGTTAGGGATTATTTCTCTCAGTGTGCACTAGCAAACAAATCAGTCACATACTGTTTCTGACAACAATTTCCGAAACAAAAAGGGGGCAAGACATTGCACCAACATGGGTCTATCGAGATCGGGTCTGGTTCGTGTGGCGGCAAATGTTTGCAAGGACGATCAATGTTTATATTTGGGATCATCTGCTCTTGTTATGCCGGGAGTAACAGATCCATGTACTCTCGAGGTGTTGGCTTGTCACGAGGGGATTGCGTAGGCTATGGATCTCTATCTTCAGAGATTGCATGTGATGCCAAATTATCTGAACGTGGTGAATGATATTGTTGTGGGGCAAGGAGGGAAATATGAAGTGACCGTCAAGGAAATCTTAGCTCTTAAATCTTCGTTTACCCTTTGTATTTCATCCATGGAAAAAGAGGCTCAAACTATGAAGCCCACAATCTAGCCAGGCTTGCATCATCTTTAGATCAGGGTAGACTCACTTGGCTTGGTCTATCACATGATACATTATGTATTCCAATGTTTATTAATCAATAAAACCTAGTGGATCGTGCTAAAAAAAACAGATACATCACCTTTTATCATTGTAGGTTGAATTCTTCCTAATTTTGCACACAACAACAAAGTAACACAAAAATCGTATGCAAGGCATTGTCTGTTGATGTCAAACTTTTAATTTACCCTGTTTCTAGCATTCACAAATGCAAAGTGTGCAAACAACATTTAAATTTCCCATGGTGGTGAACTATTGGCCTTCCACGGTAAAAAAAAAAAACTATTCACCTTCATGAAAAAGACCTTTGTGGGTGAACTACAACAATTTGGATTCATAGAAAAAAAAAGACGCAGGCATGATCAAGAGGCAGAAATTGAGATCACACTTTCAGATTCTACAGATACAACGCAAATGCATATATTGTCATACGAAGCTAGCATAATAAATTGTCAGCCAAAGCTAATTAGATAATGAGGACGTTGATAAAAACTAGCATATTCAAGTGAAACATATATATAAGGAGCAAACTGCATATTAATATTTGGGTACCACAATGCAACGCATTGTATTCTAAGATAAGCCCTGCTTGAGATGACTACTCTGTTGAAACGGACAGAGGCACATCAGCTGGCGTAGCTGCCATCTAGCCTGCGCACCTCCACCTTGAGCACATGGTGGTCGCCGCCGCCTTGGCCGAGCGCCCGGAAGAAGCATGTCTCGCTGACGAGGAGGTGGTTGTCGACGCAGAACTGGTGCCACCCATACCTGAACGACGTGCGGGCCTTGCCACGCACATTGTGGCCGTGCCTCAGGTTCACCGTCCACGACTCGCCTCCCATCCGCAGCAGCACCTTCTTCTTCTCCGCGTACCCATGGGCCACGCTGAACTCTCGCGGCACGTTCTGCGTCGATCGGCGGCGACGGAGACACGGAGTTAGTTACAAGGACGAAAGTGTGCGTGTGATCGAGTAGAGTAGGGACGCTCTCACCAGGTACTGCCCATTCTTGGTGACAAAGTGGCATTCCTTGAGCATGACGACGAACTGCGACGGCTGCGCGTCGACAGTGTTGATGTCCATTTCCTCCGACTCCGAGCTGCCGCTGCTGTTCGCCGCCTTAGTGATGGGTGTTTTGCCAACTCTAGTCCTTGGTCGCAGCCTTTTCCTCTCACATGCCCCCTGTTCTGTTGACGTGGCCTCTGCTTCCTTCGATCCCTTTGGATCAGCCCCGTTGCTGCTTCTTTTGCCCTTGGCTGCCAATGGCTCCTCCGCTCCAACTTCAACTTTAACCTGATCAGTCAGCATCTCACAGCTTGGTTCAGAGTGAACTGCAGAGGAATCCTTGGAGTGTCCCTCGGTGGCCATTCCTTGGTCGAGATGCTGAGGGTGAGGCAGAGCATCTACTTGGAGGTGCCAGATTTCGTTGGCCCCGTGGAACTGGAATGCATCCCGGACGGCCATGGAGTCGGCGAGGTGGAACCACGAGCCTCCCTGGTCTACCTGCTCAAGGCATCAGCATTCAACATGGATCAACGGTCATGTCAAAATCGATGGATCAGCCAATTTCCATGATGGATTGGACAGTACCTTGACGGATTGGACGGCGATCTGGCCAAAGTCGGGGAAACATGTGCCGTGCTCATGGCTCACTCTGCCTGGTACAAACCAAAAAAGGAAATTAACCCAAGATTGGGGTTTTGTCAGGTCAGGCCGAAACGAATTGATCTGATTTGATTCGCAACCAAGAGAAAGAGCCAAGATTTGTTCTAGAGACAAGAGGATTGAACCATCGCAAAGCCAGCCAGCCGGCCGTGGACAAGCAAGAACAGCTCAAAAAGAAGGTACAGAAGCAAGAAAGTACGCACGCTTGAGGTCGGCGACGGTGGTGGATGCGGCGGGGAACGAGACGGCTAGGCGAGTGCCGAGGCTCATCTCCAGGAAGACGGTGGCGACGTCGCCGGCGGCCATCTGCCCGATCTGATTCCCCTCTCCTTTCCCGAAATGGCAATTCCTCTCCGCTTCCTTTGGCTAGCTCTGTGTGCGCGCGCGCGAGTGGGTGAGTGAGAGACAGGGGACTGAGAAGGGAGGGGGAAGGGGATGTCACGTGACCCGCTGAAGCTCCTCACTTTTTTTTTTTGAATGTTGGTAGTTGATCTACCAAATTCATTGATCAGAGGGAAAAAACCAGTATAGGGGAGGCCCAAGGGGCAAAGCATCTAGAGGAAAGATGCCAAAAGGAAAAAGGTTGCACAAGGAAACCCCTCAGCCTGGGTCGAAAGGGATCCCAGCTCCTGCCATATTCCAAAGAATGATCTCTTCCTTCACGCGCTGTAGAAATGAGCGCACATCCAGCCTTTTATCCTGAAAAATGCGCCTGTTACGTTCACCCCAAAGCTCCCACGAGACTAGGTGCACTAGAGACAGTGCCCCTTTGCGTTTTGTTGGTCCGGCATTCGTGCAGCAGGTGAGCATTCACTCGTTGATGCTAGTTACATGTGCCCAGCCCGAAGGCTGCAGCGATGGCATGTTGGCAAGCCCAGCCAAACCCTCCCAGCTCTGCTTCGCCCATGGGCATTCGACCAGCAGGTGAAAGGGCGTTTCCAGGTTGCGCTCGCAGAGCGCGTAAAAGTAGTTGTTTTCCCAGCCGCGGCGAAGAAGCAGGTCGGCTGTTAGGATACGGCCCAGAGTTGCCGTCCAGAGGAAGAAACGGCACTTAGCAGGCGCCCAACCCTTCCAAATCAGCGCAGTCGCATCCGGTTGCACCGATCCCAGGAACTGGAGTTGATAGGCTGATTTGGCAGTGTATTCTTGGCTTGAGTTGAACCTCCATACAATCTTATCAGGGGCATCATCGACCAGTAGCACCGAGTCAAGCAAACCGGCTAGTCGTGTCAACTCACCCTCCATCTGCACCGTTAGGCCGTGCGCTAGATCTAACATCCACCTATCCTCATGCAATGCCTCCCGAACCGAGCGATTCTTTCTGATGGAGATCCAGAACAGGTTTGGAGCTACTATCTTTGGACAGAGGCCTTATAACCATCGGTCATGCCAAAAGCTGGCTAGTCTGCCATCGTTTACTGTGATTGATGTCGCCATGGAGAATAGCGCCCTGTCAGAGTCATCGCAAGGCAAGTCCAGACCGACCCAAGGCCTCTCCGGCTGTTGCCAGGACATCCAGAGACATCGCAGGCGAAGCGCCCGCCCGAATCTCTGTAGGTCAAAGACATCCAGGCCCCCCAGGTGCTTTGGCAGTGCCAGTAGTGTCCAACTGACTCTGCATTTCCCTCCATTGCACGACGTCTCACCGCTCCACAACCAGAAGCTCCTCACTTGGGGAACCGGCTCCTCTACCATGCCTCTGAGCACGGCAGGGCTACCGTGCCTCCTTCCGAAGCGCAAGGACGCGCTGGTATGGGCCAGAAAATTACCAAAAGCATATTTACCCAGCCCAGCTGATAGATATCACACTATGAACCTGTTAGCTATTTATATTTGCCTCAAAAAGATGTTATCTATTTATTTTTTAGCACAACTGATTAACTATAAAATTATTAATTAACTAGTATAATTAATATAGACCAACATTGTAAATCGAAAATGAACTCATATAAGAAAAATAGTTTTGCTAATATTAGTCATATTTTACGTGGAGCGGATATTGTAGTTTTCCTATTTTCTACTTATTATTTTAATTAGTTTGATTGGTATTATTTTTGTCTTATTTCCACGCTACATGTAACTAGCATGTCCATCGACCACGCACAACTATAGTTGTATGCCAATCGCTCTTGCGCAACTGTGGTGGTACGTCTGTGCAAAGACTTTTAAATATAGTTGCATGTCCAACTGTAGCACTTAACTACAGTCAGCATGTTTTTCCTTAAAAATCGTCTTTCCTTAGATTTATGTTTTCTAATACATGAATATATTTGTCGAATCTCATGGGAGAGGCAATTGTGTAGGCGACTAGGAAACCCTAGCCGCCAGTCATCTTCTCTTCCTCTCGCCGTCACATGGGCACATCGCCTTCTCCCACGGGGAGATCCTGTTCGGGGACGACCCATTGTGGAGGTTTGGCAGGCTGTTGTGAGACGTCGGAGGAGATGCGTGTTCGAGTGATCTGCAGAAGGCAGTCTTCGATGACAATGTTGATGAAGATGACAGAGGTCGGAGGGATCTTGGGCGACAGTGGTCGACGGCGGCGTTGGTGAAGTGGGCGCCGGCTGAAGGGATCCAGCGTTGCGATACTCAATGATGGCCCGGTGCACGTCTGGATCCAGTGTGACGGTCTTTAATTGTAGTTGAGTACGACCGATGGATACACATTAATCTTCATTACTTTAATAACCATGTTAGTTTAATTTTTTCTGTTTCGCGAAAGGTCGTGGACATACGAACGCCGTCCGCTTGCATTCCTACTGTGCACAGCCACTGTAGTTGCGCACGATCGGTTAGCATACAACTATAGTTGTGCGTGATCGACGGACGTGCTAGTTACATATATCGTGGAAAAAAGATAGAAAAAAGTACCAATCAAACTAATTAAAATAATAAATGAAAATAGGAAAAATATAATCCATTCCCCTTAAAATATAACTAATATTTAGCAAAACTATTTTTCTTATATGAGTTCATTTTTGTTTTATAGTGTTGGTCATATATTAATTATAACTATTTTTATAGTTAATTAGTTAATCAGTTCAGGCGTGTGATACGTCTGACGGCCGGGCTTGGCACATTGGCTTTGGTAATTTTCTGGCCCATTTGAGTGCATCAGTAGGCGACCGAAGGAGGAACGGCACGCGTGCCGTGCTAAGGCCCAGTTCTTTTGCCAGAATCTGGGGATTCTCCCAGAATCCGACCCCTACCCAGCTTCTCCCAGAATCTTTGGGCCCCATTTATTTTACAATCCTATCTAATATAGGATTGTAAAATAAATGGGGCCCAAAGATTCTCGGAGAAGCCGGGTAGGGGTCGGATTCTGGGAGAATCCCCAGATTCTGGCAAAAGAACTGGGCACGGCAGGGGAGCCTGTTCCCTCACTTGGGTGGTTTTTTGGTTGGTTGTGTTCAGAAATTCAGATACAAAGTCGTCAAAGTCGCAAATAGTCACTAGTCAATAATTTTTTTTATTTTGAAATGGAGGCAAACTACTCACTATATTGGTATCAAAGCTGCCTGTCTTAACTTCGGTACAAATACATTGAAATCTTCGTGAATCACAAGGTGGTAACTTTAAAGATGATTTTTGTATGGAAACAGACACACACTGGATATAATGGCAAAGCTCTCGTTGAGATAAAATGACCATGAAAACGGGTCGTAAATTAGTTCACGGTTTGGAAGTTAAATTTTTTGAATTCAATCATGCATCAACTTTTCCCAACGAACTACATACATATAAATGAAAATTACAAGGGATATTGGGGTCGACGTGAAACCTTGTGATATGCTTTTAATCATGAAGCGGTAAAATGCCAACCCACCGCGTGAAATGTGGAACTCATGAAATGCCATTTATTTTTTGCATATTCTCTTATTGCGGACCATGTTTGCATATTGAACGTAAATGGACAGAGAGGAAGAGAATTGGCGTAATGCAGTGTGTAGTATTGAGCGTCTCATGTTGTTTATATAGAGAACAAGGCTTGGAGGACGAAAAGGCTCTCCTACCAACAAGCTAGGAGAGGGATTACAAATCCTATTCTACTAAATACAGAGATACGCTTATATACTCTGAGCCCCCCCCCCCCCCCCCCCCCCCCCCCCCCCCCAGTCATAGTGGTAGCATTGCAAACAACAGGAGCATTGACCGTTGTTGACAGTTAGACTAGAGATAAGGTCAAGGGTGAAAACTAACGGGTTGACATCCCCCATAGTCGTAGCGGAACCGTCGTGGACAGTGTCACATCACGAACTCCTTGATTGTAGACGAAGCCAATGGGGTGCTTAAGCGAGGTGATAACTCTTTGTGCCGATGTCAAGATAGTCGATAGCGTGGGGTGGTGTAGCGGTGGTCGAGGTAGTCCTGCGAGGGGACACCATTGTTGAGGTAGCCATGTGAGGGGATGCCATCGTCGAAGTCAAGGCCGTGGTGTTGTTGTCCTGGACTAGGGGGTGCTTGCCACGTCGGCCCGCCAGTAATGGGCTAGGCTAGGGACCCGTTGAAGATCGTTGGCATGGCCATATCAGCCCTGGCCCTTGCGATCAAGACGAAGATCTCCTGAAGACTTGGCGTTCACTTCAAGCGTACTTAAACCGGCATGCATATCTCTAAGGTTGCAATCAGCCATTTGTAAACCCTAGATACCCCGGCGTCTATATAAGCCGTGGAGTTTATTCTGTAAAGGCGGATATCTACTCATTTACAAGGTATAGAGCTTAGACAAACTCATACAATCTCGAGGTAGATCAATCTGTACTTTGTACCCCATCACATCGATATATAAGAAGCAGGACGTAGGGTTTTACCTCATCAAGAGGGCCGGACCTGGGTAAAACATCGTGTCCCTAGTATCCTTGTTACCATCTAGCTCTGATCATCATGCTTGGGACCTCCTACCCGAGATCTGCCGGTTTTAGCACCGACACGTGGTAGCCGGTATCAGGGTAGGCACATGTGGAGTCAGGACGCCATGTAGTCGGGGACACCGAGATGCACCGGGGAGAAAATGTTGACGCGATTGAGACAGTCATCATGGAGTGTCGATAACAAACGCTGTGGTCAGGGCACCGCACCGGGTTTGGCAGGGTCATGTTCCCAATATCAGCCGTGCGTAGACGGGGACCACCAGAAATGATTAGGTCATAGTGCACAGTGAATTGGAACAGGGACTCCAGCTGTCGGGCGCTTTTGAGGGAGCTAAAGCAAATCCATCATGTTTGATACATGTATAACAACACTATTGTCTCAAAAGATTATTTGTGCCTGCCCAAAAATAGTAAGCCGAACACTAGTTTCAGTATCATCAGGACATAGCATTCCTTTATCAAATTTATGTGAACTGTTATCTTGCGCCATAGATTTCAAGGACAAAACGAAGGAGTTTTTTTCCCGCTTGTCAATTAGAGAACAAGAGTCTACATTTGATTTCTTTGCGTTAATGTGATATAAAGAAGTTTTGAGGGCCAGTGTGCAGTATAACGCGGACATGACCAAGAAGGTGCGCGCATGTTTCCAGTACACAAAGTTTCTTTTTCCAAACAATACAACACACAAGATTATGCATCTTCATGACGCAGATACTATTCTGACATTAGCATGAACTCAAGGAAAGGAAAAGAGTCAAACAAATGCAAAACTCAGGAAAGTACAACAAATGAAAATTACCAGCATGGCCAGTTACAATCTGTGTTAATGAAATCAAACAATGGGAAATCAAAAGTCATTAATCGTGATACACATGATCTGTTACTTATAACTTATAATGCAAAGCCAGCGATTGCTGGATCTTAAACAAATTGTGATAAATTTTGCAGATGGGATTATCCTGGTATGGAGTTTGGGCATATTCAACTAATTAAATCTGCCTTTTTAACAGATGCAATCGCTAAATCTTCAGCAGGACTAGTCAAGCTACCAGGAAATGCATGTGAGACTGCCATCGGGATCACCTGCAAAGAGGCAACCAACAAAAGAGTGACGAAATGGAAAACCAAGGAAACATGTGTCCACCATAGATCTTCTATAGATAACTTTTGCCAATAGTGCAAATGAGTTGAATAATACTAATAGTGGAAGAGAATTTATCATGGTGACGTAGTGCTTATGCTCAGGTAGCACAAGAACATCCTAATGCGCAGTAGAGCACTTCAAAAGCAAAGTAAGAAAAATGTGCACGGGAATCAAACCATAATGGTGCGGAATTATTTAAACCATGTGTCGTGGGTTTAACACGGCAGATGTCCTAGTGAAAGGACTTAAGCGTGGAGCCATTGCAACGTAGGTTAACCTAAAGGGGTTGAGCGGGACGAGAGACACGAGTTTACCCAGGTTCGGCCCCTCACCAACGAGGTAAAAGCTTACTTCCTGCTTTGAGTTGTATTGCTTGAGTATCGATTACAGGGGAGCAGAATCGCTAAAACCTAGCTCTCGAATCGTTGTTTCTTAGGTTTACCCCGCCGCAGAGACTCGCCTTTATATACACAGGTCGAGGCCCTGGGCTTACAAGAGTCCGGGTCGGGTTACACAACATAACCGACTCGGGTTCTAAATCACCTTGCCTTGCTAGACAAGTCGCCATCGGGCGGCTTACAACGCCGGGTCTCACACCATCTTCTGGGCTTGGGCCTCCGGTGGCTGGCGTTGTAAGTCGCCCTCCGGGTCTCACACCTTGATCTCCTAGGCCTATCTAAGGCCTCCTTTATGAGTCGCCAACATCCTAATCCGGCCCAGTAGGGCGGGTCTCATTGCGGGGTTATATCCCCAACATTAGGCCCCAGATTGATTTGAACTTGTTCATGTCAATCGTCACTATCTCTGGTTGGCGAGTCTTCTTTGAATCCCTCCAGTGCTTAACCTTGAACAGACTTTTACAACCCGCCATATAGAAAAAATGACGTCATGTTAAATAAATTCAGAAAAATCTTATGACGTCACAACTGTTCTTTGCATTAACCAGCCATTCCGAGAATCGAGGCGTCTCCTTTGGGCACAGTAATTATCGTGTCCCCTCGATTTTCGCACCTGCCTATTCACTGTTCCACCAACTTTTCCTTATAAATAAGCACGGGGGGCTTGTATTTTCACTTTTCCCCCCATCGCCTCTGCATCTTCTTCTTCCTCGCGACCTCAGCCACGACCGGAGCTCCGCCGCACCAACCGAACCTCGCCGACCACTCCATTAGGGCCGCTGCATCAACCTGTTGGGACAAGAGATATGCGGCGCTCCTCCGCCATTCATCAACACCATCAGGTATCGTTCTTTTCCTTTTCTAGATCCACATTAGGGCACTCAAGTTCATAGAGGTCGTCGTTGTTCGTCCTAGTTCATCCAAGTTCATCCATCCCCTGCCTAAAAGTCGCACTTCAATCCAAAAACAGAGTAGTATCAGAGCGGTGGCAGTTGTAGCCCTTATTTTGCATCTTGGATAGATCCCTTTTTTCCTCAGAATCAACATACAGTTTACTAGTTCTTCCATTGCCGCCTATTAGGTTTAACTTTTATTCTCCTTTTTTGAGTTGCCGTAGATCTGAAAACATAGCTGTAGATTGTGAAACCTGTTTATCCCATACTTAGCAAAAATCAGTAGATATAAGACCGATAGAAGATTAACCCGCCCTTCACTTATGGGCGGCTTAACAATGATCTTGTAACACGCTAGCATGCTGCCGGCTTGGATTGTCACAATTTATCCTGTTTATACCTCAATCAATCTGAGAGTCGCCTTACCCTCCTGATTAAGGCGGCTTAGCATATTCCCATGATTCGTCATAATGATATTATAACCATAACTGGCTTGCTGCCGCTGAAATGTCATTGCAATCATTTAGGCGGTTCAGCATTGCAATATTAACCCGCCATACTTTTCTCCCTTGGCCGCAGCTTTTTAAGCCGGCAAAAACATGACTAAGACTGCCACCTCTTGTGACTGGATCGCCTCTAAAGCCACAGAAAGCATACTCAATGATTATGTGAATGTGGGGGTTTTATCTCCTAAAGAAGTCATCCACTAGCGGGTTCCCGGACCTGAGACTACCCCACAACCCGGAGAGGGCGAAGTTGTGGTTTTCACGGATCACCTCCTCCGTGGCTTTTCTCCACCCGGGTCCAAGTTCTTCCGAGACGTTCTGCATTTTTATAAACTTCATCCTCAAGACATTGGTCCCAACTCCGTCTCCAACATATGTAACTTTCAAGTTTTTTGCGAAGTGTATCTTCAAGAAGAGCCCGACGTTGATCTATTCAGAGAATATTTTTATATCAACTGCCAGACTGAGATGACAGACGGGCCTAGTCTCGAGCTTGGTGGGATTTCCATTCAGAGGCGGAGAGACGTCAATTTCCCCGCAGCCGTACTGCCTAGTCACCCTAAGGACTGGAATTATACTTGGTTTTATTGCAAGGATACTTCTCCAGCTGGTGAGAATCCCCTATCGGGTTTCCGCCCCATCCGGCTCAGCCCCAGCCACGAACTCCCGGTCCGCCTTACTGCCGCAGAGCGTACTAAATTTTCACCCACCTTTTCAAAGATAAGGGCTTTGCTAGCCAACGGCTTAACTGGGGTTGATCTTGTCCGCCGCTGGGTCACTTGGAGAATTTTACCATTAAGCCGCCGTGGCGGCTTAATATGCTAATATACCGGTGACACAAAAGACCCCCAGCGCTTTAACCAGACATCTCTGACCGACAAGGAGATTACTAACATGGTTAAATCACTGCTCGGAGAACCTCTAGAGAACTGTCGTAAAGTGGGATTGAACCCCTTCTACACGCTTAACCCGGCTCCGGATGTAAGTACCTTAAATAAGGCTTCATCTTGTTCATCAATCTTCTATACCTTATGTCTTTTATCTTATTGCTCATATGTAAACAGGCCAACTCTCCCTTCTGGAAGAAGAAACTGCCAGCCGCCAAAGCAACCAAAAGAACTAAAACCAAGGCTCGTGGCCTGGGTCGCCGTAAGAAACAAACGACAGAAGAACTTCTCGAGTTGGATGACTCAGAGGTAGAACTTGATTCCCTTGGTCTTCTTTTTATTCAACTTATTGATGCTGATTCCTCTCAGGACGACGCGGAGACAAGCTAGGCCCCCGAAGTAGAGGTAATCCCTATCTCATCCGACTCAGAACCCTTGCCAAGAAAGAAAACTCGGCAGGTCATTCGAAAAGTGAAATTTTTTCATCCTCTTGCTCACTTGGATCCCGACCTTCTTTTGAAGAAACAGCGGCACGAGTCCAGACGTATGACCCGGAGCGACGGCGCCGAAGATCTTGTCTCCGGCTTACCCCAACACGCCAACTCGTTGGAAACGCCGTAATGATGTGCCACATAGACCGACTCTATCCCTTCCAAAGGCCGGTCTTATGCGTCAACCTCTTAATCCTTTTGATTCGAACTATCAGGAAACGCCACCATCATCTGGCGACTCAAGTGGAACTCATATGCCTGCCTTCATTGTTGCCCATGGGTAAGTACTTTCATTTATTGATAAAGGACATGTTGTGATATACTCATAAGTTTTGCTATTTTTGTCATAGGGCCAAAGCCAAGACTGGCAAGAAGCAGAAAGTGGGCGATTCTTCCAAAGCCCCCGAAGTTTCCGAGCCGGATAAGCAAGCGACAGAAATCTCTGAAGCCCCCATCCAAGACCCTGAAGAGCTTGTTAATGATCTGCCACCACAAACTGACGCTGCAGTCTTTGAGCCAATGGACACTGAAATTAACCCGGCCATCAGTCATGACCCGCCAAGTCCTAAGCCACCCTCGCCCGCCAAGTCAACTGACAAGAGCCCTGCTACTGCTGATCTTGACGACATTGGTATCATCGGGACGGCTTATACAGCGCCAGGAGCTTCCACTGTGCTAACTAAGCATAGTGCCAAAGAAGAATCACCTTTCTTGAAAAAAAAAACAAATCCAAACTGGATATGGAGAGCTATTCCTTATTCAGTGCAGGTGATGTGTACGCGGGCTATTTGAGCCGCCTTCACACAAGCCGGGACATGAAGGTCGGGTTAGTCCAGTTGATGAAGCAGAAATATGAGATATGAAGATATCCAACCCCTCTGATATATATATGGAAAAGCAAACCTATGAAACTTCGCTCGGGCGGCCATAATCACGAGCGCCCATTCATGTTGGGATCTGGTCCCTGCCCTTTACCTCTTTTGATTTCTTTGATATTGAGTGATTAAATGTTATTTCCTTATATAGACTAAACATGACCATCCGCGCTGCAAACGGTCCAGCAGCGGCAGGTCATACATAGGCTGGCACACTGGCAGGTGGCTAGACTTGGGCCCACCCTTGTTCGGCGTGGGAAAACTTTGTGCGCAGTTCCCTAAAAAAAAGCTACTCGCTCGGTTCCAGACTACCTGCCTGCTTCGCATGAAACCTTTCACTTTTGTGTGTAGCATCGTAGTCTGGTGGGCTGCTGTTGACGTTGTAGTTTGGCCATGGATTATAAAATGTCAGGCGGAGGTCGCCGTCTTCCTCTCCCTCCCAGTGCTGCTCCAGGTCAAGACGGCTTGCTTCCTGGGCCCCTGTGTGCGCCACAGCATTTTGGAAGGCAGCGTGACATCCTTTGTCACGGCTCGATCACTAGAACGGGTACCCGTGCTGACGTCCGGGAACCGAGCATATAGCTGCAGCATGCCCGCGCCCACGAGCAAGCACAGCCTGCTCCGCACGCCTCATCTACTGATCTATCCTCGTCGGAGTCAAATGATGTGAGCCACTTGCTTGGTGTCATTCTGCAGGCCACAGCAAGGCATCAACGGTGGCACTCCCAATATCCAGTCCGTTGTTGCTCTCCTCCATCTTGATTCTTGCATCGCCTCCATGTGTACCCATATGTTGCAATGGACCATCACCGGCAGACTTTTGTGGCATTCCGCCACTCGCTGACACTGGACCGCTGCGTTAAAATCATTTCTGGGCCGATAGTGCGGGTTGCGAGGCAATAGTAAAACATATGTTAGCCAGTGTGTGCACTTGACTCATCCGGAAAGCAAAGAAATGATGGTGCACTGGACACACCGTTTCCCTCCACTGATCAGGCATTTTCGTACATGTGTCATAGACATTTAGAGGCTTCCAGCAACGTTGGATTTTGTATGGGAATTTTCGTCAGCAAGATGCAAGTATACGTTAGCTATTGAGTGTAGCAACTCTCTTGCGTGGTCTTAAAAAAAAAGAGTGTAGCAACGATTTCTAGTCCTAGATAGTGTCGTGTCAGGCAGCGTGCCCACGACACTTGGTAGTCTATATGATGCAAGCATACGAGAGTTCCTGCTTTGTATTCCGTTGCTAGCTAATAGCGTGCCCACGAGGTGGAGAGCAGAAGTACGTACTATGCACCGTCGATTATCTAGTGTAATTTGCTAGAGCTATGGACAAGACTTACAGACTAAGTGCTACACGCTGATGTGCCATACATTAATTGGAAACAGTGGACCCACAATTGAAAATCAGGGAGGAAAGGATTGGCAAGGTCGTGGATAGTCCTGGCCATGGGCAGCCCGATCCGGCCCGGTCAGAAAAAGCCCGACCCGGCCCGGCCCGCCCACAGGCCGGGCCTGGGCCTGAGATCTAGGCTTGATGGCCGGGCCGGGCCGGGCCCACCATTTTTGTGATTTGCTGAAGAGGCCCGGCCCGAGGCCCGGCGGGCTTTTTTGGTGATGGGCCGGGCTTGAGCCTGGATTCTAGGCCCGATGGCCAGGCCGGGCCGGGCTTGGGCCTAGCTTTTCTACGTCGGGCTTGGTCGGGCCCTTTTGGTCAGGTATAGTCGTGGACAAGTCTGTCCGTAGGGAGTTTTCCGTGGGTTGCAGCTCGTAGATGTAGTAACCTGGTCGCCTCTCAGCATTAACTTGCCACAGCACCGCTGCACTACAAAGATCATTCGTACGTGGACCTTGTCGGTTAGGCCAAGGCAGTCTCCTAAGAGCAACTCCAACTGCGTTACCCATTTCGTCCTCCGTCGTCCGTTTGGGTCGTCGCGGACAAAAGTGCAGGCCCAACGTGCCGACCTATTCGCAAAACACGTTCGATTCGCGTCCGTGCGGATCCATTTGTGGCCTAAATTTGCGTCCAAAATGCGTCGGCGCGGACGCGAACCCATTTCGTCATCCGTCGTCCGTTTGGGTCGCCGCGGACAAAAGTGCAGGCCCAACGTGCCGACCCATTCGCAAAACGCGTTCGATTCGCGTCCGTGCGGACCCATTTGCGGCCTAAATTTGCGTCCGAAATGCGTCGGCGCGGACGCGTCCGCGCCGCGCGTTCTCTCGGTGTCCGCCGCGTCTCCACCTGGCGCCCGCCCAACTACCGTGGTCGTCTTTATTAATGACAACCGCCCACCGCGGGCCCACGCGTCAGCGACGGCGGTCAGCCTTTTTTAATCCGAGCGTGCGGTGGGGGGCCGTCCTCATCCGCTTCCAGAAGCCCCCCGTCCCCATCTCTCCACCACTGTGCTCCCCCGCCGACAACAAACCCTAGCCACCGAATGGGTTTCTTCTCCGGCAAAGGCAAGGGCAAGGCCCCCGCCGCCCCTCCCCCCCCCCCCCACCTCCGCCGGGGTCTTCCCGCCGGCCTAGGCAGCGCGTGAACGTCCCAGTGCACCAGACGAGGTAGCCTGGTTGACGGCGTTCCCTTGGGCTGGCCCGACACCGACACTGATCGACCTCACCGGCCCCGACGACGTCGACGAGGACGCCTAGGGTAGTGCGTCTCCTCGTAGTTTTAAGTTTATTTTAATGTTTTAGTTAATGTAAATGTGGACTCGTGGACTCTCGCCGGCCTTTGTCGGCATTAATGTTTAATTAACGGTTTTTATTTTCAAAATGTTTACGGTAATTTTTTTAGCGCAATCTAGAAAAGGGGTCGGGTCGGCGTTGGGCGTAAGCATTGACCCAAACACGAAAGTGGACATGGGTGTCCGTCGGGCCGACTCAAATAGATAGAAAGCGAACAAAATCACCATCTGTTTGGGTTGACGCGTTGGAGTTGCTGTAATTGTGTGCATGGGTTATTCCTACGCCAAGCCCTTTGACTGTCAGGCACATTTCTTGGTCTTGTGTAGTACTCAGCATGTTTGAAGTCAAACCCGTGCCCATCACACGAGAATTCCTGACACCCTTTTCACAGCACCCAATGTGCATTACTGCCGCCACAGTCCGGTTTTTCGATTCCCATTCCCATACTTATTAGCACGCATAGAGCGCACCGCCATAATACATTCAGCGACGAAAGTCCTATTCTAATCCCGAGTTCAAATGCATTCTGATGAACAGTAAAATTGAAAATAATATAAATATTTTAAAAAAATTCTGAATTTTTATTATAAACTTTGACAAATATTTAGCGCGAGATGACATTCGTGGAAGTTATGGCAAAAAAAAAACAAAATCGATGCTCCAAAAATGCTAGTGCTGAAAACATTTTGCAGTATTGCTTTTTTTTGCCGTGACTTCCACGAATGTTATCTCGCGCTAAATTTTTTGGTCGTTGATGTCCGAGTCTTCGCCCAACGAGATCTGTCGAGCCAGCCTCTAAAGCAAGTGCTCCTGCTCCTCGGCGTGCCGCCTCACCTTCGCCTTCGCTGTCGCTTGTGTTGCTGCCTCACGCTCCGACAGCTCGATGGCGAGCCGAAGCGCTTTGGCATTCTTTCGCCGGAGCCGCCGCGCATCCGACTCTGCTATCGTCAGGGAGCGGCGGAGGACCGACGCGAGGAGTGCGTCCTATGGATCCACCAACGCGCATGCAATTGCTTGGTGCCTCGCCAACGCCGCGCCCGCCGCCACCCGCTCCCTCGCCCGTTGCCACTCGCGTCGTGCGGCCCGCTCTTCCCATTCGGGCGTCCTCGAGCGGACCCAGTGCCGCCGAGGGCACGAGCACCCAACGGTGGTCGTCGGTGCCCTCCGGAGGTGGCTGGGAAGGGTGGGATGGCGTACGTGGAGTGAAGCGGAGCAGGAAGAGCCACCGGCGGTGCTGTGCACCGGATGGGAGGGCCCGACAACGTTGAACACATTGCGACGCCAGCGTAGTGCGATGCGGAGAGCGACCACATCCACGTTGGAATCGTCACTGCCAAAGCCCGGGCTGCTGCGGTCAGAATCCATAGATCTGATTGGGAAGAGGAGGGGACAGAGAGAGTGGAGTGGACTGAGTTGACTAAGGTCTAGGGTTTGTCGGGCGGGGATATTTGTGGGGTCGCTACAGGCCACGGTGGGTCAGGCTGACGTGGTGGGCGCGCCCGGGCCGCCTCATATCCGCCTTACATTTGGGCTGGATATGAGGGGTGCTGGACAGTCCGACCGTTTGAGACCGGTTTGGGTGGCCAGGTGGTTTAGTCTTTTTTACCGGTTAGTGATCGGTCTGTCAGCCGAGACATTTGAGGTCGGTTTGAGGCGCCCAGACGTAGATGCTCTTATATTTTGGTCACACAGAATGTAGGCATCTCCTTTCGGCGAAGCATGGGTATAGCATCACTGCATTGTTTATATTACATGTGAACCTCCATTTTACATTGCCGGAACCTCTTGTTTTGAACGCGAACTTTTATATATACAAATCTCCTTTCGGCGAAGCTTGAGTATAGTATCACAACATCATTTACATTACATGGGAACTTCTATTTTACATTGTCAGAACCTCTTGGGTGTGAACGAGAACTTTTCTATACGGTGGATGTCGCATCCACTGACACTCTTCTAGACCGTGCAAGGTTCTGGGTGATGATATTGTGTTGTAATGACATGTCACCTTCTAATTGCCTCCATAAATCATTCACAACATATGAACGCACCATTTTATGTCTTCGCCAAAGGACGCATCGTGCGGTGATGCTATATATAGATGTCTACATCTCTCTCCCTCTCTAGTATTCTAACATCTGATTTAATGTGCACGCATCGTGAGAAACTTATAGAGAAGGTTCCCGCATGCACAAAATGGCGCCGAAAATACAAAATGAAGGTTCTTGTGCAACAACCACCTTATGGAGAGGGTTCTCGCGCAAAAAAAAAAGTTGCCCTCCGGTTGGTATGCATGGTTCCGACAATGTAAAACAGAGGTTCTTGTGTAAGTGTTGCGTTGATGCTATATCTAGCTAATTGTTGTTCCCTCCCTCTCGAGTCTTTTAACTTCCGTTTCACCGTGCACGCATCATGAGAAACTTATAGAGAAGGTTCCCCCGTGCACAAATGGTGCCAACAATACAAAACGGAGGTTCTTGTGCGACAACCACCTTATAGAGAATGTTCTCGTGCACACACAAAAAGTTGCTCTTCTGTTGGTATGCATGGTTCTGACAATGTAAAATGGAGGTTCTTGTGTAGCGTTGCGGTGATGCTATATCTAGCTAATTGTTGCTTCCTCCCTCTTTAGTCCTTTAACATCTGATGCAAACAAATATATAAACCGGAGGTTCTTGTGTAAGCATTGCGTTGATGCTCTATCTAGCTATCTACATCTTTCTCCCTCTCTAGTCTTTTAACATCAAATTTAAAGCGCATGCGTCGTAAAAAAAGTTATAGAGAAGGTTCCCTGTGCAGGGCCGGTCCTGAGATTTTGGGGGCCCGGGGTGAAACTAAAACTTGGGGCCTATTAATACTAGTAATAGTATACGGCATATGACTATACGATCATGTCTCTTCACTTAATTCATGAGTAATTTTCTATTTTTTTTGGAAAGTTAGATTCTAAAACACACGAAGACAAAAAAATTAAGTACATAATATAGATACATGACTTTTTTTATTGCACAAGAATTTATAGCTCTTGAATTTGCAGTGATGTGAGTGAATATATGTGCAATCACATAAGACTTCTAAGAGCTCTAAACTCAAATCTAATGAAAATAAATGTGTACAAAAAGTACCGCAAAAATCCTATGAAAATATCTCACTCTTCCAATCTAAGAAGCCTTGGCATCATTGGTTCAATTAATTCTTTTTAACATAAGTGATATCATTTGTGAGTGTAATAACGAGCATCTATACCTCACAAATGGCTGAATTTAAGAATGGTATGATACACCTTGGGATTCATATCGGTCGATCAGTAATCCGGTGCTTTGCTGAACTGGCGTCTAGCAAGAAGCACTCCGCTATGCGGTCTAGCCGTGCATGCGCATGGGCGTCCCGCGCCTGGAGACTGGAGTCTGGTGAGCGGTGTTCGTCGGTGTCCGTGCGTGGGCACTTTCCATTTTCAAGATCGGGGCGATGGGTCTGGATGAATAGCGGAATTAGGGATAGTAGCGATCTTTTTTTAAGGTATAGTAGCAATCTTATTAGGAAAAAAATGATTGTAGCGATCTCATTATTAGAAGAAAAAAATTGGCGATCGAAAAGAAAATAAGGCAGGCACAGAGTATGTACTTGAAGATCATCCAAACTACATTTGTCGGAACACGTCACACATCTAGTATGAAACAAATGTCTTAGACTAGAGTGTGGAGTAGTGACAGATAGGCAGACATAGCATCACCACAACGATTATATTCGTATGAAGAACCTCCATTTTACATCGTCGGAACTGTGCACATTCTATCTGAGGGAACCCTTTTTTCTGCACGGGGAACCCTCTTCCATGCATACACATTTGAGTTCATCTTTTCTATTTGCATGAGGACATTCTATACGTGGCAGCTGATACATTTTCCAGCGGTCATATATAGAGAGAGGGTTTATTTGTGAGTAAGAGAGTGGTATAGTTCCACCGCATCGTTTAGATTGCATGGGAACCTACATTTTACATTGTCGGAACCATGCATTCTCGTAGAGGGGCGGCCTCTTATGTGTAATGAGAACCTTTCTACACGGTGGACATTACAAATTGACAAACATATTTGACAAAAATACGGAATATAAAGGATAATATGACATATTTGGTAGATAGATAGATAAAGATAGAAATAGATAGATTGAGATATATATATATATATATATATATATAGAGAGAGAGAGAGAGAGAGAGAGAGAGAGAGAGAGAGAGAGAGGAGGGTTGTTAGCGAGTGGGAGAGTGGTACAAAGTATCACCACATCGTTAGATTACACACGAACCTCCATTTTACATTTTCAGAACCATGCATACCCGCATATGGGCACCCTATTTTTTGTCTACGAGAACCTTCCTATAGGGTGGACGTTTCACCCACTGACACCCTCCTACACCATGCAAGGTTTCTGGGCGTTGATATTTGTGTTTTAATGACAGACAACTTATAATTTCTTCCATACCCCATTCAGAACATATGAGCGCACCGTTGTATGGCTTCACCAAGCACATTTTCTGGACATTGAAAACGCCCCCCCTAGCCTTGTCCACTTGCAGTCTACCTCTTTTATGTTGTGTGCGCGTTGGTATAGATGATAAAGGATTAGGGAGTGAGTGGTAGATATTTAGATAGAGATAGGATTGTTAGTGAGTGAGATTGCGTATATAGTATGAAAAGGACATCGGAGACGACGACAATGGGTACCCTAGTTTGAGCGCATTGCCAACAAGGACGGGTGCAGTTGCCTCCTGGTCGAGCTCCCCATGGGAGCCACCCCCGAGTTGCTAGCGGTGAAGCGTCACCGCGATGACCTGTGTTGGACCCACGCCACTGTCGCCTCCTGCCGTCCGTGCTGGCGAGAGAAACCCAGCCGCGGTCGCCGGCGAGGAGATGCGTGGCCGCGTGCACCTCCGGCTCGACCTCCCCGCGGGAGCCACACCAATGCGGGTGGTGGTGCAGCGCCACCTCGATGTTCACTGGAGCCACGCTGCCGTCGCCTCCCGCCGTGCGCGGGTTACCTCTGTCGCCGCCGCCGCCATCGAGGACAAAAATTGGACGCAATGGATGAATTGGATAGGAATCGAGCTACCTGTGTGTTGGGTGAG
This sequence comes from Thinopyrum elongatum, assembly GCA_011799875.1. Lineage (NCBI taxonomy): Eukaryota > Viridiplantae > Streptophyta > Magnoliopsida > Poales > Poaceae > Thinopyrum > Thinopyrum elongatum. The sequence goes on from CM022298.1 coordinate 616,205,878, forward strand.
AGGGGGGATAAGGTCATGGTGGAGGGGATCATTCGCGCTAGGACTTGAACCAGCGACTCGATTCCTTTGGGCTGACGTGGCTATGCTCTCTGCTTTACAATTTGGGTTGGTCATCCGACGGCCAGTTCGTGGTTCGCTGCGAATTCCTTAATATCTAACGTTCGTTAGTTAGCGCTAAAGAGGTTTAATCGCTGGCTAGAACCGCTTTGTTCGCTTTCTGGAAACTGCTCCAGTGAGGTGATCGGGCGATCTTCTGCCTTCTCTTGCCACCAGCAACGCCGTGGGTCCTTGTCCTCTTCGTCTACCGCTCCAGCGGCGGGAGCGGATGGGGACCCCAGCAGTTTTTTCGATGGGAAGATAGGATAGGCATAGTTTTCTGTTAAAGGTGGTGCATCGATGGTGGAGACAGCGCCGCATCAGAATAATCTGCTTCTGCTCTTTCTCCATCTCGGTGGAGTTCTAATGGATGGCACCGAGGAGCAGGTGGCTCGGTCTTCTTGCCAGTCATCAAATCCGGTGAGATTTGTGTCCGATGGTCGATGCACGCCACTCTCTTGAGTGGCCTTGGCGTTGTCTGTTGTGGTTGTGGTTGGTGCCTTGCAGTGGGGTATGTGGATGGCGGCAAATAGCGGCGTTTCTCTTCTTCGGCCTCGTAGGATGAAGTTAACGGCGCTGGGATCTAGCGGACACGGGGAAGATCCCCGGCTGACATGCCACAAAGACTCGGTTGCGGCGGTCCGGTTCATCGCCTCAAAAAGCATCCTTGTATGCGAAGGTGCTCCTCCTGATTTGGGTATGACAGCAACTCCCCTCTTTCTTCAGTGTTGCCTCGGCGACTGCAGAAGACGATGGTGGACGGCGTTTTGGCATGGCACAAGATTCTGCTGAAAATTTCTAGTTTTACTTTTTTGTTGAGTCTTTGTTTCAACATTGCAAGATATCTATGTATGCCTCATGTGATGACATTGTGTGTACTATTTGTAATCCGTTTTTCAAATGAAATATCATGGTTACTTAAAAATAAACGGTCCTTAGTTTAGATTTCCCCAAAAAAGACCTCGTCAAGGCTCCATGATTATTTACCGCGAGGGGGTGGTAAAAAAAACACCGGATTTACTGGGACGAAGTCAATGCTCACCCCCGAAACAAAACGCCCGGCTCGTGTGTCATGGAATCAGGGGTTCAGAGATCGCCTGACCTTTTTTTGTTGGCTCCCCCTTGTACATTATTGTGCAGACAAGCGAGGGGCGGCCCGTGATCGGATTCATGGGGCGGCTAAAAGCCCAGCGCATCTATTCCTGCGAAAGCCGAGCAGACCATTTGGTGTCCGGTGTCAAATTTGCCAGAGGTCGAAGCGCATCGATCGGAAGATTGACGAACTGCGTTTGTTCGTACGGCGGGGGCACACGGCAGTCTAAGGTATCTCCGTCTCCCATCCAGTGCGTTTTATAGACCAAGTTGAGGATTCCACGCCATACTACGGAAGCGATCCTGCAGTGCCGTCTTTGTCTTCTTTTTTTTTTGCGGGTAGTGCCGTCTTTGTCGATATCGTAGTTCTTCCGTTTTTTCATGGTTTGTATGTGTATTCGCTTTCTCACGCTCACCAATCGGTTTGCACGTTAGGTATATCATTGATCATGTAAAATCATGTCTGCGCGCATGACCCATATAGAAATCTCAATCTTAATGCCATCCTTTGTCCACTACACCACCAACGTTGTGTTGCAAACGCATCACGAACCTGTAATGGTGAACGTGAGTCGTCGGGAAAACTGACTATCTCTTGCTGGCCATTTTGTCGCAGGATGGATGGGTACGGGATCCCGCCTTCGGGGCCGAGCGCGCCCCGACGGATCGACGATGTATCATCCGAATTAGAAGACGAAGAGGGGATTGGTTTCCCTGCAGGAGGGGGCGTTGCGGAGTTAGAATCGGACAAAGAAGATCAAAACCAGGCCAATGGAAAGGCGCCGGCGATCCGTTCGAGGTGCAGCGTGAAGAAGTTGCATGATTTGATCGCCTCATTGAACGACGAGAAAAGACAGTACGTCGTCGAGATGGAGTTTAGGTGGTGTCACAGATCAGAGAGATGTTTGGCATCGCTCAAGCAGACCACAACATACGTCTGATAACCGAGCTGAGTCAAATATGTTGTCAGGCACACAACCAGATGAATTAGCTGCTGCAAATGTGGCAATGTTTTTCTTTACCTTTGTTAGTCTACATCCGCACCAGTTTGAGATTGAATCGGGGAGAAGGAAGCGCCGTTCTCTAACTCACTGTTCAGAATTCGGACGGTCATCGAAAAGCGAAAGAAAATAAATAGGAAACAGACTAGAATTTGGAAGTTAAAAAACAGACACCTGTAGAATTCCTGGATGGTCCAAATGATGATTGCTCGTGAGCGGCTACGGCCAAGTCCCTCCAACGGATATCCATTTGCCTCTCATTGTACTATAAAAGAGTAGCTGGGTCAGCAAATAATATGCAGCCTGCTTAATTCCAAACTCAGAAAGAAGTGTGGAACCTGCCTTTTTCTTAAGATCCAAGAAAACATATATGCAATGGAGGAAGTGGCAAGTGATGTCGTTGTAGTTTGTCACGACACTGAAAAACGAAGACATGACAACATTGTTTTTCAGAGTTAGATATGCAGCAATCACCGGAACCGACGAACTCACACACCTTATAGAGTACACCCGTATGTACATCAGAGAATCCCGCCTCCATATAGAGCCATTCACTACTATGTAGTTGCCATTCCTGCGTGTGTTGCATAAACGGATTTGATTCAGGCGTGAAGCAAAACAAACGACATATGTATCCAAATCACAACAGAATGGCACGCGCTTATACCTGACTGAACGCAACGCCTGCATGTACTCTGAGTCGATTGTCCTAAAAGGCGACAGATGAAGAATATGTGTGTCAGCGACTCTTCCTAATCTATGGACGACGGGCCGTCACTCTTGGGCCGGGCCTGCTTGGAAGGACAAGGGACTACAAGTACAAATATGTGGACAGGGCATCGTGGGGAGGTGGCTTGGACAGATGGGCTTCGGCCTAGGCTTGGCGAGGCGTGCGAGTTCCTCCCTCCCTGTATCGTCTTCCTCCTCTGTCTCCTCCCTTTCCTGGTTCATCCTCTTGTAATCCTTGAATTGCAACCAGTCCATGGTGATTGAGGAAATCCAGTAGCCGGATCCTAACAATTGGCATCAGAGCCGTTCGATCCTCCTCCAAAATTCCTCAAAATCTTCACCAAAATTTGTTCTGCAGCCATTGCCTGCAACCTGTTCGACAATATGCCAACCCACAAACTCGCCTGTCCTGAGGGAGTTCTTCACGTCCGGATCAGCAACATACACCAGGAGCTGACCGTCGATGTGCTTCGCCGATTATTCCGCCAGTCTGGTAATGGCGACATGTTGTGCGCATTCGAGCGCATGATGGATGGGATATACGGCGTGGAAGCCTACGTCCAGTTCGGGTCTCGGTGGAAGGCGACTAGAGCCCGTGTTGCTCTGGACGGCCAAGCCATCTACGACGGGAGCTGCTTCCTCGCTGTCAACTTCGTTCCACCGATCTACTCCGCCATCACAACGCCCGACCACGACGAGCTAGCCCCGGCATACTTCTTCGATGACACACCGTATGCAGAGTGGGATGAGGCGCTGGCCGCAGCCGAGCGCCACGATGAGGTGGTCGACCCCAACGATGAACTTCAGTTTGTCCCCGAGATCGACCTCACCAGTTCCGATAAGGATGGCGCTGGTACTGCGGCTCTCGCCTCTGAGAGCATGCCGCAGATTGTTATCGAGGAGTCTACAACGAGCCCCGGAGGAGACACGGACACCGGTGCAGCACCGGTCATTGCCCCAGCTACCCCTGCTCCGACGCCCACCACCTGTTCGATGGGGTGTCCAAGCTGTGTCGCATCCGAGGAGTCGGCGCTCACCTCGTCTGCGGAAACACCTTCATCCATGATCACCGTCGGCGTCGTTCCTGAGCTCGCTACACCAGTGGACAATGATGACTCCATTGATGTTGTCAACACTTATGTCGCTGCCCTGGCTGTGTTCCCTATCAATGGCAGCGCCAGCATCACCAACAAGCAAGCAGAAGAAACGGGTAATCCTCACCTTCTCAAGGATTCTGTACTAATGAATTCAAGGTTCAAATTTTGCCAAGTGAAGTTATTGTTGCAAGATGATTATGCTCATGAACCTCAGTCTGACTGCCACATTATTGACACTGGCTTTACTCAAAGTGAGAACGACTTTGAACTAGTGTGCAAAACACTTGCCAGATGCTTCCCCAGTATTTCAGATTTTGCCTGGGTTGATAGAGTTTCATTCCCATTACCTAAGTCTGTTGTCAGGTTAGAAAATCACATTGAGAAGTTGCAGAAGTATTTCGTTTTCCTGGTAGCACTGAAGCCATCGCCTTCATGTGAGCTACTCATGTTGAGTGTGACATTGGCAAGTGTTGTATCTGACACCGATCACAAGCTTGTGCTGCTTCAACGAAAAATTGGAGAAGGAGCAGTCAATATGCAATTTCATGGACCATTGCATGAGGTACAGGTATACTGGTCATTACCATTTTCCTCTAGCTATCATTGGATGGATTCTTGGTTTTTCCAGTATGGTAGCTGCAGCAGGCTTAGGTCCGAAGGTACTAAATATCTTGGTCCTGCATATTTTCTCTGCACAGTGGTATGGTTGTTTGTGAAATCATCTGATGCTCGTACTTATTTTGGAGGAAGATGGATTCCTATGGACATGTATGGTATTCTTTCCTTCTCCCTGCCACCACCAAAACCACCCGACACTTATGGAAATTTTGGTGCTCTTATGGCTCCTCACAGTAGGCTGGGTGTTATAATTCTTGGAGTTGTTGTAGTATGGTTACACTTGAAAATGGATAAGATCTTTGAATACTATTCAGCAGCGAGGACCACAAATCTGGAGGCTCAGTTGATGCATAAGTTGCTTGTAGAGTTAATGCGACTTGAACCTTGGCCCTCATGGCAGCGTTATTTATCAATCTTTACTATGATGGTCTGTCCTTGTGATATCTCAGTCTGCACTCTTCATGATGTCCAGTTAATCAGAACAAATACTTATCTGTTTTCCTCGGATTCAAGGGCTCTTATGGTGTATCCATCTAGTTCAAAAACATTTCAATGGAAGATTGCTTGGTCATTTTGCTATGAGTGTTCTCTTTTCGACAATATATCAATGTGGTTCATATGTGAGCGTTCCGTGGCTGTGAATTGGTGCACATTCTTTCAAGGGCATGTTGAGTTCTCTGGCAACATATATCTGCAAATAATGGTTCCGTGCTCTTCTCTTGAGATGAAATTTTTGCTTTGCACTGCTGGAGAGTCTCCAACCTCCAGTTCTCAAGTATCACAGTGGATTGTTGCTTGGTATTTCTCAGTATCTGCTGTTTTGGAGGACACTGCATGTTCAGATTTTGGAGAAGTTAACACTTCTATGGATTTGTTGCTCTTTTGTGGGGTCGAGCTGCTTGTCTATAATTCTAAAATTTCCCAATTAATAATAGCTTGGTTTCTCAAGTTGGGGCACTCTGCTGGTGCTTTCACGTTGAGGTCAATGGCTATTGCAAGGGGGAAGTTCACAAGTAGGTACATGCAAATTACGTACAGTAAGCTTGCTCAAGTTACTGGTCAATCCTCTTCACCTTATAATTCACCTGCCACAACTGATTGTATATGGAACAAAAACAGAGGAAAATTATACTGGAGTCTTGGTATTTTCTTGGGCTTAAGAAATTGCAGAGGGCTGGAGCACTGGGCACAGGAGTCTGAATTGGAAGTGAGTCAAATACCAGTTTCAGGGATTAGAACGAGTGGAGCACTAAACATCAGAATGGATATTGCGTGCCGACCTCTTCGTCTGTGCCAGAAATATTTTCTTGATGGGAGGATTGCTATCTTGTCCATGATCAAATATATGTGGGTGGAGGGTGACAACTGTACATGTCTGTTTAGTCCAGAGCAGTTCTATACCAGCCTTCATGGAATTATGTCGTTCGTATGGGACTTGGGTGACTCCACCGTGGTTACAGCTTGTGATTTTGCTCCTTATAGGCCTGCCAGACGTATTCGGGCCAAACTTATTATGCTGGAAGTGGTGCAGTTGACTTGGGATCCAGGCGACTCCGAAATTGTGCTTGACTCTGCCTTGATCTCGAAGAATCTTGCTGTCATGCCTGCTACTGGTCATGGTGCCAAAGATGATACTGTGAAGGGCGGCTTGCCAGTGATATGGGATCCTGGAGGGTTCCCACACTGTCGGCTTGAGGACAAGCCGAAATTTAAGGGGGAGGGATTGTCAGCGACTCTTCCTAATCTATGGACGACGGGCCGTCACTCTTGGGCCGGGCCTGCTTGGAAGGACAAGGGACTACAAGTACAAATATGTGGACAGGGCATCGTGGGGAGGTGGCTTGGACAGATGGGCTTCGGCCTAGGCTTGGCGAGGCGTGCGAGTTCCTCCCTCCCTGTATCGTCTTCCTCCTCTGTCTCCTCCCTTTCCTGGTTCATCCTCTTGTAATCCTTGAATTGCAACCAGTCCATGGTGATTGAGGAAATCCAGTAGCCGGATCCTAACAATGTGCACGTTATTTGGGAGACTTGGTCCTTATAGTTTATGCGATGGGTGGCGTGAAAAAAAATACCATATTTTGGCCTTGATAGTGCCAGTGCCATCGTCGAGAATCAAGTTAATCTCTTCAGTCAGATCCCTACGGTTCCACATCCTACCAAGCAGTCGTGCCTACAAACATGGGTGCAGGATTCTCTTTCCACTTAGCCTGAAAACCACCAAAACTGACACACACACACACATTCATTTTCCCATACCGTGCTGACAGGCATTCCATGTATTGACAACACCCGCCATACTCAACCGAAGGAATTAGCATGGAAACTTGCTTCGCAGTCAGGGGGACTAAGTTGTTCGCCGGCTCAAGGTATTGGAAACGAAATCTAAAATTCAGCAGAAAATCTCCTGTTCATAATCAAAGCGGCCGAAACACTGATACGTACCTGCAGGCCGCTATTGTGGATCGCTGCAACACTAACGAGATGGACATCCTCGCCGGTAGGGACAATGGCGCCTGCAAACGAGTCTCTAATCCCACCAATGCTCACAGTGGGACTCCCGCTTCCGTTGCCCGCGCGAACATCTCGCAGACCATCCATTTTTTTATCAGATGATAGTACTGGTAGAAGAGTGCACGGGCAAAGGACAGGAAGATGCTTGATATATGCAAAACAAGAGATGGACGGTGGCGGTAGTAATTACTAATTACACGGCCGAGACAACATGATGGCATTTACTATGTATATAGTACTTATTTAGATGCATGCCACGGTCCTTTCATCTGCAAAAACTACTTCATCACGCCCCAGTTCATTTACTAGTCTGAACGGTGTAGAACCGTATTCAATTAGCTAGACGAAGACAGCAGGTTTCACATGTTTGGACCAGCACGACGCAGTCCATTACTGGTATAGACGGTGCCGAACTTTGTTCATTTGGCTCGACGAAATTGGCAGTTTTTACATGCCTGTCCAGCACGCAGCCGCTCAGAACTTCTAGTAAATGATCACAATCAGCAAGTTCAGAAGATTGCCCGAAGTAGATCCTGTCCATCCCTGCCGGTTGAGAAAGTCGTAGTACCTTTTGTTCGGAATACACCTGCAAAGTCAGAGAGTAGGTTGCCATTCCGGGGGCATGCTTCCATAAAGGTTCAGTTTTGCATTCCTCTTTCATCATGGAGAAATTCAGCAATTGGTAAAATAGGAACCTTATCCACCAAAAGGTGCGGATCCCAAAGCTAACAAAACGGTTCTGATAACAACCATCGGGGCTAGTGTGGATAGCAAATCCATGCTCTATATATATATATATATATATATATATATATATATATATATGGTGACACTATTATGATCACAGGATCATTCTGATCCCGATCGCCTATATAGGAGCCGACAGATCCTCCCGAACTCGCTGAAAAGGAAAAAAAAGCCCGATCCCCAACTCCCCGCACAACCCATGCACCCACCTCCAACGGCCGACGCGCCACCACCCCGCCCCCAACCGGCGACCGGAGACGCCGCCGCGGCCCCGCCAGCAACCGCCACCGACCGCCGCCGCCACCAACTGCCCACTCCCCAGATCCACCCCTGCCGCGACGTCCCTCTCCTCCTCCCTTGCCAGCACGCGTCGCAGCCCCCAACCGCCGCCTGCCCGGTCACCAGACGCCGCCCGCGCGCCCCGCCCTCCCCCCCCAACCGCCGCCTGCCCTGTCACCGAAGACGCCGCCGCCCCGCCCCGCCCCCAACCGCTGCTTACCCCGTCCTCAACCGGAGACGCCGCCGCCCGGCCCCGCCCCCAACCGGACAGTCGTCGCCGCCCACCACCCCAACCTCCTCCGCAGACACCGCCCGACAACCCCTTCCACTCCGACCAACTCCACCTCCGCCGCCGCCGTCCGCCCCAACCACCTTTGTAGCAACCTCTCCACAAACCATCACTACGGCGCGACCTGAAAAACTGCACTTGGACGGTTGTTCCTGAAGGATTTGACCTTCTCTGAACTATCTCTTCTGAAGGAATTGACCTTCTCTTTACTTTTGTTTTTGTGTTTGTCCTCTGAAAAACTGCACTTGGACGACACTTTTATGTATCTGATGGATGAATTGGTTTGAGGTTTGAGCATTGTTGAAACTGCACTTTGAGCAAAAAAACTGCACTTTGAAAAACAAATGTGTGAGTTTAGAAACAGTTTGTGTTCTGTTAAAACCAATGAAAAATGGCCTAGGCAACCTCTCTCTTCAGTTCAGACTTTACATATCTTCTACTACATCTTTAGAGATGTGCAAAAATGCTAGTGCTAGTGGAGATGATTAGGAAGTTATACTATGTCTACATGCCATATTTCAAGATTTTAGAAGGCGTATGTTGCTACCAAGCTTGCTGATGTATTGGTCGTCCATGTGGCACAAGCAGTGTATGTGTATTGTTGTGTGTAATTTTCTTGAATTTCAATAACAATTGAAGTTCATGTTTCAGAAATTCCTAAGTTCACGTGTACCACATACAGAAGAAATTCATCAAATGAAAAAAAGGACCGCCTAAGCCCATTTCACCGAAAGAAAAAAATACATAAAAATGTTGCGGCTAAAAAAACAAAAGTTCAATGTAGCATAGTAACTTCGTAGAAAAGTGGAAAAAACCCATAATTTTGTTTTGCAAGTCTAATCATTTCTAAAAATACCTAGAAGTTCAAATTTAAATAAGGGAGTAGTTTGATGTATATAGAAAACTCAAATGCTTCCCGTTTCTAGAAAAAATAAGAGTATGAAATTCAATTTAGAAAAAAAAATTGTTTGATGCTTATTTAAAAACATTTTTTTCGAAGAATACGTGGCCGAAGTTCAACGCGAAAACAGCGAGCAGTTCAACTACTATACGGAATGCGTTTCGGATGAGAATAAAAAATACAAAATTAAAAGCCTAAAATATTTGTTGCAAGAAGTTCACGTGCTCCACCCTGCATGGTTCAAAAATTATATTACGAGACGTCCGACCTTCAATTACATGTTAAAAAAGAGAGAGAAAAACAACAATATTTTTGCCATTTTTAAAACTGCCCTCAAACGGCGACGAATCGGTAACACCTATCTACATGAAAAAGTTGCTCCTATTCATAAGCTTTCCAACGGTATATAATATGCTACATTCCGATGTACGGTTTAAAAGTTTCATGTATACTAATTAAAACACGTTTTTATGTATTGAAAAAATTCTTTTGTACCGTCAAGAGTATGAAAAAAATGATCAACACGGCAAAGTTACGTGTTTTCAACAGCTTTCCATTGGTATATCATTTGCTCAATTCCGGTAAGTGGTTGGGGAGTTATGGGTAAAAAACAACACGTGAAAAACAGAGTGAAGTTCAAAAAGAACTGCTCCAGAAGTTCAACCTCTTCAGGAAATGCATTTTCGGAGACTATGTTTTTCCGATGAAGGCAAAAACGCATGATCTCATAAGTTCAGATTGATAACTGCCAGAAGTTCACGTACTACACGGTGTGCATTTTGTATTAAAAAGAAGAATGAAAATGCAAAGCCTAAAGTTTTGTTGCTAGAAGTTCAAGTGCTCGGCCCGAGAAAGTTCAAAAATTCTTATGAGAGAGGTTGAACAAAAATACGTGACAGAAGTTCAAGGTGAAAGCAACGAGAAGTTCAACTACTACACAGAATGCGTTTCAGATAAGAATATAAGATTAGAAAACTAAAAGCTTCAAAGTTTTGTTGCAAGAAGTTCATGTGCTCGTCCTAGCATAGTTCAAAATTCATATGCGAGACGTTCGTCGTTCATTTACATGTTAAAAAAAAGACAAAAAACAATGTTGTTTTGCCATTTTAAAAACTGCTCTCAAACGACAATGAATTTGTAACACATGTCTACATGAAAAACTTGCTGCTATTCATAAGCTTTCCACCGGTATATTATGTGCCACATTTCGATGAACGTTTCAAAATTTTCATGTATACTGTTTAAAACACATTTTTATGTATTCAAAAAAATCTTTTGAACCATCGCGAGTATGAAAAACTGATCAACACGGGAAAGTTGCGTGTTTTCAACAGTTTTCCATCGGTATATCATTTGCTCAATTCCGGTAAGTGGTTTGGGAGTTACGGGCAAAAGACAGCACATCAAAAACAGAGTGAAGTTCAAACAGAACTGCCACAGAAGTTCAAGTATTTCACGCAGTGCATTTCCTTTCGCGATGAAGGCAGAAATCATGATCTCGCCATTTTCTAAATTACTTGAAAACGGCTGGAAATTAGAGAAAACTTTACATACGAAAAAGTTTTGTATTTTCGATAGCTATCCAACGGTATATTATTTGCCCCATTCCGACAAACTTTGCAAAAATGATAGCCAAAAAACCTTTTTAACCATTTTCGAAATTGACTTAAAACCGTAAGGAATTGGGAGAAACAATATATACCAAAAAGTGTCGCATTTCCTCAAGCTTTCCAACGCCATATCATTTGCTGCATTCGGACGTACGGTTAAAAAATTAACTTGAAAATACGAACTCAGTGGAAGTTGGACCGTTTTCTAAATTACTCTTAAACCGTTCAAAATTAGAAAAAACTTTCTACATGAAAAAGAAGCGCATTTTGAAAAGCTTTCCAATGCCATATCAGTTGTCTCAATTGGATTAGCCATTTAGAAACGGCATCGAAAATATGAACCCGGCTGTTCGGTTTGCGAAATTCTACGATTTTTCAAATTACTCTTTAACCATAGTGAATTAGAGAAAACTTTCTACATGTGCAAGAAGCGCATTTGCAGCAGCTTTCCAACGCCATATTATTTGCCTCATTCCGACAAAAGGTTTAGAAATGGGATCGAAAATACGATTCACGTTTTTTGTATGAAGACAAAATGGTTTTCAAAATTGCTCTTAAACCGCTTAGATTTTGCCAAAAATTTAACTTGGGTCATGATACTCATGTCCATAGCTTTCCAACGATATATCGCAAGCCCCATTTGGGCAATGTTTGCGGAAGTTCAACCTAGCACTGGGGGAAGTTCAACTACTACTGAAATAGCCATACCTGTGCTGTCGTAGAAGTGTTCCATGACAATACCGAAATTATCATCACGGAAGTGTCCACTTCCATGACGATAAATGGCGCGTCATGGAAGTGCTTTCGTCAAGGGTAACCGACACGTGGCATCCACCGTAACGGGTCGCCGTTATGCTATCAGGTCCGGTTTTGGATCTGATAACCCGTTAACAACCCTGGCCAATGGGGATTTTCCACGTGTAAAATTCTGATTCGCCGGAGGATCCACGTGTCAGCTCAGCCTTGGGACATATTGAAAGGATCTAGATGACGACTAGAGGGGGGGGGGGGTGAATAGGCGTTTTAAAACTGTTACGGATTTGGCTTTATCCTAATGCGGAATTAAACTAAACGGATACCTTTCAAGCACAAAACCTAAATATGCTAGGCTCAACTAAGTGCACCAACAATCTATGCTAAACAAGATAGGAACTTAAGGAAACTAGCAAGCACAAACTATATCACAAGATATGGAAATGTAGGAACAACTAAGCAATTCAACTAGCACAAGATATATCAATATGAGCAAGTATGAATTGCGGTAAGTAAAGGGTGAGGGTATGAGATAACCACAAGTGAGTCGGAGACGCGGATTTATCCCGAAGTTCACACTCGTGAGAGTGCTAATCTCCGTTAGAGCGGTGCCGAAGCCAAAGCTTCGGGGCGCCACCAAGTGGCTCACCGTATTCTCCCTTTCGAGTCACCCCCAACGGATGAGCCTCGATTCACTCGGGGTTGGTCTTGAAGGCGACCACCACACCTTTACAAACTTCTCCGGAGCACACCACAAGCAAGGAAGCTTCCGGAGGAACCTTGACCACTTAGGCCACTTCAACACCCTTCCCCGGAGCACACCACAAGAGGAAGCTTCCGGGGGAACCTTGACCACCTAGGCCACTTCACAATCTTCACAATATGTCACCAAACCGTCTAGGAGGCGGAAGCCTCCAAGAGTAATAAACTCACAAGCTCTCACTCGAACTAATCGATGCGGGGAGCTCAAACCAATGCAACAAATGCAATGCAAGGTTAAGCAACAAATGCTCAACCCACTCTCTCACTCTCACAAGATGCAACTCAAGAAAGTAGGAGATTGAAGAGAGGGGATGCAATGGATAGGATCAACAAATGGCTCACAAATCCATCCACAAATCCCCCTTCACATAGAGGGGAGATAGGGGTTTGGGAGAGGTGGAGAGAGGCTCAAAATGGTGTTTAGAAGGTGTGTCAACAGCCCCCAAACCGGAGGGGGGACGCAGCCCTTAAATAGCCAAACACAGAAACTAGCCGTTGGGGTTCAACGGGCATTTCCTGGGCACCCCGTGCACACGGGGGGTTAGACCCCGTGCACACGGGGTCCCGTGTGCACGGTACAAGTCCGTGTCCACGGGGTACCCAGGACAGCCAGCAGCAGCCCACTCAAACGATGATAACTTTGGCATACGGACTCCGAATTCGATGATCTTGGGCTCGTTTTGAAGCTATGGAAAAGCCCAAGGTCCTCACATAGAGAACCACCCAAGATCAACAAGAAAGAATGATGCAAGTAATGCAAAGGTTTGAGCTCTCTACATGCGACGCGATCAAGCTACTTGCCCGAGAGTCCCCCTTGATAGTACGGCTATCGAACCTATAATCCGGTCTCCCACCAAGCACTATGAGACCGGCAAAACTAGGAAAACCTAGCTAAGTTATACCTTTGCCTTGCATATTCAACTTGAGCTTGATGATGACTTTAATGCTTGCCTCAAGTTGGAATCCCTTTCTTGTCCACAACCACTTGGTGAAGATACTCGAATTGCTTCCTCATATTGTAATGAGGGAAGCCTTAACTTAAGCCCACCTTCACATGTGTATTATCATGATGTGGACCGCAAGCTTCAAAGTATATAGCCTCCGGCTTCTCATCTTGCACTTGGACTCCTCTAACCCGATGACCATCACCTCTTGATGTCATCCACACATAGGCTACTTGAAATCTTTCCTTTTGTTGCAAGCCCATGAGAAACACCTAACCCACATAGACATAACAAACACATAGCATGGGTTAGGTAACAAAGCACAATTCACAGTTACTTACCATACCACTAGATCACTTGATCTCATGTGGTACAATGTTTGTGCTTTGTGGGTTGACCACTTAGATATAATCTTTGAGCTTCATCTTGGTCAACCAACATCTTTACTTCAAGCTCCATCTTGGTTTCTTGAAAGCCACAATGAACTCTTCATTTCCCTTCATTGCTTCAAGACTATATCACCAAAGACTCTTTCATGACCATATCAAGTTCCACTATGAATATCATCTTGGTCACCACTTGCCCTTCTAAGAACTCCATCACAAGCTCTTGAGAGGCACCATGAATTCTTCACTCTAGTTGCTTGCTTCAAGACTTGATCAACCGAAACCCAACACATGAGCTCACCATGATCTTGTCTTGAAACCATAACTCAAATTCTTCTCTTTGATTATTCTCTCAAGCCTTGATCCTCAGAAGCCCAAATATGTCAATCTTTGAGATCCTCCAAAGAACTGAAACCTCACTGGATATGGGATCTCGAGAGCCAACACCTAGGCCCCGTGAGCACGGGGTATCCAGAGAGTTGACACTCGACCCCGTGCACACGGTACAAGCCCGTGTGCAAGGGGAATCCAGAGAGGGATACCATGAGGACTTCTTCGGATGCTTTGATGGCAATCTTCACATAACAACCCAAATAACTTCAAGCAGCACTATGGAACATATCTTCATATAAGATCCAATGCACTTGATGCTCCATAGGAATTGTCATTTAATACCAAAGCTTAGAGCACATATAACTTCATCTATATGGACTTCATCCTTGATTCCATCCAATATCCTTGAGACACTATCTTCATATATATGGACTTCATCCTTGATTTAGTCCAATATCCTTGTGGCACCATCTATGGACAACCCTTCAAATATATCTCACTGAAAACATTAGTCCATGGAGATTGTCATTCAATTACCAAAACCACACTTAGGGGCTCGATGCACTTTCACATATGTCATCCAGCCAATGGACGGGACGCGCCTATGATAAGTCGACACGTGGCTCGGCCCAACAGTGGCCCATTCAGGTTAAAAGGCCAGCCCGTTTGACTTGGTAAAAAGGTGGCGGGCCAGCCCATGGAAAGCCTGTTAACGGCATGTTCGCATATAGCCCATTTACAACCCGCTAACTAACGACCCGTTATGGCCTATCCGAATTTGGCCTAGTAGCGTCATCTGGGCCGTCCAATATGATTCCAGCCCTTTGTAACTTCCGGCCCATGTATGGCCCATGATTTATTTCGGCCCATATGAGGCCCTTTGAAATCTGGGCCCATTAAAGGCCCGTGGTGAAAGTGGCCCATAATGAACAGTGTATAGCTTTACACCCATTAACGGCTCGTTATTCCATTGGGCCGTTTCCAGCCCATATTATCTTCCGGCCTTCTAAGGGCCCATTTGTTCTTGGGCTCATTTCCAGCCTTCGATTACTCACGGTCCGTAACTGGCCTGTTCCGCTTGAGGGCCAAATCCAGCCCGTGGTTACAGTCGGCCCGTTTGTGGCCCATTAATCCGTTGGGCTGTTTTCATAGCATCATCAAATACGGCCCATTAATGACCCGTTATGCCTGTCGATAGAATTAAGCCCGTTATACATATCGGCCTATTAAGGGCCCATTATGCTTGGGCCATAAACTGACGATTCTAGCCCGTTTACGGCCCATATTGCGGTCCACTTAATGGTCCACGAATAAGTACGACCCATGTTTGGCCAATCGATCGGCCCGTAGAAGGCCCATTTATTCTACGGCCCGTAGAAGGCCCATTGTTTCTATGGCCCATAGAAGGCCCATGGATCGTACGGCCCATGGTCACCAACAGGTAGCGGGACAATGGTTACAACGGTCCATATGTTGCCCATGGTTATTGTGGTCTAGTTTTTAAAAATATTTTATTGTGGCCACTACCAAACCGCGGAAAAATAACTGCAGTGACTACAACCAAACAAATAAACAAGACAATAAGGAAAAAATAAGCAAGCAACTTACGCTAGGCTATTACGGCTATTACACTATTACATCCACTGGGCATCAAAGTTCACCACCAGTGCGAATATGGGGAACAAAGCAGCATATTACATACACTGGGCGTCTAAATTGGCCACCAGTGCAAATAAACGCGGCAACAAAACAAGTCCAGAACTGAAACCACTTCAGAAGAGGTCAAGAAACGATATCTGGATACCCACCATGCTAACAAGATGCTTGGAAAGTTTATTAGCTTTCTCTTGTTTGGCGCTTAAATCCTCCAGCGCTTGTTGTTGCACCAAAAAGTATGCATCTGAATTCTGTAGGGACTTCCTCAGTCCTTGGGTTTCCTGTCGCAGCACATCTGATCGATGTCTTTCAACTTGAAGTTGAGACTCAAGAAACCGAACTGATTCAGGCAGCGAGTTCGAAGAGCTTGTGCCAGCAGTAGTGGCCAGTAAGTCGAACACTACATCAAGACAGGACTTTGCGGTTGTCTCACTATCTTCAAGATAGTTTTTATCAGCTTTCTTGGAGACCAACAGGGATGTCTCACTATCTTGAAACTTATCTGCATTACTTTCTTTACCATTGCATAACGGGGTACTCTTCTCCAATATTTTGTCCGCATTCTAAAAGAGAAACAAGCAGACACATCACAGGTTTACCATGTTGTATATGAAACTCATTTTGGTAAATCAGTTCAGTAGAAAGGTGGACAGGATAACAGCATGAAACAAACATATATCTATGCACTATGGTCACTGTATGGTCTATATCATTCTAGTTTATGTTGCCAAATCAAGATAGAGACAGTTCAAATCATATCTGTTTAAAACAAAGCAGCATAGACAGAATATAAGTGTGGGAAACTACACAGCACTAACAACACTTGTAATGTGCATGGCATGAGAACATAACTGTTTATTCCATTGAAACTGAAATCAACATAGAGCAAGTTACAACAGCAAACCAGTTAAAGAAATAGGTTTAAAACATATCTGTTGCGCCATTGGATTTTCAATTGCATCCTTTAAATTTGGAATTAGTTGTTATGAGTAAATAGAGTGAGGCAAGAGCAAAGGAGTATGAACCATAGCTATGGAACCTGACCTGAGAACAATTCTTCTTCTGCTTTAAGCGTTGACTTGGGGTTCGGAGTGGTGGTCCTCATGCTTTGGGCACTGCAGTTGCCTTACTAGCTGCTCGTGTTTGGGTGCTCTGTGGTGGAGACGGTGCTGTGTCAACTAGAACTGGGTTACTATCTGCTGGGGTTGGAAGGGGTGTAGCTGGTTCTCTGTCCAACTGGGTAGGGGTACAATCTGCGTGAGTCTGGGTTATATGTGGTGGGGCTGGTTCTTGGGCAAGTACAACAATGGTTCTATCTGCATCGACGGGTAGCACTATCTTTTCTAAAGACCGTGTTTTTACTCCCATAGATACTGCCATCACCCTCTCCAATTCAAATGGCTGATAAACAAGAAAAGTAATTGAATATACAGACATTGTATGATAGACAAGGTGCAATGGATAGTAGGGAAGAAAACAGGGCATGAAATAATTCACATTTATGTTGTCTAACCAAACAGGATAGCATGGCACAATTTCACATATATGATGGCTAACTAAACAGGATAGCATGGCACAATTTCACATATATGATGGCTAACTAAACAGGACAGAATGACATACTTCAAAATATGATGACTATGTAAACAGGATGACATGATATAACTATACGATGTGTCTATTAAAGTAGTTGGCATGCCATAATTCACATACATGCCGTCGATGGAAACATGATGGCATGATATAATTCATGGATAGAGTGACATAATTCAAAATATGATGACTATGTAAACAGGATGACATGATATAACTATATTATGTCTTTTGAAAATGGGTTGGCATGCCATAATTTAGATACATGCTGTCTATGTAAACATCATGGCATGATATAATTCAAATATATGATTTATATACTAAGCAAGTAAGCAGAGGGCAATCGCATATATGATGTGTGAACTAAGCAGATGGCATTCAATTTTGTGTATATGATGTAAAAACTAAGCATTGCAAGACAGCATATGCATGATATGAGTAATATAACCCTGCCAAGTTTGAGCATACACCTCAGTGGGTAAATAGGACTGGTCATCTATCTCTGAATCCTCCTCTGAGGAGCTATCTGTAACCAGCAAGATATCTGCTTCAGTAGGTAGCATTGTCTGCTCTGAAGACCTTGTTTTCACTCCAGATTTTTTTCATCACCAATTCAAATGGCTGATGCACAGGAAGAGTAGTTGAATATACAAACATTGTCGACAAATGTAATACGTAATACAAAAAAAGGATGGCATGATATAATTCACATATATGATGCTTGGCTAAATAGCATGGCATTGCATAATTCACATATATAATGCCTTGCAACAAGATAGCATTGCATAATTCACATATATAATGTCTTGCAACAAGATGGCATTGCATAATTCACATATATGGTAATTAGACACTATAGGTGGCATTCACACAAAGCATGTCTAAACTAAGCAAATGACATAGCAATGCAAGACACCATATGCACGATATGAGCAATATAACCCTGCCAAGTTAGAGCATGCACCTCGAGGGGAAATAGGACTGGTCATCTATCTCTGAATCCTCCTCTGAGGAGCTATCTGTAACCAGCAAGACATGCGCTTCATCAGATAGCATTGTCTGCTATGAAGACCTTGTTTGCACTCCAGATTTTTCCATGACCGTGTCAAATGGCTGATGCACAGGAAGAGTAATTGAATTTACTAACATTGTTGACAAATTTAATACGTAATGAAAAAAGGATGGCATGATACAATTCACATATAAGATGACTGGCTAACCAGGATGGCATTGCAAAATTCACATATATGATGCCTGGCTAAACAAGATGGCATTGCATGATTTACAAATATGATATAGAAACTAAACATATGGCATTCACACAAAGCATGTCTAAACTAAGCAGATGACATATTTTATGTATAAAGTAAGCAATGCAAGGCACCATATGCATGATATGACCAACATCAGCATGCCAAGTTAGAGCAAAAGACCTCAGGGGGTAAATACGAGTGGTCTGCTCCCTCTGAATCCCCCTGTGAACAGTTATCTTCCTCTTGATTACAGTCTGGAATGGGGGGAGGGGGGTTGCTTTTGCGCCCACCATGGAGCGATGTCTGCATGAAATTTTATTGCCATGCAAGCCTCGTCTCTTTTGCTCTACATGTTCAGTAGCATTGTGTACAATAACTGACATGCATAGGAATAAAACATAGTGAGATTATCTAAGGAGTGCATGCACAAATCCAGAGTGATGGTAGCAACCTGTGGATAGACCCAAAACCAATGATAGCAGGTAGATAATAGCTTTAGTTAAAAAATACAGATAATGGCTTGTTTAATATTTGTTTCCCACCCAATATGAAATTCGTAGTAGACACCCGAGATTAAGCATATAGTAGACAGATACTATTGATTGCGGCCCCAATATGTAGCCCACAACCATTTCTCTACTCCTATAAAAGACTCAGTTGGTGATGATGGTGTGTCTGCCATCCGTCATTTCTGACCATTAGATCTGCATCTAATGGCTGCGAGGTAAGTTCTGGCATTTTTGCAACAATGGCCCAATTCTCTTCTCCAATTTGTAGAAAACCCCTTATCTTGAAAGCAACCACATCCCTCCCTCACCTCATCAAAACAGCCTGAGAAATATATTTTGAGTGAAACGTAATATATTTTTAGTGGTCTATGTATATCAAAACAAGAGTGTTTTCTTTCAAGTTTGTGAACAAGTACTATTCTACTTTGGATCCGTTGCAACGCACAGGCACATTGCTAGTAAAAACTCAAGTTTGAGCATTAGTTTGGACCTGACTCGGAGTCTAATCAGTGAACAGGACAATAAAGTAGCATGCCATATTAAGCGATGCATAACGTAAGCAGACACGAAAGAGTGCGACCTCTCTTGCGGACCCGTGTAGTCCTCAAGGTCATCTGCTCAGTTGATGATGGTAATGCAGTTGTCGTGGCTGCCGGTGGTAGGGAAGAAGATCTGAGGCGGCGAAAGACAGTCTGGAGGGTGGATCCTTGCTGTGGTGAACCCTTCTTTCGTTGGAGCAGCTGAGCTGGGGTGGACGACAGCGCAGCAGGAGTGGCACAAACCACACAAGGTTTTCTTTGACACATATCTGTAACAGAAGTAATTTTGTAAGGGCTTGTTTGAATTGGAGGATTCTAACAATGCAGGGATAGGAAATACACAGGAATAGGATAGGAATGCACCTGCAAAACAGTGAATTTAAAAACACAGGATTTCTGTCAATCTGGGTGTTTGGTTCACAAGAATTGGAAGATCACAGGAATGCAAAGCATGGTGAAATTAAGTCAAACCACAAGAAAATGTACAATTATAATGCTATTATGCTACTATCTCTTAGTCTTGTGCTTCATGAATAGGAATTTGAAAAGGAGGCCAAGTGGATATTAAAATTCCTACGGTTTTTCTTTGAAGGAGACACTAAAGGAACAAATCATACATTTTCCTTTGCTCTATTCCTTTGAACCAAATGCATGAATAGTAGTACCATAGGAAACTTTCCAAATCCTATGTTTTTCCTTCTCTTTTCCTTTCAAGCAGTGGCCATTCTATAGGCAGGCTTGAACAGGCAAAAGCATACACTCCATAAATGTTTTTGTGCTACTTCTACTACTTTGGACCCAGCCACTGCCGTACTAGCTAAACTCTCCAGCCCATCTACAAATGCACAGCTCAAACGCGAAGAAATAAATAATGACGTCTTTCGAGAGAGTCCATCACGGATAGCTAAGTTGCCTGGTACCTCACTGCTTGTCATATAGTAGGAGAAACTAATCGTATTTCACGTTACTACGCGAGCTCAGTGGACAATATATATAACATGTAGAGTAAAAAAGCGATGCAACAAGTGTACAACCTCTTTGGCGAAGCCATGTAGATCTCAGCATCATTGGGTTGGTCGCTGAGGGTGATGCGGTTGATGTGGCTATCGGAGGAGGGGAAGAAGATCTTAGGCGTCTGGAGATGGAGGCAAGGGTACTGCTCCGCTGTGACGAAGGGTTTCGTCGTTGGAGTAGCTCCGGTGAGTTGTACGACAACGAGGCTAAAGCAGGACAAGAGAGACAACGTAAACCTGAGTGGAATTCTAATACCATCTCCAATAGATGATGTAAAATACATAACTACAAAGTGCTAGATGTAAAATACATCAGCCGCTCATCTCTGAACTTAACTGTCGAAACTGAATTTAACTGTCGAAACTGAATTTTACTATCGAAACTGAATTTTGCTGTCGAAACTGAATTTTACTGTCGAAACTGAACGCACTAGTAGCAGAAAAGCAGTGCACTAATAGTTTTGCCCCCTCGAGCACTAGTGGCAGAGTAGCAGTGATCTACGATAGCCGCTCCGGCAGGGAACATAGTACCAGAGAGCAGCCGGGGCAGCTGGTCGTGCAGCAGCAGCAGCGCCCAGAGCTGCAGCACGTGCGAGAGCCGGGGCAGCTGGTCGTGTAGCAGCATCTCGGGTAGCAGCAGCAGGAGCTCGAGCGACAGCAGGAGCTACTGCTCCTGCAGTAGCAGCAACACGAGCAAGAGTAGAGCAGCAGCGCAAGCAAGAGCAAGAGCAAGAGAAACATCACGAGCAAGAGCAAGAGCAACATCGCGAGCAAGAGCAAGAGTAGACCAGGCAGGGGACCGAGAGCAAAAGCAAAGCAGCAGCGCGAGCAAGAGCCGAAGCAGCAGCAGTAGTGCCAGCGAGAGCCGAAGCAACAGCAGCAGCAGCTCCTACTGATGTCGATGTCGCCGCCGAGGGAGAAACGTCGTGGAGGAAGTGGCCGGAGCCGCCGCCATAGATGGAGCCGCGCCATGGCGGCTCGAGACCGAGCACCGGCAGCACCATGAGATGGAATCAAGAAGAAAATGTAGCGATTAGTGTAGAACCTCTTTGGTGGCGCCGATTAGGCCTCAGCTTCATCCGAGGAATCGGTGATGGTGCTGCTCTTTCGGTGGTGCAGGTGAAGACGGCGGTGTGGGAATGGAGGTGGCGCGATAGACAATGCGAACGTCGGGGCAGCTCCTTGGAGGTGGAGGACGGGGTGGCTGAACCAGCGGGACGATGAGATCGACGACGGATCCTCATTCGGTGCGGTGGAAGAGGGACGTCGAGCTGTTGCGGTGGACGATGTCGTCGGGGAATAGGCTCTGGCTGGGTGGTGGACGGAGGAGGGTGTGGGGCTTCGCGGGTTTTCGCGGCCTCGGTGTACGAATAGGGGGGTGGAGGGGATGGGAGGGAGGACCATGGCTTAGAGACACGCTTGTCCGAAATGTGTGGTAAATTATGAAAGTACCCCCACCGATTTGAACTAGGCGGTTCTTTCGGTTCAAGGGTATCATGGGAATTTCGCGTGTCGGGATTTCGCAGGAGGTGGGAGTTTTCGCGCGCGTTGTAATTTTGGGATAGAAAGGCGCGGGTTGAGATGGAGGGAGTTTTCGGAGCAGAACGAGACAATGAGATATCTTAAAATTTCGAGATAACAAGGCGCGGGTTGAAAAGGCGGGAGTTTCGCAGCACGATAGACAGAGATGCTAGCTTGAAATTTCGGCATAACAAGGCCCGGCTTGAAATTTGGGGAGAACAAGCTTAACGTGTACAAAAAAACAAAAACAAAAAAGACGCACCCCACTAGAGAGAGTCATGTGCCGTTTTACTATATTATTACTAGAAATGCCATTCAAAAACAACAAAAAATCTAAAAAAATTGGGACAACAAGCTTAACGTGTACAGTACCAAATCAATTTGCACTTCCCTCAACAATAAAAAAACATTTCCTACTGTCTAGCATATGGACTAAATTTGAGTACATTTTCCCTATTTGAATGGGATTGTACTCGAGTTATACAACCATCTAAATATTATCTTCACAACACATGACATGAATATGAGAGTAGTATATTCCCATATAAATATGAACTACATGTACGTACGATCTCGAATTCAAATATATCTATCCATTCTATGTTGAATTCAAATCATAGTACATGTATGCTCTAACTAGATGTTCGGAATCTAAACCATGTATGATACTATGTACAATGTGTTTAACACGCACAACACGCACACACACACACACACACACACACACACAACATTTAGACTAGTAAGGTACACGTGCATTGCACGCATGAGATTTGGCAACCAAATTATGAATAAATACCACATTATAGCATGTAAGTTTTGAGTCATATATGCATGATGTAGATGTTCGTTTAATTCTTATAGTTCATCTCATTCAAGATCAATTAATTTTTATAAAAAAGCTAATCTATTTTAAGATTCATGGAAGTGTGCGTTGTAAAGCATAAAGTAAAAACAAATAATGGCAATTCATCAAGAAAAAAAATTGGGCAATTATGATACGAAGATTCTAGAACATAGGAGAAGTGCTTGTGTTTTGAGGTTTGTGCATTATGCTTAAGTTCAACCATGGAGTCTTCTAGATTGTACATGTGGCAAAATCTGGTGGAATGTAGATGATATCCAACGGCCAGTAGTGCTCGGATTTGCCATCTCTGCACTGTCGGATTGGGTTCATCCAACGACCATCTTTCACTAGTAAGGTACACGTGCATTGCACGCATGAGATCTGGCAACCAAATTATGAATAAATACCACACCATAACATGTAATCTTTGATTCATATATGCATGATGTAGATGTTCGTTTAATTCTTATAGTTCGTCTTATTCAAAATCAATAAGTTTTATAAAAAAGTTAATCTATTTTAAGATTCATGGAATTGTGCATTGTAGAGCATAAAGTAAAAACAAATAATGGCAATTCATTTAGCAAAAAGGAAATTGGGCAATTATGATACAGATGATTAACTGTCCATATTGCAAATTCACACACGTGTTAACATAAGGAAACGTATGTGTAACTTACTAATCATCGCACATGAGTACTCACAGACGCATCGTGTGCGATACTCCTATGCACCGCAAGCAACTAGTTTGCAATTTTCAAAGTTTTTTGTACACACAGAATCGCACATGAATTAACTTTAGCAACCGTCTATGTTGTAATTTCTCATCACAAACAGTTCATCCGAGTCGGCTGTTTGCCGCGTATTACACACATCTTGTTTACACGACTCGTTTATGTTCTTTTGGCTCATTGCAAACAGTTCATCTATGTGAACTGTATGCCGCATATCACACACATCTTATTAAGTTGAACCGTTTTTGTTGTGTTCCCTAATCAAAAACAGTTCGTCCGAGTGAACTGTATGCCGTATATCACACACACCTTGATCTGGCTAACCATTTATGTTGCACTCCCTAATAGCAAACAGTTCATCTGAGTGAATTGTATGGCGTATATCACACACACCTTGATATGGCTGCCCGTTTCTGTTGTTCTGTCTCATCGCAAACAGTTCGGATGGATCAACCGTGTGCCCTGCATCGCACATGCAACTAAAATCGAAACTATGTTTGATGTCTCCGTCATCGCAAACGTTTTGCATCTTTTTTGATGGTTTTTTTACATCACTGTTTGCAATTAATGCACCGCACACAGTTTCGTCAAAGGGTCTCTGATCGTAGTGTCGCGTTAGCAGCATCCTGTAGTAGTGGTAGTACTTGAAATTTGTGTTCCAGTAAACTCATCGGGAGCCGTTTCGGGCCTTGAATAATTAAGTGCAAACCTGCTCACACCTAGTACGTATCAAACCTGAACGTGTTCCCACTATGCAGGTTTTAGTACTAGTGCTAGTACTAGGTTATAAAAAGGGGAACTACCTAGCCAAAAATCACTCTACCTTCCTCCTCATAAGTCTTTCTTGTTCGTCTGTCCTTGCCATGGCCGGTGTGTAGAGCTCTAGGTCAAGAACTACTCGTAGCAAGGGAGCGACGACCAAGGCCGCAGAAAAAAAAGAGGGCTCGCCGCCTCGCAGAGACCTCGAAAGATCACTCACGGGCAGGCGAGGGCTCCCAGGCGCGCCCTAGCCGCGGAAGCGAACACGCCGAGCTGACGGTGCTGGAGTTGTTATCCCTCGACGACATGCCTGATCAGCTCAATAAGCAGAAGGAGTTCATCAACGGCTTGGTGGAGCTGCTGAAGGAGAGCCTTGACGACATGCCCGCTGAGCTCATTGAGCAGGGGGAGTTGACCGCCGGCTTGGTGATGCTGCTGAAGGAGAGCACTACCTCGGGTAAGAAGGCGACCGACGAAATCCTGCAACTTTAGGAGGAGAAGGCGAAGCTCCGCCATGAGCTCGACCTGCTGAAGGAGGAGAACGCCGGCTGGAAGAAGCTGCATGGGAAGAGTAGTTCCTCGGTGAAGATGCTACACACCCTCGTCATGGAACAGAAGGAGGAGTTGGCGAAGCTCCGCATCGAGCACCCGGCTGCTGTCAAGGTACGTACTGCGGCCGTGGAAGAGATGATGAAGGCTCGCATCGAGAAATCCCGCGTCATGGACATAATGAAGAAGATGGCGGAGGAGACAAGTGAGGAGATGAAGGTCGTGGAGGCGATGAAGAAGCAGTTAGGACTCTGTGGTCAACTCTTCATGAAGTAGAGAGCAGCGCCCCAGACTTGTGTCTACGTCTTCCTTCTTTTTTTGGGGGGGCAATCTTCCTTCTTCTTTTGCTCATGTGTTTGTTCTTTTGCTCCTTCTTTGGGAGGCACGAATAGAACAATGCTAACGATGAGCGGTGCCGTGGGATCGCCATATCGCACTGGGCTGCCGTGTTTCGCGCTCCTCCGTCGTACTAGTCCTACTCCAGTGGAATACTTGAGTATACCGCACGGTTCTTTCCTCCTCCTCAGGTCGTCAGCAACATTTATACTAGCAGTTAAATCACAAGGCCCCACCTTCCAGCAGTAATGAGCCATCAAATCACAAAGGCCCTCGCCTCTTGTTAAACCGACGAAGCGAGACTGCCCCGCCCTCTAGCCTTTTAAATGTACTTTTGTACAGTAGTAGTATCGATGGATTGCGCCATGGAGCAAAACTAACAAGATGAAATTAAAGAAAAAAGGCGGTACATATAGAGAGCGCTCGTCGCCAAATTATGCATATAGTACTATTAAAAAATCTAGCACGTGCTTAGATGGGGTGCTAAAGTCTATTAAAGAAATTAGAGCAAATAGCCAGAATACCACTAGTGAAAACCGAACATGCCAAAATGCCACTAGTGAAAACCGACTTGCCAAAATAACACTACTCAGTCAATTTTTCAGGCCAAAATGACACTGCCGTTAGATGTCAAAGAAATTCTGTGAGTCAACCCGTTAGTGACTTGTCAGTTTTTTTGTTATTCCAAATTTGCCCCTGCTTCCCTAACCCTCAACCTCTCCTGCTCTCTCCCGATCCAATCTCTCCCGCACGCACAGGAGGAGCCATGGTGGCGCGCCGAAGCAGCCCACGCCGGCGCCTCCCTGCCGCTCCCCTCCCCATCTGACCTTGCTCCGCCGCCGCTGTCTCCCTCCTCCTCCGCCCGGCCACCCGCCCGTCTCCCTCCTCCGCCCGGCCGCCCGCCCGGCCCTCTCCCTCCTCCGTCCGCCAAGGCCACGGGAGCCGCTTCCGGACCGGCTCTTCCCCTCATCCCCTGCAGTGACCGCCACCTCCATACCGGACCGGCTCATCCCCGCGCCTCCAGTTCTCAACGACGACGCCAGACCGGCTTGCCCACATCGACCTCGACCTCGACAGGCTCTTCAGCAAAAGTATGAATTTTTTCAACCTATTTCTCTAGTATCTGTCATTGCAAGTGCAGCAAATTTTAGAATTTGCTGTCTTTGTGTTTCAGAGTTGATTTGATGGACGAATTCAGAGTAGAAGTAGATGTTCAGTCTTACTTGACTGTTCTAGATGGCAGAAAAACATATAAAAGGGGCAAAACATGGGATTTTATGGCTGGTCGGGACTTGACCGTGGCTCAGATAAATGCTGCTGTGGAGGAGAAGTTCAGGTGGTCTAGTGATCAAAGAATGACTATTTGGTATGGAACCGGTGATGACACAGTCCCACTGATTTGTGAAACAGAGATAGCTGAATTATTTGATAGATGTTCTGGAACGAAAGTTGTACGGTTTGGTGTGACCATTGAGAGCAAACAACCACACAATGAACGTGCTCCTGCTGTAGCTGAGAAGGAGAATGCTCCTAGCACTGCCGAGAAGGAGGATGATCAGCCAGTTCATGCACCATTCTTTTTTTGGCCGAAGCAAGCTTATGCAGGGGAGTATGAGGATGATGAGCCTGTGGGATGTAATGGAGAGAGCACATATTTGCAGGAGGAGAATGATGTGTCGAAGGAGAATGGTGAGTCACAGAATAATGCCGAGCTGGAGGTAGTTGCTACAAGAGTCCCATTGGGAACACTAGATGTTCCCAATTCTTATGATCCACAACATGTGGTAGGAGATGATGAGACTTTACTTGCTAACAATGTGGCTCCTACTTATATCCATGACAAAAAAAAATCCTCGACTCGAAGTTGGAGCCACATTTCCTAGCTCTAAAGCATTTAAAGTTGCATTGAGGCAACTAGCAATTAGAGAAGATTGGTCCTTTGACACGGAGTATAGTGAACCTCAGAGATTCAGGGCTAAATGCACAGACAATGATTGTCCATGGAGGATACATGCCTCCAAGTTAAAGAACACTAACACTTTCATGGTATAATTAGTACTTTTGTTTGCTTAGTACCTTTCACAATTTCTTTTATTTTATTGTTGTTTATTTGACACTTATGTTTCTTGATGTTATTGTAGGTAAAGAAACTTCCCTTTGACCATACTTGTGGGAGTGCTAATTGCAGCAAAGGAATGGCAAATAGAAATTGGCTTGTGGATAAAGGGAAGGCTGCACTTCAGGAGGATGGTACGGTTAGTGCAAAACAACTTAGAGACCGTTTGCAAAAGGAGTATGATATCAAGCTTCAGTACAGCGATGTTTGGAAAGGGAGAGCTCGTGCAAAGGATCAATTGGAAGGTACATACAAGGAGAACTTTCAATTGTTGTGGAGCTTCAGGGGTGAATTGTTGGTAGCCAATCCTGGAAGTGTATTTGAGATAGACATCAAAACAATTAAAAACAAGAAGGGTGATATTGTGCATGTTTTCAATAGGTTGTTCATTGCCTTGAAGCCATGCATTGATGGGTTCTTGACAGGTTGTAGACCATATTTGGGGGTTGATGCAACTTTTCTAAGTGGGAAATACACCGGGCAGTTGGCAGCCGCAATTGGTGTGGATGGGCATAGTTGGATGTTTCCGGTAGCATTTGGTATTTTCGAGAAGGAAACTACAGAGAATTGGGTGTGGTTCATGGAACAACTGAAATTGGCCATCGGAGAGCCACAAGGGCTTGCAATACATACGGATGCATGCAAGGGGTTGGAGAATGCTATTTCTACGGTATACCCAAACTGTGAACATAGAGAATGCATGATGCATCTAATGCTTAATTTCAAGAAAAAGTTCAAAGGTGATATACTGGATAATATGTGGCCTGTAGCTTGGACATATGAAGTAGAGAAGCATGATGCACTAATGGCAGAAATAGAAGCACAAAGCGCTGAAGCAATAACCTATTTGCACATGCATCACAACCGTGTGTGGACAAGAAGCAAATTTTCAGCAATTACAAAGGTTGAGTATGTGAGCAATAATTTAGCGGAGGTTTTCAATAATTGGATAAGGGATGTAAAGCAGCTTGCGCTTGTTGAACTTCTGGATAAGCTTAGGGAAATGATCATGATAATGCTAGAGAAAAGGAGAGCGGTGGTTGGAAAACTTCTAGGTTACATACTACCTAGTGTGATAAAAGAGTTAAATCTAAAGAGTAGAGGGATGCATTACTTGGAAGCAAGAGCATCACCAAATGTAGCCGAGATTTCAGAAAATGGATGGAGGCACACCGTCAATTTGGAGAAAAAAGAGTGTTCTTGTAGGAGATGGCAGATTTGTGGCACGCCATGTACACATGCTCTCCGGTTCATATTCTCCAAACAAGCCAAGCTAGAGGAATATGTTGACGAGTGCTTCTCCGTGGAGAGATTCAAAGCGGCATACAAGGGAGTTCTCATGCCAATAAGGGGCAGGTCACAATGGCCCAAGGTAAATCCTGGTTTTGATATGATTCCTCCTAAACTTACCAACAGTGCTGGACGTCCAAGAACTAGGAGGATAAAAAATTATACCGAGGGTGGAGGTAGAAGACATAAATGCAAAAGGTGTGGGCAAATAGGCCATCTAAAAAAGACATGAAAGAGCCGGAGATTGAAAGTGACGCTGATCGAGATGCTACGCCTCCTCCACGGTAATTATTTGAGCGCTCTAATTATTTCGAGTGTTTGAATTTTTTCCACTTGCTTCCAAATATCTTGCATATTAATTGCTAACACTACATATATTGAATTGTAGGAAAAAAATCAAAGGTTGAAGCAAGCATTGCAACAACTTCTTCTCCAAAGACACCAACTAAGCAAGGTACTCAACTTGGCACTCCTACAACTCCAATGACAAGGCAGAGGGCTGCAGCAATTGCAATTGCCTCTCCACCTCCAAGTGCATCTACAAGGAGCAAAACCGTTGCTCCTAGCCCTCTTCGGCAAATTTAGTGCATTTTCTTATGAGAAAAATGCTCTTTTGCTTATGATGTGTCAACCATGAGAACCACACTCTTTTGTTTGAAGAGTAGTGGTCTGAACAATTATGTGTTGATGTCATCCTCTTTTGGACCAATATGTACCATTGTTGGTGCTGAAATGTTGTCAAAAAGACTTGTGCTGCTGAAATGTTGTCAAAATTGCTGCTGAAATGTTGCCAACTTGTGCTGAAATGATGTATGTTTTTTCTGTGAAAGTGTGCTGTTTTGTTGTGATAGTGTGCTGTTTTGCTGTCAAATTGTACTGAAATGGTGTGAAAAAGTGCTGTTTTGCTGTGAAAGTGTGCTGAAATGGTGTGAAATTGTGCTGTTTTTGCTGTTAAAGTGTGCTGTTTTGCTGTGAGAGTGTGCTGAAATGGTGTGAAAGTTTGTTGTTTTGCTGTCAAAGCGTGCTGTTTTCCTGTGAAAGTGTGCTGAAATCCTGCCATACTCACTTGCTACTGAATTCTAAGCTTAGCATGTGAAGAGGTAAGGGCACATATGTCTTTTTTGGATGATGTTAGACTCAGTTAGACACTAGTGATATTTTGGCTAGAAAAAACTGAAATGAGTGTTATTTTGGCAAGTTGGTTTTCACTAGTGGTATTTTGGCATGTTCGGTTTTCACTAGTGGTATTCTGGCTATTCTCTCAAGAAATTAGCATACGTATTTAATTCTTTGACAACTAAACTCCTTCATGCTTTGGGTAAACTTCTCTTATTTAAATTTTTTTTAAATTACTTATCTCATTTAAGTGTTTTGCGTATGTGCCATGCTTAGAGCGTGGTTATAGTATAGCCAATATGATGTTGGCCATATCATATATAGTACGTATATAATGTGAAGAAACGAGTGGTAGTACTACCAACTACAAGATGAACTATAAGAAATACTAGTATGTACGTACTGAAGAGTTAAAGTAATGAGAAGGAGCATAACATAGTTCTGCTGGGGGCTCAGCACAACACACCCCTCAAATAAAACTAAGCACCCTAAAATTAAACTAAGCAACTAATCCGGTAGACACTGCATTAGAACCACCATGAGCAACGACATTGCCACCTTACTCGGACTCCTTGTCCACATGCTCAACTTCGTCCTTGTCCCTCTTCCTCTTGGCCGATACTTCTTTGCTTGAAACGCACACTTGGCTCTCGCTCTTCATCCAATCCTTGTAGATATTGAAACAAAGGTAGGCATCCATTGCAGCGTACTGGATGTGGTCTCTATCTAGTACATTCCACTGCCATGCAAGATGAAACTTGGGCCGAGGTTTCGTCAGTTTACCGTACGAAGGATCAACCATGGCTCCTGCCAGCGTCAGCATTGAAGGCTGACGGGAGGACACCAGCCCATTCTTCTGGAGGTCAAAGGGCTAGCCTACAACGAGGCCTACCCGATCTAGGACTTTTCTGTCATTCATAAAGTCTACAGTAACGAATTTGACTATGCCGCCCGCGAGGAAGTTCTTAAATTCCTCGCACTCAATGTTGGAATGGCATATGTGGTAGACCAAGCACAAGTTATGCACGCAAACCTGGATCACGGCGGGCTTCTTCTTCTCTTCCTCCTTTAGATTCTTCTCTTTGTCCAGGACTGTGGTGTACTCAACATCTAGCCCAGCGACCCACTTATCATCATTTGACTTTTCGAACATGCGTCTGAAGCGAGCAAGGCATCCTTTCACCGTCGTGGAAGAACGGGTGTAGATGACGTCGAACTCATCACCGGTGATGGTTCTAACCTTGTACTCACTTCCAACCATGGAGATTTGGGACACCATGGATTTGGGAGGAGGGTTAGGATTAGTGGAACTTTTGTAATGTGAAAGGACGGGACGACTAGGAGTGAACTGCCGTAATGTTAAAGGACGGCCGGGGACGAGTAGGAGCGAACTGCTAGCGGTTTTCCGATTGTAAAAATGCTGAGTGGGGCATGCGAACGGTAGGGTAGTGGCTTGCCTAGTGGATAAATGGCTTCATGCACAGTACTATGGGGGCCCAATTAGATGTCATGTCTACTAGACGCCCAATTAAATGGCTTCATGCATCTGCGTGTTCGCACGTCAAACATCGGGAAAATTACAGGTGATACGAAGCTTTCCATGCTCCCATGATATGGGCTTCCGAGAGCCCTTGGATCTGAGATCGAACGGTTGCATGGGGTGATTCTAGACCTATGGGTGAATATCCTATCCTGGAGGGTTATTCTGCAAATTTTTAGCAACTTAGCATGCGACCCGTATCATGGTCGCGCCTACCACGACCGTCGCCTCGCTCGTGCGGTCGCGCCCTTCGAGATTTCAGACCGCTATAAATGTGCATTCTTTGCCTACTTCGCATGCATGAAACTACTTCCTCCGTCCAGGTGTGTTAGACTATCTGATGTTGGCATGTCATACATAGTCATCACTTATAGTGACTCATACAAGAAGGTTAGCTATAAGGTTGGCTATACGAGTATTTTTTTACTTCTCTCTATCTCTTTCTTCGTAGTACTTGGCACCTGTATACCATGGAGGTGGTCAGGAATCAGGAGACTCACGCCGGTCGTAGCGCCACAGTAATAATGATAATGGCAAGTCAAATCACAGGGCCCCACCTGTCCAGCAGTAACGAGCCATCAAATCACACAGCCCTATGTTTGCGGCAGCCTACTCCCTCATCTTCTCACCTCTCTGTCAAACCGACTAGGCGGAATTACCCCGCCTACCGCGCGGGAAAAGCCCCGCCCTCGACTTTTAAATATAATTTTGTATCCATGGATTGCGCCATGGAGCAAAGCCTGAAGAAAACGGCGGTACACATGTATACAGCACGCCCGTCGCATTTGCGTCGCATACCAGACGGTCATCGGTCTGGCACGCCTCTCTCCGAATGGAAAGCGCGTCATATTGTGTTTGCACACACATGTGGGAATGCAATTGAGAACCGACCATAAGCACACTCCCCCGTCCCTGCAAGTCAACTGAGTTAATAGAAGAGAGAGATGAGAGATAGTACTGGAGCAGTGCTGTAAACACGTCGGTGCCTAGACGATCCCTGCACGACATGCGAGATCAGTTCGTCCATGCATGTGACCAGACTCCAGTAGACGGCTGGATTGGCTATCGTCTACATATCGTGCAGGCTGTGTTGTATAGGGTTGTAGTTCTGATGAGAAATCTCTACTCCTATAAAAGACTAAGTTGGTGATGATGGTGTGTCTGCCATCTGTCATTTCTGACCATTAGATCTGCATCTAACAGCTGCGAGGTAAGTTCTGGCATTTTTGCAACAATAGCCCACTTCTCTGCTTGAATTTGCAGAAAACCCCTTATCTTGAAAGCAACCACATCCCTCCCTCACCTCATCAAAACAGCCTGAGAAATATATTTTGAGTGAAACGTAATATATTTTTAGTGGTCTATGTATATGAAAACAAGAGTGTTTTCTTTCAAGTTTGTGAACAAGTACTATTCTACTTTGGATCCGTTGCAACGCACGGGCACATTGCTAGTCTAGAAAAAAGGTTTCTTGTCATCTCGCAATATTAGGTGTCATGTGCTTCGGATCACTACGAGGGTTAAACAGCGACAACTGCGTTCCTCCAAGGCGCTGATCATTGGGGGCACATGCACGAAGACTACTCGGCTGTCATCTAGGTCAAGCCGGCTATGTTAATTAGGACATCTATTGATTGACCCCTTTTCTACAAGTTTGTCTTTAATTTGAGCTTTGATCCTCGTCTAGTTTGTCCGTCGGGATTCATGTTGTCTCCTTGGGGCAGTGAGGTTATGGTTTCTTGTCATGTGGCATTTTTTTCGTGTTATATGTTAATCCGGTGCTTCAGATCAAAATGACGACAACTGCGCCTCCGGGGTACGTGCATGAAGACTTCTCCACAGTCATTGACAAGGTCAAGCCGGCTCCGATAGATAAAAGAAAACTACTCCACTATATAGGCAGGAGCCTCCGCGCTTGCTTGCTAGTGTTGCTCTCTTCACTCTCTCTCATCCTCTCCAGATCTAAACACGACAGCGGTGGCCACACTCTCTCTCTGCTCACCGCTGGTCACAGATCCGGCCGGATCCCCTCCACCGAGGAAGGTGAGAAGGTGCAATGTTCAAGCGGTCGTCCTCGGCGACGGCTCTTACCCACTGCCGGTGCGTCCCGATCAGCGTGCCTTGCCGTTCTCTCCCACGCAGTGCCGGCTAGGGAGGGCCTCCGACCCCTTGTTCCTCGCTGCCGTAGTGCGGGCAGATCCGGCCTCCCGCCGCCCACCTAGCGACATCCCGGCGACCCTCAGGTATAACTTCCTTCAAAACCGGCCTTGCTCTACTGCCCCAGCTCCTCATGTCGCTGCATTTGTATCTTTTACTATTTCTTAGGCCCCCTAGTAGATAGGATAGATCGGCTGTTCGAAAGCCACCTAAATTATTACTGTTAAGAGGTAAAACTACTTCATGCAGTCGAATCTAGTACTACTTGGTTCAAACAGGGAAGAAAGGGGGTGGGGGGTGGGGGAAGATTTGTTACCTGAATCTAGGACTTGGTCGAAAGAGGAAATAATGGGGGCAAAAAGTAGCATAGACTGGCTATCCAATTGGTCTCTTGGTCTAATAGGGAACTAAAGGCAAACACAGTACAAACTCAATATAAACCGATCTATTGGTTGAAAAAGGAAAGAAAGTGGGGACTGGGGGACAAGTCAACAGAGTATGTCCAGCACTAGATTTGCTAGCCTCACACAGTATAAGGTGGCTATACCGAATAAAAATGGGACCAACCCAGATATCCTGTTTGGATGTTTGTTGCCCCCGAGCCCCACTTATGTAATGCCACTGGTAAAATGTAGCAGTCCCACTATTAAAGTAAGGACACGTTAAACCAATGTTGTTTTCAATGTAATGCCTCCAGTAATATGAATCAATGGCACTGTTTTTCATGTCCTGCTAAATTTCCCATTAAGATAAGTTGCTTCTTTTCATTAGAAATGCAACTGTCCTGGTCCGCCTACTCTCCCGTGCCCAAATACCAACTCTTTAGCAGCTTTTAATGTAATGTTGCTGGTAAAATGAAGCAATGGCACCATTAAAGTAATGTCGTATTTAACGGTTGTCATAGTTAATCCTAATGCCCGCACTAACATCTAACAATGCTGCTGCTTTAGAAATTGCTATTGTCCTTGTAGGATCACCATTCAGATAAGGAACATGCTTCTTTTCATTTGATGTATGTTTCATCACTTGTTAGTCACCCTCCTTTCTACCTTTTTGTGCAAACAAAGATATACATTTCACGCTTGATCTTAGTTGAACTGCACAAAATGATATCCAAATTATAGTTGAACATTCCACGAGCTTCACGACCAAACTTGATGTTGCACAATTTTATTGCAACTAATGAAGAAGAAGCTGCTAGCTCATGGGACCAAGTACTTGCTAACTGCATGATGCAAACATTGCTTCATTTTAGGTGAACTGCACAAAAAGGTCCCATGAATTGAATCATCCATGTTGGTGACTGGTGTCTGATACGTCTCCAACGTATCTATAATTTTTTATTGTTCCATGCTATTATATTATCTGTTTTGGATGTTTTATATGCATTAATATGCTATTTTATATTATTTTTGGGACTAAGCTATTAACCCAGAGCCCAGTGCCAGTTTCTGTTTTTCCTTGTTTTTGAGTTTCATAGAAAAGGAATATCAAACAGAGTCCAAATCGAATAAAACTTTACGATGATTTTTCTTGGACCAGAAGACACACGTAGGACTTGGAGACCAAGGAAAAGGAGTCCCGAAGCGACAGCAAGGGTGCAGGGCGTGCCCCCCTACCTTGTGGGTCCCTCGGAGCTTCTCTAACCCTATTCTTCGGCCTATAAATTCCCAAATATTCTCAAACCACCAGAAGCGTCCACAAAAATACTTTTCCGCCGTCGCAAGCCTCTGTTCCCGTGAGATCCCATCTTGGGGCCTTTTCCGGTGATCTACCGGAGGGGGATTCGATCACGGAGGGCATCTACATCAACCCTATTGCCCTTCCGATGAAGCGTGAGTAGTTTACCTCAGACCTACGGGTCCATAACTAGTAGCTAGATGGCTTCTTCTCTCTCTATGATCTTCAATACCATGTTCTCCTCGATGTTCTTGGAGTTCTATCTGATGTAATATTCTTTTGCGGTGTGTTTGTCGAGATCCAATGAATTGTGGATTTATGATCAGATTATCTATGAATATTATTTGAATCTTCTCTGAATTCTTATATGCATGATTTGATATCTTTGTATTTCTCTTCGAATTATCAGTTTGGTTTGGCCAACAAGATTGGTATTTTTGCAATGGGAGAGGTGCTTAGTTTTGGGTTCAATCTTGCGGTGTCCTCACCCAGTGACAAAGTAGGGGTAGCGAGGCACGTATTTGTATTGTTGCCATCAAGGATAAAAAGATGGGGTTTTCATCATATTGCTTGAGTTTATCCCTCTACATCATGTCATCTTACTTAATGTGTTACTCTATTCTCTTGAACTTAATACTCTAGATGTAGGTAGGAATCGGTCGATGTGTGGAGTAATAGTAGTAGATGCAGAATCATTTCGGTCTACTTGACACGGACGTGATGCCTATATGCATAATCATTGCCTTGGATGTCATCATAACTTTGCACTTTTCTATCAATTTCTCGACAGTAATTTGTTCACCCACCGTATTATTCGCCTTCAAGAGAGAAGCCTCTAGTGAAACATATGGCCCCCGGGTCTATTTTCCTTTATATATTTTCAGATCTATAAACCAAAAAACCCAAAAATATCTTGCTGCAATTTATTTACTTTTATTTTGTTTTATGTTTTAGTTATCTTTTATATCTATCTCTATCAGATCTCACCATTGCAATTGACCGTGAAGGGATTGACAACCCCTTTATCGCATTGGGTGCAAGTGTTTGATTGTTTGTGTAGGTGCATAGATTGGAGACTTGCTTGTGCCTCCTACAGGATTGATACCTTGGTTCTCTAACTGAGGGAAATACTTATCTCTACTTTGCTGCATCACCCTTTCATCTTCAAGGGAAAAACCAACGCAAGCTCAAGAAGTAGCAGGAAGAATTTCTGGCGCTGTTGCCGGGGAGGTTCTACATCAAGTCTACCAAGTACCCATCATAAACTCTCAGCTCTTGCATTACATTATTTGCCATTTGCCTCTCGTTTTCCTCTCCCCCACTTCTAAAATGATTTTTAGAAAAATACAAAAAGATTTGCCTTTTTATCCGGCCTTCTTTTGTTTGCTTTTTGTTTGCTTGTGTGTTAGATTGCTTGCTTTGTCACGATGACTCAAGAGAATACCAAGTTGTGTGATTTTTCCAACACTAATAATAATGATTTTATTAGTACTCCGATTGCTCCCACCACTAGTGTGAAATCTTATGAAATTAATGCCGCTTTGCTGAATCTTGTTATGAAAGAACAATTTTCCGGCCTTCCTAGTGAAGATGCCACATCCCATCTAAATACTTTCGTTGAATTGTGTGATATGCAAAAGAAGAAAGATGTGGATAATGATATTGTCAAATTGAAGCTATTTCCGTTCTCACTACGAGATCGTGCTAAAACTTGGTTTTCATCTTTACCTAAAAATAGTATTGATTCATGGAATAAGTGTAAAGATGCTTTTATTTCCAAGTATTTTCCTCCTGCTCAGATCATCTCCCTTAGGAACAATATAATGAATTTTAAGAAACTTGATCATGAGCATGTTGCACAATCTTGGGAGAGGATGAAATTGATGATAAGAAATTGCCATACGCATGGTTTGAGTTTATGGATGATTATACAAAAAATTTATGCGGGATTGAATTTTGCATCTAAAAATCTTTTGGATTCCGCCGCGGGTGGTACTTTTATGGAAATCACATTAGGAGAAGCTACTAAACTCCTAGATAATATTATGGCAAATTACTCTCAATGGCATACCGAAAGATCTTCCACTAGTAAAAAAGTGCATGCAATTGAAGAAATAAATACTTTGAGTGGAAAGATGGATGAATTAATGAATTGTTTTCTTGTAAAAGTGCTCCTATTGATCATAATGATATGCCTTTGTCTTCTTTGATTGGAAATAATAATGAATCTATGGACGTGAATTTTGTTGGTAGGAACAATTTTGGTAATAACGCGTATAGAGGTAATTTCAACCCTAGGCCGTTTCCTAGTAATTCCTCTAATAAATATCGTAATTCCTACAAAAATTCTTATGGAAATTATAATAAGATTCCCTCTAATCTTGATAACAATATTAAAGAATTTATTAGTTCCCAAAAAGTTTTCAATGCTATGGTTGAAGAAAAATTGCTCAAGATTGATGATTTGGCTAGGAACGTTGATAGAATTTCGCTTGAGATTGATTCTTTGAAAATTAGATCTATTCCACCCAAGCATGATATTAATGAGTCTCTAAAATCTATTAGAATTTCTATTGATGGATGTAAAGAAAGAACCGCTAGGATGCGTGCTAAGCGAGATTGGCTTGTAAAAGCGCGTTCTTCAATTTCTCATGAAAATAATGATGAAGATCTTAAGGTGATTGATGTGACTCCTATTGAATCTTTGTTTTCTAATATAAATCTTGATAAATATGGGACTGGAGATGAGTCAACTTTAGCTAGAAGGCGCCCCAATGATTCAGAGTTTATAGATCTTGATGCAAAAATTGATAAAAGTGGGATTGGAGAGGTCAAAACTTTAAGTAGCAATGAACCCACTCTTTTGGATTTCAAGGACTTTAATTATGATAATTGTTCTTTGATAGATTGTATTTCCTTGTTGCAATCCATGTTGAATTCTCCTCATTCTTATAATCAAAATAAAGCTTTTACTAAACATATCGTTGACGCTACGATGAAATCTTTTGAAGAAAAACTTGAGTTGGAAGTTTCTATCCCTAGAAAGCTTTATGATGAGTGGGAACCTACTATTAAGATTAAAATTAAAGATTATGAGTTCCATGCTTTGTTTGATTTGGGTGCTAGCGTTTCCACTATTCCGAAAACTTTATGTGATGTGCTAGGTTTCCGTGAATTTGATGATTGCTCTTTAAATTTGCATCTAGCGGATTCCACTATTAAAAAACCCTATGGGAAGGATTAATGATGTTCTTATTGTTGCAAATAGGAATTATGTGCCCGTAGATTTCAATGTTCTTGATATAGATTGCAATCCTACATGTCCTATTATTCTTGGTAGACCTTTCCTTAGAATGATTGGTGCAATTATTGATATGAAAGATGGAAACATTAGATTTCAGTTTCTGTTAAGGAAGGGCATGGAACACTTTCCAAGAAAGAAAATTAAGTTACCATTTGAATCTATTATGAGAGCTACTTATGGATTGCATACCAAAGATGACAATACCTAGATCTATTGCATTTTGCCTAGATAGGGGCGTTAAACAATAGCGCTTGTTGGGAGGCAACCCAATTTTATTTTCATGTTTTTTTGTTTTTGGTTCTGTTTTTCAATAAATTTATCATTTAGCCTCTGGTTAGATGTGTTTTGGTGTTTTAATTAGTGTTTGAGCCAAGTAGGACCTTTGGGATGGCTTACGGTGATAGTTGATTTGATCTTGCTGAAAAATAGAACCTTTTACGCCCAGTAAAATAATTTTCAAAAATCACAAAAGCGTGCTTTTGATATGAATTTTTTACAAAAGATTTATATACAAATTTCCCAGGTTGTCCTAAGTTTCAGAATTTTTGGAGTTACATAAGTATTCGAAGTATACAGATTACTACAAACTGTTCTGTTTTTGACAGATTCCGTTTTCTATGTGTTGTTTGCTTATTCTGATGAATCTATGGGTAGTATCGGGGTGTATGAACCATGGAGAAGTTGGAATACATTAGATATTACACCAATATAAATAAAAAATGAGTTCACAATAGTACCAAAAAGTGGTGATTTATTTTCTTATACTAACGGATCTCATGAGTTTTCTGTTGAGTTTTGTGTTGTGAAGTTTTCAAGTTTTGGGTAAAGATTTGAGGGACTATGGAATAAGGAGTGGAAAGAGCCTAAGCTTTGGGATGCCCAAGGCACCCCAAGGTAATATTCAAGGACAACCAAGAGCCTAAGCTTGGGGATTCCCCGGAAGGCATCCCCTCTTTCGTCTTCAATCCATCGGTAAATTTACTTGAGGCTATATTTTTATTCACCACATGATATGTGTTTTGCTTGGAGCATCTTGTATGATATGAGTCTTTGCTTTCTAGTTTGCCACAATCATCCTTGCTGTACACACCTTTTGAGAGGGACACGCTTAAATCGTGAATTTATTAGAATACTCTTTGTGCTCATATGCTCTAGTACTTCACTTATATCTTTTTAGAGCACGGTGGTGGTTTTATTTTATAGAAATTGTTGAAATCTCTTGCTTCACTTATTTTCTTAGGTTATGAATTTAGTCCTAATATAATGGGCATCCAAGAGGGATATAATAAAAAAATCATATTAAGTGCATTGATATTAAGTGCATTGAATTCTATGAGAAGTTTTGATTCCTTATGATTGTTTTGAGATATAAAGATGGTGATATTAAAGTCATGCTAGTAAGTAATTATGGATTGGTAGAAATACTTGTGTTAAAGTTTGTGATTCCCGTAGCATGCACGTATGGTGAACCGTTATGTGATGAAGTCGGAGCATGATTTATTTATTGATTGTCTTCCTTATGAGTGGCGGTCGTTGACGAGCGATGGTCTTTTCCTTCCAATCTATCCCCCTAGGAGCATGCGTGTAGTACTTTGTTTTGATAGCTAATAGACTTTTGCAATAAGTATGTGAGTTCTTTATGACTAATGTTGAGTCCATGGATTATACGCACTCTCACCCTTCCACCTTTGCTAGCCTCTCTAGTACCGCACAATTCTCGCCGGTGCATTAAACCCACCATATACCTTCCTCAAAACAACCACCATACCTACCTATTATGGCATTTCCATAGCCATTCCGAGATATATTGCCATGCAAACTTCCACCATTCCATTTTATTATGACACACACCATCATGTCATATTGCTTTTGCATGATCGTAAGATAGCTAGCATGATGTTCTTATGGCTTGTCCGTTTTTTGATGTCATTTGCTACGCTAGATCATTGCACATCCCGGTACACCACCAGAGGCATTCATATAGAGTCATATTTTGTTCTAAGTATCGAGTTGTAATTCTTGAGTTGTAAGTAAATAAAAGTGTGATGATCATCATTATTAGAGCATTGTCCCATGTGAGGAAAGGATGATGGAAGCTATGATTCCCTCACAAGTTGGGATGAGTCTCCAGACTTTATGAAAAATAAAAGAGGCCAAAGAAGCCCAAATAAAAAAAAGAGGCCAAAGAACCCACCAAAAAGAAAAAAAAGAAAAAAAGAAAAAAGAGAGAAAAGAGAGAAGGGACAATGTTACTATCCTTTTTCCACACTTGTGCTTCAAAATAGCACCATGATCTTCATGATAGAGAGTCTCCTATATTGTCACTTTCATATACTAGTGGGAATTCTTCATTATAGAACTTGGCTTGTATATTCCAATGATGGGCTTCCTCAAATTTCCCTAGGTCTTCGTGAGCAAGCGAGTTGGATGCACACCCACTTAGTTTCTTTTGAGCTTTCATACACTTATAGCTCTAGTGCATCCGTTGCATGGCAATCCCTACTCACTCACATTGATATCTATTGATGGGCATCTCCATAGCCCGTTGATACGCCTAGTTGATGTGAGACTATCTCCTTCCTTTTTGTCTTCTCCACAACCACCATATTCTATTCCACCTATAGTGCTATATCCATGGCTCACGCTCATGTATTGCGTGAAAGTTGACAAAGTTTGAGAACGTCAAAAGTATGAAACAATTGCTTGGCTTGTCATCGGGGTTGTGCATGATTTAATACTTTGTGTGATGAAGATGGAGCATAGCCAGACTATATGATTTTGTAGGGATAACTTTCTTTGGCCATGTTATTTTGAGAAGACATGATTGCTTCATTAGTATGCTTGAAGTATTATTATTTTTATGTCAATATTAAACTTTTGTTTTGAATCTTATGGATCTGAATATTCATGCCACAATAAAGAAAATTACATGGATAAATATGGTAGGTAGCATTCCACATCAAAAATTCTGTTTTTATCATTAACCTACTCGAGGATGAGCAGGAATTAAGCTTGGGGATGCTTGATACGTCTCCAACGTATCTATAATTTTTTATTGTTACATGCTATTATATTATATGTTTTGGATGTTTTATATGCATTAATATGCTATTTTATATTATTTTTGGGACTAACCTATTAACCCAGAGCCCAGTGCCAGTTTCTGTTTTTTCCTTGTTTTTGAGTTTCGCAGAAAAGGAATATCAAACGGAGTCCAAACGGAATAAAACTTTACGATGATTTTTCTTGGACCAGAAGACACATGAAGGACTTGGAGACCAAGGAAAAGGAGTCCCGAAGCGACGGCAAGGGTGCAGGGCGTGCCCCAGGGGGGCGTCCCCCTGCCTTGTGGGTCCCTCGGAGCTCCTCTAACCCTATTCTTCGGCCTATAAATTCCCAAATATTCCCAAACCACCAGAAGCGTCCACAAAAATACTTTTCTGCCGCCGCAAACCTCTGTTCCCATGAGATCCCATCTTGGGGCCTTTTCCGGCGATCTGCCGGAGGGGGATTCGATCATGGAGGGCATCTACATCAACCCTATTGCCCTTCCAATGAAGCATGAGTAGTTTACCTCAGACCTACGGGTCCATAGCTAGTAGCTAGATGGCTTCTTCTCTCTCTATGATCTTCAATACCATGTTCTCCTCGATGTTCTTGGAGTTCTATCCGATGTAATATTCTTTTGCGATGTGTTTGTCGAGATCCGATGAATTGTGGATTTATGATCAGATTATCTATGAATATTATTTGAATCTTCTCTGAATTCTTATATGCATGATTTGATATCTTTGTACTTCTCTTCGAATTATCAGTTTGGTTTGGCCAACTAGATTGGTATTTCTTGCAATGGGAGAGGTGCTTAGTTTTGGGTTCAATCTTGCGGTGTCCTCACCCAGTGACAAAGTAGGGGTAGCGAGGCACGTATTTGTATTGTTGCCATCAAGGATAAAAAGATGGGGTTTTCATCATATTGCTTGAATTTATCCCTCTACATCATGTCATCTTAATGCGTTACTCTATTCTCTTGAACTTAATACTCTAGATATAGGCAGGAGTCGGTCGATGTGTGGAGTAATAGTAGTAGATGCAATATTGTTTCGGTCTACTTGACACGGACGTGATGCCTATATGCATAATCATTGCCTTGGATATCGTCATAACTTTGCGCTTTTCTATCAATTGCTCGACAGTAATTTGTTCACCCACCGTATTATTTGCCTTCTAGAGAGAAGCCTCTAGTGAAACCTATGGCCCCCGGGTATATTTTCCTTTATATATTTTTAGATCTATAAACCAAAAAACCAAAAAATATCTTGCTGCAATTTATTTACTTTTA
Source organism: Thinopyrum elongatum (assembly GCA_011799875.1). NCBI lineage: Eukaryota > Viridiplantae > Streptophyta > Magnoliopsida > Poales > Poaceae > Thinopyrum > Thinopyrum elongatum. The sequence continues at coordinate 616,248,877 of CM022298.1, forward strand.
TTTTGTTTTATGTGTTAGTTATCTTTTATATCTATCTCTATCAGATCTCACCATTGCAATTGACCGTGAAGGGATTGACAATCCCTTTATCGTGTTGGGTGCAAGTGTTTGATTGTTTGTGTAGGTGCATAGATTGGAGACTTGCTTGTGCCTCCTACTGGATTGATACCTTGGTTCTCTAACTGAGGCAAATACTTATCTCTACTTTGCTGCATCACCCTTTCCTCTTCAAGGGAAAAACCAACGCAAGCTCAAGAAGTAGCAGTGTCATCCCTTCTACGATGGCGTTGACTGCAGATATGGTTCCCATCACGAGGTATGTTCCTTTTTGGTCCGACCGTTTGCCAAAGATGTTACACGTTGACTCTGCTCTTGTGCTACTGTTTTGGCACTGCCATGATAAAGCATTAATGTTATTATTTTGCACCTTAATCTAGTGGCACTATTAATTTGAGGCAATATTTTGGAACCGCTAGTGCCACTAATTTTTTTATATCAAAAGAGGGGTTTCCTCCGATTTCATTAAAGAAACCCAACCATAGAGAACCATTATCCGACAACATCTCAGTGTAAATGGGCAGTTATGCAACTACTACTAGAACGGACTGAGTACTAGCAGGAGACAAGTTCGCCACATAAGCTAGGCAGGTAGGGGGACGCAGCACCAGCTCGACCAAGTTTGAATTACAACCCAAATGCTACCATAGAAACATCAGGGGGGAAGATAGGTCCTGAAAGAGCTAGCTTTAGCATCGCAGTCTAAGGACCCCCGGCCTCCATCCTTGCGACGCACGGTACACCTCGCTTGCCACCTGCTTGACCCTAGTGCCACTGATAAAATGAAGTAATAATACAGTTAAAATAGAGCGAGTGTCCTCTCCATCATTTCATTTCCAATGTAGATAAAGAAAGTGCTTCTCTTTGTTAGTATATGTTTCATCAACTAGTCCCATTGTTAATGTTTAAGTGTTTCTGCAAACTGGGGTGCTTAATTTTAGTTGATCTGCACAAAAATAGAGATTGGAATGTCTCAAGGCCCCTCCTTGTACTACCACTGTAAACTGATGTTCATCACTGGAAGAAGGTGTATCGGGGAGAATTGGGTCGATTTCCAGTATGAGGCCTACCGTATGAGGCGTCGCAGGGCCCATCTCGCCCTTGCAACATGGCATACTGTGAAACTATCGCAATATTTTCCCACTAAGAAAATGAAGTTTCTTCTATTTATTAGTGTATGTTTCATCAACTAGTGCCACAATAATGTAATCATGCTTTTTCATTATCTGTGCAAACAGGGTTATTCAACTACATTTTGGTGGAACTGCACAAATGTACGGATGGAACCGACATATATGCAGAGTGCGAGGTGCCAAGTAAAAATTACCGACACCAACCATGCTCCTTCTAAGCATTGGCCTCCACCACCGGTGGGATGGGTGGCGCTCTCTGTGGACGGATATTTCTCGGCAGCAAATCCTCTAATCAAATAGGAGTAGCTTATATTGGCACTTTTCTAGGGAGTACTCTTTTCTGAAAGAAGCACCAATCAATTTTTCTTTATTTGTACACATTGTCACAACTTTGTTTTTGGTCCAGAGCTATTTAGGGTGATTGGCATAGTACTCGGAGACTCGGAGTACTACCCAGTACTTACCCGTATGATTTTCATTAGCCGTCACACTGATTGTAAGCATGAGCAGATGGAAGATTAGGTTAGTGCGAAGCTTACCTTAAACCCTACCGCCACCGTTGAAACGAGGCGAGCGGCGAGGGAACTATGGAGAACGGCAGGGAAGCGACGTCGCGCCATCCGACCTCCTCTTGCGGTGGGAGAACGAATACTCCTGTGGCTCCGGCTGGCACTGCACCCTCATGAATGGCACACCGTACTCGATCGATTCATTATCCTCTGGATGCTCGACCTTCGACCTGTACGCCCACCACCTCTGCCTGACTTTCCCCTCGGGTGAATCTGTCTGCTCCATCGCCTAGAGGAGATACTCAATGAACTCGAAGGACTGCGGCGTGACTGACGCCGGGGAGTACATCGCCGCCCTCTCGCTCTTTCTCATACATTGCCACATGGCCCTCACCGTCCTCGAAATCTCCCACTCGTTGTCAAACCAAGTAAGGATCTCCTTCAACCTGGCTAACTTCGCCTGGTCGCCGCCGGCGATCTCCACAATTCGCTTCTACATCCTTTCCATCGATGTGCTTCTGAGAGGTGCGGTGTTGGCTTTGGAAGATGAGAGGAGAGACGATGGTCTAGCAATGGAGAAGAGGGAAAGGCGAGACGGTGGTTTTGCAATGGAGAAGATGGAGAGGCGAGACGGTTGTTTTGAAACGGAGAAATGGAGAGGAGAGGGGTGGTTTTGCAATGGAGAAGACGGAGAGGAGCGTGCGGCTGCGATTTAGGATTGGACGAGGGCCGACATGTTGTGACTGGATCAAAATCAAAATCAATTGACCCTTCAATTAAGAAAGCAACCCCACTTTAACTAGTCTCCCTTGTATTTTGGGTCATATTTGACCATGATTTTAACAAATAAAATATATGTTATACATTGCAAAAATAATATAATTTGAAAGTACATTCAGATACGAACCAAACGGTACAATTTTTCATGACATGCATTCACATTTTGCTTGTCAAAGTACGTGGTCAAACTTTGACCCAAAATATGCCAAACAAAAAAATACTTCTTCCAAGACCAGCGCTGCTCCTCTCCTCTTAAACCACCACCGCTCCTCTCCTGTTCCAATCCAAAACCAGCGCCGCTCCTCTCCTCTTCCCTTTCAAAACCACCGCCGCTCCTCTCCTCTTCCAATCCAAAACCAGCGCCGCTCCTCTCCTCTTCCATTTCAAAAAGAGGCCACCGTCGGCAAGTGAAGGTGCAGTGGAGAAGTAGATCGATGGAGGAGTACAACAAATACGTGAGGATCGCAGACGACGACCCTGTGAAGCTAGCCAGGATGTTGGAGATACAGTCTTGGTTTGACAACCCGGAGCAATTAGCGGCGACGGCGAGAGCGATGGCCAAATATCCGGAACAGAGCAAAAAGGCGGCGATACTCCCAGAGGGAGTCGCGCGGGAGTACATAGAGCTGCTTCTCTGGGCCATGAAGCAAACAGATTCACCGGATCCGATCGCGAGGCACGGTGGTGGGAGTATCAATCCAAGATGGAGCATCCACCAGAGATTGAAGGATCGAGCATCTTCACGGTGCCGTTTGTGAGGGTACCGTGGCAGAGCGAGCCGGTGGAGTCTTCATCGATCGAACCCAACTGCAAGAGGAGAAAAGTAGTTGGCGCGATGATGCCTCCCCGCCATCCTCTCCCTCACCGTTCACCTCGTCTCACGGGGTTGCTGTCTGACGCCAAGGAATAGGAGGGGACTACCCCCCCCTCCCAATAGTCTGAGGAGGAGCTTAGGGTTGTCAGTATTTGCCGGTTATGAATTTTGTTTTGTGTTGTGTATTTTGAGAGTACTTTCATATATGAATGTCTTTTGAATTTCAGATTTGTAGTATTGAGCATAAGAAGTATTTTCTGAATTCTAGAGATCTATTTTTAGCACTTTAAAAAATGTAGTTTCATATATAAAGTGCAGACAATGTGATTCACAGAGAAGAAACTGGAAGTTTCAGTTTTAGATAAGAAACTGCAAGTTTCAGACGCAGAGCATTTATATTAACACGCCCTTTTCAAACAGGTATAACATCATGTTGGAGGTTTTATTCATGGTCAAAAATGGAACTACCAGCTAATTAACATCATGCTGATCAACATTCATGCATAGCACATCTTCATACGATGCACAGTCAAAAAGATATGCTATTTTCAAAATGCCCACACAATGTTGAGTGTGCGAAAAACAGAAAAAATGAGGGATGAAGTTTTGGCAAGTGTTGGAGGTGGTGTGCGTAGATGACAATGGGGACCCACATGTCAGTAATCGCAGAGGCAAAAATTTGGGGATATTTTCACTCCATCAGGTGGAATCGAACCTGGGCGGAGCAACTGTTGGGGAGTGGAACTTGGCCACCGGGCTACTTCAGTACTTTCGATAGAAAATAGGCAAGGATTCTACAACTATTGTAGCATGTCTTCCCCGGCTCCGGTGCATTCTCGTCCGGGGCCTGGACGTCAGCTGGGTTGTGGGCTGCCTAGTCTAGGCTTTCTTTTTTAACATGCGCAGCCCACGACATGCCGGGTTGTATTTTTTGAGGGCCATCATGTATCGACCGGCCTATGGGCCTCCCATCCTAGGTTTTATTTTTTCTTAAACATCCACATCCCAACTTATGTATTTTTTTGAAGAAAACACAGAGGTCTGTTCTATTTTTCTATATAAGAATAGGAACGCCGGGTCCAACTTATGTTTCCCTTCTAACTATATTATATATTTTTATACTATTTTATATGTTATTATATATTATTGTTAATTATCATCATGTATTTAATAGATACTTATATATATAAAAAAAAATATCCCACGTCTTATAAACTTATAAAAATAAATATTTAACAATAAAATCCTGGGTTTTTTTACATTAAGGCAATGAAAATCCTGTTGATTGTGTAGAAAAGCTTGGTAAGATTTAAGGACCAATGTAATAATAAAACACTTATTATTTAAATATATTTATAACAAAATGCTCAGCCCATGTTTATTTTTTGGTAACATTGCTGCGCCAACCCAACACTATAATTATAACCAGCCCAGCAAAATTGTGTATTTCGAGAAAGTGCAAATGGGCTGTAATTTTTTAGGAAAAAATAAATGGGCCGCATTGACGCAATATTATTTGTTCACCTAGGCCAGCAAATTCGTGTATTTCGAGAAAGTGCAAATGGGCTGTAGTTTTTTAGAAAAAAAAAATGAATGGGCCGCATGGATGCTACATTATTTGTTCATCCAGCCCAGCAAATGGACTGTAAATTCTAAAAAAATGGGTTGAATACGTGCCACATTTTTTTGAGGCTGAAATGTGGGCCAGTAAGTCGAAGCCAACACAAGGCGTTGTCAACTTAGTCAACAAATGATTTTGACGTCGATAGCCGTTGGATTTACATCCAACGGCCGGCATCCATCTTCAATCTCTTGTCTTCTTCCTCCAGCGCCGTCGGGACCACCTGCTCCCGCCTCCGGCTGGTAGCAGCTCTGCTTAGCACACTTCGATGCGAAGTGCTACCCCACCGCCGGCCAGGCCATCCCTTCACCCCTCTTGTTATTCTCCGCCGACTGGAGAACCACGCCGCACCAGAACCAGTTAACCCTCGTACACCTCTCCGTCTGTGACTCCACTGCTGCGTCTTCCCATCTTCGGCTCATTGCCGTCCGAGGCCTCACCGTCGTCCACCTCCTTGGTGCGCTCGGCGCGGCATGGTCAACATGGTTAACAAACGAGAGTCATCGGAAGAGGACTGTACGTGGAGAGGCTGACAGTGGGGACGCACCAGGTCCATGGACACACGCATGCAACCGCCTCCTGATTACGCGAAAATAAAATTACCCCCCCTGAAAGCTGGGACCCACCACGTATATCTTTGCAAGGAAGGAAGTGCCTCCTTATTCCTGCCCCTGACAGCTCGGACCCACCACCAACATCTTTGCACGCAAGGAAGTGCCTCCTTATTACGGGCAAAAAATATATGATTCCGCCCCTGACAGCTAGGACCCGCCAGCTATATCTTCGCACGCAAGGAAGTGCCTCCTTGTCCTCCCTGACAGCTGGGACCCACCCGGTAGAAGTGTACGTAGCGTTATCTGTCTGGCCGCGAATGTGTACGTACATAGCAGTCGATCGGTCCCTCTGCAGCGATGAACCGTGGCCGAGTAAGGAGCGGATCGTGTCGTACGTACATCCACGCTAAATGGAGTACACGTACGTACAACCATGCTCCAACAACTACGGGCACGTACGTACATACGGGCGGGGTCTCGAGCGCGTAGTCGCGCATACGTATGACCATGTAGTCCCGTACATATGGAGACGGCAGCAACGACATCGTGTTCATCAGTAGCCAACCGGCGGGGTCAGAACGGAGAAACAGCTAGCATCGTGTTCATCGGGAGGCAACGAAACACGTCGTGTTCATCGGGAGCCAACCGGCTTGGACGGAACAGCCGAAACGGGGTGTGGCGTACCACAAAACGGAGGGAAATGGCCTTCTGCTCGAGCGCATACGGTCGAAACGGGGTCCTGTTCATCAGGAAGGGTCTAGCATACCGCAAAACGGAGGAAACGGCCTTCTGCTCGATCGGCTATGGTCGAAACGGGATCCTATTCATCGGGAGGGGTCTGGCGTACCGTAAAACGGAGGAAACAGACTTGTGTTGGAGCGCTACGGTCAAAATAGGGGTCTTGTTCATCGGGAGGGGTATGGCGTACCGCAAAAGGGGACTCCACGGGCTACTGTTCACCCAGCGTCGACTTCCTTCAGCCTCCACTGCACTGTTCATCCACCGCATCTTCCTCCTGCCTCCACCAGCTACTGTTCATCCAGCCCTCCACCGGCTACTGTTCAACCAGCCCTCCACGAGGTCCTGTTCATCCAACCCCAACTAGCTCGGCTGTGGCGGCCTCCTCTCGGGGTCCTGTTCATCCAGCGGCAACGGCCTACTACCACGGGGTCCTGTTCATCCAACCCCCACCGGGAACTGTTCATCCAACCCCAATCACGTACGTCTCGACTCATTCAACCAACCCCCACATTCACTGTTCATCAAGAGGTAGCAGGTTCGATCGGCTGCAGGAAGCAGCAGCAGCAGCGATCGATCGCTCGGGTTCAGTTAGCAGCGGTAGCGAAGGAATCGCTCGGGTTCAGTTAACAGCCAAGGGATTGTTCGCTCGGGTTCAGTAATGTAGCTAGTGCAATCGCTCGGGTTCAGTAAGCGAACGCCTCGCTCGGGTTCAGTTAGAGCCCAATGCCTCGCACACACGCACGTATGTATACGAGAGAAACGCGCAAACCTCCGTGCATCGCTCCGCCCCGACCACCCATAACCAGGAACTCCTCGACATTTTCCTCGCCCTTGCTTCTACCACGATTTTTTCCGTCATCTACGGCCCAAAGAATGTCATCCAGGTGCGTCCCCGGCCCGCCCAGGATGAAAAGCCCAGTTTCTGTCATGATTTTTTGTCATAGAAGTAGGAGCCCACCACATCTATGATGATATGTGCTTTTGTCACAATTATCGTCATAGAAGTGTCATAAGCATGACAGAAAAAAAATTCGTTCGGCCCAAAATGTCATGGATGTGTCTTTTTTTGTAGTGTGAATATGGTTGAGACTTGTGAAAATTTCCAAAGTATAGCCCCCAAGGGCCGGCTTAATCTTGATAAGACGAGCCGGGTCTTATAATTACTTTAGAGAACCAAATATGTAGCCCCCAAGGGCCGGCTTAACTTGGTAAGATGAGCCGGATCTCATAATTACTTGAGAGAACCAAATATGTAGCCCCCAAGGGCTGGCTTAACTTGATAAGATGAGCCGGATCTCATAATTACTTGAGAGAACCAAATATGTAGCCCCCAAGGGACGGCTTAACTTGACAAGATGAGCCGGGTCTTATAAAGATTGAAATGACCTACATTAGCCCCCAAGTGCCAAGTATATTGCTTGCAATGTGCTTGGGAGTTTAATAACTGTATGATAGTGAAACTGTTCATTGTGTGGTAACCACTGTCTCAATCTCTTATTTCAGGAGGCTTTGAACGTGAAAGAGTCGCAGCTTGGCGACTTTAAAAAGAATATAGAACTTCAACAGGGTGAAACCACCAAAGCCGAGTCAAAGCTAAAAGCTTCATTGGAAGAAATTGAAAAAATCAAGGCAGGCTTTGACGCGAAAAGAACCACCTGGGAGTCTGACAGAGCTGCACTGCTAAAAAGAGCCGAAGAGGCTGAAAAGCAACTTAAGCCAGTGACTGACGAGCTTACTGGCTTAAAACAGCATGTATCCCAAATGAAAGCCGCCATCTTTGGTAAGTTGAAATTTTGCACCTCATTATATGCTTGTAAAGTTCCGTAACTCGCCTGGCGAGTCATTATATATGATGTTTAACCTGTCTGGCAACTTTTGTGAAAAAACCTTCACAGGCCCCAGAAGCGCCAATCTTGGTCAGAATATGCTGCTAAAGTTGAAGGCGGTTTATTCATTGACTGAGCAGTTATATGCTGGAACTTTGCACAGTCTTGTAGCTTTATCAGGTGGCAAAAAACCTCCGACCCTTATCTAGACTGTGCTGGATCATCTTTCAATGGTGCCGGCTCAAATTAAAGAAGTTAAATTATCAGCCGTCCGCGCCGGAGCCATTGTTGCTCTAAGCCGGGCCAAAGCTTGGAAATCAGAGCTAGACCCGGAAGAAATGGCCACCGGTTGTCCAGAGTTCAAAGATAACATGTCAATCTTTGAAGAGGAGGACTTCAACAGATGCGTCAGAAAGATGCGGCCTTTGGCGTGTAAGCTTGCGAAGGAGCTGGATCTGAACAAGTACTAGCCTTCTTATGACAGCAACAATGCGAAGATTAAGCCGCCATCCCATGCTATTATAGACCTTACCCCGTCAAGGCGTAAGCATATCTTCGCTTCTGATCTCGATTCTTCTGTTATACTTAATGATGAAGCAACATTTGAAGCTTTAACCGGCATCGATTGGACATCGGGCAATCTCCAGATGGTTATCGACGAAGAGCCGGCACATGATGATTTGGGGGCTTTAAGCTCAAGGCGCCAAGATGACAATAACCAGCCAGGCCAAAACCCGGACGGCGCTGACACTGGCTCAATGGAGTAACTTAACTCCAAAAACACTTGGTCACAAACTTTTGGGCTCAGCTGAAGCCTTGTAATAGGTAGCTGAAGAACAATTATCTGCTCTGCCATGCCTTCGTGCATGTTCTTATAAACTTATGCTTCAATAGCTTGAACTGTTGTGATATGATTATACCCAGTTGTGCTTGCAATATTGCCAAAAGATTTTGGCGGCTTATAGAATTTGTCAAAAAGTCGTTTAACCCTGCCACTGGCGGCTTATAATCATAATCCAGGGTGAGCTAGATAACTCAACAACCAGGGTGACTGACAATCATATCCAGTCTTTGAAAAACCACTCTGGTGGCTTATAGCCTTAAGAATCAACAAAGAGCACTATAACCCGGAATTGTATGATCCGGCAGCTTCTCATCTGTAAAAACTTCTGCAAAATATACTAAAGAGTATGTTGAACTCAAATATTTGTTAAGATGGCTTGTAAAGCTCGACCAAAATAAATAGTTTTTTTGAAAAAACTCAATTTTTTGCTTCAAAGAAGCTTGGCATAAAAGCCTGTAATCCCGTAAGCAGGCTCTCACGTGACATAAATCCGTCGTTTAAACCTTAACTAGTTCAGGGTCTTACTGAAAGATTAACTGTTAAGAGTATGAACAGGCCACATAGCAGAGAGACTATAGCAGACGGCTGAGTTTATCCTAGCTCACTGTAATCCGGCTCTCACGTGGCATAAGCCGCCGTTTAAACTTTGACAAGTTCAGGGTCTTTGAAAATATTAACTGTCAAGAGTACGGCGGGTCACCTAGCGGAGTATCAAGTTGAAAACAGGCAAGTTTAACTCAGTTATGGCATGAAAGCCTGGCCAAGAGGGTTATAAAGCTATGCTCATAGAACAGGAAGCCCCCAAGTGACCTAAGATGGCATGTAGAGCCGGTCAAGAGGGTTATAAAGCTATGCTCATAGAGCAGGAAGCCCCCAAATGACCAAAGATGGCATGTAGAGCCGATCAAGAGGGTTATAAAGCTATGCTCATAGAGCAGGAAGCCCCCAAATGACCAAAGATGGCATGTAGAGCCGATCAAGAGGGTTATAAAGCTATGCTCATAGAGCAGGACACCCCCAAATAACCAAAGATGGCATGTAGAGCCGATCAAGAGGGTTATAAAGCTATGCTCATAGAGCAGGAAGCCCCCAAATGACCAAAGATGGCATGTAGAGCCGATCAAGAGGGTTATAAAGCTATGCTCATAGAGCAGGAAGCCCCCAAATGACCTTATGATTCACCAGAAAAGACTCTTATGGGATGAAAATGACAGAGGCCCCGAATTTGGGGATGTCGTCTTTATTAATTTTGATCATAAAGTATATACATTGATAGAGGTATGTACAATGATAAGAGTCGACGACTCAAGTGTAGTAAGGCCGGAGATGAGCGATGTTCCACGGTCGGTTGGTCTCCTCCTCAGATTTACACAACTTGCTGGGCTCACGGATATCAATGAGATAATATGACCCGTTGTTGAGGTTTTTGTTGACCACAAAAAGGTCCTTCCCAAGGCAGGGATAGCTTATGCATGCCTGTCTGATCCTGAATCAGTAGGAGCACTAAGTCGCCCTCTTGAAACACTCTGGTTTTAACTCTGCGGCTATGATAGCGACGCAGGTCTTGTTGATAAATCACCAATTGGGCCGCTGCAACATCACGTTCTTCATCCAAAGCATCTAGTGCATTCTGACGCGTCGTCTCATTATCAGCTTCAACATAAGCCGCCACCCTGGGCGAGCCATGACGGATATCGCTGGGGAGAACCGCCTCTGCGCCATAAACCATGAAGAAAGGCGTGTAGCATGTTGATCTGTTGGGGGTGGTTCTAATACTCCAAAGAACGGAAGGTAACTCTTCAACCCAACAACCCGGCGTGCGCTCCAAAGGAACCATAAGTCGAGGCTTGATACCTCTCAAGATTTCCTGGTTAGCCCGTTCTGCTTGACCATTAGACTGTGGATGAGCTACCAACGATACATCAAGCTGGATGTGTTCTCGTTGACAGAACTCCTTCATAGCAACTTTAGACAAATTTGTGCCATTATCAGTGATGATACTATGAGGATATCCAAAGCGAAAAATTAGCTTCTTGACAAACTGAACTGCAGTTGCCGCCTCATAATTACTGACCAGCTCTGCCTCAACCCACTTGGTAAACTTGTCAACCGCCACCAAAAGGTGGGTCTTCGTATCTTTAGACCTCTTGAAAGGACTAACCATATCAAGCCCCCAAACTACAAACGGCCAAGTAATTGGAATCATCCTCAATTGCTGAGCCGGCACATGAGCTTGCCTTGCAAATTTTTGACACCCGTCGCACTTACTGACAATATCCTCTATGTCTGCATGAGCCGTTAACCAGTAAAACCCATGACGAAAAGCCTTAGCTACCAAAGATTTTGAGCCGGCATGATGACCACAATCGCCTTCATGAATCTCATAAAATTTCACGGCCCTCCTCAGGAGAAACACAGCATTGGGACACGCCTGTTACACTGCATCGGTGTAACTCGCCATTGATGATAGTCATAGACTTAGACCTCCTGGTGATCTGCCGTGCCAAAGTTTCATCCTCGGGTTACTCGCCCTGAGTCATGTAAGCCAAGTATGGGAGCGTCCAATCAGGAATAGCATGGAGAGCCGCAGGGACTCGCCTTTATATACACAGGTCGAGGCCCTAGGCTTACAAGAGTCCGGGTCGGGTTACACAACATAACCGATTCGGGTTCTAAATCACCTTGCCTTGATAGACAAGTCGCCATCGGGCGGCTTACAACGCCGGGTCTCACACCATCTTCTGGGCTTGGGCCTCCGGCGGCTCTCCTTCTAAGTCGCCCTCCGGGTCTCACACCTTGATCTCCTAGGCCTATCTAAGGCCTCCTTTATGAGTCGCCAACATCCTAACCCGGCCCAGTAGGGCGGGTCACATTGCGGGGTTATATCCCCAACACCATGGATGTATATTATGCGTGCACAAGCTACAACACAAGAATTCCCTAAGCATTAACCTAGCTAATGCAACACTTCAACAACAAAATCAACAAAGTGTGATAAGCGCAATATACTGGCTGTAAATAAAACATGGTACCAACTTAAGGCAAGTAATACTACTAGCTAATTCCAATGTTGCAGAGAATTAGCTTGTAGTGTTGTGAAAATGAAACGTGTAAAGTGAGGCTAATTGAGGGAAGGGTAGCTCAGAAGTGACCTCAAAAAATATTATGCAGAAATGTGGAATTTGCACAAAAAGGATAATACTAATATTTATGGGAGGAATGGAAGATAATAACAACTAATAAACAAGAGTTCATTAAAGCAAGATATATTTGGTGGATAAAAGAGTTGCCATCCTTTACAAAAGAGTTGAGGTAGATCATCTTGACTAGCGTCTGGCCAAGCTTCCAAAGATTCCTCTGAAGATCAGGTAAGTTCCGTCTTTTACTATAGCTTAACCAAGCTAGTGATCAACATTAAGTTGAGCACAATGGTTGATGCATAAATGAGCAGGTATATAAGCAAAAGAAAACATGTAGAGCAGAGTCTAGTCTAACCTATAAAATAAACCACCCATTCCTTTTCCTTGCGAAATAATGCTGTCGTTGGAAAAAACAGACAAGATTATTGGCAACAAATGAACAAATGCACATTTATAGAATTACATGGAAGATAAAGTAAACACAATAAGGGCATATAAAGAAATTACAGGGCACACAGATTAAATGTCACAAGGGCATATAGCCGCTTAGCTTGTACATTGGCCTTTTAAAGGGAACAATTTCATGGATTAATTGCACAGACTAATGGTACGGTACTGGTTTGGATGTTCAGTAAACTTACTATGATAAGTAACCACTATGAAGGTAGCAAGATTGGTCTGTGAGACTGGAGTAACCGGACAACCTGCCATGAGATCAGCAGTTAGAAATGGTAGCATGTAGGCAGCCAAACCAATAATGCGTGCCAGAGAATGTAGCATCACGATCTATCACAGGTGCATAGCAGGCCACAAAATCAATGTGGTAAGAGCAAGAAACTAGTTGCAAGTTTGCAACAGAGATAAATCAGGGCACTGTAGTAACAAAGTTAATGAGAGATGAAAGCAAGCATTGTCGTTGCATGAGTTATCGCATTCTACTTTGTGGATATGTAAGCTACAGAGCCATGGTTGTGCGGATGTGACCAACAATGCAACAAGGATTCAAAAAGTTTTACTGCCAGAAAATACTCCAAATAGAAAGTGGAGACAATGACAATAAACTGAATTATTTGGTGGACAAAACTGAAGGATTTCTTCAAGTGAGACTATAACTTAGCTAAATGTTTGGTGGACGGAGAGAGTGTGAAGTTACCTTTGTCAGAGGTAGATTGAGTCAGTTCCACTTCACTCATCTACCGGCTTCCAAACTTTTCTCTGAATTATATCACATAAGTTCATCAGTTGTTGTGTTATGGAGCTACAGACTCATAAATGAGAAGTTTACTTTCGAGGTTTTTTAACATGGTTTTACCTGCTCTTTTCACATAAGAGCTAAGAGTCTATAATACATCTGAGCCGTTGATTTTATTAAGTAATGGATTTGATTAACCCTTACCTTTTTATCTCTCATGTGAAAAGAGAGGATAAGAGGGACCATCTTAAAATTACTCCTTACTTTACATACCAGCAAGATCCACAAGGCATTCCTTCGCCTTAATTAATGATTCTGCCATTCAGAGAGAGAAAATCAACAAGCTAATTACCAATGAGTGTACATATATACTCCTTTCGTTCCTAAATATAAGTCTTTTTAGAGATTCCAATAATGGACTACATACAGAGCAAAATGAATGAATCTACACTCTAAAATATGTCTATATACATAATTTGTATTCAAATGTATAAAAAGACTTATATTTAACGGAGGGAGTACAACTTTCAGGACATAACTAACCATAAACATAATTTGTATATACATGCCCTAACATAATTTGTATAACGGTATCCTACCACGAGTTAACTCCTGGGAGTGCTCGTCGGAAGTCAAAGAAGGCAGCCTGCACAAAGCAAGGAACATGCAGGAACATATCCCATTAGTGTGAGTACCATCAATCAAGAGCCAGCAAAAGGAGAGAATTGAAGAGCATTTTAGGTTTTCAGTTTGGTGACAAGATAGTCTATGCTGTGTGTATATACATCTTCTTCGTCTTCTTCTTCTCAAGATAAATCCTGCCAACCTCAGACGCCGGCACCCGGCCGCCTCATATCTTCACGTGGCGCCTCGGACGGAAACTACCAAAAATCAATTGCAGCATATATATATATATATATATATATATATATATATATATATATATATATATATATATATATATATATATAGCCGGTCTATTCTGCTAACACTTCCGCACTGCACGCTCAACGCGAGGGCACTGCATTTTCAGTAGCAAAGGTTCTGCAATACAGAGACTAGTGAATTTTGTGTCGGGAAAAACTGCACGCCGTTGTTTTTTCAGTACTGTTTTCGCTCTAGTTTTTTAACCGTTTATCGGAACGACGCGTGTAATATACTGTTGAGAAGCTATGGATTAGGCGCAATTTCGTCATGTTGAACACTTTTCGAGATTCTTCATATATAGGATGGGTCTATTGTAATAACACCCTCTATAGTCTTATTCTTTTTTTTTTTTGGCAAACTATAATAACACCTAAACCTTATTCTGATAACACCTCCCGACGCGCAGCACACAGCTAGCTGAACTGATCTAACCACGAGCACCCGAAGGGAAAAAAACTAACCCACCCCTCCCCACGTCCTCACCTTCTCTGCACACAGATGCACCCCCTAATCCCCACGAGGCCCCGACGGCCTTAGTCAACCCAGCCGCCTTCCACCCACACCCCACCCCCCGCGGCGGCCGGCAGGGGCACCGGATCCGAGCGGCACCCCGCCGCGTCCCACCTTTTCTCCCGCGCCGCCATGTTGAGCGCGTCCCCTGGGCAGCTCCTAGCTAGGAGCCCACAACGGATCAGGTCGCCCGGTCGTGACGCCCTGCCGCCAGACCAAGGTCGCGGCGGCTCCACGCAACACCTCGCCGCCGGATCCGTGCCGCGCCGGCCCCCCGCAATGCCCCGCCGCCGGATCCAGGCCCCCCGGTCCACCCCCTCCCACCAGCGCCGGCCAGCGCTACTACCTCCTCCCCATCCATGGCGGTTGCCCCGCCACAACGACTTTTCCCCCGTGCTGGATCCGGTGGGATCCACCTCCATCGCGTCCCGCCTGAACCCGCGCCGCCGCGGCCGGGCTAGCTTCCCCGTCCCGCCTCCTCCCCATCCTGGACATGACGGCTGATGGGTCCAGGTCGCTCTTCCCTCCGGTGGCTCCTGGGCGAGGGGGCTCTCTGCAGTTCGGTGGCGCCCGTGGTGCAGCTCGGTGGCGGTGCAGCACATGGACAGCGCCGCCGTGCAGTTCGAGCGACCGAGGGCGTACAGTGCGTTCGGTGTGTGCATGCGGTTTGGCGGGGCATCGTTTCCTACGGGGGCTGCCTCCCTGGTCCTCGTCGTCCTCTCCGACGGTGGTGGCGTGGTGGGGCTACCTCCCTGGTCCTCGTCGTCCTCTCCGACGGTGGTGGCATGGCGGGGCTGCCTCCCTGGTCCTCCTCGTCGTCCTCTCCTACGGGGCCGCATGCAGTCCACTACGTGCGGGCACGCAGCACGTCGGCACTCCCCTGCGCAGTCCACAACGTGGGTTCAGCCCCCACAGCGGCGTGCAGCTCTGCCCGCGGGCCTATGTAGTACGCAATGACGAGCATGTATATTGGTTTCGGGAGCAAAACCATCAGCGTGCGGTTTGGTGTTTTTTGCTGCAGTTCACTACTCTCATTCGTATCACTTTACTCTTCTTTTTGGATGGGAATGTTCGGTGCACTGAAGTGTTCTTCGGTGTGGACTTGCAGCTCACCGGCGAGCGGCTTGCGGTTGGCACAATGCGGGCATGCAGTCCACTATCGCTTTTTGGTTTTGTGTTTTTGAGGCGGTCACGGCCTGGAGACGCGAGGCCTTTTTATTTGACGACAAAATCTATCTTGGAGTTCTCTTGGGTTTGATCAGCAGTGCAGTATCTCCGTGTCAAGAACTACAGTCCAGTTCGTCTTCTGGATTTTTTTCTCATGCAATTCATTGTTAAAAATTCTGTGTGGTTGAGCATGTAAATATAAAAAGAGTTGCAGTTCACTCGACCTGTTCGTGCAGTGTGGTATCGCTACTAAATAATCTTAGGGAAAAGGAAAAGGATGAAGTTCAGTGGCCTCAACAAATGTAATCCATACGCCTTTATAATTTCTTTTAAAATTCATTTCGTTCGGTGTAAAATAAACCTATGTGGTTCACTTCGTGCAAAAAATAAAAAATGTTGAAGTAAAAAAAAAATGTAATTCAGTAGCCACAAAAAAACGTGTGTAGTCTTCTTAGAAGGCATTGCAGTGCGGTTTGCCCTCGAATGCAATCACTTTGTCGATGAAAAAAAGGTACGAAAAAAGGCAACAATAAGTCATGAGGTTCACTTTAAGTTTACGTCCGACAAAAAGAAATCATGCAGTTTGTTTGCCCGTCTCATGCAGTGCGATTTTCAGACTGAAGCAGTGCATTCTTCTGTCTAATGCAGTACACACGACGATTTGGGTGTCGCGAAAAACAGAGTGTCCGCATTTTGGTATTTTTAAAATTGCTCTTAAACCATAAGGAATTAGAGAGAGCGTTCTACATGAAAAAGTTGCGTCTCGGCGATATCTTTCCAACGGCGTATCGTTTGGATCATTCCGATCAGCGATTTGTAAAAATTTCATGAAAAAACCACCGCTGCCACTCGTCGTCCGCCGCACGATTTCTAAAATTAACTTAAAACCGTAAGGAATCTCAGAAACATTTGGACATATGAAAGTTGCGCCTCGTCCTTAGCTTTCCAACGGCGTATCACACGCCTCGTTTCTACAAACGGTTGAAAAACTGGAGCGAAAACAGTACCCAAAAATTTGAAAAACACAATTCCGTGATTTAGTAAATTTGAAACTGCTCTTAAACCGTAACAAATTAGATAAAATAATAGATATGAAAAAGATGCGCCTCGACGATATCTTTTCAACGGTGTATCATTTGCTTCATTCCGACGAGCAGTTTAGAAGAAAACGCAAAAAAACGCTCGCTGATATTCGTCATGAGCCGCACAATTTTTGAAACTGCTCTTAAACCATGAAGAATTTCGAAAAGTGTTCAACATGGCAAGGTTGCGCCTAATCCATAGCTTCTCAACGGTATATTACACGCGTCGTTCCGATAAACGGTTAAAAAACTAGAGCGAAAACAATACTGAAAAAACAACGGCGTGCAGTTTTTCCCGACACGAAGTTCACTAGTCTCTGTATTGCAGAACCTTTGCTACTAAAAGTGCAGTGCCCTCGCGTTGAGCGTGCAGTGTAGAAGTGTTAGCAGAATAACTATTCTACTAATATTAGCAGAATAGACCGGCTGTATATATATATATATATATATATATATATATATATATATATATATATATATACTAGAAGAATGCCCGTGCGTTGCAACGGGGCCACATTAACTTTAAGAGTTCAATATTAATATTCTCATACATATCAAGTGACATTGGCGACCTTTTTTACCATCAAATCCTCACACACACACTCTCTCCCTCCCTCTTCCTCACACTCTCTCCCCCTCTCCCTCTCTCTAACACACACACACACATATCCATCTTATTGGGTACGGGACCATAATCCATCTATTTCACACACACACACACACTAGTGCATAACAATATGGATTATGCGTATTATATTTGCCACCACAACTGAGGGGATTAATTTCATGTAAATCGGCCAGCCACAGCTCCAAGAATACGGGGAGGAGGTGGCCCGGGGCGGCGTCGGCGCCGTCCGGCGCTGGCCACGGGCCCGCTTCCAAGTGCGTCTGCGCGCCGGCCACCCACGCCGGGTCCTTCAAGTGCCGCTTCCACCGCACCAACTCCCAGGGCCACGGCCACGGCTAGGGCCAGGGAAGCCGCCCTTCTTCGCCCCCTTCACCGGCCGCGGCCAACGCGGTGCCGCGGCACCCGGCCTCGCCATCCTCGTCCTCCGGCACCGTCGCGACCCAGTGACGCAGCCCAAGCATCGGCCTCGAGAATCAAGAACGCTCGACAACGGAGAGGGAAGGGAAGATCATATACATGTCATAAGAAAGGGAGTTTATTTACTGCTCCCTCGATGTATTGTTTCCTTTGTTTGGAGATTGATTACCATCCATGAGTTAAGGTAAGGTTAATGTGATTGAGTGATTTAAGGTAAGGTTAATTAATTTAGATTTGATCTTTAGAGATTGTTCGTGATTGATTCTACATTACTAAATATAACTTGCGTCAGTATGGAAAGTTCTGATCTGTTCAGATTTCTTTCGTTGTGTGAGAGGGTGACGCGAAAATAAACCGATGAAGTGGGGGGAGGGGACGAAAAAAAATCTACGAAAAAAACCCATCAAAGGTGGGAGGAGGTACAAAAAAAACCATGGGAGGTGGGACGAAAAAAAACCTGAAAGCGAGACTACCAACTGCTCCATTAGGAGTATATATATATATATATATATATATATATATATATATATATGAGAGGTCGTGAAAGCATTGGATTGATTGAAATTGGTAATGGATTACCAAGCGTAGCTGAAGCCAATGGGAAGTACGTTCTGGGGTTTCATTGGTCCATGGGCGGGTCGCATATGGTTTTTCAACTCTACAGTCTTAGGGCGCATTTTGCAGCCATAGCTGGCGACCCTGACTTAGATCAGCCTGGCTCAATGGAGGCTAGTTGAGGAAACGTAGGCTGTAATGCAACATCTACACATTGTTTGGTTGCACGCATCTAGTTCTCTCACATTAGGGGATTTCTTAACGCACGGTGTTTGGTTGCCCGCATTGTCTAAACTCACACATAAGCACGATGTTTGGTTGCACACACGGTGCGAGGTGTGCTAACCGTGTACCCTATGTAGTGAGGTTACCTTACACATGATCACATCTACCACACCAACCATTACAAAAAAATACACTTCCGTGATGATACGTGTTTGTCATAGTAGGTCACGTTTTCTGTCATGCCTGTACATCCATGACGATTTTATGACAGAATCAAGATAGTCATACCTGTGCTATAGTAGAAGTGTTTCATGACAATACCAAAATTATCATCACGGAAGTGTCCACTTCCATGACGATAAATGCCGCGTCATGGAAGTGCTTTCGTCAAGGGTAACCGACACGTGGCATCCACCGTAACGGGTCGCCGTTAAGCTATCGGGTCCAGTTTTGGATCCGATAACCCGCTAACAGCCACGACCAATGGCGATTTTCCACGTGTAAAATTCTCATTGGCCGACGAAACCACGTGTCAGCTCCGCGTTGGCACAGATGTCACTCATCCAATGGGCGAGTTGCGCCTATGATATGTTGACACGTGGACCGGCCCAAAAGTGGCCCATAAAGATTAAATGGGCCTGCCCAGCTAAAGGCCCACAAGATTTTGCAGACCATAATGGGCCGGCCCAGCTAAAGGCCCACAAGATTTTGTAGACTATAATGGGCCGGCCCAGCTAAAGGCCCACAAGGTTTTGAAGACACTAGTGGGTCGGCCCGTTAATAGGCTGCCATGTTTTGGGCCAAATGCCGGCCCATATTTGATCTGGTCCATTAACAGCCTGCCATGTTCTGGGCCTAATAAGGGCCCATATGAGATCCGGCCCGTTAATAGCCTACCACGTTCTGGGCCATATTACGGCCCATATTAGATCCGGCCCTTTAAGAGCCTTTCATTCTTTGGGCTAAATTATGGCCCATATCAGATCGGCCCATCAACTAGACGTTGTGCTTTTGGGCCCACTTGAGGCCCGGTTAGGATTTCTGTTTGCTAAAGGCCCATTTAATAGTATGGCCTGATATTAGTTTCGGTCTGTTAAAGGCCCGTTTAACATTTTGGACCTATATTTATTTCGGCCTGTTAAAAGCCCGTCATATAGTTGGGCCTAATTATGGCCCGCTTTGCATCCGGTCTGCTCACAGCCGATAATCTGATTGGGCCAAACAAGGACCGAGACAACTTTGGCCTGTTAACGGCCCGTGATGTGATTGGCACAATCATGGGTCGGGGTCTATTTTGGCCTGCTGTCGGCCCATGAGCTGTTCGGCACGTTTCAGGCCCAACCTACTTTTCAGCCTACTAAAAGCCCATTGAATTTTATCGCCAAAATAGGGCCAGCGGTTTACTCGGCCTATTAAAAGCCCGAAACTACTAGTGGCCCAGTTTACATTTAGGCCTGTTAACGGACCAAGATGACTGGGCCCATGAGGCGGCCCATATATAGTGATTTGCATGACGGCTCGATTATGTACCGTAATTTTACGGTTTGGCCGGTTTACTTGTCATGGAGCGAAGATAGGATATATATACAGTAAAATAACTGCAGCATCGTGAATAAGAAAAAATCTAGACTATACAATAAAGAAATTACAGCATATTACATCCACTGGGCATCAAAGTTCGCCACTATGATAATAAAGCACAAGCAGACAGCAGATTACATACACTGGGCATCAAAGATCGCCACCAGTGCAAATAAACATGCTGACAAAATTATATACAAAACCGACAGCACTTCAATAGAGTTCAAGAAAGGTTAGCCCTGCTCGGGAGCTGCAGCGCAAGCAGCTGAGCAAGCTGATGAGACTGTGCTTGTTTGACGCTTATATCCTCCTTACTCTGAAAGAGAAACAAGCAGACAGATGACAGGTTGTGCACATATAAGTATCAGTGCTGACAATTCATCAAATTTCTTATTGGCAAATAAAGAGACACATTTTAAAATAGCATTAACACAATATGGTATTGTTCAGGTTAAGACATGGCAGGAAATGATATTGTGAAGGAGTTGGCAGCTTCACGACACCACTGGATTACAGATCAAGAACTCATAAGTATCAATGGTTAGTGTGCTGTCAATTTATCCCATTTCAGATTGGCAAATAAAGAGACGGTTTAAATAATAGTAGAATGATATGACATTGTTCATAGTTAAGACATTGCAGAATATGACATTGTGCTGTAGTGGGTAGTTTCACCACACCACTGGATTACGGATCAAGAACAGAAGCATACATGCAGTGCAAAAGAAGATCACTTGCTCTGTATAGTTTAATTTACATGGTATGAAGAAGGAACTTGTTTGTACAACTGAAAACTTAAATTGAGAAGGACAAACTTTTGTTTATGAACTTCGTAATAAACTTTAAATATGCAATTTGATGCAAACACAAAAAATATGCCTAACCAAATATACACAACAAAGTTTGAAGGCTTGAGAAGGACAAACTTACATTAGTGGTGAAGACCGGCTCTATAAAGCCCTTGTCCATGCTGATGGGGGGGGGGGGGGGGGCAATTCAAGAAGTTTACCATAGAATCTTCTTCATAAGCATTGCCTTTATTCTACATTTGTTAAGAGTAAATATAGATGTGCAATATAAGAAAAAATGGAGAATATTTAAGATAAGATGAAGAGTGATGCTACATAACCAAGTAGCTATAAATGTAAGTACAGCGATACAGGCAAAAGGTACAGCCAAGAGCAATGCAGAGCTAAACTTCTTCAGTACCATTGGTGTTATCCAACCTTATGGTAAGAGTAAATATAGATCTGATGTGTAGAAAATGGAGGGCAAAGGAAAACAAGTTGCAGAGTGATGGTACATGAACAACTAGCTGTCAATATAAGTACACTGATAAAGGATAGCAGGTACTTACAAGAACAATGCAGAGCTAAACTTTTTCATTGGCATTGGGTATATTCTACATTAATGTAACCATTAATACAGATCTGATAATTTGGAGTGAACAACTGATAAGCAAGCTATCATGCATACTGCTGTCACATAATGAACCAGGTATGAATGCAAGTACAGTGATATAGGACAACAGGTACTAACAAGAGCAAAGCAGCTGGCAGCATATTTGCGATATCCTGTCGTCCTTTTCAAACAGGAATTCTTCTTCGAGCAGATTTCCTGCAAAAGAGATCCATAAGGCACATGCGGAAAAGTAGAAGTTCAAATTGTCATGTGATATCATAGACAGTACCTCATCATGGGAACGAGACCAGTGCATAACAAGGTTTTTCCATTCAATGTCTTCTAAATTTAGCACAGGAGACTTCACCGGAAATTCGTTTGTTGACTTGCCATCAAAGTGTTATTTCCTCAGGTAACACCGATACTGCTGCAATGCTTCCTTGAAAAGCGCAAGCAAGCTTTGCTTGTCATGACTATCCAGATTGACCCTCGCCTACTTACAACAATGTAATGTAAATCATTGATGTGTTCAATCAGCAGAAAACAGGAAAATAATCACCATGAATAATAGCACTTACACGTAAGTGGGACAGGAAGATGTGAAAATGGTGTTTGTCTTCACTATAATCTTCCCATGATGGGAATATATGCACGTAGTCCCTAACAACATTGAAAGCATTGCCTTTTAAACTGGGAATAACTAGAATGGGGTTCCAATCTGCAGGAATTGGCCGTATCTACAGTTGGGATAGGTCTTCGGCCGGTGGACTTGCTGTACTTTTTGCTGGAGTGGGATTTTTCTGTGGTACGGTTGGTGCTATGGCAACTGAAATCGGCATACCTTTTGCTGGAGTGCAGGTCCTGTGTGGTGGGGCTAGTGGTGTGGCCAGTGAAGTATGGGTACAGACTGCTGGAGTCAGTCCTACGTTTTGTGTCACTGGTTGTAGAGCCAATATAAGTGGGGTGCTATCTGATTTCTCTGGCACCACCATGTTTTTCAAGGACTTTGCTGGTGCTCCTTCAGGTTCGGCAATCACCCTCTTCCTTTTTGATGTCTGATACACAAGAACAGCATTTGAGTGAAAAAACATGGTATGATGACAGATGGAATATGTATTGATAATGGATGGGCATGGCATCTTGACATATATGATGAGTAAACTAAGCAAATGGCGGTGTAACAAAGTAGAAGAAATGCAAGACACCTTATGCAAGATATGCGCAATCAATAAAACCTTGCCAAATAAGAACAAGCACCTTGATGGGTGAACGGGACAGGCCATCTGCCTTCGACTCCTCTAGATCAGAATAGTCATTAGGATCATATTCTGAACAAGAATCTGCAGGAGGGGAGCGTATGAGTTTCATTGCATCCAGAATGGAACTCAATGCCTTGGTGCCAATTTTGTTAGTCATTGCAGTGTTCCACAATATTCTTCTGATGCGCACATTCTCATATTCATTGTGATTACGTAAAATATCTGAGAAGCATGAAAACATAAATAGTAGTGAGATTATCTTTGTAATCCAGAGGATATTCTAATATAGGGGCTCCCTGTAAACCCTTGTGTGCTATCACTGGATTCTGATGAGAGAGCCCATGTGTGATGTAATATGGTGCGTGCATTAATATAATCTGGCACAAGTACACAAAAAATAGGCTCCAAAAGTAAGCATAGTTGGCAGATGATAGGTTCATAATATACTGTATAGAGTTTATTGCCAAACCATGATAACAAGAGCACACAGCAACTAGGCAGATCGTAGTGTACATAAAAGGGGTACACCATAACCAGCATATATAACTGGGGAAAGGGGAACTGGCTGGAAAATACGGTGTTGTATTGCCGCTACTAATTGAAAGCCTATCGATCACGTACAGGACGGCTCTATCAGCTGTTGACTGCAGATGTCCCTGCTTCCCTTCCTGACAAGGAACATACTGTACATACTAAATACAGAATAACAAAAGAGGAACATGTTAAAGAACAAAAGAGGAAGCATATTCTTGAGATTCCGCTTCTTTCCATACAATGTTGGTTGCCCACTTATGATGAATCACATCGCCCAAAGAAATGCAATTCCATGATGTCTATCTCTATGTGGCCACATACATTTGGAAAATCAAGTGGGAGCATTAGCTGACCAATTAAATGTGTGTCTGTTAACTAATATCAGTATCATATCATAATTCATATTTGAAGAAGTAAGCTTTGGACTTATGATTGGTGTGTTGTTTAGCTTCAAGAGTGGACTACTGCTAGTGCGACACAAAGCAGCTACACAGATCATAGTGTAGATATAACAGGAAAACCGTAAGCATCACAAGTAAAATAAGGAAAGTGGAACTTGCTGGAAAATATGGGCTGCTATTGTCGGTACGGCTAGAAAGGCTTCGGATACCAGCTCTCTTTAACTGAAGGTGCGGTACTATTAATATCAGTGTAACTCTCCAAGGTGACACAGCTCCCCGCATTTCCTTGCTAATCTTATAGGATTCAAGTGGGCATGCCACTACAATTCCTATTCCTATGTTTACAAAATCCTACGAATCAAAGAGGCCCGAAGAGTTGAAAGTGTCCACCACAACCGACCGAATAGACATGTACACTGCAAATGTCCTGCTCCTCTTCACTACAAGGAACATACTGTACTACAATTATACTCCCTCCGTTCCAAAATATAAGTCTTTGTAGAGATTTCCACTATGGATCACATACAGATGTATACAGATACATTTTAGAGTATAGATTCACTCATTTTGCTCCATATGTAGTCCATGGTGGAATCTATACAAAGACTTGTATTTTGGAATGAAGAGAGTACTTATTAAAGAAGAACAGAAGAGGAACATGCTAAAGAAGAGCAAGCAGATTTTGGATAATAAAATGTTCGTTGTGTAGTGCCCACACATGATGAACCAGAGCGCATTAAGAATGCAACTCCCTGCTGTCTCTCTATATGTGGTGCACGTGCTTTTCGAAAGTAAAGTAGAAACATTAGCTGACCAATTAAACGTTATCTGTTTTAGTAATATCAGCATCACATCAGATTCGTATTTGAGCAACAAGTTTGGAATTATGAGTGGCACATTGTTTAGCTTGATGGATTGAGGAGCAGTGCTAAGCAGCTACAATGATGGTACTGAATATAAAGGAATGTCTGCATGCAAGTCGCGTGACTTTCGTCATTTGGGTCAGTCGACCATTTCAGGCGGTTGGATGAAGATCCTACGTCTCCTAATCCTTCTTCCTCGTCTCTGATTCTTCCCCTACAGAACACCGCACGGGCCGCCGGCCGAACCACCGGCCCCGACCTCCCCCCCCCGCCCTCCCCTGAACCGCCCCCACCGCCTGTGTTCCTCCGCCACCCCCACCCCCACCCCCGCCCCCACCCGCGTCGAGTTTTTTTCGTTCGGTGAGGCCCCACCACCGCCAGGCCACCGCCCCCCACAACCACCGTCCCCACCCGAGCCCCTTCCTTCCCTCCGACAAACTCCGGCGAGCTCTCAAAAATCAACTGACCCAATTTTGAAATTTAGTCTACTATCATTTAACAAGCGTGGAATATAAAAGGGGAAAACCATAAGCATTGCAAGTATAGTGTTGAGTGTGCCATGGCGGATCTAAAGGTGCAAACCGGATAAAGGCAACTTCGCAACCAATGTTTGCTTTCAACTAACAAGTAAGATCCTAAGTGATGGACAAGAAATCACAGTAAAGCAGTGGCGATCTATTTTCTTGCTGCGATAAATAAGTTGAGCAGATACGAAAGAGTAGAGCCTCTGGTGCGGCGCCGTGTATGCATCTGCTGAGAATTTGACGGTGCTGCGGTAGCGATGGCTGTCGATGGCATGGAAGCAGATCTAGGAGGGTAGATGGTGGCGGCGGGGGAAATATCCCGACGCGGTGGACGAGACGGTCGTAGGAGCGGCGCCGGCAAGGTGGACGACGGCGGGCATGAAGCGAGAGGACGGGATGCAAGGATCCTGGTCCGAAGCCGTGGATAAGAGAGGTCGATCTCTTGTAATGGACGACGGCGTCGGGGTATCAGCTCCGGCATGGTGGAGGAGGACGACGGTGGATGGGGTGGCGGACGGAGGAGGCTGGGGTGGAGAGGGTGTTTTGGCGCCCACGGAGTACGAATGGGGAAATGTAGGGAGAGAGGTAGGGGGCGAATCATGTCTTTGGAACACGCTTGTCTCAAATGCGGGGAAGGTTACCAACTTATCCCCCGTTTAAAATTTCAGACATCACAGGAATATTGGGCTGCTGGGGATAGGACGGTAATCTCGCATACATCGACTATTTGCCGACTGAGATTTCGGCCGAGGAGAGTTTGTTTTTGCGCCCACCATGTATGAATCCGGGTGAGAGGCGATTTCGGCCGAGGAGACACTGTGTTTTGGCGCCCATCATGTATGAATCCGGGTGAGAGGCGGTAATGTCACGTTTGAGTGAAATTACAAACCCGCCCCTATCAAGACCTATTGAAATCGAGCCGACATGTGTTGCATGTCAGGGACAGGCAGTAATTTCCATCTCCCATATTTTGGTTTCGGGCGATTACTGCGAGTTTCGCCGCTTCGTTCAAATTTTTGAGAAAAAGCTTGCATGTTTACCGTGCCAACTCAATTCCAATCCATTTTGTATTCTTTTTTTTCGGGCAGGATCCATTTTTTATTCAAATAAAATTTTATATACATCATTTTTTTATATATAATTTCAAAAGCACAACAAAAAATCTGCTCCTTTATATATATAATATGATTTACAAATACAATGATCTCAAAATCATAAGGTTGAATTCAAATTTTTTAAACCAAATTATGTTCTACTCAAATGTATGGATCGGTAATATCTAGATATTAAATAACATAGATGCGCGCGAATTCATATGAGTATGCATGTTTGATAGATCAATTTTGGTTCGAGTATGAATTACATGTATCATAATCTCAAATTCAAATATTTGAATCCCTTTTATGTTGACATTTTCTATACACGCAACTAAATATTTGAATCTCCTTTCACGCCCATCTCTCTCGCGTGCTCCTTCATGTAGCTATCACTCTCTTTTCTCCAGCTCACCCGCACGCTCACTTCATGTTTCTCCTATTTTCGCAAACATGGTCTCCCGCCGTCTCCCTTGAGAAGTGTCACACTCTCCCTATCATTATACATTACACGGTTTTCATTATCTCTCACGCCTCTATCATTCTCTGGTATCACAAGGTACCTAAGCTTTCTTTTTCACCGCCACACACACACACTCACTCGTCTTTCACTTTGTCTTTCCCTCTAGGGTTCTCTCATGCACCCTATATCTTTCTAGATATGACTCCTACCACTAAAATTACTCTCTCCCGTACAGACAACGTTTGTTGGGGTCTCCTTTCTGTCTTCATCTCAGTTATAAAACTGACATTATTCATTTGTTTACCGATCAGACAAACTCTCCCCCCTTCTCTCTCTCTCTCTCACACACACACAACTCCTGCTTCCACTCCCCCTCCCGACTACCGTCTCTCTCACACACACACACAAAACTCTCACTTTCGCACCCCCGACTTGTATTTCTCTCACAAACATTGATCGACCAGCCTCCAGATAGGTTTATACATCCGCACACTCTTGCTTCCACTATCCTGTACATGTCTCTCTCGCGCTCCTTGTATCTATGTAGATTTTTCGTCCCTTCTTGAGACACGCCCTCTCAATCATGCACACACACACTATCGCCTCATTTTATGGTGATACCTCTCGCACACACACTCTTTGTGTCTTTGTCACACACGCACTCCATCCTCCTCCTCTCTCCCTCTCTCTCACACACACACCACACACACACACACACACACATGGGCTTTTTGCAAGAATATACCACTTCTCAAATCTTGAAACCAACCACATTCCTCCCTTATCTCATCAAAACCGCCAAAGGAATATATTTTGAGTGAAACATAACATATTTTTAGTGATATACGTATTTCAAAACTAGACTCTTTTCTATCAAATCGATGAATATGTATTAATCTACTTTGAACGTGTGGCAATGCATTGGCACATTGCTAGTTATTACTGTATAATTTTTTGGACACCAGACAAATGGTGGAGTACATATACGAAGAGAAGAGGCGCACGCACGCAGTCGGTCTCTCGCTGTCTCTCACACATGAGAGTTACGTAAAGGCACCGTAAACAAATAAACCCTAGGTGCACGATTGCTGCATGCGCGGGTACCGGGTACGTGGTGGAGCGCACCTTTGTAGGAATAGTCAGCTCGCGTGATAATTTGATCCGTAGGAGTTGATGGTCGGGACCACAGGTGAACGACCTGGAGGCGGTGGCTCACCAGTCGCCACTGATCGAGTATCCACATTTAAAATATCATTTTTTTAGCAGGGTAAGAGTTCCGATTTTCAATGGCGCGTTATACTAGTTTTTAGAACGATTGGTATGGAGCGAAAATGGAATTCATAACTACTACCTCCGTCCTGGTTTACTAGTCCCCATCGTATTTTGGGACAAAGTTTGTCCACGAATTTTACTTGTAAAATGTGAATGGAAAATGAGATTTTGTTATACCCAAACAAAAAAGGACCGGAGGGAGTGATTGCTCTGACACGGACGCGACCTCTCATAGCGCAGGCATTGAACCGGCGCGCCGGCCAAGAGGGCCCCGCTCACTCCAGGCCAGGATGAACACGCCTCCTCGCCGCATGCAACCGGCTTCAGACTGCCTGCCTCCATTGAATCGGTGCGTGTGCCGGCAACACGTCCTTCCGCGAGCCGGCCGGCATTTTAGAACACAACGCCGGTTGGCTCCTCTCGTCCGCACGCTATTTAAATGAGGCCAGACGCCTGGCAAGAACCGCACCACACCGCCACTCCCCATATCCTCCTTGCACCATTTTCTCCACACTCTCCATAGCATCCGGTGAGCAAGAAGACGAGTTCTCCGGCATAAAAGCCGGCCGGGTGCCCCGATGAGCCAGGCAACTCACTGCCCCACCTCCCTCCCTGCCCCAGGCCGTCAGTACCATGGGCGAGGCTGCAGGCGGGCAAGCAGAGGAGCAAGCCGCCGCTCCAAGCTGGCCCCTGGTGCATCAACTCGATGCTCCAAGCCTGCTCGCAGAGGAGTTGCCAGTTGCTGCACGCCGGCACACGGGGGACCACGACGTCCAGTGCACCGTGGTTGGCCGCGCCATCCGACGCAAACGTTGGAGGAACCGCGGCATGCTAGCGAAGGTGGCCAACACGTCCGCGGCCACCGCCGACATCGAGGAATAGTAGACCACGGGAGCCGCCGCTGCTCCGAACCCATGAATGCTACGACCACCGCGTCGCCGGCATAGACACCCGGTGTGTTGCCCGGTTTGGCTCAAAACATCATGGACCCCAGCCGCGGCCGGCATTAGAAATTATACCTGCTTCCAGAAGGTATTCGCGTTTAGTCAAAAAATGTCCAAAATATAATTAATTACGTATGGTCTTGACTTGTTGTGCTCGCACTGGTAGTAGGAACTAGAGATTTTTCTTTATTTATAACTCTCCTCACATTTTTTTGGCTTTGAAGTGAATCATGGTTGTGGACATTATCTATGAATGTGTAGATATCTGTGAACATGAGTTTGATGTGGAAGTTGAACTTGGAATGTTGGGCTTGCGTGTGAACTATACCATGTCCAATGGTTCATCTATTATTGTTTGGAAAGTAATGGCTGTTATTACATGACCCAAAAAAAATTATTTTGTGTCACATCAGTAGATGCACGGACATCATAAAAGGCATGCTGACTGGATAAACATTTGAACCTAGCTATTATGAAGGAAAATTTGTATTGACAACAGTTTTAGATAGCAGTAGACGCCTAGCCTGCTCTGCCTCTGCTAGCTTCTTTCTGGCTTCTGCCATCTCTTCTTTGGCTTGGGTGAAGAGAGCATCTGATTGCTCTTTTTGCTTCTTCAGGAACTTAGCTACATTCTCAAGGGCTGCTGCACGCTTTCTTTCAGCCTTTACTAGAGCCACGAGGACACGAACAATTGACGACTCCACCTGGCTTGTGTGTAATCCAGCATCATCTGGGAATTTGCACCTTGTGTCTAATCCAGTATCATTAGGGAATGGGCACCTTGTGTGTAATCCAGTCTCATTTTGGAAACATGATCTCGAGGTTGACCATACTTCCCTCCTCGCAGGAACTGCATCCTGACATGAAGTTACTTCTTTTTTAGATCAATAGTCAGAGCTACCCAGATCCATTAAGTAGAAGCCAGATAAACAGGACTCGGAGAAGTAAATTCAAAAGGAGAAATATAAAAATAGACTCTAAGGTGAGAACACCCACTTCCTACATCAAGCTAAAAACGAAAGCATTAGGACGATTAAGACTCTTCTTATTACACATCGAAGAACACGAGGCTAAGAGAAATAGAAACTACAACATATACACATCGAAGAACACGAGGCTAAATGAAAGTAATTGAAAGGATGTTACTTACCAAAGCTCGTTTTACATGTTCGGTGCAGCTCCTCTTTAACTTGCCACGTTCCTTGAAGACATCCCCAATATCCCGTGTTTGGTCTTCATTGCTCCTCTGCATGTTCGCATTTGTAGTTTTAAAATCTCAACATGGCAAGAAAAATATAGTAATACTCACGCATCTTCTGGGCAACAATAAAGCACTCATCTGCCATGTTAGAGCATCTCCAACAGAAGCGCAACGCGCGGCGTGTTAAAAAAGCGTTTGCAACACTGGAATAGCCAGTTTTTGCGGGCCGCGGAGTGCTGGCTCCAGGGGCCGCTGCAAAAAATTGCGTGCGCTGCGCTCCAGCAGACGCGCTATATTCTTTTCTCCTTTCTACTCTGACCCGATACACATTCGACTCCGAGTCGATACTGGCATAGATAGATACATAGATAGTTCTCAGCATAGATATAGCATATAGATAGATAAAAAAATAGATAGTTCAACTACTCCTCGTCGTCCGACTCCGCCTCGGTGATGTCCTCCTCCGACGTCTCAATGTAGGCGTCAAGATACCGATCGTCGTCAGAGTCCCAGGGCGACGCTGCTCCTAGCTTGATGTTGAATTGAGCGGCCGCCTTCCGCGTACGCCTGTCCTCGCGATAGGCGGCTCGCTCCACCCTCCTCTTCTCCCTCTCCGCCCTCCTTTGCGTGTAGAACTCACACTCGTTGATGATGTCCTGTGGGAAGCATTGGCGCCACACCATCATGGCTTCCTCATCCATCTGGGCGATGCCGAGATGGTGCTCCCGCCTCCGGTTGTCGCGACGATCCTTGTCGGTGATAAGCCGCAGGGGAGGCGCGAGCTCCTGCGCCCGCTCCCGCGTCGGCACGTTGGGAAAGTTCATGTCCCTACGAGGCCGCCGGAGGCGCCACGCCACCGCGTCGTACGCGCGGGCGGCCTCGTGGGCGGTGTCGAAAGTGCCGAGGTCGAGGCGCATCTCGTGGAACCGGATCTCAGTGGAGAAGCCACCGGAGGGGCGCGCGCGGACGTCTCGGTAGCCCAAAGTTTCCCGGCGGCGAGGTGAGAAAGAGCGGGGAGAGAGCGGTGGCGAGGCACAGAGCGGTGGGAGGGTGCGGGAGGGCATTGGATTTTATAAAGCACGCCGAACGCCGCGCGCCAAAACTAGCGCGCGCCCGGCCGCTTTTTCCCATGCGCGCGCGATCCTTTCCCACGTCCCTGCTATCTCTACTCTCTTCTCTACTCTTATATTATATATATATATATATATATATATTATATTATATATTTCTTTTATGCTTATATTTATCTCTATCTCTACTCTTATAAAAATAGAGTTGGTGATGATGGTGTGCCTGCCATCCTGCAATATAGGCCGTCCGATTTATATCTGACGGATAGGAAGGAAACTATGGCAATTTTGCAAAAAGATACCCACACCCCTCTCCACATTTGCAAATAAGGCCTTCCCTCATTCATCCTTTTCTCCCACAAGATAAAATACTCATACAAATGCATCTTGATGTTCCGTGCAACGCATGGGCATCTTGCTTGTTCTAAAAAACTTTCCATCATTTGCCACACTACAGGTTGCAGATGAAGAACCTACCCAAGCACAGCGCAATACAGGAGCGACGCACAATTACAAGGTGATATTCTGTTGGACAATGCAAGCTATAACCAATTACTTTTACCGGAACAATAGCAACCAGGAAATTTGAAGGGTAGGTATGAATAAAATTGGAACTGCACATGTACTGCTAAGAGATTCAATATACACATTACCAATCGAGGAGGAGTACGATGGTTGCGGCGGCGTCTGTGCATCATGGTCGGCAACGGGAGTCAGTTCATTGTCCACGACAGTGGTGCTTCTGCGCTTGGCGTCGGCTTCCAGGAAGCAGATCCGAGACCGTGGAAGACGGTGCCGGGGAAGAGGCTCCGTGTACGACGACAACGGTGGACCGGCTCCAGTGCGGCGTACAACGTCGTCGATGAGGCAGATGCGCTGTGGTGGATGAGTGCGCCGATGTAGAAGGGGAGGAGCACGAAGGCTGCGGTGCCGTGGAGAAGTCTATTTTGCGGTGGGGATAGAAAATTGGGAGTGTTCAGGTGTACTACTCTGGGTGCCGGGGTGGGGTTGGTTGGGTAGGGTGAACCTGAAGTTACCAAAACAGCCCCCTACCCACCAGCATTCGTAGGCCTGTTCCGAAGGGTATGATGGTAACTTCGCACTGCACGAATCAGGGTCGCGGGAGATTTTCCCACCGACCTCAAAATTTTGTAACACTGAACTCCCCGTCTGGCGTGTTGGGTGATTGGGCTAAGCAAGTAGCGAGTAGTACTAGTAACTACTAGTACTCCCTTTGTTTTTATTAACTCTGCATATTAGGTTTGACCGAAGTCAAACTCCCTAAAGTTTGACCAAGTTTATAGAAAAATATAAACATTTACCATAACAAATATGTATGATGTGAAAGTACATTCAATAATGAATCTAATGGTATTTATTTGTTATTGTATATGTTAATATTTTTTGTTATAAACTTTGTGAGAGTTTACAAAACTTGACTTTGACCAATGCTAATATGCGGACTTAAATAAAAATCGATGGAGTACACATTTGTTTTCTTAGTTTGTAGTGGAATTAATCATTTGTTGTAATCGTGAAATAAATATATTAAGCTACTGACTTCGAATGTAATGGTTTATACAATTCAATAGTTAGAATCATTGTTGAATTCCAAGATGTATACCAGGTCTATAGTACTTCACAATATGCTCAAACTCACATAATCCCAATCAAATGAAAATCTAAATGCATTTCATATTTATTACTTTGTAGGCTGCAACAAAACCAACCATAACTCTACATGATCCATTATAAAGCAACATTTTGAACACATCCCAATGTGTGAATGAAATATGTAGAGAGAGCTTGTGAAGATGGAGCAAATAGGGCGGGAAAGATTATATGTATGTGGGTGAGAGAGTAGGAGACAAACCTCACGAGAGAGAGGGAGAGAGAGAGAGAGAGGAAGAAGTTAGGTCTGTGAGAAAGATGGAGACATGTAATATACGTGAGATGCGTGTGCATCCGGATTTTGCACATGTGGAAGGAGAAGAGACAACGGGTTTGATGAGAGAGCTAGAAAAACATGGACGAGAGGGGAAGGATCTCGTGGGTTGAGGGATTGATAATTTTGTGCGGGAGAGAGAGGGGGGAGGAGTCAGTCAGCTGTCGTCACATCATCCTGCTTCCAAATGGCCCCGCATTCTCTAGTGCAGTGTGGTCGCCGTCATCGATCTCCTCGATGCCCTCTTTGAAGATTGAGGTAGTGTGCATGATGGGGTGCAGAGAAGCACAAGCAAGAGTGGTCGTCATATAACCTTGGATGGGGATGAATTGTGTGCTCGGGGGAGGGGGAAGTGTGTGTGCAGCGTGTGTGTGTGTGTGTCAGATATTGAGAGAAATCAAACCTATGGAGAGAATGTGTGTGTATGTGACGGAAAGCTACATTCTAAATAGGGTTTTCATGAAGAGATTGTGCGTGCGAGATAGAGAGTGATGTGCGGGCATTGAGGTGGGCAGGGGCTGGGTGAGGGTGTCAAAATGTGTGCGTTGATGCATGTGTTATATGCGATCGTGCGAGGGACAGACGAATCGAGAGAGATGGTTGTTGTGTTATGGATGCTCCTCTCTCTCTCTCTCTCTCTCTCTCTCTCTCTCTCTCTCTCGCACACACACAAGTACAAATAGAAGACCGTTCATGTATACACAACATATCGGCATCTCTCTATGTCTCACTCATGCATGATCATTTGCACATTCACACCTCTCTATGTCTATCACACGCACCGTCTCCATATTGCCCTTCCGCCACAACACACATATGGACACATATACGCGTCCTCTCTCAGTCACACACACAGAATCAGTATTAAAAAAAAATGTCTAGGGCGTACCTAAAACGTCCAAATCCAAATAAGCACGAACTGAAGCTAAATTCAAATATATGGAAATATTGTAGCGTGAAGAACTTTTCCAGGAAAAAAAAGTAGTGTAATATTCGGGGATTGTTTTCACACACACAAAAAGGTTCGGTGGATGTCCTTCGAGCACGACACGGTGACGCACCGTTCGATCGACCACGCGGCCGCGGTGCACGCGCTTGCACAGGATTCCGTATCGATGCTGTGCTAACTAATGTGGTAGTATAAGCGCTGCCTCAGTCTAATGTTTACGTGTACTAGTACGGTGTTCTTTTAAGTTTGACCAACCCTATATAAAACTAAACTAAGCTCCCATACGCGCACTCATCAATATGCCGTCGCCGTCGTTGCGCATGCCGGTGCCTGCCTGCTCCGGCTGACCATTTCTCGCCCATCACCGCCGTGTCCCCGCCATCCCTGTGCCATGAAGCCGAAGGCTTGCTCACTCACGTCGTCTGCAGTCCCTCCTCGCGATGCCGCCGGGCTGCCAAGCACACGAGCAGGTGGAGCCGCGTCTATGCCCGCAGCGTACGAAGAGGAGGATGAGTGCATGCTCCAGCACGCCGGCGAGGAGGAGCTAGCGTGTCATTGTCGTCTCCGCCCGCACGGAGGAGGCGCGCATGGTGGCTGTCGCGGCAGAAGCCGGTCGCGCCCGCGCCGAGCCCGTAAACCAGGTGCCGACGTGGAATCTACCTTCGAGACCTTGAATGCCACGTGGATCCTGCAATCTGAAGGAACAATTTGGGTCAGTCGACTCTTGTGAGCCGTTGGATGCAACATGGACGGCCAGAAGGGCTTCTTCAACCTCCGAAAATGATGCACTGTTCATCTTCTCTCTCAGGCCTCGAGCCGCCAGCCCACCACAGGCCTAACCGTCTGCCGCCGCCGCCCCACCCTCCCCTGAACCGCCTGCCACCACCATGCTCCCCCCACCCCTGCCATCCGTTTAACCCTGAGCACGATCCATTTTTTCCGGCGAACTGCATTCCACACCCAACACTCATAAGATAGATCATGGGCACCCTGCCACCCTAATATAGATACTGGGGCAGCTTCTCTGCCGTCTTCTTCCTTCACTCCGTTGAACTTCTTTCACAAATCGACTGACCCAAATTATACTACTAGTACGTATTAAGTACAGTAGGAACGCGAAGATACGAGTAGTAGACCAACTACAAGAAGAACAGTAGTAAGACATACTAGTACTACTATACGTAGTAAAGAGTTCAAATAACGAGAAAGAACATAACATAGTTCTGCTGGGGGCTCAGCACAACACACCCCTGAAATAAAACTAAGCAACTTGTTCGATTGACACTGCAGTAGAACCAGCATGAGCAACGGCACTGCCACCTTACTCAGAGTCCGAGTCCACGTCCTCGACTTCTTCCTCGTCCCTCTTCCTCTTCCTCTTTGCCAACACTTCTTTGCTTGAACCGGACACTGGGCTTTGCTTCTTCATCCAACCCTTGTAGATATTTAAACAAAGGTAGGCATCCATTGCTGCATACACGATGTGATCTTCATCTATTGTCTTTGACTCCCATGCATGATGAAACTCCGGGTGAGGTTTCTTCAGTTGAGCGTATGAAGGATCAATCATTGCTGCTGCCAGGGTCAGCATTGAAGGCTAAGAGGAGGACACCAGGCTTTCCTTCTGGATATTGAAGGGCTGGCCTACAACGAGGCCTATCCGATCCAGGACTCTCCTATCGTTCGTAAAGTCTACAGTAACGAATTTCACTCTTTTGTCCTTGAGGAAGAACTCAAAATCCTGGCACCTAACATCGGCATGGCATATGTGTTAGACCAAGCACACGTTATGTACGCAAACCCGGATCACGGCGGGCTTCTTCATCTCTGCCACCTTTAGAAGCTTCTCCTTTTCCAGGAATGTGGTGTACTCAACATCTAGCCCAGCGACCCACTGATCCTTTGAACTTTTGAACATGTGTAGGAAACGACCAAGGCATGCTTCCACCGTCGTGGATCTACGAGTGTAGATGACAATGAACTCATCGCTGGTGATGGTTCTAACCTTGTACTCACCGCCGATCATGGAGATTTTGGAGGCGGGTTAGGAGAAGTGGAACTGGTGTAATGTGAAAGGACGGGACGACTAGGAGCGAACTGTTGTAAGGTAGAAGACGGGGACGAGTAGGGCCTGCGAACGGCATGGGGTGGTGGCTTGCCCGGTGGATAAACGCCTGCATGCCCCCAAAGAGTTCTCGAGTACTATGCGGGACCCACTAGATGTCATGTCTACTAGACCCACATCGTAGGCCTGACGGTATAGCTTTTGCGTGTTCGGACTCCATGCCGGCGCGTGCATGTAACTTTCACTTAATTCCGTCAACCGTCGCGCCTCCCACGACCTTCGCCTCCCTCGCGCGGTCACGCCCTTTGAGACTTCGGACGGCTATAAATGAGCAATTTTTTTGCCTACTCCGCATGCATGATACTCCCTCTGGTCCTTTTTACTCCGCGTAAGATTTGTGTCAAGTCAAAGTTTGCAAAGTTTGACCAAATTTATACTAAAAATATCAATATCTACAATACAAAATATATATTTTATGAAACTACATTTCATAATGAGTATAAAAATATTGATTTGACATTGTGAATGTTGATACATTTTTTCTATAAGTTTGGTCAAAGTAGAGGTACATTGACTTCAGACAAAACTTATATGGACAAAGCATAGCATTTAATATGATACGGTATCTACCTTATGTTACTAAGGTGATGTAGACAAAACTTATGCAGAAAGCATAGCATTTCATAATGAGCAAGTATAATAAGGTGATGTAGGCGGGTTGTAAGACTTCAAATATTATATCCTTGCTGAGTTGGATGAGAGAGAAGAGGAGAGAGAGAAGAGAAGTGGACTGTAGATTTACAGCCGGCTGTAGCATGGGCTCCAAGAAACTATGTGAGAGTGTATGGTGGGCCATGTGGTAAAAAAATAGTACTTCCTTGTAGCCCACTACTATACATGTTGACTATTACATTGGCTATAGATGACATGCACCATGTTATAGCCACCGCCCGGCTATATTATTAACCATGCTCTAACCCCCCCTCTCTTCTTTAATTCTTTGCCACATCAACATGTTTGCTATTCCCGAGTGCATGATACCAGCTAAGATACCAACACTATGACCAGCCTTAGAGCAAGTACAATAGTGGGCTTATAGCCCGCTTACATGGAATTTTTGCCTACGTGGAAGAGACAGATGTGAAAAAGTAAGGGGAGTGGGCTCTCATGCAAGAGTCTAGCTATATGCGCATTCCTAGATAAATGTAATAAATGTGAAGAAAGACATAGAGAGAAGATGGAAAAAATTACTAATGTAATAGCCAACCTTATAGCCCACATTATTGTATGAATTCATATATATGATGGCTATAGCCTATAGATGACATGGAGGTTTCTTATAGCCATCAGCTGGCAATATTATTAACCATGCTCTTAATCATCGCATGCAATAATTTAGTGCACCTTGAAATCTGAACATGTGTGGGGCGTGTATGTTTTTAATGACTTGAGACTATACCTAGCCCGGCATGCAATGGTCAGTTCATTGCATGTAAGATGACTTATTATGCACCGGTCCCCATACCAGCCCAACACATTGGCGACACCACTTTATCCTAGGGCTTCTGAATGTGCTCGACTTCACACCTCAAGAAGAAAATTGTCTCAAAAAAACCTCAAGAAGAAAAAGGTGCTCCGCAGCATTTTACAATAAGTTTTAGCCCTATAAAATTAATTCGTATAATCCAGCATAATGAGTTTTTGGGTCTGACCGGTCCAGCCGCCAAAACCAAACCTGCGCCGGCGGGAGCGCCTGTTCCTGCCTTCTACAGCTGGTTGCACTGTCGTGCATGCATCGCCGCCCTGTCGTACCTTGAAATGCTAGCCAGGTCATCCCTTTACTCCCCCCGACATCCTATTCTTCTTCGGTGACGGCAGCCTACCCCGCACCAGAACCAGTGAACCCTCGTACTCCCCTTCGCCTACGGCCATACTGCCGCATGTTCCCCGGCTCCTGTTCATTCCCGTCCGAGGCCTCGCCGTCGTCGTCCACCTTGGTGCGTTCGTAGCGGTGCCGCCGTCCGGCCCTGTCAACATAGTGAATCGGGAGAGGACTGTAGTTGTGAGTATGATAGTACAGACCCAACAAGTCCACTCCCGAACACAAGGAAGCGCCTCTTTACTACTCAGATGCACCCCTCGTTTTTTTACTCTAATCCACCCTGCTGATATCTGGGACCCACATCATTGTCAACGTATAGTCAATTAACGACAGAATTGTACAATGTTTTTTTTGAGGATTTGTTCAGAGGAGCAGGCTATAAACTGGGTTGTGCGGTCTCTGTGGCCGGCTAACAACATGACTAGCCTAGCAGTTTTTTCTTTGGGAAAATAGGTAGCCCACTATTTCTTTTTGAAGAATACCCAAGCTAGGACTATTTGTTTTCTCCAACTTATTGGGCTGCAAATCCTTCAAGACGAGGAGGGATGCATTCCGGCCTGGTCAGAGAGTATGGGCAGTAAATCTTAAAAGTAATATGAAAGGGGTTGCAAATTCCAAAAAATATATAGAAAATGGGCAATTAGTTTCGTTTATTGTTTTTGTTCTTCACTGATATTTTATATTTCATTGGATTTTCACATAACATAGTATTACTTTGTTTTTAAATTTGTTTTAGTATGGCTACTAATTTTTGGATTAAAAATATTTTGTTCCCCAGCAAAAATATGCGCATTTTTAAAATTTCACATATTTTTTAGTTCAAATTTTTAACCCTAGTGCTGACCAGAAAATGGACAGCAATTCTAAAAATGGAAAATGGGCTGCAATAAATTTCATATGAATTAGCAAATGGGTTGTGAATTATAAAAATAATAGCAAATGGGTTGTACACACTATAGATTTCGAGCCTGACTTGTTTACGCAAGGCTTTGTCAACTTATAGTCAACACACGATTCTAGCAGCAATGACTGTTGGATGTCCATCCAACGGCTGACGTGATTCTTCAATCTCTGATCTTCCTGCTCCAGCCGCCTAAACCAGCCCCGGTGGGACTGCCTGCTCCCTCCTCTTGTGGCCGGCTGTGATGCCGCACAGGCTTCACCGGCCCACTTTACTCCCTCCGCTGGCCTGGCCATCCCTCTACCCACCCGCACCTCCTGTTATTCTCCGGTGACGGCAGCCTCATGCCGCAGCCGAACCAGTCAACCGTCATACTTTCCTCAGCGTGGGCATCCACTGTTGTGTCTTCGCCGGCTCCAGGTCATTCCATTCCTAGGCCTCATCGTCGTCCACCGCGTTGGTGCTCTAGGCGTGGCGTGCTCAATGTGGTCAACATTCAACAAACGACAGCCATAGAAATAGGGATGTATGTGGAGAGGCTGACAGTAGGGACCCCCATGGTCCATGGCCGCACGCAAGCAACTGCCTCCTTATTACGCGAAATAAAATGATTCCTCCCACTGACATCTGGCGTGCACCGGTTTGGAGGCTGACCTATGGGCCTACTAAGTTGACACGTACGCAGGGCTTTGTCAACTTAGTCAACAAACGATTCTAGCAACAATGATTGTTGGATTTTAATCGAATGGTCCTGCTGCTTCTTCAATCTCTGAACTTCTTGCACCAGCCGCCCAAACCAGCGCCGGCGGGACCGCCTGCTCCTTCCTCCAGTGGCCGGCTGTACTGCAGCGTGTCGGTGTACTAAGTATTGGGCCACTAGTACCCCGTACTTGTGCATGGGCAGTTGTAGCCATCCTCGCGGCAAGGCTTGCCGGGAACAGCTCGAGGTCGATTTAAGCCACCAAGGAAATCATCAAGTCGGAGATCTGAGGGTCAACGGATAAGCTAAGCTGGAATCCGAAGGCCAGCTTCCCCGGCAAGATCCTTGCCGGGATGGCCTTTGGAGCCCGGCAAGACTTGGCGCCCGGCAAGCCTTGGCGTCCGGCAAGGCTTGGCGCCCGGCAAGGGTTGGCGTCCGGCAAGGCTTGGCGCCCGGCAAGGGTTGGCGCCCGGCAAGGTTTGGCGCCCGACAAGATTCGGCGCTTGGCGAGGTTCTGCCACTGTGCCACCGCTTCGGCACAGTAACACATCTGACATTCTGGGTCCTTCTCTGGATGCGTGGCAACGCGCCAGTGGAGGAGAGCTTAAGCGGTGCTGATGGGATGGCTCCTTTTTCCATCCCCAAGAAAGTGAGGACACCTAAACGGACACCTCATGGTGCATTAAATGCGCTTGTCCTAATCCGTCAGGGGTTAGGTATGATACCTTGTAGCTACTTTACACCTCAATGTATGTACATTTTGCCACTGTGGAGACCCCTTTGAGCATATAAAAGGAGGCCCAAGGCAACTGCTACAGAGGAGGAGAACTTCTGGCCCATTCTGCATGCGTAGCTGCTCTTTGAACGTACTGTTCATTACGAGCGCTCCTGAAGGCTGGGCTCAAGAGCATCAATAAGAACACAAAGCAGGAGTGGGGTTTTACGCTGATCAGCGGCCCGAACCTGGGTAAAAACTTAACGCGTCGATCATTGGTTCTGCTCTTTGCGTATACCTCTCCCCCCCCCCCCCCCCCGCCGAATCGTAAAGGGGTCTCTCGGGATCCCATAGGTGTCTTACGCCGACATCTTTGGCGCGCTAGGGAGGGGGATTGAAGGTTGCGTGAACCTGATCTGGTGATCGGCACCTTAGTTTCTTCATCATCTTCATCATCATGCCACCCAAGAAGAAGAGCGCTGCGACAGCGCAACCGTCCGCGTCCGTCTTGCCTACACCTTCGCGTACTGGCAACGGCGTGGGTGCAGAAGGAAGAGGACTAGAACCCCCGTGGCGTTCTGGTGATCCGAGCCAAGCGAGCGGTATCGTTCGCAGTGGCAGTGGTAACCTGCACGCCGCTGGATCTAGAGATGGTACTGTGTTGCCTACGGGTGGCACAACGAACTCGAGAGATCGGAGGGCGCCTGCTGGAGCTCCCGCGCCGGCGCAATCTTCGCGACCTACTCAGGTCATGCATGATGAGCGACGTCATGGCGCTGGTGGTTCAGGGCGTCCCCATGAAAAGGTTTCTGTGCATCGATCTCAAGATGCGCGGGGCCAGCATGCACACCAAGCTGCCGGCGGAGGTGGCGCACGGTCGCGTGACCATGGTGGTGCTCCTTCTAACATGGTTAGGAGTCAGAGCACCTCACGTACCTCGCACTTGTCGCCGCCACCTACGCCAGCGGAAGCCTTGGCATGTGCGCAGCTGCTCCTCGATTTTCCTCCCGCTCCGGAGAAGATGGAGGAGTGGCGAGCTACTATCCAGAGCCTTATCGGCTTCGCCAACAAAGATGGACCGCAAGAGGCAGGGCCCTCGCAGCGGAGGCCCATCGGTCCGGCGCGAGCCGATGTAGAGAAAACCGAAGGTGGTGCAACCACGGTGCACTCCCCTCCGCGGCACCAGCAGCGGCCGACAACTCAGCAAGTCGACCGCCATGAAGAAGTTTCCACGGCGTCGTCCGATCCACGGATGCGCTGTGATCAGCGTCTAGTTCTCCAGGAACGAGGCAAGGAGGACGCTCGAACAACCATCGAGCGACGACGGGAAGCGCGCTATCAGTCTGATAAGCGCGCGGGGCCGGCTGTCGACGAGCCTGCGCCAGGGGACGTAGGAGACCTGCCTTATGAGGTAGGGACTCCAGCGTTTACCCGTGAGCTGCGGCAAGTTCGGTGGCCCAATTCCCGAACCTTCAAGCCGGAGGTCCCGGAGAAGTATGACGGTAAGACCCATCCCTTGGAATTCCTGAGCATCTACACCATTGCAGTGCAGGCTGCCGGGGGCCGAGATGACAAGATACTTGCCAACTACTTCCCGTTGGTGCTCAAGCCCAACGTCAGAT
Source organism: Thinopyrum elongatum (assembly GCA_011799875.1). Classification (NCBI taxonomy): domain Eukaryota; kingdom Viridiplantae; phylum Streptophyta; class Magnoliopsida; order Poales; family Poaceae; genus Thinopyrum; species Thinopyrum elongatum. The sequence continues at coordinate 616,290,985 of CM022298.1, forward strand.
CGTGGTTGATGCATCTGCCGGAGAATTCTATTTCTTCCTGGTCAGATTTGTGCCATCAGTTTGTTGGCGCCTTCGTTGGAGGCCACCAAGCTCCTGGCCAAGAGAGCGATTTGCACATTATTCCTCAGAAGGAGGGCGAGTCCCTGTGCAAGTTTATCCAGAGATTTAGCCGGGTGCAGTACAATATTCCTGACGTTCATCCTGCCGCTGTTGTTAGCGCGTTCCATCAGAACGTGCGTAACCGCAAAATGTGGGAAGAGCTGGCAATGAACAAAGTCAGGAGTATCGCCGAGCTTTACGCTCTGGCCGACAAGTGCGCTCGAGCTGAAGAGGGGAGGAAACTCCCTGGTGAGGCTGTTGGCGCGGCGGGCGAGTCCGAAGATGAAGACGCCGCGGCCCCGTCAAGGAAAGGCCGGCGGCAGAACAGGAAGCGCGGAGGCAAGGCCGTGCTTGCTGTCGAGGAATCCGACAACCCCGGCGCCGCCAAGAAGGCCAAGGTTGGCGACCCCAGCAAGGATCTTGCCGGGTGCCCTTCCTGTCAGGCCTTGGCGGCTGCCGACAAGTCGGAGAACTCTGGCAAGCAGTATTGCAAGATCCATCGCACCAAGGGCCACGATCTCCAGAACTGCCGGCAAGTCGAGCAGCTTGCCGAAAAGCAGAGGGCCGAATACGAGAGGCGCGACAAGGAGAAGGCCCAAGATGGTGCTGAGGGGTCCGGCAAGAAACGCGGTGGCCGAGGGGGTCGCCGCGGCAAGGCCAAGCAGCAAAAGGATCGGCCCGCTCGGGGCCGAGACAAAAAAGAGATGATGATGAGGAAGATGATGAATCCAGCGAGCAAGAATTCCAGAAGGCTACGGAGGCCATGTGCATTGATGGGGGTGCCTCGCTGCATTCCTCCCACCACCAACTCAAACAGTGGGTGCGGGAGGTCAATGCGGCAGAGCCATCCCCCGATGCGTGTAGGCCCCTGAAGTGGTCCAGCACGCCTATCATCTTTGACGCCGAGGATCACCCTGATCGCACAACTGCGGTCGGGTGCTTGCCATTGTTGGTTTCGCCAACGATTCGCAACCTCAAGGTGACAAAGATGTTAGTTGATGGCGGGGCCGGCCTAAACTTAATCTCGCCAGATGTGCTCACAAAGCTCCAGATTCCCGACGAGGACCTCGAGGAAATGGGTACGTTTCAAGGGGTCAACCCGGGAAGAACCCAGCCTAAGGGCAAGATCACGCTGCCGGTAACATTTGGCAGTGAGTTTAACTTCAGGACCGAGAAGGTGGTGTTTGATGTCGCCAAGATCCCCATGTCATACAATGGGATCCTTGGTCGGCCGGCGCTGGCTAAGTTTATGGCGGCATCACACTACGCGTACAACGTCTTGAAGATGCCTGGGCCGTTGAGCGTCATCACTATCCATTCTGATAAGAAGGATGCGCTCATCTGTGCCGATCAACTCTACCGTGAAGCAGTTGCAGCACCTGCCGTCAAGGCATCTGCTCCTGCCGCTGGAACTCCCGGGGGGAAGAAGAAGACCGGCAGGAACCTTGGCGCGAACTCCAGCAAGCGCACCTCCTTGGAGTGCTGCGCTTCCGTCGAGGACGTACCAGAGAGTTCCACCGGCAAGAACAAGAAGTCCAAGGCTGCTCCGCCGGAAACCAAGAAGGTGCCTGCCAGGGAGGACGGAACGGGGGGAACTTTCACCATAAGTTCCACCCTAGATGACAAATAGGAAAGCGCGCTTGTTGCTTTCCTGCGGGCGAATGTCGACGTGTTTGCATGGCAACCGTCTGACATCCCCGGTGTTCCCAGGAAGGTAATTGAGCACCACCTTGCTGTCTGTCCTCATGCGCGGCCCGTCAAGCAAAGGGTCAGGAAGCAGGCCTTGGAGCGGCAAGAATTCATTGCCGAAGAAATTAAGAAGCTGTAGGCGGCAGGACTGGTCAAAGGAGTGCTTCACCCAACCTGGTTGGCCAATCCGGTCGTAGTACGAAAAGCGAATGGGAAATGGAGGCTTTGTATCGATTATATAGATATCAATAAAGCTTGTCCAAAAGATCTTTTTCCCTTGCCGCGCATCGACCAGATTATGGATGCCACCGCTGGTTGTGATCTCCTGTCCTTCCTTGATGCCTATTCATGGTATCATCAGATTTTTATGGCAAAGGAAGATGAAGAGAAGACCGCCTTTATCACCCCATGTGGTACGTATTGTTTTATACGAATGCCTTTCGGGTTGAAAAGTGCTGGTTCAACATTTGCCAGAGCAATCCAGATTGGTTTTGAGCCACAACTCCATGGAAATATGGAGGCGTATATGGATGATATAGTGGTCAAAACCAAAGATAAAGCAACGCTCATTCAAGACTTAGAAGAAACATTTGCAAACTTGCGCAAGATCAATTTGAAGCTCAATCCTGAGAAGTGCGTGTTCGGTGTTCCTTCCGGCATGCTTCTCGGATTCTTTGTATCTTGCCGGGGAATCGAAGCGAACCCCGACAAGATCAAAGCAATTGAGCAAATTGAAGCGCCGAGACGTGTCAAGGATGTGCGTCGTCTTGCCGGCTGTGTTGCTGCTCTAAGCAGGTTTATTTCCAAATCTGCTGAGCACGCCCTGCCCTTTTTCAAAATTTTGAAGAAGGCAGGTCCAATGAAATGGACTCCGGAAGCGGAGGCTGCGCTGCAAGATTTGAAGAAATACCTTCCCTCTCCGCCGACGCTAGTCACGCCTAAACCACAAGAGCCGTTGCTGCTGTATCTGGCAGCAACAAATCAAGTGGTTAGTGCTGCGCTAGTGGCGCAGAGAGAAGCTGATGAGGAAGCAACACCAGCGGCAGGACCGCCGGATGACGCAGCAAGATCTTCCCCGGCAAGGGTTGATCCCGGCAAGACAGGATCTGCGCAAATAGAAGAACCCGTGCAGAAGAAGAAGGTGGTGCATCGCCCAGTTTATTTTGTCAGCTCTCTTTTACAAGGAGCTAGGTCAAGATATTCTGGTGTGCAGAAGTTGCTTTTCGGCCTTCTTATGGCCTCGAGGAAGCTGTGCCATTATTTTCAAGCACATGAGATCACCGTCGTTACTCGCTTTCCGTTGCAACGGATTTTGCAGAATCCGGAGGCAACCGGCAGGATCGTTGAGTGGGCGTTGGAGTTGTCCAGCTTTGGCCTTAAGTTCGAAAGCACTTCGACGATTCAGAGCAGGGCCTTGGCGGAATTCATTGCAGAATGGACCCCAACGCCAGATGAAGAAGTTCAAGAAACAACTCTCCCCGGCAAGGAAATCGGTCAGCAATGGGTTATGTACTTTGACGGGGCTTTCTCGCTGCAAGGCGCCGGTGCTGGCGTGCTGCTTGTCGCACCCACCGAAGAGCACCTCAAGTACGTAGTCCAAATGCACTTTCCCCGGGAGAGTTTGACCAACAACACTGCAGAATACGAGGGTTTGCTTGCCGGTCTCAGGATCGCGGCAGACCTTGGTATCAGAAAGCTTATCATCAAAGGCGATTCACAACTTGTCGTCAGGCAAGTTAACAAGAGTTATCAAAGTCCGTTGATGCAAGCCTACATGGATGAAGTGAGGAAATTGGAAGAGCGTTTTGATGGTCTGCAAATGGAGCACGTTCCTCATGCCGAGAATAATATTGCCGATGACCTGTCAAAGTGAGCTGCCCTCAAGTTGCCTGTGGAACTAGGAACTTTTGTTCTTCAATTGACTCAACCATCCGTGGCGCCATCGATGCGGCAAGAAAAGAGAAGAAAGTTGAGCTCTGGCCAATACTTCCCGGCAGAGCTCCCCGGAGCCGCCGGCAAGGAAGTTGCCGGGATCGACACGCCTGCCGGGGAACAACAGGCTCCGGTAGGGCCTCAGGCCCTTGCTGTCGAGACGAATGTTCCCCCGGCAGAGGAGATGCCTTTAGTCCTAGCTGTCGAGCCTCAGGCTCCGGCATGGGCGCAGCACATTGTCCATTTCCTTCAGACAGGTGAACTCCCTGAGGAACAGGAAGAAGCGGAGAGAGTAGCCCGTCGGTCTGTTATGTACAAGCTCGTCGATGACGTCCTGTACAGAAAGAGACCGAACGGTGTGAAATTGAAGTGCATTCCTCGGGAGGATGGGCTAAAGCTGTTGGCGGAGATACATGGGGGCATATGTGGTTCTCACATAGGGTCAAGAGCGCTTGCCGGGAAAGTATTCCGGCAAGTTTTCTTTTGGCCTACAGCTCTCCAGGATGCGACTGCGCTAGTAACCAAGTGTGAGGCGTGCCAGTTTCATTCGAAGAAATTACATCAGCCAGCTCAAGCTCTTCAGACAATCCCTCTCTCCTGGCCATTTTCGGTCTGGGGGCTCGACATACTGGGCCCCTTCCCCCGTGCTACCGGGGGCTTTGAGTACTTGTACGTTGCTATCGACAAGTTCACAAAGTGGCCGGAGGTGGAAGCAGTGAGGAAGGTGACAGCACAATCAGCCGTCAAGTTCTTCAAAGGGAATTGTTTGCCGTTTCAGTGTGCCCAACAGGATCATCACCGAGAACGGCACGCAGTTCACAAGTCGCACCTTCATGCAGTACGTCCAAGACCTTGGCGGCAAGATTTGTTTTGCCTCTGTTGCTCACCCGAGAAGCAACGGCCAAGCGGAGAGGGCCAATGCTGAAGTGCTGCTCGGTCTCAGGACCAGAACCTTCGATAGGCTGAAAAAGTGCGGAAGACGCTGGATTGATGAGTTGCCGGCGGTTCTTTGGTCAATCAGAACGACACCAAATCGAGCCACCGGCCAGACGCCCTTCGCTCTGGTCTACGGAGCGGAAGCAGTTGTCCCCACGGAACTCATATACGGATCTCCTCGAGTGCTCGCTTATGATGAGCTCGAGCAAGAGCAACTGCGGCAAGATGACGCTGTGCTCCTTGAGGAGAATCGTCTTCAGGCTGCTGTGCGAGCTGCACGCTACCAGCAAGCTTTGCGCCGCTACCATAGCCGCAAAGTTCATGCCCGAAGCCTTGAGGAAGGCGACCTTGTTCTTCGGCGGATTCAGTCCGCCAAGAATTCAAACAAGTTGACACCAAAGTGGGAAGGCCCTTATCGGGTAGTACGAGTCACCAGGCCCGGCGCTGTCCGCCTGGAGACCGAAGATGGCGTTCCGGTGAGCAATTCCTGGAATATCGAACATCTTCGTAAGTTCTATCCATAAGGCGCGGTTGCCGGGGGCTCCCGGCAACCACCCTTTTGTACAAGTCTTGCCGGCAAGGCATGTGATCCTTTGTACAAAGCCAGGCGCAGACCCTGAGCACAGATGAATAAATTTAATGTTGTACATTCCCTTATTAATTCCCATGTTCATATTTATATATATGCCTGTTTATCTAAGATGTTGTATGACACCTGATCCCGGTAAGTTCTAACAAACCGCCAAGGTTTCATGCCTTTATTTTCTCTTCTTTCTTTTTCTCAAAAGACAGAAGGATTCCTCGCGTGCACATTTGCCGGGGGGGAAGGGAGATATGAATACCAGTTGGTGACGTTCGGAATCGACGCTTGCCGGAGGAAGAACAAAGACAGGAAGCTAAGTCCTAAAAACTCAGAGCAAGTTTTTTCTTTTTATTACAAAGTTATTTCCTTGGACGATTCCGGCTTTTGTATGGAAAATCTGCACGCGAAGGAACCCTTATTGTAATCGGTCGCGCCCTTATTTTGTTTCGAGTCCGCTCAACGATTTAAGTGGCTGCACTGAGAACACCAAGGAGTCTTGCCGGCCGCTGCGCCTCCAGCAAGCTGCTGAAGTCCCGCACCCAGCGCTCGCGGCAGGTTGCGCGCCGGCAGGTTTTTCAATAAGCGTAGGATGAACTCCATACATAAAGGAATCAGACAAGGAAAGTAGCAAGCATGAGCCTAAGCATGGGCAAATTGTATTACATCCATGAGTTGCTGCAATTCTAACTCGAGACTTAATTGTCTTTTACATGGAATAATGACGGCAAGAAAAGGGAGAAGCACTCAATCCCTGCGCTGGCCTTCGATCCTTTTGATGGAGTCTACCTTCTCAAGGATAGGCGCGATGCACTCTTCAAGCGCCTCAACATTTGCATCCCTTGGTAGATGGCCGAGCGCGTTGGAGAGGTCGATGCTGGGGTTGCTGTGCACCACCTTGATGAGCACCTTGCGGAGGACGGCCCGGCAAAGCCGGCAAGTCTCGTTCGCCAGTTGGGTCGCCCGGCTAGACTGGAGCGCCCTCAACGCATTGATGATGCTTTCAAAGAACATCGTCAACCTGGCACTTGGAGATATTCTTTCCTCAGAAGAATACTTGAAGTTCGACAAGCCCATGGTTGACAGTTCTGCGGTAAGCTTCTCCGCGGTGGCGATGAGACGGCCAGTCCAGATCTCCACTCCCTTCTCGTACACGTTTTGGGCAGCGGTGGCGCTCTTGAGCAGGTTCCTCTCTCCTTGGAGATCCTTGAGTAGAGCCTTCTCACGGGCCTTGCCGGCCTCGAGAGACTTCTGCAGCGTGGTCAGCTTCAGCTCCAGAATCGCAATGTTATCAGCCGCAGAGGAGAGCTGCTTGGTCTTGTCGGACATGGCAACTTGCATCTCCGCCAAGGAGTGGAGGGTTTTTTCCCTGTCCCCCTTGAGCGTTGAGAGCTCCTTGCCATGCTCTTCGAGATCTATTTCCAGCCTCTTCACTTTGTCGCTCAGCTCGTTCTTGGCGGCCTCTGCAGCCTCGGCAGCATCGACGGCCTCCTTGAGCTTGCCGGCGTGACTTGCAGTCAGAGCTTCGAGCGCCTCCTTATGTTTTTGCTCCAGCTCCTGGGTCCGCCGCGCGACAAGATTTTCAATATCCTCATCCTTGCTATGAAGCTTGGCGGCGAGCGCCTGCTCATGTGCGGTGAGGTCTTCCTCATGAGCATCAAGAGCAACGCGGCGCCCCGTCAGGAGGGCATCTTCGGCAGCAATCCTTTGAACAGCTTCATCATGCGCCTTCTCCATATCGGATTGCTTCAGGAGGATCTCATTCCACTGCTGGCTCACTTGTTCTCGGCCGGCAACCAACTCTTGGAGGGCCTCGGCGTGCCAGATCTGCATTTGTGCGACGCGCCTTTGAAAATCCACTTCGGCCGCCTCGACAACTGCCATTCTGGAGTCCGCTTTCTCTTTTCGGGCGCGATGGAGAGCCTGGAGCTTGTGGAAATACTCGCCCATGGCCTGAAGGAGCTGATCCTCTTCAGATTTGCCGCTACTAGTGTTGGGTGCGTCAACAACTTCAAGCCCAGCAGCAGCGATGATTTCTTCAAAAATTTCTCCTTCGGCTGGTGCCTCAGTGCTTGCCGTCCCCGGCAAGTTGATGAACAGGTTCTCGCCAACCTTGAGGTATTTGCTGGATGAGGGGCCTTCAGATGTTAATGGCTGGTCTTCAGTGACCGCCTCACCAGTGACAAGGGGCTCTGTGGCCGGTGCAGCGCCTGGCGCTCCTGTGGCAGGAATGCTATCAGTGCGGTCCTCAGCCTCCCTGTCGCCCCCTTCAGCAGGTTCTTCGGCGGTTTCCTCTTGTGCTGTCTTGGCGGCCTCCCCGTCAAGAGCACCACCAGCCTCGACAATGTCATCCTTGGTGGCCTCGCTGGCAGCGATCCTGTCTGCTTCGGCGGCGGCATCCCTGGCGGTCTCCTCGATCACAACATCGACGTCCATGTGTTCCATCACAGGGAACTCTGAAGGGCGAAGGAGGAAAACAGAATAAGATCAAGGTTGAAGTTTGAAGTGACTAAAGATAGAAAGATAAAAGAAAAGAAATAACAAGCACTCTGAGGCAATCGAGTACCTGCGTCGAGCTGTCGGGAGGTGGCTTTGCCTCTCCCGGCAACTCCGGTTGCCGGGGGTGGGTTGCCGGAGTCCGCGCTTGCTGGCTCCTCAATTAGGACGGGCTCGTCGGTAGGATCTCTTGCCGGGGATGTGCTAGTGGGCGGTGCGGTCGATGAAGGAGGCACAATGGGGATGTCCTCTCCTTGTTGTCGTTCTTCTCCTGCGAACCCAAAAGTATCAGCGGCAAGAATGAAAGCCTCGGCACCAGTCAGCGGAAAAAGAACAATGAACTTACGCTGGGGGCTGTGCTGGGGGCTGCGCTGGGGGCTGTGTTGAGGACTAGGCTCCGGGCTGACAATGACAGTTTCTGGCACGCTCATGGAGCCTGCCGGGGGCTCGTCACCCGTAGAAGTCCTTGACCTCTTCGCCATCCTCTCCAGCAAGGTTTCTGTGTCACTGCAGAAACAACACAAGCAAGTCAGTAAGATTGATGCAAGATTGGAAGGTAAAAGTTGTGGCAAAGTACTCACTCTTCTTCCTCTCGCTCCGGACTAAAGCCGGAGATGTCGAAGTCGACCTCCGTTGCGATGTCTGAGTGGGGAGGCGGAGGAGGAGTCCTAGGCCGCTTGGCTGTGGCAGGCGCCGGAGCAGCTTCCGGTGCGGTCGCGCGAGACCCTCCTGCCACCCCAGCAGTGTCCACTGGTGTGGGTCTCGCGCACCGCGTAGGCTGTTGACGAGCCCCCTGCCGCGGTCCAGTCTTGCCGGCCACTTTCTTGCCGGGGGCTTCGCCGCTCGAAGAAGGCTGGCTTGCTGGGATGCCAGATGCAGCCTTCCGAAGAACACGCTTCATCTTCTTCGGGGGTGAGGGCTCTTCTCGCGTCTCTTCTTCGGCCGTGTCCTCGCCGGACGAGCTCTCAGCAGCTGCGCTGCCCTCTTCCCCGGCAACCTTGTCCTCCCCGGCAGGTTTTACCTCCACCATCACCTCTGCGTCGCTGGCTTCCCACTCTGTGAAGCCGACGCTGCCGGCCTCCGCGGCAAGATTTGCCTCCTCCACTCTAGTAGCAATGTAAGCTACTTCCTGATCAGTGGTGGCTCGGATAAAATCTGACTCTTGCCGGACAGGCTTCTCCGTCAAATTGTCAAAGAACTTCTGCGCTTCCTCCTCGCTTGGCTCGGCCCAGGTCGGGTCAATGCCGTGGGCATTGAACATCGGCATGGAGGCAATGATTGACCCCAAGGCAGAATTGTTGCACAAGGGGACAATCCTTGCCGGCAGCCGGTGCTTGTCTTCACGCTGGAATGGTTTTTGACGGAGAGTGCCAAGTTGCATGGTGGTCAGATTGTTGTTCAGCCCGGGGCGCAATCTCATGACATCTGCCGCGTTCTTGTACTCCCAAGCTGGCCTTCCCCTATTCTGCAGAGGGGCGATGCGGCGGCGGAGAAAGTCGAAGCCGATCATCTCCATCGTCAGTCCGATAGCCTTTAGGCGAAGGATCCTGGTGGTGGCGATTGTGAGCCTCTCGTCTTCCACAGCGAGATCGCTCCAATCCTTGCCGTGGATCACCTTCTGTTGCCGGGGATGACAAAAAGGATGGGGATCTGCTTCCTGGATCCAGCACCATTCGGCCCGCCACTCATCCCACTTTTCGCGGTAAACTCCCTCTGGGTATATTTCTTTATTCCAAGCCCTTGGAATCCAGGCAATAGAACCAGAGAGAGCCTCTCCTTTTTGGATACGAGGGAAGAAATAATGGCGAAAAAGAGCATAATTGGGGATCACGCCAACAAAATTCTCACAGAGATGGGCAAAGATAGACATGCAAAGTACTGCATTCGGCGTGAAATCAAGAAGACGGAAGCCGTATGTGTACATGATATCGTTGAAGAAGTCGGAAAAGGGGGGACAGAGCCCGCAATAGAAATATGCAGTGAAGAAAGGGTATCTGTCCGATCCACCTTTGGAGCAAGCACCTGGGATTACGCGCGTGGCGGGGTGAGCTTGCGTTCGCTTCGCCCACATGCCTTGGTATCGCCCCTTCAGGGCTTCAGCATCGAGCGTCGGAGGGAAGATGACGAGCCTCTTCCGCATCTTCGCGAGTTCGCTCTCCGGAACTTTGGATTTCGCCTCCTTGCCCTTGCCTTTGCTGGCCTTGGGCGGCATGGCGACTGTGAGGACGAAAGCTGGGGGCGGAGCGAGCGCGGGAGCAGCAGGCGGAAGAGGAAAAGGTTTCGCTCTGAGCTCGAGAGGAGGAAGGCGATGGCGATGGCCAGATTGAGAAGAAGAGGGGGGTAAATAGGTTTGTGCCTCTGCGGCTTCTCCTTTTTATGGGGAAGGAGTGGGGCCGCCTTTTTTATTCCCCAATGTGAATGCGCCTCTATAGGCGCAAGACAGTTGCAGCCTTTTTGGCACGCTTCCCACGTCGCGCGCTCCGTGCGCGTAGTGGGGGGCACAGTAAAACGAGATATTTACAAGCAGTTAATCCCCTGCCACGCGTGCCCGTGCACTGTTTGGGCCTAGCCCAACAACGCCTCGCACTCGTGTATGGCCTAGGCCCGGGGGCTCCTGTCGGTGTACTAAGTATTGGGCCACTAGTACCCCGTACTTGTGCACGGGCAGTTGTAGCCATCCTCGCGGCAAGGCTTGCCGGGAACAGCTCGAGGTCGATTTAAGCCACCAAGGAAATCATCAAGTCGGAGATCTGAGGGTCAACGGATAAGCTAAGCTGGAATCCGAAGGCCAGCTTCCCCGGCAAGATCCTTGCCGGGATGGCCTTTGGAGCCCGGCAAGGCTTGGCGCCCGGCAAGGCTTGGCGCCCGACAAGATTCGGCGCCTGGCGAGGTTCTGCCACTGTGCCACCGCTTCGGCACAGTAACACATCTGACATTTTGGGTCCTTCTCTGGATGCGTGGCAACGCGCCAGTGGAGGAGAGCTTAAGCGGTGCTGATGGGATGGCTCCTTTTTCCATCCCCAAGAAAGTGAGGACACCTAAACGGACACCTCATGGTGCATTAAATACGCTTGTCCTAATCCGTCAGGGGTTAGGTATGATACCCTGTAGCTACTTTACACCTCAATGTATGTACATTTTGCCACTGTGGAGACCCCTTTGAGCATATAAAAGGAGGCCCAAGGCAACTGCTACAGAGGAGGAGAACTTCTGGCCCATTCTGCATGCGTAGCTGCTCTTTGAACGTATTGTTCATTGCGAGCGCTCGTGAAGGCTGGGCTCAAGAACATCAATAAGAACACAAAGCAGGAGTAGGGTTTTACGCTGATCAGCGGGCCCGAACCTGGGTAAAAACTTCACGCGTCGATCATTGGTTCTGCTCTTTGCGTATACCTCTCCCCCCCCCCGCCGAATCGTAAAGGGGTCTCTCGGGATCCCATAGGTGTCATACGCCGACACCGCGCATGCCTCACCGCCCCACCCTACTCCCATCGCTGGCCTGGCCATCCCTCTACTCACCCACACCCCCTGTTATTCTGCAGCGATGGCAGCCTCACACCACAGCCGAACCAGTCAACCCTCGTACTACCCTCCGTGTGTTCCCAGGCTCCTCGTCATTCCCTGCCTCACCATCGTCCACCGCTTGGGTGTTGTCCGCGTGGCGTAGTTAACGCGATCAATGAACGATAGCCATCAGAAGAGGACTGTACGTGGAGAGGCTGACAGCTGGGTCCATGGCCGCACGCAAGGAAGTGCCTCCTTATTACGCGCAAAATAATGATTCCTTCACCTGACAGCTCGGACCCACCAGAAGGACCTCTGTATTTCGTGAAAAAAAATGTTCCCCCCTGACAGCTGGGACCCACTGGCTCTACCTTCGCACGGAAGGAAGTGCCTTCTTACCCCCTGACAGCTAGGACCCACCAGGTTGAAGCGAAGGTAGCGTTATCTGTCTGGCCGCGAACTTGTACGTACATAGCGGTCGATCGGTCTCTCTGCAGTGATGTACCGTGGCCGAGTAAGGAGCGGCACGTGTTGAAGTAGAGGCGCCGACGTAGCATGTCACGCAGTCCCGTCTATATCGTGTACACGTACGTACAGCCACGCTGCAAGATAGTAAATACGGCTACGTACGTACATACGGGCGGGGTCTCTAACACGTACAGTGACATTGTCCTGTTCATCGGCAGCCAACCAGCTGGGTCGGAACGGAGTAAACAGTATCGCGTGTTCATCGGGAGCCAACCGGCTTGGACGGAACAGTCGAAACGAGGTCTGGCGTACGCAAAATGGAGGAAACGGCCTTCTGTTCGACCGCGTACGGTCGAAACGGGGTCCTGTTCATCGGGAAGGGTCTGGCGTACCACAAAACGGAGGAAACAGACTTGTGTTTGAGGGCCTACGGTCGAAACGGGGTCCTATTGATCGGGAGGGGTGTGGCGTACCGCAAAACGGAGGAAACGGACTTGTGTTGGAGTGCCTACGGTCGAAACGGGGTCCTGTTCATCGGGAGGGGTGTGGCGTACCGCAAAATAATGATTCCTCCACCTGACAGCTTCCACGGGCTATTGTTCATCCATCGTCGACTTACTCCAGCCTCCACCTGCTACTGTTCATCCACCGTCGATTTCCTCCAGCCTCCATCAGCTACTGTTCATCCACGGGGTCCTGTTCAACCAGCCCTCCACCGGCTACTGTTCAACCAGCCCTCCACGGGGTCCTGTTCATCCAGCCTCCACCGGCTACTGTTCAACCAGCCCTCCACGGGGTCCTGTTCATCCAGCCTCCACCGGCTACTGTTCAACCAGCCCTGCACGGGGTCCTGTTCATCCACCCCCAACCGGCTCGAATGTGGCGGCCTCCTCGATCGGGGTCCTGTTCATTTAGCGGCAACGGCCTCTACACTACCACGGGGTCTTGTTCATCCAACCCCCACCAGGAACTGTTCATCCAACCCCCAACAACGGTCACTGTTCATCAAGAGGCAGCAGGTTCGATCGGCTTCAGTTAGCAGCAGTAGCGAAGGAATCGCTCGGGTTTAGTTAACAGCAAGGGATCAATCGCTCGGGTTCAGTTAACAGCAAGGGATTGATCGCTCAGGTTCAGTTAACAGCAAGGGATTGATCGCTCAGGTTTAGTTAACAGCCAGGGATCGATCGCTCGGGTTCAGTAACGTAGCTAGTGCAATCGCTCGGGTTCAGTAAGCGAATGCCTCGCTCGGGTTCAGTTAGAGCCCAATGCCTCGCACACACGCACATACGTGTACGAGAGAAACTCGCAAACCTCCCATGCATCGCTCGGCCCGAGCCCCCGACCACCCACCGTAACCGGGAACTCCTCGAAATTTTCCTCGCCCTCGCTTCTACCATGATTTTTTCCGTCATGGACGGCCCAAAGAATGTCATGCAGGTGTGTCCCCGGCCCGCCCCGGACGAAAAGCCCATTTTCTGTCATGATTTTTTGTCATAGAAGTAGGAGCCCACCACATCTATGATGATACATGGTTTTGTCACATTTATCATCATAGAAGTGTCATAAGCATGACAGAAAAAAAATTCGTTCGGCCCAAAATGTTACGGATGTGTCTTTTTATTGTAGTGAACGCCACAACACTGAAATGGCGACGAACTGCACAATGATGATGAAGTTCTTCACTGCAAGGCGTGGCACCGCCTTGGCACTGCAATGTTGCCAACTTCAATCACGCCAGCTCTGTGCTTTCACACGTAGTTGGCGTAAGCTTCTTCCGCTGCCTGCCTTGTCTTAAACCCTCTATGGCTGCTGTTGCTGTAAGATGCCACTTGTTCACTGCAAGCTTCCCATGAACTATAAACCCCTGGTGCCCTCCCGACGAACACCGCATACCATTTGTTCTAGCAGTGCACAAGAGCAGCAGTTGAAGCAGCAAGCAAAAGAACAATCAAGAAGCAAGTAATGAAGCAGAAGTAGTAAGCATGCATGATCATATGGCATAGCAAGTTCTAATCTAGCACTACTATGGTGTCATCCTACCACCACCGCATCCAAAAGAGGGTGTCATCCTACCACCGCAAGTTTGTGATCACCTTGAGGATCACCATGAGGGGTTAGTGTATACCACCTCACCAAAATATACAGACCATCAGATTGTTTTCAAGCCCTAGCTACACAAAATATATGTCATCATCTTCATTGTTGTCCTTGTCGCCATCGCCATCGCCATCGAGGATCATGCACTCGGTAACCAGCAGCAAGCTCTAGTACTAGTGCTTGCCCAGCCAGCTCCTGAGCCACGGCACCCTATGGGCGTCTGCCATGGGAACAAACCCAACACCCTGGGCCTTGTAGTCTAGCAGGTGGCTGAGAGCTACCATGAGAGCCTCATCACTGAAGCTACCTTGCTCCATGATGGCATTGTATAGGCCAGGCTGGATGTCGACGACCTTGCTCTCCCTAATGGCAGTTGCCACCTCCTTCACTGCCTCAGTCATGCTGCTGAAGACACTGATCTCCTCCTCCATCAGGACGCCCCTCTTCCTCTTCCTATCGAGCCTAGGGGCATGCTCAAATGGCTTGTCAGGGCCATCAAGGACTGCCTCTGTGTCCGGGGTGCATGGGAACTCCGGCATGGGAGAACCAAGAGGCTCACCGAAGCCCATGGCATGCTTGCCGGTTGCCAGGCCGAAGGAGAAGATGTGCTGCATCTGGTTGTAGTTCTGGATTGGTGTGTTGAGGAACTCAGCGTCCTTGGGCTGGTCCTAAGATAGAAAGAAAAGGGTTGTTAGTTGCTACAAGGCAATGACAGTGTGCAAAACAAGAGGATAGTGAGCTAACCGCGACATGGCCGATGTAGTGCTCTGCCTCCAGAATGATAGAGCAAGTGCTCTTATCCCAGGAGGCACCGCTAAGGTCTCTGAGCTTGGACAGTTGGATCTATCGAGCTCTCCACTTCCTCAAGTGGTTGTACACCTGGGTGGCGGTCACCTCCTGGCCATAGAACTCGAACACCTACTTCACAATAGTGTTCAAGTGCACCTCCTTGAAGCCCTTGTCAGTCCTAACTCCACTAGAGATGAGCTCGCACATCTTGTTCAGCACAAACATGGACATGAAAGGCTGCCACTTCATGTTGTTCCCCCTACCATCCTTCTTGGCCTTCAGTGCAGAGGCAACAGAATTCGCAGTTGGCTCAACGAGCACAACAGGCACAAAGCAAGAAGGTGAAACCTCGAACACCTATGAATCAGCAGGCATGTTCTGATCTACGAGGGGCTGCGAGTCCTCGACATAGGAGGCCGCAAACTGGCTGTCCGATAGGACAAGGGCCTGACTAAGATCTTACGTCTGCGTGGTCATGTCCTACAATCGTATCACACATACACAGTAAGCACAACATGGCAACTAGATATGAATCCATCACCAATAGCTACCACAACATCAGAACTAGCTATGAATCCATTGTGTTCATCACAAAATAGCTACTCTAGCATGCTACAAATTCTACACAACTAGTTATGAATCCATAGTGTTCATCATTATCATACAACTCAATCTACACAGATCCAGCACAGATAGATACCACTACATCAAAATCTAGCACCTGCTCAAAGATCAATGCATGAATCAACACTACCACATGCATGCACATCTAACCCTACGACCACGTCCTCTTAGATCTAGCTTGAACGAACACAGAGAAAGAGGTCATTGAACTCACAAAGGCCATGGCCGCAGCTCGGGGGGAGGGGGTATGCGTGAATGGTCAGAGAAGTTGAGGACAGGAGTCGCCGCCGCCGTCGACCGCCGGCCGGTGAAGGAGCTCCGCTTACCTGGTCGTCGGTGCCGGTGCGCATCAGCGGGAAAGATCGAAAGGAGGGAGAAGGGTGGTGGGGCTTTGGGCGGTGAGAGGATGGGGGCTAAATAGGGCGGCCGATTCGGCGGGAGGTGAGCCGAAATCCTCCCGCCGATTTTTTGAAGACGCGCGCGAGCTCACGCCACCTCCCTGCTCGCACGAGCTGCACGCCGTGTTCCCCTCCCCTGCCTCACACGAGGGTGACTCTGGAGAAACTGCCGATCTGGACGTAGCTCGCGGGCCTGGCTATGAGTGCTTTAAAGTTCGTGCCGTGCAGGCCGAACTGTGTATACAGACCAACCAAACAGACCGACCCAATCCCACGCGGGCCTGGTTGACCCAAATGCAGGCAACTAAACACGCCCTTACAAATCAAGTCTTTTTTTTTAAGTTCAAACAATTCTTATTTATTCATAAAACATAGGAATCTCTGTGGAAACAAAGTGCAAAATACAGTCAGGTGGTTCATGTAACCAGACCTTACAAATCTCACTAGACACTCCTTCCCTAGCGAGTGCATGTGCCACCTGGTTTGCCAACCTCCGAACCCAGCTGACCTTCCACTACTGACGCTCCTCCAGCCACATCTTCACTTCTTCGATCAACGGCCCCAACACCGAAAGGTCTTTCTCTTTGCTCTATAGCTTACACACTATTTCTTTGCAATCCATTTTGATATGCAGATTGGTAGCATTTACCTCATCGGCGAGCTGCACTGCCCTATGATAACCCACAAGTATAGGGGGTCATTTTTAGCCTTCTTCGATAAATAAGAGTGTCGAACCCAACGAGGAGCTAAAGGTAGAACAAATATTCCCTCAAGTTCTATCGACCACCGATACAACTCTACGCACACTTGACGTTTGCTTTACCTAAAACAAGTATGAAACTATTTTGCAAGAATAAAACTACGAGTACTTTGCGAGAATAAAACTACGAATAAATTGCAAGGTAATAAAAGTGGATAGCTTTTGTCGACAAGAAAGTCATTTGTCCCTAGGTAATCGATAACAGTACTGGTAATCATTGTTGCAATTTTATATGAGGGAGAGGCATGAGCTAACATACTTTCTCTACTTGGATCATATGCCCTTATGATTGGACCCCTAGCAAGCATCTGCAACTACTAAAGATCATTAAGTTCGTGAAACCCAACCATAGCATTAAGTATCAAGTCCTCTTTATCACATACGCAACAACCCACCTACTCGGGTTTAAGCTTCTGTCACTCTCGCAACCCACCATAAGCGAATCATGAACGTATTGCAACACCCTATAGCGGGGATCCCTCACGCTTGCGCGAGACGGAGGGCACCATAGGACAGCACCATAAATAAAATATACAATCATACCAACCAAGATCACGATTAACCCACAGGACAAAACGGATCTACTCAAACATCATAGGATAGCCAGATATCATTGGGAAATAATATATGGAGTTGAGCACCATGTTTAAGTAGAGATTACAGCGGAGAGAAGGGGTGTTACACCGCTGCATAGAGGGGGAGAAAGTTGGTGTTGACGGTAGCAAGATTGTTGATGTAGATCGCCATCACGATCCTAGCCCCGGCGGCACTCCGGCGCCACTGGGAGAGAGGGGGAGAGAGCCCCCCTCCTCCTTCTTCTTCCTTGGCCTCCCCCCTAGATGGGAGGAGAGTTCCCCCTCTGGTACATGGCCTCCATGGCAGCAGAGGGGCAGGAGCCCCTCCGAGATTGGATCTCCCTCTCTGTTCTTTTATGTTTTTCGTTCCCCAGATCTGGCCGAAAACCGTTTCTTATATTCCGGGAGATCCGTAACTCCGATTGCGCTGAAATTTTAACATGATTTTTTTCCGGATATAAGCTCCTTTGTGCCTGAAGTAGAGACCCAGCCGACATCCGAGGAGGGCACAACCCACCAGGGCGCGCCCTGGTGTCTTGTGGGGGCTGTGGGCCCCGTTTGCGTTGATTCCAAGTCCCAAAAATCACATATATTCCAAAATAATTCTCCGTAAATTTTTATCGCGTTTGGACTTCGTTTGATATGGATTTTCTGCGAAACAAAAAACATGCAAATAACAGGAACTGGCACTGGGCACTGGATCAATAGGTTAGTCCAATAAATCATATAAAATGTTGCCAAAAGTATGTGAAAGTTGTATAATATTGGCATGGAACAATCAAAAATTATAGATACGACGGAGACGTATCAGCATCCCCAAGCTTAATTCCTGCTCGTCCTCGAGTAGGTAAATGATAAAAAAGATAATTTTTGATGTGGAATGCTACCTAGCATAATCTTGATCATATATCGAATCATGGCATGAATATTCAGACATAAGTGATTCACAGCAATAGTCTATAATTTGACATAAAGACATCAATACTCAGGCATCCCAACAAACAATCATGTCTTTCAAAATATCAACGCTAAAGAAAGCTATCCCTACAAAATCATATAGTCTTGTCATGCTCTGTCTTCTTAACACAAAGTATTTATCATGCACAACTCCGATGACAAGCCGAGCAATTGGTTCATACTTTTTAATGCGCTTCATCTTTTTCAACCCTCACACAATACATGAGCACAAGCCATGGATATAGCACTACAGGTGGAATAGAGTATGATGATAGGGGTAAATATAGAGAAGACAAAACAGTAAGAAAGTCTCACATCAACGCGGCTTAACCAACGGGCTATGGAGATGCCCATCAATTGATATCAATGCGAGGAGTAGGGATTTCCATGCAACGAATGCACTAAGAGCTATAAGTGTATGAAAGCTCAATATGAAAACTAAGTGGGTGTGCATCTAACTCTATAATGAAAAATTCCCACTAGTAAATGAAAGTGACAACATAGGAGACTCTCTATATGAAAAACATGGTGCTACTTTGAAGCACAAGTGTGGAACTAGCATGCCCCTTCTCTCTTTTTATTTTCTTTTTCTTTTTTTTCTCTCATTGTCCGGAGTCTCATCCCGACTTGTGGGGGAATCATAGTCTCCATCATCCTTTCCTCACTGGGACATGCTCTAATAATGAATAATGATGATCATCACACTTCTATTTACTTATAACTCAAAAGAAATAAAAATTATAACTCGATACCTAGAACAAAATATGACTATATGAATGCCTCTGGCAGTGTACCAGGATGTGCAATGATCTAGCGTAACATGTATAAAAAAATGATGAACGGTGGCTGAGCCACAACTTGTATGTTAGCTATATGATCATGCAAAGCAATATAACAATGAATGCTCAAGTCATCAAAACGGAAGTGGTGGAAGTTGCATGGCAATATATCTCGGAATGGCTATGGAAAAGCCATAATAGGTAGGTATGGTGGTTGTTTTGAGGAAGATATAATAAGGCTTATGTGTGATAGAGCGTATCATATCACGGGGTTTGGATGCACCTGCGAAGTTTGCACTGACTCTCGAGGTGAGAAAGGGCAATGCATGGTACCGTAGAGGCTAGCAAATTGCAAAAAGGTAAGAGTGCGTATAATCCATGGACTCACATTAGTCATAAAGAACTCATATACTTATTGCAAAAGTTTATTAGCCCTCGAAGCAAAGTACTACTATGCATGCCCCTAGGGGGATAGATTGGTAGGAAAAGACCATCGCTCGTCCCCGACCGCCACTCATAAGGAAGACAATCAATAATAAATCATGCTCCAACTTCATAGCATAACGAGAGACTATACGTGCATGCTTCGGGAATCACAAACCTTAACACCAATATTCTTACTAACCACAACCATTTACTAGTACCTCCCACATATTCCATCTCTATATCGCAAAACTATTGCAAGGAATCAAACATATCATATTCAGTGATCCATAAGTTTTATGTAGGATTTTATGACTAACCATGCAATTGACCAATTCCTGTTGACTCTCTAAATAGATATAAGTGAAGCATGAGAGTTTAATTCTTTCTACAAAAAACCACACTCTAATAAATATAAGTGAAGCAAAAGAGCATTCTACAAATAACGGTTTTCTATGTAAAGAGAAACACGCAATCCAAACTTCAAATGATATAAGTGAAGCACATGAAGCATTATATAAAGCCATACTCAAAAGATATAAGTGAAGTGCAATGAGCATTCTATAAATCAACCATGGACTATCTCATACCAGCATGGTGCATAAAAGAAAAATGAAAAATAAACACAAAAGACGCTCCAAGATTGACACATATCACATGAACAAAACGAAGATGAAAACATACCGATACTTGTTGAAGAAAGATGGGATGCCTTCCGGGGCATCCCCAAGCTTAGATGCTTGAGTCTCCTTGAATATTTACTTGGGGTGCCTTGGGCATCCCCAAGCTTGAGCTCTTTCCTCTCCTCCTTCTTCTCATATCGAGACCTCGTCGATCTTTGATCACTTCATCCACACAAAACTCAACAGAAAGCTTGGTAAGATCCGTTAGTATAATAATGCAAATCACTACTCTAAGTACTATTGCAAACCAATTAATATTTTGTTTTTGCATTGTATCTACTGTAATATAACTTTTCCATGGCTTATACCACCGATAAAAATCGATAGTTTCATCAAAACAAGCAAAACAATGCATCGAAAACAGAATCTGTCTTAAACATGACAGTCTGTAGCAATCTGAACATCTACCATACTTCTGGTACTCCAAAAATTCTGAAAATTAGGAAAAAATAAACAATTTGTATATCAATACTGTGCAAAAAGTTTCAGAAACTTTTGACTTTCCAGTAAAAAATGTAAAATCACGCACTACAACCAAAGTTTCTATTTTTGCACCGCACATACCAACAAGCAATCTACTCATCCTAAAGGCAAATCTTGGCACAATAATTTTACAATACAATGGATTTGTACAAGGGGATAATAAATTTTTGGTTAAAAGTTTCCATAATTCAAGATTCAAAAAGTTTCCACGGGCATGAACAAAGTTCAAGGCATGCTCCCGCTTCCATGGTGCTCGTCTATCTCACTTTCACTTTTCTTTTTGTGAAGTTTTAAGTTCCCCTCTATATTTTTTTGTTTTTAAACTTTATAAAAGCACTCAACAGAAATAAATGACTATCTAAAACTTCCGGATTGTCTCCCTGGCAGCGCTTTCTTTAAAGCCATTAAGCTAGGCATAAAGTGCTCAAGTAATTGATCCACCCGGATCCCAAGGTATATCAAAGCCAATTTTAATTAGCAATGATTTGGCATTTAGTAATGAGCACAAAGCAACATAAATCATGCAATGACAAAGTCTAACTCTCTTCCTATGCATCGGCATGTCATACATGAACAATTCATGCACATCAAGTAAAGGCCAATACATAGCATAAGCAGTTTCTTGCAATTTTATCGTGTTGGAAACATAAAGAGGTGG
This sequence comes from Thinopyrum elongatum, assembly GCA_011799875.1. Lineage (NCBI taxonomy): Eukaryota > Viridiplantae > Streptophyta > Magnoliopsida > Poales > Poaceae > Thinopyrum > Thinopyrum elongatum. Next base: position 616,311,915 of record CM022298.1, read on the forward strand.
AGATGTAGTTCCTCTCTCATAATAATTGCAAGTGGGAGCAGCAAGCACATGCATATTACATTCATCAAAATTATCATGTGCAACAGTAAAAGGCAACCCATCAATATAATCCTTAATAAGAACAAACTTCTCTGATATAGTGTAGTTTGGAGAATTCAAAAAGATAATAGGACTATCATGTGTGGGTGCAATAGCAACAATTTCATTCTTAATATAAGGAACTATAGCAAGTTCATCTCCATAAACATAATTCATATTGGCATCATGGCCACAAGCATCAAGTTCATTAAAAAGGGATATTTCAAAAGAATCAACGGGATCATAGCAATTATCATAGCATTCATCCTTCGGTAAGAACGAAGGGAAATTAAACAATGTATGAGTTGAAGAGTTACTCTCATTAGAAGGTAGGCATGGGTAGCTAATCCGCTCTTCCTCCTTTTATTCTTCGCTCTCCTCATCATCTTTTTCATCCAATGAGCTCATAGTTTCATCAATTTCTTCTTCCATAGACTCCTGCAAAATATTAGTCTCTTCTTGGACAGTGGAGACTTTCTCAATAAATATATCAATATCGGAATTGTACTTATAATTTTCATAGCAATATTTAAGGATGGCAAAATTTTCAGGTCTATAAACATCATCATCAAAAGCTTCATACTTTAAAAAGAAAGATTCAATTTCATAAGCACCCTTAAAAGCAACAAATTCTTCTATTCGTTCCACATCATAATAATCATATCTACCATTGGCATAAGAAGCCAAGGTTTCATTATCATTATATTTGCATGTAAAGGGAAGGTGTGGAGCGTTCATCCTAGAGCAACAAGTATAATCATATCTCTGGCATAAATTCCAAGCATACCAATGCAACATATCAATTTGATCCCAAAATAGTTTCCCTTTTTGTGTCAAGCGATAATCCCTAAAGTATTCACGTTGATCCAATGTGTCTCCCATTATCAAGTTGAATGGGGTTTTCTCAGGATTATCAAAGTATTGCATAATATTTTTCACATAACGAGCATTGAGGGTTTTAGGAGGTTCCCCATCTCCATGAGTAGCAAGTACGACTAATTTTTTTGGTGTTTCGTGTTCCATATCCATAACTAAAGATAGAGAACAACTTAGAACAGAAAATAAAAACTACTTAGTGATAAAGCAAACAAGCACACACGAGAGTATTCACCCCACGCTATTGCTCCCCGGCAATGGCGCCAGAAAAAAGGTCTTGATAACCCCACAAGTATAGGGGATCGTTTGTAGCCTTCTTCGATAAATAAGAGTGTCGAACCCAACGAGGAGCTAAAGGTAGAACAAATATTCCCTCAAGTTCTATCGACCACCGATACAACTCTACACACACTTGACGTTTGCTTTACCTAAAACAAGTATGAAACTATTTTGCAAGAATAAAACTACGAGTACTTTGCGAGAATAAAACTATGAATAAATTGCAAGGTAATAAAAGTGGATAGCTTTTGTCAACAAGAAAGTCATTTGTCCCTAGGTAATCGATAACAAGTACAGGTAATCATTGTTGCAATTTTATATGAGGGAGAGGCATGAGCTAACATACTTTCTCTACTTGGATCATATGCACTTATGATTGGACCCCTAGCAAGCATCTGCAACTACTAAAGATCATTAAGGTCGTGAAACCCAAACATAGCATTAAGTATCAAGTCCTATTTATCCCATACGCAACAACCCACCTACTCGGGTTTAAGCTTCTGTCACTCTCGCAACCCACCATAAGTGAATCATGAACGTATTGCAATACCCTACAGCGGGGATCCCTCACATTTGCGCGAGACGGAGGACACCATAGGAAAGCACCATAAATAAAATATACAATCATACCAACCAAGATCACGATTAACCCACAGGACAAAACGGATCTACTCAAACATCATAGGATAGCCAAATATCATTGGGAAATAATATATGGAGTTGAGCACCATGTTTAAGTAGAGATTACAGCAGAGAGAAGGGGTGTTACACCGCTGCATAGAGGGGGAGAAAGTTGGTGTTGACGGTAGCAAGATTGTTTATGTAGATCGCCGTCATGATCCTAGCCCCGGCGGCACTCCGGCGCCACCGGGAGAGAGGGGGAGAGATCCCCCCTCCTTCTTCTTCTTCCATGGCCTCCCCCCTAGATGGGAGGAGAGTTCCCCCTCTGGTCCATGGCCTCCATGGCGGCGGAGGGGCAGGAGCCCCTCCGAGATTGGATCTCCCTCTCTGTTCTCTTCTGTTTTTCGTTCCCCAGATCTGGCCGAAAACCGTTTCTTATATTCCGGGAGATCCGTAACTCCGATTGCGCTGAAATTTTAACATGAATTTTTTCTGGATATAAGCTTCCTTGCGCCCGAAGTAGAGACCCAGCCGACATCCGAGGAGGGCACAACCCACCAGGGCACGCCTGGCCCCTGGGGCACGCCCTGGTGTCTTGTGGGGGCTGTGGGCCCCCGTTTGCGTTGATTCCAAGTCCCAAAAATCACATATATTCAAAAATAATTCTCCATAAATTTTTATCACGTTTGGACTTCGTTTGATATGGATTTTCTGTGAAACAAAAAACATGCAAAAAACATGAACTGGCACTGGGCACTGGATCAATAGGTTAGTCCAATAAATCATATAAAATGTTGCCAAAAGTATGTAAAAGTTGTATAATATTGGCATGGAACAATCAAAAATTATAGATACGATGGAGATGTATCACCCTACGACAAGCACGAAGCTCGTTAGTAGCAGGATCCGCACCTACAAGATAGAAATGACACGCTCCGCCCAGGAAAGTGCCTTCATGATTTTGGAATACCACTCCGGCTCCTCCTTTATTCCCTGCCTTGGACGTAGCCCCATCAACGTTTACTTTGATCCAGCCATCATCCGTTGGTTCCCACTTCTGCTCCTGAGCCTGGTTCACCCATTTGCTCACTCTCCCATGTACTGCTTGCCAATCCTCCATTGCTTTCAGTACCTTCTGAGCTATGTCATGAGCTTCATCTATCTTCCTCCCATCTCATGCATTGTTCCTCGCCAGCCACAGCCCGTACACCCCTTGAAGCAAGACTGCTTTGTCGTTGTCGGACGCATTAGGTATCCAAGATAGAAGCCAGTTAGAAAGATCACCCTGAGAGCTAACCAAAACCGGAGGGATCGCCACCGGAACTCCCATTTCCGAGTTCATAATCTTCCAAAACTTAGCCAAGTGAAAACAACCCCAGAAGCGATGATAGTTGGTCTCTTCACATCCACAAGCCACACAAAATACTCCAGACTTGATGCTTCTTCTCTGAAGTTCGGAACCAACTGCTAAACCATTCCGAATCAGCCTCCATGTGTGTGTTTTAACCTTGCAAAGAGCTACCGAGTCCCATAGCCTGAGCCAAGCTTTGTGGTTTTTAACTGATGATGAAGACTTCGGCCATCCAGCCTTAATCCGTTTCTGTGACATTCTCAAGTGATACGGAGACCGCACCGAAAAAATACCAATTTTTGTAAAGTTCCAAGCCTGGTAGTCCTCCATCGCCGGCCCTCCAACTTGGATTTGCATGATTTCATGAGCCTCATCGGGTGGAAACATCTCCTGGACCTTGATAGGATCCCACTTAGTGACATGCGAGTTTAGTAAATCACTCACTCGAGTTATACCTAGAATAAAAGTCTGGCCCAATGGCGTCAGACTCCCCTTTCGCGGGATCCAATTGTCATGATGAATCCTAATCCTGGTAATGTCTCCAATTCTCCAAATGAGCTCATCAAGCAGCAGATTTTGCCCATGAATTATACTCCTGAAAGTATAAGATCCAGCACTAGGGCAAGTAGCATTGAGAATAGAGTTGTCAGGGAAATACCGTGCTTTGAGTACTCTTGCACATAAAGAACTAGGGACCTGTAAAATCCGCCAAGCCTGTTTTGCCAACAACGATTGGTTAAAAGCCTCCAGGTCTCTAAAACCAAGACCTCTCTCGAGTTTCCTCGTACACATTTTGTCCCATGCAATCCAATGTACTTTCTTCACACAATTCACTGCACCCCACCGGAAGTTCGACGAGATCGATGACAGGTTCCGGCACATTTTCTTTGTGAGTTGAAAACATCTCATGGTAAACGTTGGTGTAGATTGGAGGCCTGACTTAACAAGAACTTCCCGTGCTGTTTTTGATAGATCTTGCCCTTCCATCCCCCAACCTTCTTCCCAGCACTTTCCCTAACATATTTAAAGGTCCCATCCTTGAATCTGCCCACCACTATAGGCAGCCCCAAATATCTTTCGGACAAAGCCTCCGATGAAATTCCAATTTTTTGCTTCAATAAAGCCTTGTCCTCCTCACTAGTTCCCTTTCCAAAAAATATTGCCGACTTCTGCATATTCACTCTTTGCCCCGAGGCGATCTCGTAGTCATGAAGAATAGTGCGGAGGGTCTCAAGGCTTTCTTTTGAACCTTCTAGAAACACCACACTATCATCAGCGAAAAGGAGGTGAGTTACTGTGGGGCCAGTGCTCCCAAACGAAACTCCCTTTATTTCTTTTCCGCCTGGGCATGTCTCAGTAGAGCTGAAAAACCCTCCACACAGAAAAGAAAGAGATAGGGCGAGAGAGGATCTCCTTGTCGTAGTCCCCTAGATGATGCAAAGATGTGTGAGAGCCCTCCATTCAGCTTGACTTGGAACCTGGTTGTTTTAACACACCGCATAATCATCTCTACTCATTGGCTCGCAAAGCCCAATTTCTCCATCATTTGTTGCAAAAAAACCCACTCTACTCTATCATATGCCTTCATCATGTCAAGTTTCACCGCACAGAAAGGCTTTCTCCGTTTCCTCTTCCTTATCGCATGAACACATTTGTATGCCACTAGGACGTTGTCGGTGATTAATCTACCCGGGACGAAAGCACTTTGCTCTTCTGATATTAAAATAGGTAACACCCTCTTGAGCCTATTAGCCAACACCTTAGATGCGATTTTGTAAAGCACATTGCATAGGCTTATTGGCCGAAACTGCGAGAGCAACTCCGGTGAGTTGACTTTCGGTATCATGACAATAATCGTGTCATTAAAACCCCTTGGTGCTGCTTTTCCCACCAAGAAATCTCTTACTGCAGAGCACACATCATTTTTTACCAACGACCAGTGTTGTTGATAAAACATCGCCGGGAAACCATCCGGGCCTGGTGATTTGGTGGGCCCCATTTGAAATAGGGCTCGCTCTATCTCCTCGTCGGTGACGGCTTCAAAAAGTTTAGAATTCATGTCATCAATGACTATCTGATTGAAATGCTTCAAGATGCGCTCACTCTCCTGGGAACCATCCGCTGGGAAGAGTTTCTCATAAAAAGCAGCTGCCATAATTCTCATCCCCTCGTCGTCAGTGCACTTCGTTCCATCCTCCCTTCTTAAGGCCTTGACTGTGTTTTCCTCTTCCAGTGAGACGCTCGGTTTTGAAAGTATTTTGTATTCTGGTCGCCTTCGCAAAGCTAGTCCGCATGGGATCGCTGTTTGTAATATACCTCTTCCCTTTCATAAAGCTCATGCAACTGATCCTCAATATCCTTAATTTCCTGCCTATACCCCGAGCTAGCTGCACGTAGTTTAGCATCCGTAAGCTGACTCTTGAGCTGATTGATTTGCCTTTTGATGGATCCAAAGACCTTACGGCTCCATGCATGCATGGATTTAGAAAGCTGAGCAAGTTTACTGCATTCTGCCCCCAGGCCATGTTGTTCCTTTGTGGCCTCATGTGCCTCGGCCCATGCACTAGTGACCATGCCATCGTATTGTTCGTGTCTAGTCCATGCTGCTTCATATTGGAAAGGTTTCTGAGCTCGCACCGTACTATCAGCCAGTGCCAACGAAATACGTACAACCAACGCCTGACGGTCTGACTCCTCAATAATTATATGTTGCACATCTGAACCTGGGAACATCTGCATGAATTCCGCATAGCATGTCGCACGGTCCAGCCGTACCTAAATGTTTTCTTCTGCATCTCGTTTATTATCCCATGTGAATGGGTATCCAGAGAAGCCCATGTCCGCCAGGCCGCAATCGGTGAGCACTAGTAGAAAACGGGGCTTTGGTTCAGGCCAGAAAAGGGCATTAATCCCAGTTCTCCTATGAACCGGGACCAATGGGTGCATCAGTCCCGGTTCGTGGGGCCAGGGCGCCGGCCGGGCCTCGGGGGCCATTGGCCCCAGTTTGTCTGACCCCTTTGATCCCGGTTCCAGACACGAATGGGGACCAAAGGGCCTCGCTCCTGGCGCTGCCCTTTAGTCCCGGTTGGTGGCTGGAACCGGGACTAAAGAGCAGGCTTCTATCCCGGTTCTAGCCACCAACCGGGACTAAAGAGATGCCTATATATATGCTCGCCCCTGCCCGCTCACTCCTCTGTTTTTTGGCCGGCCGGCGTGTGTAGTTGTGTGTTACTCTGCTCTCACCTCCTATGCACATGAGGTGTTTGATGAAATGCCCGAGCCACACTTAAGCTTTCTCCTCTCCAAGCTCGACCTCCAAGCTCCATTTTCCTCAAGATTTTTCTAGGTTTGGCGGTCCGTCCCATCCCGTCCCCGTCCTCATCGCCGTCGATCGCCCGCGCCGATCTCGTCGTCGGCACCACCGTGGTGAACCTCTTGTTCTTATCTTCTTTCTAAAAGAAAAAATTCTTACTTGTATTATTTAGATAGATACTTGTATAATTTTCTTACTTTTATTATTGTTTGTTATTATATAGTGCCATGGTTTTGGTATCCGCCCCCGTCGGCCCTCGTCTTGTCTATGATTCGGATGTGGTATATTATCTTTTATTATGATTTGTTTCATTTAGTGTTTATGACAATTATGCCGACCAACATGACATAGATGTTTTTATCTAGGAGGTATGTGAACCAAAAATTTCAACCGACCTTCTTGTCGAGAGGTTAAATTTAGTTGAAAAAGAAAACAATTACTTGAAGAAAAAATTGAAAAGAATTGAGGAGGAGAAGATGGAATTGGAGTTGTTTGTTGCGGATGTTGTCCATGATCACAAGATCAAGATGGATGCAATGCGCTTGAAGATTAGAAAGATTAAAAAATATGTCATTCATACTGAGGCTTGGTATCATTATGCCGTTGGATCAATTGTTACCTTAGTTGCGATTATGATCGCATTTGTTGTTGCATTGAAATGTTTTACATAGTGTCAATGTATGTTTTAATTAGATGCTCTAGAGAGCTATATGTTGTTCTATGAGAACTATGTATGAACTTTATGTATTTATTTTTTCAGTAATAACATTTGATCACTACTGTACTTTGGTTTTAATGTGATGATGAACTTGTATTAATTTGTTCACTTCTCTATTCATGATGTTCTGTAATGGTTTTTGATACACTTAATTATATAATGCATGCAGATGAACCGGCAATGGATGTACGGTGACAGACGCACCTCCAAGTACATTGAGGGCCTGCATAATTTTCTCGAAGTGGCTGAGGCAAACAAGCATAATGGTTTTATGTATTGTCCATGCCCTATCTGTGGGAATACGAAGGATTACTCTGACTAGAAAACCCTTCACGTCCACCTGCTTGAGAAGGGTTTCATGCCACACTATAATGTTTGGACCAAGCACGAAGAAAGAGGGGTTATGATGGAAGACAACAAAGAAGAAGAGGATGATGACAACTATCCGCCCCCTGAATATGGTTATACTGCAACGGGGGAAGCTGAAGATCAAGAGGAACCAGACGATGTGCCCAATGATGATCTTCGCCGGGTCATTGTTGATGCAAAGAGACAATGCCAAAGTGAAAGGGAGAAGTTGAAGTTCGATCGCATGTTAGAGGATCACAAAAAAGGGTTGTACCCAAATTGCGAAGATGACAACACAAAGCTCGGTACCACACTAGAATTGCTGCAATGGAAGGCAGACAATGGTGTATCTGACAACGGATTTGGGGAGCTACTGAAAATATTGAAAAAGAAGCTTCCAAAGGATAACGAATTGCCCGACAGTACGTACTAAGCAAAGAAGGTTCTATGCCCTCTAGGATTGGAGGTGCCGAAGGTACATGCATGCCCTAATGACTGCATCCTCTACCGCGGTGAGTACGAGGAATTGAACGCATGGCCGGTATGCGGTGCATTGCGGTATAAGATCAGACGAGATGACCCTGGTGATGTTGAGGGCGAGCGCCCCAGGAAGAGGGTTCCTGCCAAGGTGATGTGGTATGCTCCTATAATACCACAGTTGAAACGACTGTTCAGAAACAAAGAGCATGCCAAGTTGATGCGATGGCACAAAGAGGACCGTAAGAAAGATGGGAAGTTGAGAGCACCCGCTGACGGGTTGCAGTGGAGAAAAATCGAGAGAAGGTGGGGGGACTTTGCAGGTGACGCAAGGAACGTATGGTTTGGTTTAAGCGCAGATGACATTAATCCTTTTGGGGAGCAGAGCAGCAATCATAGCACCTGGCCCATGACTCTATGTATCTATAACCTTCCTCCTTGGTTGTGTATGAAGCGGAAGTTCATTATGATGCCAGTGCTCATCCAAGGCCCTAAGCAACCCGGCAACGACATTGATGTGTACCTAAGGCCATTAGTTGAAGAACTTTTACAGCTCTGGAATGGAAAAGGTGTACGTGTGTGGGATGAGCACAACCAGGAGGAATTTGACCTGCATGCTTTGCTGTTTGTAACCATCAATGATTGGCCTGCTCTCAGTAACCTTTCAGGACATACAAACAAGGGATACCACGCATGCACGCACTGTTTAGATGACACCAAAAGTATATATTTGGAGAAATGCAGGAAGAATGTGTACCTGGGACATCGTCGATTTCTTCTGACCAACCATCAATGTCGAAAGAAAGGCAAGCATTTAAAAGGTGAGGCAGATCATCGAAAGAAGCCCGCCCTCCATACTGGTGATCACATACTTGCTATGTCAATGATTTACAAGTAATCTTTGGAAAGGGTCCTGGCGGACTATCTGCTCCGAATGACGCTGAGGGACGCGCACCCATGTGGAAGAAGAAATCTATATTGTGGGACCTACCCTATTGGAAAGACCTAGAGGTCCGCTTTGCAATCAACGTGATGCACGTGACGAAGAATCTTTGCGTGAACCTGCTAGGCTTCTTGGGCATGTATGGGAAGACAAAAGATACACCGGAGGCACATGAGGACCAGCAACGTGTGCACGAAAAAGACGGCATGCATCCAAAGCAGTATCAAGGTCCTGCCAGCTACGCTCTTACCAAAGAAGAGAAGGAAATCTTCTTTGAATGCCTGCTCAGTATGAAGGTCCCGTCTGGCTTCTCGTCCAATATAAAGGGAATAATAAATATCCCAGAGAAAAAGTTCCAGAACCTAAAGTCTCATGACTGCCACGTGATTATGACGCAACTGCTTCTGGTTGCATTGAGGGGGCTTCTACCAGAAAACATTCGATTAGCCATTGCGAAGCTATGTGCATTCCTCAATGCAATCTCTCAGAAGGTAATCGATCCAGAAATCCTACCAAGGTTAAAGAGTGATTTGGTGCAATGTCTTATCAGTTTTGAGCTGGTGTTCCCACCATCCTTCTTCAATGTCATGACGCACGTCCTAGTTCATCTAGTCGATGAGATTGGCATTCTGGGCCCTGTATTTCTACACAATATGTTCCCCTTTGAGAGGTTCATGGGAGTCTTAAAGAAATATGTTCGTAACCGTGCTAGGCCAGAAGGAAGCATCTCCACGGACCATCAAACAGAGGAGGTCATTGGGTTTTGTGTTGACTTCATTTCTGACCTTAAGAAGATTGGTCTCCCTCAATCGCGGTATGAGGGGAGACTGACTGGAAAAGGCACGCTAGGAGCGGACTCAATAATATGTAGGGACGAGCATTCTTGGTCTCAAGCACACTACATAGTTTTACAGAATTCTACCTTGGTGACCCCGTATGTCAATGAACACAAGAATATTCTGCGCTCCAAACACCCGGAGCAGTGTGACGACTGGATTACATGTGAACACATCAGGACTCTCGGCAGTTGGTTGCAAACACATCTCATGGGTGACAACACTGTTGCAGATGAGTTGTACTCGTTGGCCAAGGGACCATCTTCGACTGTATTGACTTACAAAGGGTACGAGATAAATGGGAATACATTTTATATGATCGCCCAAGATCAAAAGAGCACCAACCAAAATAGTGGTGTCCGCTTTGATGCAGCGACCAAGACGGGAAAGGACACATATTATGGTTACATAGTGGACATATGGGAACTTGACTATGGACATGATTTTAAGGTCCCTTTGTTTCGGTGCAAATGGGTCAATCTGTGAGGAGGCGGGGTACAGGTAGACCCGCAGTATGGAATGACAACAGTGGATCTGAACAATCTTGGGTATACGGACGAACCATTCGTCCTAGCCAATGATGTGGCGCAGGTTTTCTATGTGAAGGACATGTCTACCAAACCGAGAAAAAGAAAAGATAAGGAAGCGAATACATCATACGATGAGCCAAAGTGCCACATAGTTCTTTTAGGGAAAAGAGACATCGTGGGAGTGGAGGGCAAGACAGACATGTCTGAAGATTATGAAAAGTTTCATGAAATTCCTCCCTTCAAAGTGAAGGCTGACCCAAGCACCCTGTTAAACGATGAAGATTATCCATGGTTACGGCGCAATAAGCAAGGGACACACGCGAAGAAAAAGTGAAGACTTTCTCTCCACAACTATTCTGATGATGGCTTTGATTACGCAAAGAAAAAATGAAATCCCTTTGTAGTAGATGAGTTTTCGTCCGAAACCATGATACTTCGAAAGAGATTGTCCATTTTGTACACGAAGTGCATCCAGTTTTTACCGTAACCCTCTCAACTTTTTAGCACATGCTATGTGGGTGAAAATATGATACCATGCCAACTTTCAACCTTTTCAGAGTTCATTTGTAGTGCTTTTCAATTTCAGGGTCATTTAGCTAAAAAAATCAGTAAATGAATGAAAAATACCAAATGAAGTCAGAAAGGGTTGAAAGTTGATGATGTGGCTTTGAATGGTGCATGTTGAACGCACAAAAGTCTGGAGTTGAAATAAGTTAAAAAAATGAAATCCCTTTGTAACAGATGAGTTTTCATCCGAAACCGTGATATACTTCGAAAGAGATTGTCCATTTTGTACACGAAGTGCATCCAGTTTTTGCCGTAACCCTCTCAACTTTTTAGCACATGCTATGTGGGTGAAAATATGATACCATGCCAACTTTCAACCTTTTCAGAGTTCATTTGTAGTGCCTTTCAATTTCAGGGTCATTTAGCTAAAAAATCAGTAAATGCATGAAAAATACCAAATGAAGTCAGAAAGGGTTGAAAATTGATGATGTGGCTTTGAATGGTGCATGTTGAACGCACAAAAATTCTGGAGTTGAAATAAGTTCAAAAAAATGAAATCCCTTTGTAACAGATGAGTTTTCGTTCGAAACCCTGATACTTCGAAAGAGATTGTCCATTTTGTACACGAAGTGCATCAAGTTTTTGCCGTAACCCTCCCAACTTTTTAGCACATGCTATGTGGGTGAAATAATGATACCATGCCAACTTTAACCTTTTCAGAGGTTCATTTGTAGTGGCTTTTCATATTCAGGGTCATTTAGCTAAAAAATCAGTAAATGCATGAAAAATACCAAATGAAGTCAGAAAGGGTTGAAAATTGATGATGTGGCTTTGAATGGTGCATGTTGAACGCACAAAAAGTCTGGAGTTGAAATAAGTTCAAAAAAATGAAATCCCTTTGTAACAGATGAGTTTTCGTCCGAAACCCTGATACTTCGAAAGAGATTGTCTATTTTGTACACGAAGTGCATCCAGTTTTTGCCGTAACCCTCCCAACTTTCTAGCACATGCTATGTGGGTGAAATGATGAAACCATGCCAACTTTCAACCTTTTCAGAGTTCATTTGTAGTGCTTTTCAAAATAATGAACTAACAAGCTTTTATAAAACTCTAATAGCAAAAAGAATGAACTAAAAAGCTTATATAAAACTCTAATAGCATAAAGAATGAACTAAAAAGAATCAATTAAAATATTTTGTTATGATCAACTAAAACAAAACTATAATATTCTTCAGTAGCAAAAAAGAATCAACTAAAAAGCTTTTATATACCTCTAGTTATTATGAAAATAATATTAACTTAAAATTATATAAAATTTATGCAACTAAAATTATCAAAGTATTTTTTGTTAAAAACTTTAATAGCAAAAAGAATTTTCATAAAGTATTTTATGTTAAAAACTTTAATAGCAAACTAAAATGACAGAAAAATAAAAAAATATTATCAAAATAATATTAACTTAAAATTATATAAAATTTATGCAACTAAAATTATCAAAGTATTTTTTGTTAAAAACTTTAATAGCAAAAAGAATTTTCATAAAGTATTTTATGTTAAAAACTTTAATTGCAAACTAAAATGACATAAAAAATAAAAAAAAATGCCGCCTACTGGGCCACCATGGCCTACATATGACTAGAAACCCATCTGTACATGGGCCAGGATGCAGACCTGTGGGCCCAACAGACCCAACATGGCAGTGACAAAGTTTAGGCAAGTACTGCTTGCATTAGAGAGGAGCTCGAAAGCTCAGCCGCAGCGCGCCTTATAAACTAGTCCTGCCCTCTCTCAACTAGCGAGGTGGGACTAAACTCCCACCACACCGCTGTGCCAGGCTATTGGTCCCGGTTGGTTCCGCCAACCGGGACTAAAGGTCTCTACTTCCCGCCCTTTGGGCTGCTGAAAAATAGACCTTTAGTCCCGGTTGGTGGCACCAACCGGGACGAACTTGCCACCAACCGGGACCAATGCTTTGTGTATATAAGCAACACTTAGGAATTTTTCAGATTTCATCTAGCAGTTGCCCCCGACGACGCCGAGCACATCGACGCCGCCAGGCTGCCCGAGCTCGCCGTCGACGCCCTTGCCATCAGGCTGCTCCACCTCGCCATCGACGCCCTCGCCGACGCCCTCGACGCCCTCTGCCCCGACGCCGGTGCCGCTCCCCGCGCCCCTGCCCTGCCCCGACGCCGCCCCGTGCCCCTGCCCCGACGCCGTCCCGTTCCCCTGCCCCGACGGTCGCCCCGTTGCCCCTGACACTGCCCCGAACCAGGCCCTGGTGGACAATTGCGCAACACGGACGAAGCCAACAGTCTGGACACCCGCTCCGAACGGCCCAAACACGCGCCCCAGCCCTGCCCCGACGATGCCGCCCCTCCTCCCCGTTCGGTCCGGCCGGCCCCCTTTCCTCCCTGTCCTATTTTTTTATGATTTTTCATGATGATGATGATAGATGATAGATGATTATTAGATGATGATGTTGATGATAGATGATGATGTTGATGATAGATGATGTATGCTTTTTTTTGTTCATAGCATTTTTTGGTCCATGTATATATGTATGTGTATGTATGGATGGATTGATGGATGGATGTATATATATAGAAAATGATCATATGATGTTTTTTTTGTTCATAGAATATTTTTTTGTTCATAGAAATTAGTTAAAATTTACCAAGTTACTAAGTTAAAATGTTCATATATTCAAAATGAGTTAAAAGACTCACTAAGTTAAAATTTACCCCCTCCCCGATAACTTTGACATGCGGGGGGACGTCGGACATGCATGAGAGAGAGGCTGTCCGCTCGCCCGACCAACTCTCGAGGCCACCCAAACCCTAGAATAAAGAGCGTTGTCGACCTCCCGCCCCTACCCGTAATTGTTATGTATAATACTATATATTGGCGTCTAATTCACCGGTCTTACCTCAGTGAACCGAAGGGACTTTATTTATTCGGTAGGCGGCCGGCATAGGTCAATGGGGCAGAATGGATAGTTTGATCTCCTGCATAGCGATTATTTTTTGCAAAGTGTCCTCTCCTAAAAGTATAACCCCGATAACTTCGACAAGAGGGGGGACGTTGGGCATGCATGAGAGAGGCGGTCCACAACTAATCCATTGCTCATATATGCATATGATTCCTTGTTGTGATTAGCTAGGTCTATGTTTGCCACTAATCCATCTCTCATGTTTGTATATTGCCATGTTGTAATATTTGCAGAAACTATGGACAGAGACTTGGAACAAGAAGAGTTGTTGGGGGATATAATCCGCGACGGAGGTGATCCCTTGTCGTTTCTCAACGACACGGATGGTCAGGAAGGAGAGGATGACGGCTCCGGTGATCCAACAATGGAGGAGGAAGGAGGTCATGACGGCTCCGGTGACCGAACGACGGAGGAAGGAGATCATGATCACGGCTCTGGTGACCGAACGGAGGAGGGAGCCTTAACTGTTGCAAAGTCCGGCGAGGTATATATATATATATTAATTAAGCCTGTGCTGACTTGATGCATTAATTATTTTGGTATGTACATATATTAACGCTTCTTTTTTATTTTAGATCTCCGGATCAAGCCAAACTTCCGTAAGGAGACGAGGCCCGAAGAAAAGGTTGCGCCAGGATGAAAGGTTCACGATCACAGAAGTCGTGAAAGATGGCCAACCGATTCCTCCCAAGCGGACCAAGGATGCATTTGTACATCAGTGCGGAGTTGTTGTTAGGGACAACGTCCCGATTAGCATCCAACAATGGAATAAGAAGAAGAACCCTGAAGTTTCTTATGTCCAGGATAGACTGAAAGATGATCTTTGGACCTCGCTGATGACAAATTTCAGCCTACCGCCAGATGAGGATCCGAATAACCCAGTTATAGAGTGAAAGGTCAAGGCGTTTGCTCTTAAGAAGATGGCAGCACTATTAAACAACTAGAAGAAAGAGTTGAACAAAAAGTTTGTCGAGAAAAACAAGACTCCAGAATTCATTGGTCCATATGAGAAGATAAGAGATCACTGGCCCGCATTTGTGGCGTACAAGACATCGGAGAAGGGTAAGAAAAGGTCACTGACAAACACGCAAAATGCTGCAAAGAAGAAGTATCACCATCACACGGGGTCAGGTGGCTACTACAAAGCCCGGCCATTGTGGGACAAAGCTGAGCAAGACCTACTTGCTAAAGGGGTCCAACCAGCGACATTGCACTGACCAGATCGGTCAAGGACTTGGTTCTTCGGGGTTGGGGGAACTTTGCACCCAGAAACAGGGAAGTGTGTTTGGACGAATGAGCAACTTGCAATACCCATCCGGAAGCTTGAGAAAGCAATCAAGGCAGCGCAGGAAGGGACGTTCATTCCCGACAGAGAGAAGGACGAGCTGATAGAGGCCCTCGGGAATCCTGAACACCCTGAACGAACACGGGGCACATCAGGCTCCGTTCTGTGGGTGCATGGGTTTCCCGACAGCGGTGGTTATAGAAGCCGAGAGAGAAAGAGGAAACAGGAAGCAAGCGAAATGCAAAAGCTCAGTGCAAGATTAGCAAAACTAGAGGAACTTGAGAGCCAGCGAGCTACCGACCAACCATCTCAGCGGCACAAAGATCCTTCCTTCGATGCTGCCCCAGAAGGTACCCCACCATCTCAGCGGAGAAGCAGCGTGGCTTCCACGGAGCTCGTTCAGCCTGATTTCACGGCTCCTCGATACCCCGTGGATAGTATCACGGAGGTTGAACATTGCGTGCTAATGACGAAATGCCAGAACCTAACCTTGAAGGCGGCGCTCGGCTCTGTTGTACCTCCTCGAGCTGAGGGAACTTTCCATTGCCGTCCGATTCCACATGGCTATGCTATTATGACGGTGGATGAATTAATGGAGGGATTTGAGGAGCTGGAGCTTGACTACCCTACAGGTGAAGGGGAGATTCATCTGGAAAATGCTTTAAGGAGTACCTATCTATGGAGAAAGGAGTACATCAAGCTTCCAAACTGGACGCCTCAGCAGACTCAGCCGGTTGAGGCCCTCAGCAGACTAAGCCGAATGAGGCCCCTCAACAGAGTCCTCTTTCGCCTCAACTATGTCTGGCGCGTCAGCGGACTCCGCCTCCTCCGCCTCGTCCGGCGTGTCCGCGCACTCCGCCTTCTCCGGCGCGTCAGCGGACTCCGTCGCGTCAGCAACGGCGGAAGAGAGATGCCGCAGCTCCGGCGGCTAGCAGTACAGGAGGCGGGAAGAAATTCAAATATGGTTCAAGCCTCAAGCCTCTTCCAAAGTTACCATATGAGAGGACTGACGAGGAAAACGTGGACATCAGTTATGCTGAAGTGCAGGCCCATTTTGAACGGAAACATCCACCTCCGAAGGAAACAATAGATCCGGTGAAAGCGAAGCGCACTCTGGATGCCATTAAGCGACCACCACCGCCTTCGCCGCAATCCAACTATGATCGCTGTATTGAAAGGACGTATGATGAAGCGCGGCGGTCGGGAAGTACTACCAGTGCTGCAAGAAGAGAAGCAAAACGAAGAAGTGGGAAAACAATTCCCCAGCTCGGCTTACAGGAGAAGCAATCGCGCCCCCTGCTCAAGGCGTCTAGCGATATCGTTAATCATCCAGGGCTACTGCCCGGTATCAATCTTGGTGATTTCCTGGGCGATGATGTACAGTTTGAAACGTTAGAGGTAGTAGAGATCTTTAGATACGAGCACGGGAAGCCTCTCGTCAAACCTGATCATCCTCCTCTAACAACGATGATGCGAAGATTGCATGAGTGGTACATGAAAACCTGCAGGAAGACTGGGACCGACAGTATGTTGCTGGGAATTAGAGATGAGCACGGCCTCATTGGAGTTGAGGTGATGCCTGTTGAATTTGTGGAATTATTTCAATTATTCAATCAAGAGGCCCTCGACAAACAACTCATGACTTGCTACTGTCTGTAAGTATTACTTCTGTAATTAAGTCTCTAGCTCAGCTCGTTCATTGCATATATATATAATTATCCTCACTATATTATGCAGATTGCAGATCGTCGAATGCAAAAGAGGACAAATCTATGACATTGGGTTTATTAGCCCAAATACCGTAAATGAATGGACGGTACAAAACAGAGTTGAAGATACTGAGGAAAACTTGCTACAATCGTTCCTTCAACATTAAAACAAAGGGAAAATACTCTTTCCTTACAACTTCGAGTGTTACTGTCTTGTGCATATTCGGTTTCGCTTACTCGAGGTTAACTAATGTAATTGATGAGTTATGCGTGCACAGGTTCCACTTTATTCTGCTATCCATTAAGCTTGACGGGGGAGTAGTAACTGTCTTAGACTCGAGACGTAAAGATCCCTAGGATTATGTGGACATGACTGCAATGCTCCAGAAGTAAGTTCAATCATTATCGCACCATATCGGCAACTTCCGTTCATTTCCTGATATCAAGTAATCATTTTCTTTGCCTGGCAGGGTTTGCAAAAAGTTCACCGGAATGGTTCCGGGTCTGCAGAAGAAGCTGCGATTTACACAACGCAAAGTAAGTAGTACTAGCTAGTTCCGCGCATCTCTCATTGATTCTAGTTTCATCAATACCATTTATCATGCTTGATTATCAGTTTGATTGAACTCTATTCTCATAAAGTGCTTGTTGCAGCCACTCGGGACTAATTTATGTGGATACTACGTTTGCGAGTTCATGCGCCACTCGACCTCTGAGCAGGGCTACTCTAACAAACAATTTGAAGTACGTAAACAATATTCATAATTTTATTTTATTACCATCAATTGTGTTGAGTTTCATTCATATATATGTATTGACCCCCTTCTTTAAATTAGATGTGGCAGATGCGGGATGAACTCCTACCACATGATCGCACATGAGCAATTCAAGAGGAATTGGCGGGATTCTTTCTTGACCACTTCATAAAAGAGAACGGAGAATACCATACGAAAATTCAAGCTGATTTTCGGTAGATGATGCCAGGGATCGTAAGAGATGTTATATTGTATGTATGTAGTAGCGTCGGATGGATATACGAAAACTTGTTGTTCGACCAAGCACTGAGAAAGAGAGGTCACTTCTTTCTATATATGTTCATGATCATGATGTTGTGTAATTAATGGTTCCTTCATTTGCTTACTAGCTAGCGTCGAGTTCTCTCTCTATATATATGTAGTAGCTACCGTCGACCAAGCACGGAGAAAGAGATGTCACTTCTCTCTATATGTAGTAGCTATAGCTAACACAATATGAAACCCCTAAACCCTCCAAAACCCCTAACCCCCCCCCCCCCCCCCCTTAAAAAAAACAAAAACCCCAGCGCCTGGGAGCTGCTGACGCGTGGCTGCCTTTTAGTCCCGGTCGGTGTTACCAATCGGGACTAAAGGTCCTCCCTGGGCGCCCTACAGCGGCCACGTGAAGCTTCTTTAGTCCCGGTTCATAAGCAAACAGGGACTAAAAATTTTGAGCATTAGTCCCGACAGTTTTGTCCCGGTTCCAGAACCGGGACTAAAGGCCCTCTGAAACCAGGACTAATACCCTGTTTTCTACTAGTGGAGGCAGCCCCTGAACGCCTCCATCTGCCTTAAACTTCTCTGATTGCCTACAAATCAAGTCGACGTACAAATCAAGTCGACGATAGTTAGTTTAGCCTCGTGCCTCAGGCGCCCTATGTCCAGGACGGCTCTAGCAACGAAGTCAAGATCCTATTTGGCGGACCAATGCTCAAGAAAAAAAAGCAGATATGTATGTGGATCGGTTTGAGGGATGAAAAATGTTGAGATTAACCGTATCGCTTGGAGCAGAGGAGGGAGAAGCAAGGCCGTACCCGAGAATCCAGGGGGGCTGGTACAAACTAGCATGAAATTAGGCCCTTTATATACAAAATACTCTAAATAATTATGAATATATTATTTATTTAGCACAAGCAGACAAATAAAAAAGGACACGTCGTCCGAGGGCATGACCGACGGCACGACCAGTCTAATTGGCATGACACGCCTAATTGTAAGGCGGTACGATAGACGACTTAACACACCAAGTAGACAGGCGGTTGAAGGTACCACAACGCCAAATTGAAAAGCGGCACCGCCGGTGTACAGCCACGCCAAACACAAGGGCGTACTTATATTTTTGAAACGCCAAACCATAAGGCGAGTCATTACACAAACACGCCAAATTGATGGACCTGTTCATATTCATGTACTAACGCCTATCACATAGGCATTTCATTTGTACATCAGAACATCTGACGCGAGGATGCTCGGCATTGCAAGAAGGCCAGATATTCTACCAGCAATCGCGCCATTGAATCTGGTGCGTCATGCCGGCGTCACGCTGGCGGCGTGACCGACGACCGTGACCAGTCAAAAGCGCCTTCGCGTGCGGCGCAGGTACGTGCATGTGAGACGTCTTCCTGTCCGACGTGAATGGAGGGGGTCAGACGACGAAATAAGTTTTTTTTTAGTCAGTGGATGAAATAAGGACCTCCTCCAAGGGTCATTTAGTAAAAATAAGAGGTAAATACATCGGGAGTCATAGAACTTGCACGCGACGTTCAGTTTGGTGCACAAACTTGTAAAATACGTGTTTCTGGTCATCGAACTTGCACGGACGTCCATATACGGTCACATTTCGTGTACATGGATGTATCTGTGGCATGCCAGCATGGCCAGGGCCCGCTGTCATCCGCTGTCACATGACAGATTTGCAGAAAAGCCCTTAACTTCTTTTATTTATGTATTAAGCCCCTAAAATAAAATGATAAAAAAGCAAGGGATGAAGGGGTTTCAAACTAACGACCTCCCGCTGGTTGGGCCGTGTGGACAACCACCAAAGCAATGAACACTTACGTTTGGATAGGACTACCAACGTCTGCTATATCATACAAACACGGACCGAAAAATAAATCAAAAAGGAAATGTAACCCAAAAAAATGGAGCACCATGGCTCGACGATCTAACCGCATGGACAACGTTGACTAAGATTACCACCAGGTTACAACAACACAACATGTCTAGAAGGGATAAACATTTTTCATGTTGTTATTCCTTCTTGTTCTATGTAAGAAAACAACTTTATATTCTTGTGTTTGTGACATTTAAAAAATGTTTATATGTTACAAAAAAAAAAGATACGTGACATTTAAAAAATGTTTAAACATTGTAAAATATATTCGTGAACTTAACAAAACATATGTTGCATTTTAAAAAAATTCACGCATTTCAAAAAACTGTATATGACATTTTTAAAAATGTTTATAAAATGTACAAACATGATTTCATAGTTAAAAAATGTTTCGTACAATCCAAAAATATTTAATATGTAGTATTTAAAAAAACTTCAAATCTTGTATTTTCAAAAATGTTAATAATATGTTTAAAAATATATTGAACATGTATAAAAATGTTTTGAAATGTATACTGGAAATACATACACGTCAGAACATATGTTTAAAAAATATTATGTTTAACATTTTCCAAATACATGATTAACATTTTTTAAATATATTTTTTCATGTCTATTTTTCCAGTAAAATCTTAAAACATTTTTATACATGTTTAATATTTTTTAAACATATCATTAATATTTTATCAAATACGAGTTTCAGAAACATTTTGGAAATACATGTTAAACATTTTTGGATGGTACGAAACATTTTGTAAACTACGCAAATATTTTTGTACGTTGTATAAATATTTTTAAAATTGTCATGATTTTTTTTCTAAAATGCATGAACATTTTTTAAATGCAACTTATGTTTATGTAATTACACAAATATGTTTTACAATGTTTAACATTCTTTTAAATGTCATGTACCTTTTTGGTAACACATAAAAAAATTAAATATCAGAAACACAAGAATATAAGTTGTGTTCTTACATAGACCAAGAAGGAATAAAAACATGAAAAATGTTTATCTCTTCTGGACATTTTCTGTTGTAGTAGCCTGGTGGTAATCTTAGTTAACATTGACCACGAGATCACATGGTCGAGCCACGTTGCGCTCTTTCTTCAGGCTGCATTTCTTTTAAATTTATTTTCAGTATGTGTTTATATGATATATACACTAGTAATGATTTCCAAACATGAACGATCATCCGGTATGGTGGTTGTCCACACAATCCTTGCTAGTGGCAGGTCACGTGTTTGAAACCCGTCATTTTTTTTATCATTTTATTTTAGGAGCTTAATAAATAAAAACTTTTATGTAAATCTACCTTGTGAGAGCGGCCCACAGCGGGCCCTGACATGCCATGTAGGCCATGGATACATCTGTGTACGCAAAATGTCACCGTATATGAACGTTCGTGCAAGTTCAATGACCAGATACACGTATTTTGCAAGTTTATGTATCAAACTCACCGTCGCGTGCAAGTTCAATGACTCACAGCGTATTTACCTCAATAATACAAGAAACGCAGACATGGCTCGCCGGAGCTCTGAATCTCTGAGCAAGATGTGCAGCGCAACACTGTCGGAGGACGAAGCTACTGGACTGGACTGGACTAGACTATGGTGTCCTCTCTCTCTCTCTCTCTCTCTGATCTTGGACCCCCCGGCACCTAACGACGGAAGCTTTTTGCTTTTTCCCCCTGTCTCGGATCCTCGCAGAGATCTGGCGATCCATCTATCCCCCAATCTCTTCTCTTCCCCAGGCGCACATTGCCTCCGATTCACCGGTCATCAACAGACCCCTCGCGGTCCGGCATTGCCGTGCCCCAGCTCGCCGCCGCCGCGAGCCGAGACTAAATGGGGTCGTTTAACGGCCACGTTCTGCCAGGGACGCTGTTCCTGGCGGTGGGCCTGTGGCGGGTGTGGTCCGCCGTCGCGCGCTTCGCCGCCGACCCGCCGGCGTTCCGCGTCCGCGCGTGGTGCCCCCTCGAGCTCCCCGGGGCGCCCCGCCTCCTGGAGCTCTACGTGGTGGCTGGCGGCACGTTCCTCGACATGTGCCTGGAGCTAGGCGGCGGCGTCCTCGCCGGTCGCGGCCATGGGGTCGCCCCGGAGTCCAGCCTCATCTACCTCGAGCACGCCGGCATGCTCCTCATGTTCTTCCTCTTCGGCGCGCTCGCCCTCTTCTCCCACAAGTGCAGCAGGTGTGTTGCCGTCCTTCTCCGTACTCCGTGGATCTGTCAACTCTGTTCTTGAATTGGTGTAAATTGTAATGCCATCCTTCACATGGCTCAAAATTGGTAGAATTTGTGTGAAATTCGTAGCACCAAAAGTCCAACTGAGACATAATTTGGTACTGTTTGATTTCGTTGCATAATAATCTTTTGTTAAAGGTCACATTTTGCCTTCAGTTAACACCCGGTTTAAGCAATTGCGATCGCCATCTTATACACATTTTATTTGTTGTCAATTTCAGTAACATTATCAGCCAGTTTTGATGACCATCTCAGAAAGATTTTACTTGGTGTCATAAGCTCACTGCAATGGCCAACACCGCAGGTACCTGCCCCTGACCGACGGCGAGCTGTGCCTGGTGGCGGCGGCAGCGTTCACGTCGGAATTCCTGCTCTTCTCCTACCACTCGGCCACCCACACAGGGCTGGAGGGGTACTACCACCACCTCCTCGTCATCCTCATCGGCCTCTGCATCCTCGCCACCGTCCTTGGCGCGCTCTTGCCTGCGAGCTTCCCCGTCGACGTCGCTGCCGGCATGCTCATGGCGCTGCAGGGGCTGTGGTTCTACCAGACGGCGCTCACGCTGTACGGCCCCATGCTCCCGGACGGGTGCGGCCGAGATGCCAACGGCCACCAAGTCGACTGCCACAGCCGCGCCGCAGAGGAACGCGCCGAGCAGCTGGCTAACTTCCAGCTGTTCGGGGTTGTGTTCCTCGCCTTCGTCTACGTGCTTGGGTGCTATGCCGTCGCCGCGGCCATGTACGGGCACCCTGACCTGGCGGCCATGCATGACGAGCACGTCGCCGCCCTGGAGTGCCGCGGCGGCGCCGAGGAGTGCGTGGTCTAGTGGCGTCTGATTAGTACGTACATATCTGTAGCTCTGTTCTTGCCTCAGTATACTCAGTAGCAAGCGCAAAACATTATGATGTGATATGTTGATGTTTATGTTAGTAGTGCTGTTTCAATTGTGAGCGACGTTTGAAATGAAACTTTGCAAATTGAGAAAAGTTTCAAATGGAAAATACTAGCTGGATCAAAAGTTCTGCCACCTTTGCTGATGCTTCATCCTACAACTCAGTGCCTCCCTCTCCTGATGTTCTAGCTAGTGCTCTTTTCATGTGTACGTGAAATACGGTGTGCTTGTTCATTCTTCATTGATCAATAGGCCAGAAATGTTTTGGTGATCCACAATCAGGTGTTTCATCCATACAGCTAGTGCTCTTTTCATGTGTACTGTATGTGATACATACTCTCCAATCGTATCGGCAGATATGTATGTCATGGCAGATGGTAATTAAGTGGGCTCCTGTACAAATTGCTATCAAGCTTTTTATAAACCCAATCTGGCATACATCTGTACAGATGACTAATTTACCTCCAATAATTAGCAGGAATCAACATTGTTGCTAATTAAATAATTTACCTTCTCATACAAGATGCATAGCACGTTTTAACTTCTGGTGCAATTTTTTTATTTCAGCTCCCTGTGTTATCCTATCGTCCAGAAAGTATGCATGTGGTAATGAAACAAAAAAAAACATGAGGTTGACTTCATACAATCACAAAGGAGTGATTCACAATTTTTTTCAAGGAATACTAGTGCTTCTATTAACCCAGATGCTGAGTCCACGATAGTTGCCATGGATGAAAAGAATTGAGAAGGAATTGTTGGATGGGATTGACAATGACCACATTGTAAGTGACTTTTCATCGAGGAATGTGAGAAGATTTTTAAAGGTAATATGTACAAATTATTTGATATGAATATTGATTCGAGTGCATTTTGAGTGTTTATTTGTAACATTTTATATAGACATGGATTAGTAATTAATGCTATGATGGTTATACAAAGGGCCCCACAAACATAATTTCGCCCCGGGCCGCCAAATTCTCACGACCGGCCCTGCAGATGAGATTAATACTTTTTGAATATTTAATCTATATCACATTAGCATAGTTTTTTTTGCGGGGGAATAATTTGTATTACCCAAACCAGACCATCTCGGTCTCTGTTACAAAGTTCCAACAAGAAATCCGGACCTGAGCCTAACCATACTGCAGTTCTGGACTCACTCCTACCTGCAGGTTGTAGGTCCAATTTTAGGGCATTTCTAACTGATCCCTGATAATCGGTTAGAGGAGTAAAATTTCTACTTTACTCCTCTAACCGGCACCTAGCCAATCCCTTATCCGCCGTAAGGGAGTATAAATTGATGGAAATATGCCCTAGAGGCAATAATAAAATGGTTATTATTATATTTCTTTAATCATGATAAAGGTTTATTATTCATACTAGAATTGTATTGACCGAAAACTTAAATACATGTGTGGATACATAAACAAATACCGTGTCCCTAGTGAGCCTCTACTAGACTAGCTCGTTGATCAAAGATGGTTAAGGTTTCCTAACCATAGACATGAGTTGTCATTTGATAATAGGATCACATTATTAGGAGAATGATGTGATGGACAAGACCCATCCGCTAGCTTAGCATATGATCGTTCAGTTTATTGCTACTGCTTTCTTAATGTCAAATACATGTTCCTTCCACCATGAGATCATGCAACTCCCAGATACCGAAGGAATACCTTGTGTGCTATCAAACGTCACAACATAATTGGGTGACCATAAAGATGCTCTACAGGTATCCCCGAAGGTGTCTGTTGAGTTGGCGTGAATCGATATTGGGATTTGTCACTCCGTGTATCGGAGAGGTATCTCTGGGCCCTCTCGGTAATACACATCACAAGAAGCTTGCAAGCAAAGTGACTAAGGAGTTAGTTGCAAGATGATGTATTACGGAACGAGTAAAGAGACTTGCCGGTAACGAGATTGAACTAGGTATAGAGATACCGACGATCGAATCTCGGACAAGTAACATACCGACAGACAAAGGGAATGACGTATGTTGTCATAAAGGTTCAACCGATCAAAGATCTTCGTGGAATATGTAGGAATCAATATGGGCATCCAGGTCCCGCTATTGGTTATTGACCGGAGAGGTGTCTCGGTCATGACTACATAATTCCCGAACCCGCAGGGTCGCACGCTTAACGTTCGTTGACGCTAGAGTAGTATTGGGATATTTGATGAGTGGTAACCAAATGTTGTTCGGAGTCCCGGATGAGATCCCGGACATCACGAGGAGTCTCGGAATGGTCGAGAGGTAAAGATTTATATATGAGAAGTCATATTTTGGGTTCCGGAAAAAGGTGCAATTTTTTTGGTATTGTACCGGGAAGCTTCCAGAAGGTTCCGGAGGATTCCGGAGGGGTCCGGAAGTCCACAAGTGGGTCCACCATGACCCAAGGGCTAGAATGGGCTGCGGGGAGGTTCCCTGGCCTTATTGGGCTAGGCGCACCAAGTCCTCAAAAGCCCATGTGGCTAGGGAAGGCAAAAAAAGGAAGGATTCCTAGTAGGAATAGGATTGGACTTGGAGTCCAAGTCCTCTCCCCCTTAGCTGCGCCCTAGGGCTTGGAGGGGCTGTTTCCCACGCCCCTCCACCTATATATAGAGGGGAGGGGGCACCCCAAGAGGACACACCAAGCCCTTGGCGCCCCTCTCTCTCCTGTTACTCCGTAGTTCTACCGCCTCGTCCCGGCGACGCTTAGCGAAGCGCTGTCGGTGCTCCACCACCACCATCACCACCACGCCGTCGTGTTGGTTGTGATCCCATCTACTTCTCCTCTCCCTCTTGCTGGATCAAGAAGGAGGAGACGTCATCGAGCCGCATGTGTGCTAAACTCGGAGGTGCTGTCCGTTCGGCACTAGATCGGTTGGATCGTGATCGGATCGCGAAGAGTACGACTACATCAACCACGTGATAAACGCTTGCGCTTAGCGATCTACAAGGGTATGTATATGCTCTCCCCCTCTCGTAGCTATGCATCTCCATGGATAGATCTTGCGTGTGCGTAGAACTTTTTTTGTTTTCCATGCAACGTTCCCCAACAGTGGCATCATGAGCGAGGTCTATGCGTAGATGATATGCACGAGTAGAACACAAAGGAGTTGTGGGCGGTGATGGTCATACTGCTTACCACCAACATCTTATTTTGATTCGGAGGCATTGTTGGATGAAGCGGCTCGGACCAACCTTACATGTCCACGTACATGAGACCGGTTCCACCTACTGACATGCAACTTGTTTTGCACAAAGGTGACTGGTGGGTGTCTGTTTCTCCTACTTTAGTTGAATCGAATTTGACTACGGCCGGTCCTTGAAGATGGTTAAAACAGCAAACTTGATAATCACCGTTGTGGTTTTGCGTATGTAAGAACGATTCTTACTAGTTGCCCATAGCAGCCACGTAAAACTTGCAACAACAAAGTAGAGGACGTCTAACTTGTTTTTGCAGGGTATGTTGTGATGTGACATGGTCAAGACAAGATGTGATATACGTTGTTGTATGAGATGATCATGTTTTGTAATATCGACAACCGGCAGGAGCCTTAGGGTTGTCTCTTAATTATTGTATGAAATGCAAGCGCCATGTAATTGCTTTACTTTATCGCTATGCGCTAGCAATAGTTGGCGAGACAACCCTGACGCAACGATGGAGATCAAGGTGTCGAGCCGGTGACGATGGAGATCATGACAATGCTTTGAAGATGGAGATCAAAAGTACAAGATGATGATGGCCATATCATGTCACATATATTGGTTGCATGTGATGTTTATCCTTTGCTTAGAACGACGGTAGCATTATAAGATGATCCCTTCACTAAATTTCAAGATAAAAGTGTTCTCCCCGAGTATGCACCGTTGCTAAAGTTCGTCGTTTCGAAGCACCTCGTGATGATCGGGTGTGATAGACTCTACGTTCACATACAAGGGGGTTAAAGTTGATGAGCCTAGAATGTACAGACATGGTCTCGGAACACTGGAGACCGAAAGGTCGAACACGAGTCATATAGTAGATATGATCAACATGAAGATGTTCACCATTGATGACTACCCCATCTCACGTGATGATCGGGCATGGGTTAGTTGATTTGGATCATGTATCACTTAGACAACTTGAGGGATGTTGATTTAAGTGGGAGTTCATTAGTAATTTGATTAATTAAACTAAGATTTATCATGAACATAGTCAAAATGTCTTTGCAAATATGTTGTAGTTCAATAGCTCATGATGTAGCTTCCCCTTTTTTGATACGTTCCTAGAGAAAACTAAGTTGAAAGTTGATGGTAGCAATAATGCGGATTGGGTCCGTGATCTGAGAATTATCCTCATTGCTGCACAGAAGAATTATGTCCTTGATGCACCGCTAGGTGACAGACCTGTTGCAGGAGATGATGCAGACGTTATGAACGTTTGGCAAAGCTTGATCTGATGACTACTTGATAGTTTAGTGCGCCATGCTTTACGGCTTAGAATCGGGGCTCCAAAGACGTTTTGAATGCCATGCAACATATGAGATGTTCCAAGAGCTGAAATTGGTATTTCAGGCTCATGCCCGTGTTGAGAGGTATGATACCTCTGACAAGTACTTTGCCTACAAGATGGAGGAGAATAGCTCAGCCAGTGAGCATGTGCTTAGAATGTCTGGGTACTACAATCGCTTGACTCAAGTGGGAGTTAATCTTCTAGATAAGATAGTGATTGACAGAATTCTCGAGTCACTATCACCAAGCTACTAGAGCTTCGTGATGAACTATATTATGCAAGGGATGACGAAAACAATTCCCGAGCTCTTCGCGATGCTGAAATCAGCGGAGGTAGAAATCAAGGAGCATCAAGTGTTGATGGTTAACAAGACCACTAGTTTCAAGAAAAAGGGCAAGGGAAAGAAAGGGAACTTCAAGAAGAATGGCAAGCAAGTTGCCGCTCCCGTGAAGAAGCCCAAAGCTGGACCCAATCCTGAAACTCAGTGCTTCTACTGCAAGGGAAATGGTCACTGGAAGTGGAACTGCCCCAAATACTTGGCGGATAAGAAGGATGGTGTAACACCCCAGTGGTTAGCTACAGTAATCCCCTTGTGATAATGCCATGTCATCATGACCAACAGTGCTTAAACATCATTTGGATCATATCCCCTTTTCAATTCAAATTCAAATAGAAATTCAAACTAACAGTGAAAATAAAAGTTGTTTAAATGTGAAAACTAAAATGTTCATAATATTGTAAATATTCCAGAGACAATTCTAAAATTATAACCAACATTAATTAAATTAATTAAGTAACTCTATCAGCAAGAAATAACAACAAAACAGAAGTATTTATTCCATTTTATTTAATCTACAATTAATATGAAATCCATTTGCCTCCAAACCATTTTAAAACAGTGGCAAATATTGCATAGCATTTATTTTGGGCAAGTATCATATTTTGCAAAAGTTATTTGAAATAAAAACAAAGGACAAAACAGAAAAGAAAACAGAAGACAGAAAAACAAAAATAAGAAAAGGAAAAGGCCCATTGTGGCTGGGCTCTAGTCTACAGGGCGGTCCAGCCCAACTCCCCACCTCGTCTCCCTCCTCTGTTCATCCCGCACTCGTTGTCGCCTCCATCGCGCACGCGCACTCGCACTCGCACTCGCCCGAGCCTGGCCCCCCCTCTCTCGCCGCTCGACAGCGCGACACCGCGCCCGCGTCGTGGATAAGAGACAGCCCCGCACCCCCTGGCTCTCCCTCGCTCACTCCCCCCTCTCCATCCTCTGCTTCCCCCCTCACCGGACGCCACCGCCACCATGGCTCCGGCCTAGCCGTGGCCACCATGCCCTGTTCGCCCCGCCGTGGCTTCCCCGCCGCCCTCGACTACGTCGCCTGGGACAACTAGACCGACTCGGGAGCCCCTGCTTCTTCGCCCACGACCTCGCCTCCCCTCTCGGACGCCGAAGATCGCCGCCGCTGATCTGCCACCACCGGACCTCCCCGAGCCCACTGCCTCTCCCTACAGCACCGTCGTGAGCACCACCTCGAAGCCTCTCTCTCTCTCTTTGCTCCCGGGAGCCCCCTAGCAAGCTGCCCCGCAACCGTACTCCGGCCGCCGCCTGTCGCTTCACCGACGCGGCCACGCCCGGCCAAGCTCGCGCCCGAGTGCACCGTTGCGTTCCTAGGGCTCGCAGGAGTCCGACGAGCCTTGTGGCTCGCCTCGCCGTGCCCCTAACCCCATCCCCACCGTGTTCCCGAACGCCGCCGCCGCCCTTGTCCATCGCCGACGCCGCTCCCGACCGCTGCAGCCCACGCCGCTGCCACCGATCGACGCGCGCAAGCCTCTTCGTTCCGTCAGTGGTCGCGGCGCGCGATTTTGTCGCCTGTGGGCGAGATCCGACCCTCGCCGCGGCGTTCTGCCTCGTCGAAGTGCCGTCGCCAACGCGCGTGTAGTTTAAACACCGGCCTGGGCCACTGACGTGTGGGCCCGGCGTAATTAGCCACT
Organism: Thinopyrum elongatum; assembly: GCA_011799875.1. Taxonomy (NCBI): domain Eukaryota; kingdom Viridiplantae; phylum Streptophyta; class Magnoliopsida; order Poales; family Poaceae; genus Thinopyrum; species Thinopyrum elongatum. The sequence continues at coordinate 616,341,285 of CM022298.1, forward strand.
AACCCCGGCCCTAAGCACTCGCTGACATGTGGGCCCTTTACTGTAGCTGTTAGATTAGCCTAACTAACGCTGTTAATTAACCCCCTAACCCACTGACTGACATCGGGCCCTGCCGTCTCTAATTAATCCACTGTTAAAATTAACTGGGATGATTACACAGTGTATGACATGTGGGCCCAGTGTACTGTTTAAATGGATAAGTTTTAATTAGTACTTTCAGACACTGACATGCGGGCCCCACCAGACCCGCTGACTAGTCAACCGTGGACAAGTCAACTACTGACTGGGCAGTTGACTGGCCCCACTGGTCAGCCTCTGGTGCACACTGGGTGCAGTGCACCGGGTGCACCTAGCCCTTTTCTGCACTGTGCGTAATTTGGATTAAATTAATTCCAGTAAAGTCAGAACTTGCTTTAAAATTTAGAAAATTCATAGAAAATAAACCGTAGCTCAGATCGAAAAACTTTGTACATGAAAGTTGCTCAGAACGACGAGACGAATTTGGATATGCAGTCCGTTCGTCCGCCACACGTCACTAGCATAGCGAACATACAACCATCCCCCTCCATTTCATCTGACCAAAAATGCCAAATTTCAGGAAAACATTCCACGATGTTTTCCCTCTTCACCTATATCGTGTAGCACCGCGTCCGAACACCCCTAGCTCTGCGTATTGTCATGTCATGCTCTTGTTTGCTTTATATTTACTGTTCTCTCCCCTCTTCTCTCTCGGTAGACCCCCCTACAGACGCTTTTCCCGAGACCGACGCAGCTCAGGAGCCCGACGACACCGTTGACGACCTTTCCTTTGCCGCCGAGCAACCAGGCAAGCACCCCCCTTGAGCATACCGATATCGCCTATTCTTTCTCTCTCATGCTTGCATTAGAATTGCTGCAGCTACTGCTTTACCTATTCCGATGCGTAGCCTGTTTATTGTAACCTGCTATTGAAACCTTACCTGCTTATCCTAAACTGCTTAGTATAGGCTGGGTAGAGACCTATCAGTGAACCCACTTGTCCCGATTACCCCGCTGGATTATCAGAAGACTCAACAACCAGGCCCCGGCACCGCACGTCACCCCCTTAGATGTAACGACACTGCAGCGTTACTATCGAGTGCCGAGGGTGATACCTCATGTAGCACTTCTGATGTTAACTCTGTAGAGTAGCTATTCGGTCGTGGTCATCGAGGGTGATTCCTCCTTCACCACTTCCGATAACGACGCTGTCGTGCAACACCTCAAGTGTGAACCCATCGAGGGTGATTCCTTCGAGTTCACCTTGACGGTTACATCGAGTAGGAATCCAACGAGGGTGATACCTCGGATCCCCTGATGTTATGGACACACGGATACTTGGACTTTACACTGTTACTTGGAAGGCGGGTCGACCCTGAGGGGTACCCGCGAGTTATATGGAGACGAGTTGACCTGGATGGTGCCCGAGTGAGAATACGAGGCGTGGCCGGGCATTCTTGGCCCTTGCCGCAAGTCCTCGAGACGGGGCGACGGGGTCACATCAATCGTGAGTCTCTGCTCGTTACCGCACTACCATTACACTAACGATTTAGATATGTGATCTGAGTGGGCCTCTGGCCCGATAGCAGTAACCATCATGCGGGAATAAATATGGGTACTCTGCATCGTGGTATCAGCCGACAGCTCTGTCAGACGTCCAGTTCAGCATTGTGGCCGGGTCGGATTGTGCCGTCGGCGCTGGTATCCACCCTGCTCGCAACGACCCAGAGTGCACAGGGCGACGACCCAAGACCCCTGAGCGCTTAGGATGTAGACCGGCGGGGACCTCTCTGCTGAGCTCTAGGTAGGGCTACGGTGTGTCGTTTGGCCGAGGCCGGGCATGACCCGGAAAGTGTGTCTGGCCGGAGTTAAGCGAGCGTGGTGGGTAAGTTGGTGCACCCCTGTAGGGAAGAACTAATCTATGCATAGCCGGATCCTCGGTAACGGACGCTCGGAGTTGTATCCCGATCGATACAACTAGAACTGGATACTTGTGATGAGTATGGCTCTGGGATTGCTTCTCGCAAGGAATCGAGAAGGGATCTCAGGACGAGGTTGATGAGTATGGCTCTGGGATTGCTTCTCGCAGGGAGTCGAGAAGGGATCTCAGGATGAGGTTGATGACTGTATGGCTCTGGGATTGCTTTCTCGCAGGGAGTCGAGAAAGGATCTCTGGGTGAGGTTGAGACTTAATGATACTACTACTTTATGCTGTACTAATCTACACTCTTCTAATGCTGCAAGACCGCTAAAGATGCTAGTCTTTGATAGGACTAGGCTTTCCTCTCTATTTTGGCATTTCTGCAGCCCAGTCCACATATACAGCCTTCCTTTGATAATGTTGCATATGTAGTGTAGATCCTTGCTTGCTGAGTACTTCGGAGTACTCATGGTTGCTTTGCTTTCTTTTTCTCCCATATCAGTTTGACGTAACCAGATGACGGAGCCCCTGAGACAGCCGCCCACCAATGACTACTACTACCGCCTCGAGAGTGGTTACTTCTATGAGTTGGCCGATGACCAGGAGTAGGTTCAGAGGGTCACAGACAAGAGGCCTGCGCCTTTCGATCATAGTGTTTTCTTTTGCCCCGCCTTCTAAGGGCCTATCTGTGTTTTCTTTTATATCTATACTCAGATATCTGATGCTTCCGCTGACGCTTGTACGCAAGCTTATGTATTCGAGCCCTCGAGGCCCCTGGCTTGTAATATAAAGCTTGTATGACTTTATTTATGTTTTAGAGTTGTGTTGTGATATCTGTCGGATTCGGGGTTCCGCAGACCCTTGAGAGGTTCGAACTCTGGGGTGCGTGCGAAGAACTCTCCCTCCCCAGTCTGCCTGCTCAACGATTCCACGGCCTAGCTCGACGAACCCAAGGGACAAGAGACACAACAGTTTATCCTGGTTCGGGCCACCTTGCGGTGTAATACCCTACTCCAGCTTTGTGGTGGATTGCCTCGGAGGGCTGAGGATGAACTAGTACAGAGGGTGGAACGACCTCAGGAGGTGAGGTGTTCTTGAGCTCGATGAGCTGGTGAGGTGGTCAGGGTGGAATGGATCTGATCCAGCTCCAGCTTAAGGTCCAGGTTCAGGTCAAGGTTCAGGTGCCCCCTATGGTGGTGGCTAAGTCCTATTTATAGTGGCCTTGGTCCTCTTCCCAAATATAGGCGGGAAGGGATCCCACAACGGCCAAATTCGAAGGGAGACAACTAGTACAAGTTATGCTGACAAAAGTAGTCTTCGCCTGCAAAAGCCTCTGGCGGTGACGCTGCAGTGGGCTCCGCGATGACCTCTGTCCTACCGTCCTGGCGGTCCTGGTCTTGTTGCACCGATATGGAAACCTTTGCTTGATTCCTCGGGACTCCGCGCCTGCGCTTGCCTCCTTAGCACCAAAGAGGAAACTGGTACACTGCGCCCGCTGGCGCCCGCCTGGTCTTGGTCGTCATGGCTCATGTCAGGTGAACCTCGCGAGGTGCAGCTTGCATTGATATCTCCGCTCCTCAGGAGCCAGCCTGGGGAGGCCGCCCCTCGTGGAGGTCTTGGTGTCGTCCGCCTTGAGAGGCTTGGCCCCTCGCGAGGGTATTGAGTTGTTGTTGCTGAAGCTGGGCCATACCAGGCCGTCGATGGAGTCATGCCATGGGCCGCAGGTAGGCAAGTCTGGGCCCCCCCGGTCCCAGGACACCGACAGTAGCCCCCGGGCCCAAGGCGCGCTCGAACTTGGCTTCGAGGTGAAGCCAAAGGGCAAGTGCGGAGCGCCGCGGGCCCTAACCACCTGCGGCCTCGGTTGCCGCGTGGCGATTGATGGGACGTGGGCGCCTCCGCTTCCCCATGCTGCCTCGGCAACTGCTCGACTTGATGAGACCCTGCTGCATGCAGAGAAAAATCATCATTACGCACGATCATGAAGGCCGGCGATTAGCCTCCCCTTGGCTATAAATGAGGAGAGGGGCAGAGCCCCCTTGCTCATCTCCGTCTTCTCGCCACCCGCTCCTTCTTCCCTCGCCATCTTGCTGCGGTTCTCATGGCGCCGACGAGGAAGTTCTCTGCTGCCGAGAAGGGGAAGGCCCCTAAGGAGGGGCCCGGCTCGCCGCCGCCCAAGAGGGGACGAGGTCGCCCCCGCAAGCATGCGGCGACCCCTGTGGTGGCTCCTCGTGGACGTGGGCGCACCTCGAGTGGCCGTGGCGGTGCCTCTTCTCGCGGCGAGAGCCGCCAGGGGCGAGGCAACCCCTGTGATGGAGGGAGGCGCGCCGTGGTCGCCCGGCCTCCTCGGCCGCGCTTCCACTCGACGGAAGTGCTCCCAGAGTTTGTCGTGTGGTCGGAGGGGCCGACCGGCACCTGGCTCTCGCTCCCCCGCTTCTTCGCGGGTGAGCTGCTGGTCACTGGCCTTGACGGCCTCTGGCTGTAAGCTGACGGCTGCTACAGCAAGGCTTCATGGGTCGGGGTCGAAGTCGCCGCGACGGGCAGCGTGTCCTTGTCCCGCGGTTGGCAGGCGTTTGCCCGCGCGCGAGGCCTGAGCAGGAGGCACACCCTTCATTTCAGGTACGACGGCCTCGCGACCCTCTACGTGAGGGTGTTCGGGGAGGACGGCCATCGTGCGGGGTGCTGCCCGGAAGACGACGGCGGCGTCGATGAGCTTGGCCTTGACGACAGTCGCGCTTCCTCCAGCAGCGGCGGCTACGACCAACCACCACGTCGCCGGGCTCGCATCGGGGAAGGCGACGGGTCATCTCGTCGCCGCGCTCCGGTGAAGCGGGAGGAAGACTCGGACTGAGCTCGGGGGCCGCCGGAGCCTGGCCTCGGGAGCTGCTGCGGTCGTGCGGGCCACTTTTGTTTAACCTTTCCGTTCTCCTGCAGTTGAAAAAAGTAGAGGGCCCCGCTGGGGCGTGTAATGAACCAAGGCACTCGTGCCATTGTGCTATGTTTGTTATTTTAATATTGTGCCAAGATACCGATATTCCGATCAGGTGCGGTTAGATTACTTAGCTTGATATGCTCGATGTAGTTTCCCGCCTCGCGAGGGTGCGCCTCTCCAGCAACATCTGGCGAAGTTTGCTTCTCAACGACTCAGGAGCCGTCGGGCCTCAGGAGGCATCGTACAGCTGCAGAATTATTAGAAAGCTTCACAGGGTGTCGTGCCCTTCCTTGCGCGAGCCCCCGAGCGTGGGTTGGTTGTGGCTGGTGCACCGCGTCGCGATGCCCGGAGGCACAGACTTGAGAAGGTACGCGTGCCCACGAGCTCGTTTGAGAGCGTCTCGCAAGGATTTAAGTACCGAAGCTCTGGGGCGACAGGGCTTCGGTGAGGTGTGGTCGCGGGCAAGCGCCAAGCGCACACACCTACCTAGCCCCCGTGCGCGGGACGCACGAGGAGGAGCGACGAGAAACTGCCGCTCTTCCTGGTACAAGGCTGGAGAGGCAAATGAACAAGAGGAAAAGAAAGTTCCAGCTCTGGCAAATGAGAAACGCGAAAACTCCAAACTCCATTAAGAAGTTGCAAACCAACTGCAGAAAGCAAGCAAAAGAACAACCGCGTCCGGCACCTAGTCTAGTCTTCTCACCAGCACGGAGCTTAGTGCTGCCATTAGGACGTGGGAGGGAGCCCCCGTGTGGCCCGCGGGTGACACTCAGGAGACTCCGGGGCGTGTACAGCCCCACTCATTATTACGTGAGAGTGTCACGAGCGGAGACCTTCACAGGCGCGGGGCCTTGCTTCACATCGCCTGATGAGGGCCCTGCCCCGCGCCTCCCCCGACCACCGTTGGGGCGTCCGGAAACCAGGACGAGACCAAGGGGCAAGGGGGACGCGAGCAGAGACCTTCACAGGCGTGGGGCCTTGCTTCACGTCGCCTGACAAGGGCCCCGCCCCGCGCCTCCCCCGACCACCGTTGGGGCGTCCGGAAACCAGGACGAGACCAAGGGGCAAGGGGGACGCGAACGGAGATCTTCACAGGCGCGGGGCCTTGCTTCACGTCGCCTGACAAGGGCCCCGCCCCGCGCCTCCCCCGACCACCGTTGGGGCGTTCGGAAACCACGACGAGACCAAGGGGCAAGGGGGACACGAGCGGAGATCTTCACAGGCGCTGGGCCTTGCTTCACGTCGCCTGACGAGGGCCCCGCCCCGCACCTCCCCCGACAACCGTTGGGGCGTCCGAAAACCAGGACGAGACCAAGGGGCAAGGGGGATGCGAGCGAAGATCTTCACAGGCCTGGGGCCTTGCTTCACGTCGCTTGACGAGGGCCCCGCCCCGCGCCTCCCCCGACCACCGTTGGGGCGTCCGGAAACCAGGACGAGACCAAGGGGTAGGGGGGACGCGAGTGGTGCCCTCGGCGACTGCAGGCCCTCCGCCGGGGGGAAGGGCTTGCCGGCGCCTTCCCCGGCGGAGGACCTACCTCCGCGCAGCGCCTTGCTCCATGCGGTGCGGGGGAGGCCTTGGCCCCAGGCTCCCCCGGCGTAGCCCCCAGTGTGCTTCGCCCTCCGGCAGCGGGGCCATCGCCCTGGGGTCCCTGGCCGCTGCTGTGGCTTGGTTCACCTGCGGGTTAGTCCGAGAGGAGGATATAACTTATAGTCGCGTTTGCTGTCTTGCCGCTGATCTTTCCGCAAGAAGATGAAGGCACTGAGGATCTGGTGAGGTGACGTGCGAGGGGCGGGCCGCGAGCCAGAGCTCGATCCCTCAGATTTGTCAGCGTTGCAGGGACGGACCCGAGCACAAGCGCCGTGCCAGCATGTGTAGCCCCCATTGCGGGATGAGCAGGAGGCTGGTCAGCAACGCGGGAGGCAGCGAAAGGCAACGGGTAAGCAGGTGATAATCATAAAGCGACCGATGGCAAGAATAAGGCTAGTTCTGATAGATGCAAAGCGATACATGCCATAGGGATGGACCCATGCGGCTTGGGGATCATGCAGCCCGGGGGGCGCCCCCAACAGAGTGAATCAAGATGCAAAAGGATACATGTCGCAGGGACAGGCCCACGTGACCTGGGGATAATGCTGCCCGAGGGGCGCCTCCAACTGAATAAACTGGAAAATGTCACCTGGTACCATTGCTGAAGAGATGTTGGAGTAGCTGAAGATGTGTGCTGAAGAAGTCGCTCCTCACGAGTCGCCTGGGTCTTGAACCTCGGGAGGCTCTGGAGGCTCAGGGGGCTCGCGGAGAACCGTCGCCATCTCCACCAGGACCGCCTGGTGCCTGGTCTCCTGAGCCGCCAGGACGCGCCGCAGGTGGCGCTGGAAGGTGACAGCCGTGTTCGGCAGGCCGTATGGCATGCGAACGTAGCTGTGAGGGGGGCCCTCGCACCGACCAACATGCGATGGCCAGAAGCGCTCCTGAGACGCAGCCCTGTTGAGCCCGAGGTAGTCGATGCAGACGCGCAGCTCACTGTCCTCGCCAGGACAAGGAGCCAAGCCAGGTGGCGGGCGGCGGTCGCCGCGCATGGCTCTTGCCTCTTGAAGCTCCTCGGTTGCCTTGATGACGAACTCCTGAGCACCAGGCACCTCGTGCCTTGTGCCCTCTTGGCGGAAGCGCACGCTGAAGCACGCCTCCACGTGGTGCCCGAGCGCCTCCCTCGTGACGTTGGCTAGTTCAGAGGCCCTCCAGAGGAGAGCCCCCGAGCCCAGCCTGAGAGGGGCGCCGGGCGCGCTTTCCTATGCGAGAGAGGGGGGCGCCCCATCCGAGGGCGCTGGTCCTGAGGTGGTGCCGGTGGAGACACCATTCTCCTGAGGCTCTTGGTGGAGCAGCTATTTCTTCTTCTTGGGGATAGCCTCAGGAGGGTAGATGGTGCCTTCGTTGTCTGGGTCCTCAACCGCCGCGGCCTGGTAGGCACGCTCGAGAGAGCACACCACGTCCTTTTCCTCGCAGGCGATTGTGATGATGTCGCGGTTCCCTGGCATCTTGAGGACATTGTAGCCATGATGAGTCACCGCCATGAACTTGGCCAGGGCTGGGTACCCAAGGATGGCATTGTACGGAAGACGGATGTGGGCGACGTCGAAGTCGATGAGCTCGGTGCGGTAGTTGTCGCGCTGGCCGAAGGTGACAGGGAGGCGGATCTGCCCTATCGGGGTGGTGGAGCCGTCGGTCACTCCTGAGAAGGGCTTGGTGGGCTGCAGCTGATCATAGGGCACTTGGAGGCGATCGAACATTTCGATGGAAAGGACATTGAGCCCCGCACCGCCATCAATGAGGGTCTTGGTGACGAGGACGTTGCTGATGACGGGAGAGCAGAGCATCGAGAGGGCGCCGGCGGTTGCCGCGCACTTTGAGCTGGTCTGACGAGCTGAAGGTGATGATGCACTTGGACCACCTGAGCGGGTGTGTGGCCTCGAGCCTGGGGAGAGCCGCATTCACCTCACGGGCGAACTGCTTGAAGATGTGCTGGGAGGCTGGGGCCTGAGCACCGCCCAGGATGCAAGCGACGACGGGAGGCTCCTGGAAGCCCCCAGCCCCCTCATCCTGGTGGTGGTCGTCGTTCCTTCTTGGTGGCGGTGGCAGTGGAGGGAGGCCGGCGTTGCCCTGAGGACGGTCCTCACGAGGCTGATCCCTCCAGGCGCCCTCGCGAGGCTGGCCCTGCCAGCGGTCCTCACGAGGCTGGTCACGCCACTCCTGGCGAGGCTCGCGGTCGTCCCAGCGTCCACCGCCTCGGCCTCCTCCGCAGTCATAGCCTCGATCGTTGCGCTTGGGGCGTCGACTGAGGCGCCCGTCGCGGATGGCCCTGAGCTCATGGCAGTCGTTGGTGTTGTGGCTGTGTACGTTGTGGAAGACGCAGAACGGACGGCTGCCCTTGGATGACTCTGGGTGGTCACAGCCGCGCTTCATCTCTGGTTCAGCCGCAAGCACGGCCGCCCCCTTGCGTTTCACGTCCTTGGCCTTGGCCTTCTTGTCTTCTGGGTCGGCCGCTGGGAGCTCGAGGAGGGAGAGGCGTCCCTCCTCAGCTCTCGCGCACTTGGTCGCCATGTTGAACATCTCCAGAGCCATGCACAGGTCTTTGTGTATGGCGAGCTCCTCCTTCATCTTGACATCACGGACACCATCAGAGAATGCTGAGATGATGGCCTCGTCCGACACCTTGGGGATCTTGAGACAGACGCTGTTGAAGCGCTGGATGTACTTCTGCAGGGTTTCCCCTGGCTGCTGTTTGATGCGTCGCAGGTCACCCGCAGCAGGCGGGCGGTCGCGGGTGCCCTGGAAGTTGGCGACAAAACGCTCACACATCTCGCCCCAGGAGGAGATCGATCCTGCGGGCAGGTTCAGGAGCCATGAGCGCGCGCCATCCTTGAGAGCCATGGGGAACCAGTTTGCCATGACCTTCTCGTCGCCGTTGGCCGCCTCGATGCTCAGCTCGTAGAGTTGCAGGAACTCAGCAGGGTCGGGGGTGCCGTCGTAGCGTGGAGGCAGGTCGGGCTTGAACTTCCCCGGCCAGACGACGCTGCGTAGCTCGGGAGTGAAGGCTCGGCAGCCCGCGGTGGTTACGCGAGCCCGACGTGGAGGTGGAGCTTGATCTTGGCGCTCATGCGCCACCACCACAAGCGGCGTGCGGTCTTGGCGTGGGGGTGCTGGGAGTGCAGGAGCATCTTCTTGCGGCCGCTGGACCTCCTGGCAGTTTGCTTCTTCGCGCACGGGCACCCTGCGCGGCGGGTCACGCCGTGGGGCCGCGCGCCTTGGTGCGAGGGCGATGTCTTGATGGGGAGGTGGTGGAGGCGCTCAGTGGGCTACGTCGCCCTCGGCAGGTGGCGGGCGAGGCAGCGAGAGAGACGGCGCATGTGAGCCCCCTGCGGCGCTGACAAGCTCGGCGATGCACTTGAGCCAGTCCTCGTAGAAGTCGTCGATGGGGTGGTAGTGCAAGAGCTCGCGCGCCATGAGCAACGCAGCTTGCGCGTCCGCCGGCCCGCGACAAGCATGAGACGATGAACCAGCCAAAGTCAGCAACGGAGTGGCCGTGCGCCCATCATGCCACATGGAGGGGTGCAGCGATGAAGCTTGCTGCTCGTGCCCCACCGGGCCGGTGGTGGCGTTAGCAGCAGGCGATGGAGAACAGCGGGGAGGCCCGCCGACAGGCACCGTCTGGGCGACGCGAGCGGTGAGGGCGGCCCGATACTCAGCGCGGGCTCGACGGGCGTCAGCCATGGAAGCGGTGGAGCAGCGACGGGTCGATCGACGGGAGAAAGGCTCCGACGCACCCCTACCTGGCATGCAAAATGTCGGATTCGGGGTTCCGCAGACCCTTGAGAGGTTCGAACTCTGGGGTGCGTGCAAAGAACTCTCCCTCCCCAGTCTACCTGCTCAACGATTCCATGGCCTAGCTCGACGAACCCAAGGGACAAGAGACACAACAGTTTATCCTAGTTCGGGCCACCTTGCGGTGTAATACCCTACTCCAGCTTTGTGGTGGATTGCCTCGGAGGGCTGAGGATGAACTAGTGCAGAGGGTGGAATGACCTCAGGAGGTGAGGTGTTCTTGAGCTCGATGAGCTGGTGAGGTGGTCAGGGTGGAATGGATCTGATCCAACTCCAGCTTAAGGTCCAGGTTCAGGTCAAGGTTAAGGTCAAGGTTCAGGTGCCCCCTATGGTAATGGCTAAGTCCTATTTATAGTGGCCTTGGTCCTCTTCCCAAATATAGGCGGGAAGGGATCCCACAATGGCAAAATTCGAAGGGAGACAACTAGTACAAGTTATCCTGACAAAAGTAGTCTTCGCCTGCAAAAGCCTCTGGCGGTGACGCTGTAGTGGGCTCCGCGATGACCTCCGTCCTGCCGTCCTGGCGGTCCTGGTCTTGTTGCACCAATATGGAAACCTTTTCTTGATTCCTCGGGACTCCGCGCCTGCGCTTGCCTCCTTAGCACCAAAGAGGAAACTAGTACACTGCGCCCGCTGGCGCCCACCTGGTCTTGGTCGTCATGGCTCACGTCAGGTGAACCTCACGAGGTGCAGCTTGCATTGATATCTCCGCTCCTCGGGGGCCAGCCTGGGGAGGCCGCCCCTAGTGGAGGTCTTGGTGTTGTCCGCCTCGCGAGGCTTGGCCCCTCGCGAGGGTCTTGAGTTGTTGTTGCTGAAGCTGGGCCAGACCAGGTCGTCGATGGAGCCACGCCATGGGCCGCAGGCAGGCAAGTCTGGGCACCCCCGGTCCCAGGACGCCAACAATATCTTCTCATGAGTCCTTAGGCTTGATCGTGTGTATTTGCGTGTATGATTAGTGCACGATTGAGCCGGGGCGTCACAAGTTGGTATCAGAGCCGACTGCCTGTAGGAACCCCCCCTTCCAACTCTTTGGCCGAAGTTGAGTCTAGTCATTGAAAAACTTTTACTAACATGGCTGTGTGGCTTATGGGCCCATGTCCCCGAATGGGTGGTATTAGGATCTTTTATTCCTCGTCTATACTCTGGGATATGATCTCTCTTCCTTTCGGGTTAAAATTTTACTAACTCCAACATTAGGTTCTCGTGATCACATCCACCCGGTGTTCTGAAATTTTCCCCCTTCCTTCAAGATTGTGGGCCAGGTTCTGCTTGCAGGATCCTTTTATCGAGGGCACCCTGTGTTGTCACCTGCAGATTTCTCGCCCCAGCAGTTTTCTCCGACATGGATGTAGCCTTTGCTATGTCTCGTTGTGTGCTTCCTTACCGCATGCCTGCGCGCCGCCTAGTTTGTCTAGCTGCGAGCGTTCCCGGGCGCGTACTATCCGTTTGAATCCAACTCTATGCATGGATTGGTATGTCTTTAACGACTACTATCATATATCTAATGCCCTTCTTGTTCATTACTCATGTTACATCGTGAATGGCCTCATACACATGCAGTTTTTTCTTGCTAAACTGCCCCTGTTGATTTGGCAGGATGGCTGACGATCCTCCACCTCCACCCTATATTGCCGAAATGATGCAGCAGTTTGAACTGAACCGTCAGGTTATGACCGAGATATTGGCTCAGTTCCCAAACCAGAATGCTCATCAACAGCCTACCCCAATAACACTGCAAGAATTTGTGTGCCTCAACCCGATTGTTTTTCGCAACTCCACCAATCCTATGGATGCTGATGATTGGCTTCGTGACATTCTGTTTGAGATGGAATCAGCTAATGTTGCTCCTGATAGTTACGTCACCTTTGCGACATTCCGCCTGAAGGGCCCAGCTGCTCAATGGTGGGAAAGCCACAAGGGTATGGTGCTTGCTGAAACTGTAACCACTTGGCAGGAATTTCAGTCAGCCTTTCGTGCACGGTACATTCCTCAATGTCTGATGGACCAGAAGAAGCAGGAGTTCCATAAACTCTCTCAGGGTAAAATGACTGTGGATGAATATCAGATGAAATTTCTTGAATTGTCCCGCTATGCTGAAGATAATGTCTGCACTGACACACGCAAGCAGGAGAAATTCAGTGAAGGACTGCATACCGATATAAACCTTGCACTTGCTGTCCATGATTACATAGACTTCGCAACGCTTGTCAGCCAATCTTTCCAAGTTGAAACTGCTCTGACTAAGTACCAGGAGTCGCTCAAGCGCACTCGTGATGTTGGCTCATCCTCGGGTCAGCCTGTTCAAAAACGTCGAGTGTGGATTCCGCACAATGTACATCATCGACCTGCTCCAACGCTCAGGCCATCTTATGTTGCACCTCGTCTGCCTCCGACGCTGAGACAGCTAACGATTCAGGGTGGACAGTCCAATGTTGTGGCTCCATCCCATAATGATCAGAATGCATCTTGTCCTCCTGTTGGTCGTAAGAAGAATTGTCGAAACCGCTGATTCAGAAACCGTAATGTCATACCATCTACTGTTGTACTTGGCCATGCCAATCACGTCAATGCTGAAAAGGCTCAGAAGGAACCGACTATCGTGTTGGGAACAATCTCTGTGAATTCAGTGCCAGCTTCTGTTCTGTTTGATTTAGGTGCATCACATTCCTTCGTGTCCCAGCAATTTGCACAATTGCATGGGTTAGCTATGAGCTCATTACCCACCCCTTTAGAAATCATCACTCCCTGTTCCAGGTGGCAAACTAAAATGGTAAGTCACAACAATCAGATCAGAATTGAAGGATTGATGTTCTCTGCTTCCCTTATTGCTCTTGGACCTTCCGACATAGACATCATTCTCGGTATGGACTGGTTGACTGCCCACAATGCTTTGATTGACTGTGCCGCTAAGAAAGTACAACTTACCCATCCTTCTGTCCAGACAGTCAAATACTCAGCCCGAACAGTTCAGAATGCCGAGACTCAGATATATGTTCTGAATGCATTGAATGCTTCACCTCTTGAAGGCATCGAGAACGTTCCAGTTGTTTGTGATTTTCAAGATGTCTTTCCAGAAGAACTTCCAGGAATACCCCCTGCTAGAGCTGTCGAATTTGTCATCGACTTGAAACCAGGCACAACCCCTATTGCGAAGCGTCCTTATAAGATGCCTCCGCACCACCTTCTCGAGCTTAAGGAAGAAATCGACAAGTCACTTAAGAAGGGTTTCATCCGCCCCAGTTCCTCTGCTTGGGGAGCACCTTCACTCTTCATTAAGAAGAAGGCTGGAACTAACCGATTGGTTCAGGATTATCGACCCATTAACCAAGCAACAATTCAGAACAAATATCCGCTTCCCCAGATCAATGATTTGTATGATCAACTTGCTGGATCATCGGTGTTTTCCAAACTCGACTTGAGGTTGGGTTATCATCAGATCCTTGTCTGCGAAGAGGATATTCCCAAGACTGCATCTGTTACTCGCTATGGCTCTTATGAGTACACTGTAATGTCATTTGGCTTAACAAATGCTCCAGCCACATTCTCCCGTCTGATGAATTACATCTTCATGGATTACCTCGGCAAGTTCCTCGTGGTATATCTAGATGATATTCTGGTCTATTCAAGGAATAAAGAAGAACATGCTGAACACCTCCGTCTTTTACTGGAAAGGCTCCGAGAACACCAGCTGTATGCCAAATACTCCAAATGTGAATTTTGGCTTTCTGAAGTAACCTACCTTGGACATGTGATTTCCAAGGATGGCATTGCTATTAACCCGGAACGGGTTCAGGCTATTCTTGACTGGACTCCTCCGAAGAACGTCAAGCAAGTGAGAAGTTTTCTTGGCCTTGCAAGCTATTGCCATCAATTTGTCGAGAACTTTTCTAAGATTGCTAAGCCTTTGACTAATCTACTTCACAAGGGCGTTAAGTTTGAGTGGACAGAAAAATGTCAAGAAAGTTTTCAAACACTCAAAGACAAGCTAACATCTGCCCTAGTACTTGCCCCTCCAGATTCTCACAAAGACTTCGTGATTTATTGTGACGCATCCCGTGAAGGATTAGGCTGTGTCCTAATGCAAGAGTGTAAGGTGATTGCCTATGGTTCTCGTCAGTTGCGCCCACATGAAGAGAATTATCCGGTACATGATCTAGAACTAGCTGCTGTCATCTATGCACTGTAGTTGTGGCGACATTACCTTCTCGGTAATCATTGCGAGATATACACGGATCTTAAAAGTCTGAAGTACTTGTTCACTCAGCCATCTCTAAACCTCCGTCAGCAAAGATGGATGGAGACCATTGCGGACTATGATTTGGGTATTTCTTATACCCCTGGCAAGGCTAATGTAATGGCTAATGCATTGAGTCGTAAATCCTACTGCAGTGAACTTGAAGTTCAGCTATAGCAACCACTCCTGTATGAAGAGCTTCGAAAGCTAAATATTGAGATAGTTCCTCAAGGATATCTAAAAACCTTGGTTGTTGAACCAGACTTTGAGAAGGCTGTTAAGAGTGCACAAGCTAAAGATGCTGAAGTTGATTTGATGAAGAAAGATCTTCACCTTGAAAAGTACAGGGATTTCTCGCTGTCTGAAGATGGAACTTTGTATTTCAGAGACCGCATTGTGGTACCTCGCTTCGAGCTTATGACTGACAAGGTCATGAAGGAGGCACATGATACCCCGCTGTCTATTCATCCAGGTAGCACCAAGATGTATCGTGATCTCCGTCAAAGGTACTGGTGGTCTAAAATGAAGCAGGATATTGCTCGATATGTTGCTGAATGTGATGTGTGCCGTCGCGTTAAAGCAGAACATCAGAAGCCTGCTGGAATTCTGCAACCCCTTCCTATTCCTCTATGGAAATGGGATAAAGTTCAAATGGATTTCATTACCGGCCTTCCCAAGTCACAGAAGGGTCACGATGCTATTCTTGTCGTCGTCGACCAACTCTCTAAGGTTGCACACTTTCTGCCCGTCAAGGAAACTATCACTGCTAGTCAGTTAGCAGAGTTGTATATCTCCAGAATTGTTTCACTCCACGGTATTCCGAAGGAGATCAGTTTGGACCGTGGCGGTCTTTTCACCTCCAAGTTCTGGGAAAGTTTCCAAGAAGCTATGGGAACTCATATTACCTGGAGTCCAGCTTATCACCCCCAATCCCAAGGCCAAGTCGAGCGAGTAAATCAGGTCCTTGAAGACATGCTTAGGGCTTGTGTTATATCGTTCGGCAAGAAGTGGGAAGAATCTCTTTCTTATGTGGAATTCTCATATAACAACAGCTATCAAGCCAGCTTGAAAATGGCCCCCTTCGAAGTACTTTATGGACGTAAGTGTCGAACCCCTCTGAATTGGTCAGAAACTGGGGAACGACCGTTCGTGGGTCCGGATATTATTCAACACGACGAAGAGCAAGTCTGTATTGTCCGAGAAAATCTCAAGGCGGCTCAGGACCGCCAGAAGAGCAACTATGATCGCAAACGATGGGGTTTGACTTATCAACCTGGTGATCAAGCTTATCTGCGTGTCACCCCTATGAAGGGCACTCACCGTTTTGGAATCAAGGGCAAGTTAGCTCCCCGCTACATTGGTCCTTTCTGCATAATTGCTAGACGTGGTCAGGTGGCCTATAAATTGGAGTTGCTGCCGCAATTCTCTCATATCCACAACGTCTTCCATGTGTCGCAACTTCGTCGTTGCTTCAAGGAATCTCCGCACCGCGCAGTGGATCACGAGATGCTCGAATTGCATGATGATCTTTCTTATAAGGAGCATCCGATCCGCATCCTCGATCAATCTGAATGTTGGACCCGTCAGAAGGTTACCAAGTTCCTCAAAGTGCAGTGGTCAAATCATATTGAAGATGAAGCCACTTGGGAACGCGAGGATAACCTCCGTGTTGAATACCCCCAACTTTTCCCTTCTACCTCTTAATTCTCTGGACGAGAATTCTTGTTAGTGGAGGAGATTTGTAACACCCCAGTGGTTAGCTACAGTAATCCCCTTGTGGTAATTCCATGTCATCATGACCACCAATGCTTAAACATCATTTGGATCATATCCCTTTTTCAATTCAAATTCAAATAGAAATTCAAACTAACAGTGAAAATAAAAGTTGTTTAAATGTGAAAACTAAAATGTTCATAATATTGTAAATATTCCAGAGACAATTCTAAAATTATAACCAACATTAATTAAATTAATTAAGTAACTCTATCAGCAAGAAACAGCAACAAAACAGAAGTATTTATTCCATTTTATTTAATCTACAATTAATATGAAATCCATTTGCCTCCAAACCATTTTAAAAATGTGGTAAATATTGCATAGCATTTATTTTGGGCAAGTATCATATTTTGCAAAAGTCATTTGAAATAAAAACAAAGGACAAAACAGAAAAGAAAACAGAAGACAGAAAAATAAAAATAAGAAAAGGAAAAGGCCCACTGTGGCTGGGCTCTTGTCTACAGGGCGGTCCAGCCCAACTCCCCACCTCATCTCCCTCCTCTGTTCATCCCGCGCTCGCTGTCGCCTCCACCGCGCACGCGCACTCGCCCGAGCCTGGCCCCCCTCTCTCGCCGCTCAACAGCGCGACGCCGCGCTCGCGCCGTGGATAAGAGACAGCCCCGCACCCCCTGGCTCTCCCTCACTCACTCCCCCCCTCTCCATCCTCTGCTTCCCCCCTCACCGGACGCCACCGCCGCCATGGCTCCGGCCTAGCCGTGGCCACCGTGCCCCGTTCGCCCCGCCGTGCTGTCCAGCTTCCCCGCCGCCCTCGACTACGTTGGCTGCGATAACTAGACCGACTCGGGAGCCCCTGCTTCTTCGCCCACGACCTCGCCTCCCCTCTCGAACGCCGAAGATCGCCGCCGCCGATCTGCCACCACCGGACCTCCCCGAGCCCACTTCCTCTCCCTACAGCACCGTCGTGGGCACCAGCTCGAATCCCCTCTCTCTCTCTTTGCTCCCGGGAGCCCCCTAGCTAGCTGCCCCGCAACCGTACTCCGGCCACCGCCTGTCGCTTCGCCAACGCGGCCACGCCCGGCCAAGCTCGTGCCCGAGTGCACCGTTGCGTTCCTGGGGCTCGCAGGAGTCCGACGAGCCTTTTGGCTCGCCTCGTCGTGCCCCTAACCCCATCCCCGCCGTGTTCCCGAATGCCGCCGCCGCCCTTGTCCATCGCCGACGCCGCTCCCGACCGCTGCAGCCCACGCCGCTGCCACCGATCGACGCGCGCAAGGCTCCTCGTTCCGTCGGTGGTCGCGGCGCGTGATTGGGTTGCCTGTGGGCAAGATCCGACCCTCGCGCGGCGTTCTGCCTCGCCGGAGTGCCGTCGTCGACGCGCGCGCAGTTTAAACACCGGCCTGGGCCACTGATATGTGGGCCCAGCATAATTAGCCACTAACCCCGGCCCTAAGCACTCGCTGACATGTGGGCCCTTTTGTGTAGCTGTTAGATTAGCCTAACTAACGCTGTTAATTAACCCCCTAACACACTAACTGACATCGGGCCCCGCCGTCTCTAATTAATCCACTGTTAAAATTAACTAGGATGATTACACAGTGTATGACATGTGGGCCCAGTGTACTGTTTAAATGGATAAGTTTTAATTAGTACTTTCAGACACTGACATGCGGGCCCCACCGGACACGCTGACTAGTCAACCGTGGACCAGTCAACTGCTGACTGGGCAGTTGACTGGCCCCACTAGTCAGCCTCTGGTGCACACTGGGTGCAGTGCACCAGGTGCACCAAGCCCTTTTCTGCACTATGCGTAATTCGGATTAAATTAATTCCAGTAAAGTCAGAAATTGCTTTAAAATTTAGAAAATTCATAGAAAATAAACCGTAGCTCAGATCGAAAAACTTTGTACATGAAAGTTGCTCAGAACGACGAGACGAATTCGGATACGCAGTCTGTTCGTCTGCGACACGTCACTAGCATAGCGAACATGCAACCGTCCCCCTGCATTTCATCTGACCGAAAATGCCACATTTCAGGAAAACATTCCCAGATGTTTTCCCTCTTCACCTATATCATGTAGCACCGCGTCTGAACACCCCTAGCTCTGCGTATTGTCATGTCATGCTCTTGTTTGCTTTATATTTACTGTTCTCTCCCCTCTTCTCTCTCGGTAGACCCTGCTACAGACGCTTTTCCCGAGACCGACGCAGCTCAGGAGCCCGACGACACCGTTGATAACCTTGCCTTTGCCGCCGAGCAACCAGGCAAGCAACCCCCCTTGAGCATACCGATATCGCCTATTCTTTCTCTCTCATGCTTGCATTAGAATTGCTGCAGCTACTACTTTACCTATTCTGATGCATAGCCTATTTATTGTAACCTGCTATTGAAACCTTACCTACTTATCCTAAACTGCTTAGTATAGGCTGGGTAGAGACCTATCAGTGACCCCACTTGTCCCGATTGCCCTGCTGGATTATCAGAAGACTCAACAACCAGGCTGTGATGCCCCCGGCTTAATCGTGCACTAATCGTACACGCAAATGCACACAATCAAGCCTAAGGACTCACGGGAAGATATCACAACACAACTCTAAAACATAAATAAAATCATACAAGCTTTATATTACAAGCTAGGGGCCTCGAGGGCTCGAATACATAAGCTTGCGAACAAGCGTCAGCGGAAGCATCAGATATCTGAAAACAGATATTAAACAGAAACAGAAAGGCCACTAGAAAGGCGGGGCAAAATAAAACACTACGATCGAAAGGTGTAGGCCTCCTGCCTGGGACCCTCCGATCCTACTCCTGGTCGTCAGTCAACCCGTAGTAGTATCCATCCTCTGGGTGGTAGTAGCGATCGTCGGCGGGGGCAGCTGTCTCAGGGGCTCCGTCATCTTGGTCACGACAAACTGATATGGGGAGAAAAGGAAAACAAAGCAACCGTGAGTACTTAGAAGTACTCAGCAAGCAAGGATCTACACTACATATGCAACATTTTCAAGGGGAGGCTGTATATGTGGACTGGGCTGCAGAAATGCCAGAATAGAGAGAAGGCCTAGTCCTATCGAAGACTAGCATCTTCAGGGGTCTTGCAGCAATAGAAGAGAGTAGAACAGTACAATATAATGTAGTAGTATCATTAAGTCTCAACCTCACCCAGAGATCCTTTCTCGACTCCCTGCGAGAAAGCAATCCCAGAGCCATACAGTCATCAACCTCGTCCGGAGATCCCTTCTCGACTCCCTGCGAGAAGCAATCCCAGAGCCATAGTATCCAAGTATCCAGTTCTAAATTGTATCAATCAGGATACAACTCCGAGTATCCTTTACCGTAGGACCGGCTATCGATAGATGTTTTCTTCCCTGCAGGGGTGCACCAACTTTCCCAACACGCTCGATTAACTCCGGCCGGACACACTTTCCTGGGTCATGCCCGGCCTCGGCCAAACGACACATCGCAACCCTACCTAGAGCTCAGCAGAGAGGTCCCCGTCGGTCTACATCCTAAGCGCTCAGAGGTCTTGGGCCATCGCCCTGTGCACTCCGAGTCGTTGCGTGCAGGGGGAAGCCAGGCACCAGGGGGGCGCCGGTCCGTCCCGGCCGCAAGGCTGAACTAGACGTCTAACAGAGCTTTCGGCTGATGCTACGATGCAGAATGCCCATACTATGCCCACGTGATGGTTAGTGCTATCAGGCCAGAGACCTGCTTGGATCAAATATCCAAATCGTTAGTGGACTAGGGCTTGCGGTAACGAGCAGAGACTCACGAAAGATGTGACCCTGTCGCCCCGTCTCGAGGACTTGCGGCAAGGGCCAAGAATGCCCAGCCACGCCTCGTATTCTCACTCGGGCACCACACAGGCACCCGTCTTCACAACACTCGCCTCTCAGGCGCACGCGGGTACCCCTCAGGGTCGACCCGCCTATCCAAGTAACAGTGTAAAGTCCAAGTATCCGTGTGTCTATAACATCAGGGGAATCCGAGGTATCACCCTCATTGAATTCTCACTCGATGTATCCATCAAGGTGAACTCGGAGGAATCACCCTCGATGGGTTCACACTTGATGTGTTGCACAACAGCGTCGTTACCGGAAGTGGTGAAGGAGGAATCACCCTCGATGACCACGACCAAATAGCTACTCTACAGAGTTAACATCAGAAGTGCTACACGAGGTATCACCCTCGGCACTCGGTGGTAACGCTGCAGTGTCGTTACAACTAAGGGGGTGAGGTGCGGTGCCGGGGCCTGGTCTTCAATCCCGTTGATCGGGTCTTCGGATTATCCAGCGGGGCAGTCAGGATTAGTGGGGTCACTGATAGGTCTCTACCCAGCCTATACTAAGCAGTTTAGGATATGCAGGTAATTATCAACAGCAGGTTACAATAAACAGGCTATGCATCAGAATTGGTAAAGCAGTAGCAGCAGCAATTCTAATGCAAGCATGAGAAATTAGAACGGGCGATATCAGGATGACCAAAGGGGGGGCTTGCCTGGTTGCTCGGCGGCAAGGGCAAGGTTGTCAATGGTGTCTTCGGGCTCCTGGGTTGCGTCGGTCTCGGGGACGACGCCGGTGTCGGGGTCTACCGAGAGAGAAGAGGGGGAAGAAACAGTAAATACTAAGCAAGCAAGTGCTACACAATGCATAACATGACAACACGCAGTGCCGGGTGTGTCCTAACGTATGGTTGCATGTTACCGAGGAAGGAGGAAATCCATCCGGGAATGTTTTCCCGGTTCTGGACATTTATCAGACAGGTGACCGGAGGGGAATGGTTCCATGTTCGGATAGTTAGGGATGTGTGACGGACGAGCGGACCGCGTATTCGAATTCGTCTCGTCGTTTTGAGCAACTTTCATGTACAAAGTTTTTCGATCTGAGCTACGGATTATTTTATATGATTTTCTAAAGTTTTTATTAATTTTCTGGAATTTAATTATTTATTTAAATTCAACATTATCCGAAACAGTGATTGATGACGTCAGGGTCAACCTGACAGGTGTGGTCCACCTATCATTGACTGTTTAGTTAAATAGGGATTAGCTAATTAATTACTGTTTAATTAAACTAACTAATTAATTAGATTAATTAAACAGGATTAATTAATTTAGTTAATTAACTAATTAATTAATTAATTTATTTATTAATTCATTTTCAAATTATTATTTTTATATATATATTTTTACAAGGGCTGGGGCGTGGGGCCCCGTTGTCAGTGGCAAGGGAGGGCCGGGCCCATATGTCAGTGGCCCACAGGCCACTACGGGTGCGGGCACGCGCGTACCGGGCGTGGGCGCCCGATGAGCGCGGCGTGCGGGGCTGGCCCCGGACGCGGCCAGGGGCGCGGGCGCCGGCAGCCACGTCGCCGGCCAGTAGGGGTGGGGTGAGCCGCGGTGGAGCCGGGGCAGCAGAGCTGCGCGCGCGGCAGCGGTGGTGGTGGCAGCGGGGCCGCGCGGCTGCGGCGCGAGGCGAGTGGCGAGGCAGAGGCGAGGCGGTCGGGTGAAGCAGCAGCACCAGAGCGCGAGGCGAGGGCGGTAGCCGGAGCGGGAGCGAGGGAGTGCGGGCGGGGTGGGCGACAGAGGGAGGGGAGAGGAGGCGGCGGCTCACATGCGGAGAAGAGGCGAGGGGCGGCGAGGCATGATGGAGCCGTTGGGGAGGAGTCGGGGACGGGCGCCGGCGGTGTGGTCTAGCGAGCGGCGTCGAGGGAGCTCCTCCCTCCCGATCCAATCTGGATCGGGCTGGGGGGAAAGTGGGGATCGAGGTGGGGTGGGCTAGGTAACGGGGGGAGTGGGTGGGGGGCCTGGGTTCCAAATGCACTCCCATTTTTTTTTTCATCTGTTTTTGTGGGGGGGTTCTTTCTTTCTTTTTCTTTTTGTTTTCTTCTTTTGTTTTCTTTTTATTTTCTGTTTACAAAAATGTTTAGGCCACTAAATGGTTTTTTGCAAAATATGAGACCTAGCCCTTAAATCTCAGTGCACTGAATGCCACTGCACTAAAATGGTTTTGAGTCCAAATGTTTTCTGTTGGATTTTATTTATATAAATAAGTATTAACCAACCCTGTTTTGTGGTTGTTAGAGTCACATAATTTATTAAGTATATGTTGAATATAATTTTAGAAGTGTCTCTGGATTATTTACAATAATATGAACAATTTAGTTTTCAAATTTGAACAACTTTTATTTTCACTTTTATTTGAATTTGAATTTGAAAAGAGATATGTTCCAAATGATGTTTAAGCACTGATGATCATGATGACCTGGCATAATCAAAAAGGGTGATCACTGTAGTTAACCACTGGGGGTGTTACAAATCTCCTCCACTAACAAGAATTCTCGTCCCGAGAATTAGGAGGTAGAAGGAAAAAGTTCGGGGTATTCCGCATGAAGATTATCCTCGCGTTCCCAAGTGGCTTCCTCTTCAGTATGATTTGACCACTGCACTTTGAGGAACTTGGTAACCTTCTGACGGGTCCGACGTTCAGCTTCATCGAGAATGCGGATCGGATGCTCCTTATATGAAAGATCATCATGCAATTCGAGTAATTCATGATCCACTGCACGGTGCGGAGATTCCTTGAAGCATTTACGAAGTTGCGACACATGAAATACGTCGTGGATATGAGAGAATTGCGGCGGCAACTCCAATTTATATGCCACTTGACCACGTCTAGCAATAATGCAGAAAGGACCAATGTAGTGCGGAGCTAGCTTGCCCTTGATTCCAAAATGGTGAGTGCCTTTCATCGGGGTGACTCGCAGATAAGCCTGATCACCAGGTTGATAAGTCAAACCCCATCGTTTACAATCATAGTTGCTCTTCTGGCGGTCCTGAGCCGCCTTGAGATTTTCCCGGACAATACGAACTTGTTCTTCGGCGTGTTGAATAATATCCGGACCCACGAGCGGTCGTTCCCCAGTTTCTGACCATATCAGAGGGGTTCGACACTTATGTCCATATAGAACTTCAAAGGGAGCCATTTTCAAACTGGCTTGATAGCTGTTGTTATAAGAGAACTCGGCATACGGGAGAGATTCTTCCCACTTCTTGCCGAACGAAATAACACAAGCCCGAAGCATGTCTTCAAGCACTTGATTGACTCGTTCGACTTGTCCTTGGGATTGTGGATGATAAGCTGAACTCCAGGTAATATGAGTTCCCATAGCTGTTTGGAAACTTTCCCAGAATTTGGAAGTGAAAAGACCGCCACGGTCCGAACTGATCTCCTTCGGAATACCATGGAGTGATACAATTCTGGAGATATACAACTCTGCTAACTGACTAGCAGTGATAGTTTCCTTGATGGGCAGAAAGTGTGCAACTTTAGAAAGTTGGTCGACGACGACAAGAATAGCATCGTGACCCTTCTGTGACCTGGGAAGTCCTGTAACGAAATCCATCTGAACCTTATCCCATTTCCATAGAGGAATAGGAAGTGGTTGCAGAATTCCAGCCGGCTTCTGATGTTCTGCTTTAACGCGACGACACACATCACATTCAGCAACATAACGAGCAATGTCCTGCTTCATTCTAGACCACCAGTACCTTTGACGGAGATCACGATACATCTTGGTGCTACCCGGATGAATAGACAGCGGGGTATCATGTGCCTCCTTCATGACCTTGTCGGTCATAAGCTCGAAGCGAGGTACGACAATGCGGTTTCTGAAATACAAGGTTCCATCTTCAGACAGCGAGAAATCCCTGTACTTTACAAGGTGAAGGTCTTTCTTCATCAGATCAATTTCAGCATCTTTAGCTTACGCATTCTTAACAGCTTTCTCAAGATCTGGTTGTATCACAAGGTTATTAAGAGAACCATGTGGAACAATACGCAGATTCAGCTTGCACAGTTCTTCAAAAAGACGAGGTTGAGCTCGCCTAACCATGAGGTTGTCGCAATAGGACTTGCGGCTTAAGGCATCAGACATCACGTTAGCCTTGCCGGGGGTATTGGATATACCCAAATCATAGTCCGCAATGGCCTCCATCCATCTTTGCTGATGGAGGTTTAGAGATGGTTGAGTAAACAAGTACTTCAGACTTTTATGATCCGTGTAGATCTCGCAACGATTACCGAGAAGGTAATGTCGCCACAACTGCAATGCATAGATCACAGCAGCTAGTTCTAGATCATGTACCGGATAATTCTCTTCATGTGGGCATAACTGACGAGAGTCATAAGCAATCACTTTACGCTCTTGCATTAGGACACAGCCTAATCCTTCACGGGATGCGTCACAATAAATCACAAAGTCTTTGCGGGTATTTGGAGGAGATAGTACTGGGGCAGATGTCAGCTTGTCTTTGAGTGTTTGAAAACTTTCCTGACATTTTTCTGTCCATTCAAATTTAACGCCCTTGTGAAGCAGATCAGTCAAAGGCTTAGCAATCTTGGAAAAGTTCTCGACAAATCGACGGTAATAGCTTGCAAGGCCAAGAAAACTTCTCACTTGCTTGATGTTCTTCAGAGGTGTCCAGTCAAGAATAGCCTGAACTCATTCTGGGTTAACAGCAATTCCATCCTTGGAAATCACATGACCAAGATACGTTACTTCAGAAAGCCAGAATTCACATTTGGACTACTTGGCATACAACTGGTGTTCTCGGAGCCTTTCCAGTACAAGACGGAGGTGTTCAGCATGTTCTTCCTTATTCTTCGAATAAACCAGAATATTATCCAGATATACCACGACGAATTTGTCAAGGTAATCCATGAAAATGTAATTCATCAGACGGGAGAATGTGGCTGGAGCACTTGTTAAGCCAAATGACATGACAGTGTACTCGTAAGAACCATAGCGGGTAACGAATGCTGTCTTGGGAATATCCTCTTCGCGAACACGGATCTGATGGTATCCCAATCTCAAATCAAGCTTAGAGAATACTGAGGAACCAGCAAGTTGATCATACAAATCATTGATTCGGGGAAGCGGATATTTGTTTTGGACTGTGGCTTGGTTAATGGGCCGATAATCCTGAACCAATCGATTAGTTCCATCCTTCTTCTTAACGAAGAGTGAAGGTGCTCCCCAAGCAGAGGAACTGGGGCGGATGAAACCTTTCTTAAGTGACGTGTCGATTTCTTCCTTAAGCTCGAGAAGATGATGCGGAGGCATCTTATAAGGACGCTTCGCAATAGGAGTTGTGCCTGGCTTCAGGTCGATGACAAATTCGACAGCTCTAGCAGGGGGTATTCCTGGAAGTTCTTCTGGAAAGACATCTTGAAATTCACGAACAACTGGAACATTCTCAATGCCTTCAAGAGGTGAAGCGTTCAATGCATTCAGAACATATATTTGAGTCTCAGCATCCTGAGCTATTCGGGCTGAGTATTTGACTGTCTGGCCAGAAGGGTGAGTGAGCTAGACTGTCTTAGTAGCGCAATCAATCAAAGCATTATGGGCTGTCAACCAGTCCATACCTAGAATGATGTCTATGTCGGAAGGCCCAAGAGCAATAAGGGAAGCAGAGAACATCAAACCTTCAATTTTGATCTGATTGTTGTGACTTACCATCTTGGTTTGCCAACTGGAACGGGGAGTGATAATCTCTAATGGTGTGGGCAATAACTCTAGAGGTAGCTCATGTCGCTGAGCAAATTGTTGAGACACAAAGGAATGTGATGCCCCGGAATCAAAGAGAACAGAAGCTGCAACTCAATTAACTGACAGAGTTCCCATCACGATTTTTGGAGACTCACGAGCTTCTCCCATTTTGACGTGAGTAACCTGGCCTCGGTCCATAGCAGACATCCTGGCCTTACGATTTCTGCAACGATGGCCCTTCGTACGACCATCAGGAGGACGTGGTACATCCTGAGGAGAAGCCATAACATTAGGCGGTCCATCATGAACCGTTAGCTGTCTCGGCGGTGAAGGCAGTCGAGGTGCAACATATGACGGCCTTGGTGTTGGAGCAGGTCGGTGGTAAACATTGTGTGGAATCCAGACTCGATGTTTCTAAACAGGTCGACCCGAAGACGAACCAACATCACGAGTGCGCTTAAGCGACTCCTGGTATTCAGCCAGAGCTGTTTCAATTTGGAAAGATTTGCTGACAAGCGTTGCGAAGTCTGCAAAATCAAGGACCGCAAGTGCGAGGTTTATATCCGTACGCAGTCCTTCACGGAATTTCTCCTGCTTGCGAGTGTCAGTGTCGACGTCATCCGCAGCATAGCGGGATAATTCAAGGAATTTCCTCTGATATTCATCCACAGTCATTTTACCCTGAGAGAGTTTACGGAACTCCTGCTTCTTCTGGTCCATTAGACCTTGAGGAATGTAACGTGCATGAAAAGCTGACTGAAATTCCTGCCAAGTGGTTACAGTTTCAGCAGGCAACATACCCTTGTGGCTTTCCCACCATTGAGCAGCGGGACCCTTCAAGTGGAATGTCGCAAAGGTGACGTAACTGTCAGGGGCAACATTAGCTGACTCCATCTCAAACAGGATGTCACGAAGCCAATCATCAGCATCCATAGGATTGGTGGAGTTGCGGAAAACGGACGGATTGAGGCGCACAAATTCTGGCAGCGAGATCGGTCCAGGCTCCTGACGAGCCTCGATGCGTTCCAAACGTCTTACCAGACTCTCGTTGAGCTGACGGTTCAATTCAAACTGCTGCATCATTGCGGCAATATAAGGTGGAGGTGGAGGATCGTCAGCCATCCTGCCAAATCAACAGGGGCAGTTTAGCAAGAAAAACTGCAGGTGTATGGAATAATTCATGAAGTAACACGCACAACAGAAGGAAGTGCAATAGATACTTCATCATATTCGCACCAGACATTCGAAGCCACACATAGCCTCGGTTAGTATCCGGCATTACGACAGTTGAAAGGGGAGGCTAGACAACTAGGCGGCGCGCAGGCACGCGATATGGAAGTACACAACGAAACATAGAAAAGGCTACATCAACGTCGGAGAAAACTATTGGGGCGAGGAATCTGCAAGTGAAACACAGGGTGCCCTCGATAAGAGGATCCTGCAAACAGAACCTGGCCCGCAATCTTGAAGGAAGGGGGGAAAATTTTCAGAACACCGGGTGGATGTGATCACGAGAACTTAATGTTGGAGTTAGTAAAATTTTAACCCGAGTAGAAGAGAGATTAGATTCCCAGAGTAAAGGTCGAGGAGTAAAAGATCCTAATACCACCCAATTGGCGACGTGGGCCCGTAAGCCACACAGCCAAGTCAGTAAATTAGTTTTTCGGTTTCTAGACTCAACTTCGGCCAAGGAGTTGGAAGGGGGTTCCTAGAGTCAGTCAGCTCTGATACCAACTTGTGACGCCCCCGGCTTAATCGTGCACTAATCATACATGCAAATGCACACGATCAAGCCTAAGGACTCACGGGAAGATATCACAACACAACTCTAAAATATAAATAAAATCATACAAGCTTTATATTACAAGCCAGGGGCCTCGAGGGCTCGAATACATAAGCTTGCGAACAAGCATCAGCGGAAGCATCAGATATCTAAAAACAGATATTAAACAGAAACAGAAAGGCCTCTAGAAAGGCGGGGCAAAATAAAACACTACGATCGAAAGGCGTAGGCCTCCTGCCTGGGACCCTCCGATCCTACTCCTGGTCATCAGTCAACTCGTAGTAGTATCCATCCTCTGGGTGGTAGTAGCGATCGTCGGCGGGGACAGCTGTCTCAGGGGCTCCGTCATCTTGGTCACGACAAACTGATATGGGGAGAAAAGGAAAACAAAGCAACCGTGAGTACTCAGAAGTACTCAGCAAGCAAGGATCTACACTACATATGCAACATTTTCAAGGGGAGGCTGTATAAGTGGACTGGGGTGCAGAAATGCCAGAATAGAGAGAAGGCCTAGTCCTATCGAAGACTAGCATCTTTAGGGGTCTTGCAGCAATAGAAGAGAGTAGAACAGTACAATATAATGTAGTAGTATCATTAAGTCTCAACCTCACCCAGAGATCCTTTCTCGACTCCCTGCGAGAAAGAAATCCCAGAGCCATACAGTCATCAACCTCGTCCGGAGATCCCTTCTCGACTCCCTGCGAGAAGCAATCCCAGAGCCATAGTATCCAAGTATCCAGTTCTAAATTGTATCAATCAGGATACAACTCCGAGTATCCTTTACCGTAGGACCGGCTATCGATAGATGTTTTCTTCCCTGCAGGGGTGCACCAACTTACCTAACACGCTCGAGTAACTCCGGCCGGACACACTTTCCTGGGTCATGCCCGGCCTCGGCCAAACGACACATCGCAACCCTACCTAGAGCTCAGCAGAGAGGTCCCCGTCGGTCTACATCCTAAGCGCTCAGAGGTCTTGGGCCATCGCCCTGTGCACTCCGAGTCATTGCGTGCAGGGGGAAGCCAGGCACCAGGGGGGCGCCGGTCCGTCCCGGCCGCAAGGCTGAACTAGACGTCTGATAGAGCTTTCGGCTGATGCTACGATGCAGAACGCCCATACTATGCCCACGTGATGGTTAGTGCTATCAGGCCAGAGACCTGCTCGGATCAAATATCCAAATCGTTAGTGGACTAGGGCTTGCGGTAACGAGCAGAGACTCACGAAAGATGTGACCCTGTCGCCCCGTCCCGAGGACTTGCGGCAAGGGCCAAGAATGCCCGGCCACGCCTCGTATTCTCACTCGGGCACCACACAGGCACCCGTCTTCACAACACTCGCCTCTCAAGCACACACGGGTACCCCTCAAGGTCGACCCGCCTATCCAAGTAACAGTGTAAAGTCCAAGTATCCGTGTGTCTATAACATCAGGGGAATCCGAGGTATCACCCTCATTGAATTCCCACTCAATGTATCCGTCAAGGTGAACTCGGAGGAATCACCCTCGATGGGTTCACACTTGATGTGTTGCACGACAGCGTCGTTACCGAAAGTGGTGAAGGAGGAATCACCCTCGATGACCACGACCGAATAGCTACTCTACAGAGTTAACATCAGAAGTGCTACACGAGGTATCACCCTCGGCACTCGGTGGTAACGCTGCAGTGTCGTTACAACTAAGGGGGTGAGGTGCGGTGCCGGGGCCTGGTCTTCAATCCCGTTGATCGGGTCTTCGGATTATCCAGCGGGGCAGTCAGGATTAGTGGGGTCACTGATAGGTCTCTACCCAGCCTATACTAAGCAGTTTAGGATATGTAGGTAATTATCAACAGCAGGTTACAATAAACAGGCAATGCATCAGAATAGGTAAAGCAGTAGCAGTAGCAATTCTAGTGCAAGCATGAGAAATTAGAATGGGCGATATTGGGATGATCAAAGGGGGGGCTTGCCTGGTTGCTCGGCGGCAAGGGCAAGGTTGTTAATGGTGTCTTCGGGCTCCTGGGTTGCGTCGGTCTCGGGGACGACGCTGGTGTCGGGGTCTACCGAGAGAGAAGAGGGGGAAGAAACAGTAAATAGTAAGCAAGCAAGTGCTACACAATGCATAACATGACAATACGCAGTGCCGGGTGTGTCCTAACGTATGGTTGCACGTTACCGAGGAAGGAGGAAATCCATCCGGGAATGTTTTCCCGGTTCCGGACATTTATCAGACAGGTGACCGGAGGGGAACGGTTCCATGTTTGGATAGTTAGGGACGTGTGACGGACGAATGGACCGCGTATTCGAATTCGTCTCGTCGTTCTGAGCAACTTTCATGTACAAAGTTTTTCGATCTGAGCTACGGATTATTTTATATGATTTTCTAAAGTTTTTATTAATTTTCTGGAATTTAATTATTTATTTAAATTCAACATTATCCGAAACAGTGATTGATGACGTCAGCATGACATCATGCTGATGTCAGCGGTCAACCTGACAGGTGGGGTCCACCTGTCATTGACTGTTTAGTTAAATAGGGATTAGCTAATTAATTACTATTTAATTAAACTAACTAATTAATTAGATTAATTAAACAGGATTAATTAATTTAGTTAATTAACTAATTAATTAATTGTCAATTATTTATTTTATTAATTCATTTTCAAATTATTTTTTTATATTATTTTTTTTTTTACAGGGGCTGGGGCGTGGGGCCCCGTTGTCAGTGGCAAGGTAGGGCCGGGCCCATACGTCAGTGGCCCACAGGCCACTACGGGCGCGGGCACGCGCGTACCGGGCGTGGGCGCCCGATGGGCGCGGCGTGCGGGGCTGGCCCCGGATGCGGCCAGCGGCGCGGGCGCCGGCAGCCACGTCGCCGGCCAGTACGGGTGGGGCGAGCCGCGGTGGAGCCGGAGCAGCAGAGCTGCGCGTGCAGCAGCGGTGGTGGTGGCGGCGAGGCCGCGCGGCTGCGGCGCGAGGCGAGTGGCGAGGCAGAGGCGAGGCGGGGCGGGGTGAAGCAGCGGCAGGCGCGAGCGGCGAGGCGAGGCGGTAGCCGGAGCGGGAGCGAGGGAGTGCGGGGCGGGGGTGGCGACAGAGGGGAGGGGAGAGGAGGCGGCGGCTCACATGCGGAGAAGAGGCGAGGGGCGGCGAGGCATGATGGAGCCGTTGGGGAGGATCGGGGACGGGCGCCGCTGGTGTTCTCGCGGGCGTCGAGGGAGCTCCTCCCTCCCGATCCAATCTGGATCGGGCTGGGGGAAAGTGGGGATCGAGGTGGGGTGGGCTAGGTAACGGGGGGGAGTGGGGGGGGGGCGCTGGGCCAAGGCCCCATTGGGCCGCGGGGGGGGGGGGGGGTTGTTTCTTTCTTTCTTTTTCTTTTTGTTTTTCTTTTGTTTTCTTTTTATTCTGTTTACAAAAATGTTTAGGCCACTAAATGGTTTTTTTGCAAAATTGAGACCTGCCCTTAAATCTCAGTGCACTGAATGCCACTGCACTAAATGGTTTGAGTCCAAATGTTTTCTGTTGGATTTTATTTATATAAATAAGTATTAACCAACCCTGTTTTGTGGTTGTTAGAGTCACATATTATTTAAGTATAGTTGATATATTTTAGAAGTGTCTCTGGATTATTTACAATAATATGAACAATTTAGTTTTCAATTTTGAACAACTTTTATTTTCACTTTTATTTGAATTTGAATTTGAAAAGAGATATGTTCCAAATGATGTTTAAAGCACTGATGATCATGATGACCTGGCATAATCAAAAAGGTGATCACTGTAGTTAACCACTGGGGTGTTACAAATCTCCTCCACTAACAAGAATTCTCGTCCCGAGAATTAGGAGGTAGAAGGAAAAAGTTCGGGGGTATTTCCGCATGAAGTTATCCTCGCTTCCCAAGTGGCTTCCTCTTCAGTATGATTGACCACTGCACTTTGAGGAACTTTGGTAACTTCTGACGGGTCGACGTTCAGCTTCATCGAGAATGCGGATCGGATGCTCCTTATATGAAGATCATCATGCAATTCGAGTAATTCATGATCCACTGCACGGTGCGGAGATTCCTTGAAGCATTTACGAAGTTGCGACACATGAAATACGTCGTGGATATGAAAATTGCGGCGGCAACTCCAATTTATATGCCACTTGACCACGTCTAGCAATAATGCAGAAAGGACCATGTAGTGCGGAGCTAGCTTTCCCTTGATTCCAAAATGGTGAGTGCCTTTCATCGGGTGACTCGCAGATAAGCCTGATCCACCAGGTTGATATAGTCAAACCCCATCGTTTACAATCATAGTTGCTCTCTGGCGGTCCTGAGCCGCCTTGAGATTTTCCCCGACAATACGAACTTGTTCTTCGGCGTGTTGAAATAATATCCGGACCACGAGCGGTCGTTCCCCCAGTTTCTGACCAATCAAGGGGGTTCGACACTTATGTCCATATAGAACTTCAAAGGGAGCCATTTTCAAACTGGCTTGATAGCTGTTGTTATAAGAGAACTCGGCAATAGGGAGAGATTCTTCCCACTTCTTGCCGAACGAATAACACAAGCCCGAAGCATGTCTTCAAGCACTTGATTGACTCGTTCGACTTGTCCTTGGATTGTGGAGGATAAGCTGAACTCCAGGTAATATGAGTTCCCATGCTTTTTGGAAACTTTCCCAGAATTTGGAAGTGAAAAGACCGCCACGGTCCGAACTATCTCCTTCGGAATACCATGGAGTGATACAATTCTGGAGATATACAACTCTGCTAACTGACTAGGCAGTGATAGTTTCCTTGATGGGCAGAAAGTGTGCAACTTTAGAAAGTGGTCGACGACGACAAATAGCATCGTGACCCTTCTGTGACCTGGGAAGTCCTGTAACGAAATCCATCTGAACTTATCCCATTTCCATAGAGGATAGGAAGTGGTTTGCAGAATTCCAGCCGGCTTCTGATGTTCTTGCTTTAACCGCGACGACACACATCACATTCAGCAACATAACGAGCAATGTCCTGCTTCATCTAGACCACCAGTACCTTTGACGGAGATCACGATACATCTTGGTTCTACCCGGATGAATAGACAGCGGGTATCATGTGCCTCCTTCATGACCTTGTCGGTCATGCTCGAAGCGAGGTACGACAATGCGGTTTCTGAAATACAAGTTCCATCTTCAGACAGCGGAGAAATCCCTGTACTTTACAAGGTGAAGGTCTTTCTTCATCAGATCAATTTCAGCATCTTTAGCTTACGCATTCTTAACAGCTTTCTCAAGATCTGGTTGTATCACAAGGTTATTAAGAGAACCATGTGAACAATACGCAGATTCAGCTTGCACAGTTCTTCAAAAGGACGAGGTTGAGCTCGCCTAACCATGAGGTTGTCGCAATAGGACTTGCGGCTTAAGGCATCAGACATCACTTAGCCTTGCCGGGGGTATTGGATATACCCAAATCATAGTCCGCAATGGCCTCCATCCATCTTTGCTGATGGAGGTTTAGAGATGGTTTATAACAAGTACTTCAGACTTTTGATCCGTGTAGATCTCGCAACGATTACCGAGAAGGTAATGTCGCCACAACTGCAATGCATAGATCACAGCAGCTATTCTAGATCATGTACCGATAATTCTCTTCATGTGGGCATAACTGACGAGAGTCATAAGCAATCACTTTACGCTCTGCATTAGGACACAGCCTAATCCTTCACGGGATGCGTCACAATAAATCACAAAGTCTTTGCGGGATTTGGAGGAGATAGTACGGGGGGCAGATGTCAGCTTGTCTTTGATTGTTGAAAACTTTCCTGACATTTTTCTGTCCATTCAAATTTAACGCGCCCTTGTGAGCAGATCAGTCAAGGCTTAGCAATCTTGGAAAGTTCTCGACAAATCGACGGTAATAGCTTGCAAGCCAAGAAAACTTCTCACTTGCTTGATGTTCTTCAGAGGTGTCCAGTCAAGAATAGCCTGAACTCATTCTGGGTTAACACAGCATTCCATCCTTGGAAATCACATGACCAAGATACTTTACTTCAGAAAGCCAGAATTCACATTTGGACTACTTGGCATAACACTGGTGTTCTCGGAGCCTTCTCAGTACAAGACGGAGGTGTTCAGCATGTTCTTCCTTATTCTTCGAATAAACCAGAATATTATCCAGATATACCACGACGAATTTGTCAAGGAATCCATGAAAATGTAATTCATCAGACGGGAGAATGTGGCTGGAGCACTTGTTAAGCCAAATGACATGACAGTGTACTCGTAAGAACCATAGGGGTAACGAATGCTGTCTTGGGAATATCCTCTTCGCGACAAACGGATCTGATGGTATCCCAATCTCAAATCAAGCTTAGAGAATACTGAGGAACCAGCAATTATCATACAAATCATTGATTCGGAAGCGGATATTTGTTTTGGACTGTGGCTTGGTTAATGGCCGATAATCCTGAACCAACGATTAGTTCCATCCTTCTTCTTAACGAAGAGTGAAGGTGCTCCCCAAGCAGAGACTGGGGCGGATGAAACCTTTCTTAAGTGACGTGTCGATTTCTTCCTTAAGCTCGAGAAGATGATGCGGAGGCATCTTATAAGGACGCTTCCAATAGGAGTTGTGCCTGGCTTCAGGTCGATGACAAATTCGACAGCTCTACAGGGGGTATTCCTGGAAGTTCTTCTGGAAAGACATCTTGAAATTCACGAACAACTGGAACATTCTCAATGCCTTCAAGAGGTGAAGCGTTCAATGCATTCAGAACATATATTTGAGTCTCAGCACTCTGAGCTATTCGGGCTGAGTATTTGACTGTCTGGCCAGAAGGGTGAGTGAGCTAGACTGTCTTAGTAGCGCAATCAATCAAAGCATTATGGGCTGTCAACCAGTCCATACCTAGAATGATGTCTATGTCGGAAGGCCCAAGAGCAATAAGGGAAGCAGAGAACATCAAACCTTCAATTTTGATCTGATTGTTGTGACTTACCATCTTGGTTTGCCACCTGGAACGGGGAGTGATAATCTCTATGGTGTGGGCAATAACTCTAGAGGTAGCTCATGTCGCTGAGCAAATTGTTGAGACACAAAGGAATGTGATGCCCCGGAATCAAGAGAAAACAGAAGCTGCAACCAATTAACTGACAGAGTTCCCATCACGATTTTTGGAGACTCACGAGCTTCTCCCATTTTGAGGTGAGTAACCTGGCCTCGGTCCATAGCAGACATCCTGGCCTTACGATTTCTGCAACGATGGCCCTTCGTACGACCATCAAGGACGTGGTACATCCTGAGGAGAAGCCATAACATTAGGCGGTCCATCATGAACCGTTAGCTGTCTCGGCGTGAAGGCAGTCGAGGTGCAACATTGACGCCTTGGTGTTGGAGCAGGTCGGTGGTAAACATTGTGTGGAATCCAGACTCGATGTTTCTAAACAGGTCGACCCAAGACAGACGAACCATCACGAGTGCGCTTAAGCGACTCCTGA
The DNA here is from genome assembly GCA_011799875.1 of Thinopyrum elongatum. Classification (NCBI taxonomy): domain Eukaryota; kingdom Viridiplantae; phylum Streptophyta; class Magnoliopsida; order Poales; family Poaceae; genus Thinopyrum; species Thinopyrum elongatum. The sequence continues at coordinate 616,376,271 of CM022298.1, forward strand.
TTCAGCCAGAGCTTTTTCAATTTGGAAAGATTTGCTGACAAGCGTTGCGAAGTCTGCAAAATCAGGACCGAAAGTGCGAGGTTTATACCGTACGCAGTCCTTCACGGAATTCTCCTGCTTGCGAGTGTCAGTGTCGACGTCATCCGCAGCACTAGCGGGATAATTCAAGGAATTTCCTCTGATATTCATCCACAGTCATTTTACCCTGAGAGAGTTTACGGAACTCCTGCTTCTTCTGGTCCATTAGACCTTGAGGAATGTAACGTGCATGAAAAGCTGACGAGAATTCCTGCCAAGTGGTTACAGTTTCAGCAGGCAACATACCCTTGTGGCTTTCCCACCATTGAGCAGCGGGACCCTTCAAGTGGAATGTCGCAAAGGTGACGTAACTGTCAGGGGCAACATTAGCTGACTCCATCTCAAACAGGATGTCACGAAGCCAATCATCAGCATCCATAGGATTGGTGGAGTTGCGGAAAACGGACGGATTGAGGCGCACAAATTCTGGCAGCGAGATCGGTCCAGGCTCCTGACGAGCCCCGTGCGTTCCAAACGTCTTACCAGACTCTCGTTGAGCTGACGTTCAATTCAACTGCTGCATCATTGCGGCAATATAAGGTGGAGGTGGAGGATCGTCAGCCATCCTGCCATCAACAGGGGCAGTTTAGCAGAAAAACTGCAGGTGTATGGAAATATTCATGAAGTAACACGCACAACACGAAGGAAGTGCAATAGATACTTCATCATATTCGCACCAGACTTCGAAGCCACACATAGCCTCGGTTAGTATCCGGCATTACACAGTTGAAAGGGGAGGCTAACAACTAGGGCGGGCGGCCACGCGATATGGAAGTACACAACAAACATAGAAAAGGCTACATCAACGTCGGAGAAAACTATTGGGGCGAGGAATCTGCAAGTGAACACAGGGTGCCCTCGTAAGAGGATCCTGCAAACAGAACCTGGCCCGCAATCTTGAAGGAAGGGGGAAAATTTTCAGAACACCGGGTGGATGTGATCACGAGAACTTAATGTTGGAGTTAGTAAAATTTTAACCCGAGTAGAAGAGAGATTAGATTCCCGAGTAAAGCGAGAGTAAAGATCCTAATACCACCCAATTGGCGACGTGGGCCCGTAAGCCACACAGCCAAGTCAGTAAATTAGTTTTTCGGTTTCTAGACTCAACTTCGGCCAAGGAGTTGAAGGGGGTTCCTAGAGTCAGTCAGCTCTGATACCAACTTGTGACGCCCCCGGCTTAATCGTGCACTAATCATACATGCATGCACACTCAAGCCTAAGGACCACGGGAAGATATCACAACACACACTCTAAAATATAAAAAAATCATACAAGCTTTATATTACAAGCCAGGGGCCTCGGGGCTCAATACATAAGCTTGCGAACAAGCATCAGCGGAAGCATCAGTATCTAAAAACGATATTAAACAGAAACAGAAAGGCCTCTAGAAAGGCGGGGCAAAATAAAACACTACGATCGAAGGCGTAGGCCTCCTGCCTGGGACCCTCCGATCCTACTCCTGGTCATCAGTCAACTCGTAGTAGTATCCATCCTCTGGTGGTGTAGCGATCGTCGGCGGGGACAGCTGTCTCAGGGGCTCCGTCATCTTGGTCACGACAAACTGATATGGGGAGAAAAGGAAAACAAAGCAACCGTAAGTACTCAGAAGTACTCAGCAAGCAAGGATCTACACTACATATGCAACATTTTCAAGGGGAGGCTGTATAAGTGGACTGGGGTGCAGAAATGCCAGATAGAGAGAAGGCCTAGTCCTATCGAAGACTAGCACTTTAGGGGTCTTGCAGCAATAGAAGAGAGTAGAACGTACAATATAATGTAGTAGTATCATTAAGTCTCAACCTCCCCCAGAGATCCTTTCTCGACTCCCTGCGAGAAAGAAATCCCAGGCCTCAGTCATCATCACCTCGTCCGGAGATCCCTTCTCGACTCCCTGCGAGAAGCAATCCCAGAGCCATAGTATCCAAGTATCCAGTTCTAAATTGTATCAATCAGGATACAACTCCGAGTATCCTTTACCGTAGGACCGGCTATCGATAGATGTTTTCTTCCCTGCAGGGGTGCACCAACTTACCTAACACGCTCGAGTAACTCCGGCCGGACACACTTTCCTGGGTCATGCCCGCCCTCGGCAAACGACACATCGCAACCTACCTAGAGCTCAGCAAGAGTGTCCCCGTCGGTCTACATCCTAAGCGCTCAGGGTCTTGGGCCATCGCCCTGTGCACTCCGAGTCATTGCGTGCGGGGGAAGCCAGGCACCAGGGGGCGCCGGTCCTCCCGGCCGCAAGGCTGAACTAGACGTCTGATAGAGCTTTCGGCTGACTACGATGCAGAACGCCCATACTATGCCCACGTGATGGTTAGTGCTATCAGCCAGACCTGCTCGGATCAAATATCCAAATCGTTAGTGGACTAGGGCTTGCGGTAACGAGCAGGACTCACGAAAGATGTGACCCTTGTCGCCCCGTCCCGAGGACTTGCGGCAAGGGCCAAGAATGCCCGCCACGCCTCGTATTCTCACTCGGGCCACCACACAGGCACCCGTCTTCACAACACTCGCCTCTCAAGCACACACGTTACCCCTCAAGGTCGACCCGCCTATCCAAGTAACAGTGTAAGTCCAAGTATCCGTGTGTCTATAACATCAGGGGAATCCGAGGTATCACCCTCATTGAATTCCCACTCAATGTATCCGTCAAGGTGAACTCGGAGGAATCACCCTCGATGGGTTCACACTTGATGTGTTGCACGACAGCCGTCGTTACCGAAAGTGGTGAAGGAGGAATCACCCTCGATGACCCAGACCGAATAGCTACTCTACAGAGTTAACACTCAGAAGTGCTACACGAGGTATCACCCTCGGCACTCGGTGGTAACGCTGCATGTTCGTTACAACTAAGGGGTGAGGTGCGGTGCCGGGCCTGGTCTTCAATCCCGTTGATCGGGTCTTCGATTATCCAGCGGGGCAGTCAGGATTAGTGGGGTCACTGATAGGTCTCTACCCAGCCTATACTAACAGTTTAGGATATAGGTAGTATCAACAGCAGGTACAATAAACAGGCAATGCAAATCGATAGGTAAAGCATAGCAGTAGCAATTCTAGTGCAAGCATGAGAAATTGAATGGGCGATATTGGGATGATCAAAGGGGGGCTTGCCTGTGCTGGTGCGGCAGGCAAGGTTGTTAATGGTGTCTTCGGGCTCCTGGGTTGCGTCGGTCTCGGACGACGCTGGTGTCGGGGTCTACCGAGAGAGAAGAGGGGGAAGAAACAGTAAATAGTAAGCAAGCAAGTGCTACACAATGCATAACATGACAATACGCAGTGCCGGGTGTGTCCTAACGTATGGTTGCACGTTACCGAGGAAAGGAGAAATCCATCCGGAATGTTTTCCCGGTTCCGGACATTTATCAGACAGTGACCGGAGGGGAACGGTTCCATGTTTGGATAGTTAGGGACGTGTGACGGACGAATGGACCGCGTATTCGAATTCGTCTCGTCGTTCTGAGCAACTTTCATGTACAAGTTTTTCGATCTGAGCTACGGATTATTTTATATGATTTTCTAAAGTTTTTATTAATTTTCTGGAATTTAATTATTTATTTAAATTCAACATTATCCGAAACATGTGATTGATGACGTCAGCATGACATCATGCTGATGTCAGCGGTCAACCTGACAGGTGGGGTCCCACCTGTCATTGACTGTTTAGTTAAATAGGGATTAGCTAATTAATACTATTTAATTAAACTAACTAATTAATTAGATTAATTAAACAGGATTAATTAATTAGTTAATTACTAATTAATTAATTGTCAATTATTTATTTTATTAATTCATTTTCAAATTATTTTTTTATATTATTTTTTTTTTACAGGGGCTGGGGCGTGGGGCCCCGTTGTCAGTGGCAAGTAGGGCCGGGCCCATACGTCAGTGGCCCACAGGCCACTACGGGCGCGGGCACGCGCGTACCGGGCTGGGCGCCGATGGGCGCGGCGTGCGGGGGCTGGCCCCGATGCGGCCAGCGCGCGGGCGCCGCAGCCACGTCGCCGGCCAGTACGGGTGGGGCGAGCCGCGGTGGAGCCGGAGCAGCAAGCTGCGCGTGCAGCACGGTGGTGGTGGCGGCGAGGCCCGCGGCTGCGGCGCGAGGCGAGTGGCGAGGCAGAGGCGCGGGCGGGTGGAAGCAGCGGCAGGCGCGACGGCGAGGCGAGGCGGTAGCCGGAGCGGGAGCGAGGGATTGCGGGGGGGTGGTGACAGAGGGGAGGGGAGAGGAGGCGGCGGCTCACAAGCGGAGAAGAGGCGAGGGGCGGCGAGGCGTGATGGAGCCGTTGGGGAGGAGTCGGGGACGGGCGCCGGCGACGTGCGGCGTGGCGGCGGGCGGCGACGGCGCTGTGGTCTAGCGGGCGGCGTCGACGGAGCTCCTCCCTCCCGATAAGATCTGGATCGGGCTGGGGGGAAAGTGGGGATCGAGGTGGGGGTGGGCTAGGTCACGGGGGGGAGTGGGGGGGAGGCTATGTGGGGGGAGGGCGCTTGGCCAAGGCCCCATTGGGCAGCGGGGGGGGTGGGTTTCTTTCTTTCTTTTTCTTTTTGTTTTCTTCTTTTGTTTTCTTTTTATTTTCTGTTTACAAAAATGTTTAGGCCACTAAATGGTTTTTTGCAAAATATGAGACCTAGCCCTTAAATCTCAGTGCACTGAATGCCACTGCAATAAAATGGTTTTGAGTCCAAATGTTTTCTGTTGGATTTTATTTAAATAAATAGGTATTAACCAACCCTGTTTTGTGGTTGTTAGAGTCACATAATTTATTAAGTATATGTTGAATATAATTTTAGAAGTGTCTCTGGATTATTTACAATAATATGAACAATTTAGTTTTCAAATTTGAACAACTTTTATTTTCACTTTTATTTGAATTTCTATTTGAATTTGAATTTGAATAGAGATATGTTCCAAATGATGTTTAAGCACTGATGATCATGATGACCTGGCATAATCAAAAAGGGTGATCACTGTAGTTAACCACTGGGGGTGTTACACAGGCCCCGGCACCGCACATCACCCCCTTAGTTGTAACGACACTGCAACGTTACTATCGAGTGCCGAGGGTGATACCTCGTGTAGCACTTCTGATGTTAACTCTGTAGAGTAGCTATTCGGTCATGGTCATCGAGGGTGATTCCCGCTTCACCACTTCCGATAACGACGCTGTTGTGCAACACCTCACGTGTGAACCCATCGAGGGTGATTCCTCCGAGTTCACCTTGACGGTTACATCGAGTAGGAATCCAACGAGGGTGATACCTCGGATCCCCTGATGTTATGGACACACGGATACATGGACTTTACACTGTTACTTGGAAGGCGAGTCGACCCTGAGGGGTACCCGCGAGTTATATGGAGACAGGTTGACCTGGATGGTGCCCGAGTGAGAATACGAGGTGTGGCCGAGCATTCTTGGCCCTTGCCGCAAGTCCTCGAGATGGGGCAACGGGGTCACATCGTTCGTGAGTATCTGCTCGTTACCGCACTACCATTACACTAACGATTTGGATATGTGATCTGAGTAGGCCTCTGGCCCGATAGCACTAACCATCACGCGGGAATAAATATGGGTACTCTGCATCGTGGTATCAGCCGACAGCTCTGTCAGACGTCCAGTTCAGCATTGTGGCCGGGTCGGATCGTGCCGTTGGCGCTGGTATCCACCCTGCTCGCAACGACCCGGAGTGCATAGGGCGACGACCCAAGACCCCTGAGCGCTTAGGATGTAGACCGGCGGGGACCTCTCTGCTGAGCTCTAGGTAGGGCTGCGGTGTGTCGTTTGGCCGAGGCCGGGCATGACCGGGAAAGTGTGTCCGGCCGGAGTTAAGCGAGCATGGTGGGTAAGTTGGTGCACCCCTGCAGGGAAGAACTAATCTATGCATAGCCGGATCCTCGGTAACGGACGCTCAGAGTTGTATCCCGATCGATACAACTAGAACTGGATACTTGTGATGAGTATGGCTCTGGGATTGCTTCTCGCTGGGAGTCGAGAAGGGATCTCAGGACGAGGTTGATGAGTATGGCTCTGGGATTGCTTCTCGCAGGGAGTCGAGAAGGGATCTCAGGACGAGGTTGATGACTGTATGGCTCTGGGATTGCTTTCTCGCAGGGAGTCGAGAAAGGATCTCTGGGTGAGGTTGAGACTTAATGATACTACTACTTTATGATGTACTAATCTACACTCTTCTAATGCTGCAAGACCGCTGAAGATGCTAGTCTTCGATAGGACTAGGCTTTCCTCTCTATTTTGGCATTTCTGTAGCCCAGTCCACATATACAGCCTTCCTTTGATAATGTTGCATATGTAGTGTAGATCCTTGCTTGCTGAGTACTTCGGAGTACTCATGGTTGCTTTGCTTTCTTTTTCTCCCATATCAGTTTGACATAACTAGATGACGGAGCCCCTGAGATAGCCGCCCCACCGATGACTACTACTACCGCCTCGAGAGTGGTTACTTCTACGAGTTGGCCGACGACCAAGAGTAGGTTCGGAGGGTCCCAGGCAGGAGGCCTGCGCCTTTCGATCGTAGTGTTTTCTTTTGCCCCGTCTTCTAAGGGCCTATCTGTGTTTTCTTTTATATCTGTACTCAGATATCTGATGCTTCCGCTGACGCTTGTACGCAAGCTGATGTATTCGAGCCCTCGAGGCCCCTGGCTTGTAATATAAAGCTTGTATGACTTTATTTATGTTTTAGAGTTGTGTTGTGATATCTTCCTGTGAGTCCTTAGGCTTGATCATGTGCATTTGCATGTATGATTAGTGCACGATTGAGCCGAGGCGTCATAGATGGCAAAGTAAACAAAGGTATATTTGATATACATGTTATTGATGTGTACCTTGCTGGTGCTCATAGTAGCCCCTGGGTATTTGATACCGGTTCAGTTGCTAAGATTAGTAACCCGAAACAGGAGTTGCAGAATAAACAGAGACTAGTTAAGGGCAAGGTGACGATGTGTATTGGAAGTGTTTCCAAGATTGATATGATCACCATCGCACACTCCCTCTACCTTCGAGATTAGTGTTGAGCCTGAATAAATGTTATTTGGTGTTTGCGTTGAGAATGAACAAGATTAGATCGTTTTTATTGCAATACGGTTATTCATTAAAGTCAGAGAATAATTATTGTTCTGTTTACATGAATAAAACCTTCTATGGTCATACACCCAATGTGAATGGTTTGCTGAATCTCGATCGTAGTGATACATATATTCATAATATTGATGCCAAAAGATGCAAAATTGATAATGATAGTGCAACTTACTTGTGGCACTGCCGGTTAGGTCATATTGGTGTAAAGCTCATGAAGAAACTCCATGCGGATGGACTTTTGTAATCACTTGATTATGAATCATTTAATACTTGCGAACCATCCCTCATGGGCAAGATGACTAAAACTCCGTTCTCCGGAACAATGGAGCGAGCTAATGACTTATTGGAAATAATACATACCGATGTATGCGGTCCGATGAGTGTTGAGGCATGTGGCGGGTGTCGTTATTTTCTAACCTTTACAGATGATTTGAGTAGATATGGGTATATCTACTTAATGAAACACAAATCTAAAACATTTGAAAAGTTCAAAGAATTTCAGAGCGAAGTAGAGAATCATCGTAACAAGAAAATAAAGTTTCTACGATCTGATCGTGGAGGTGAATATTTGAGTTACGAGTTTGGCCTTCATTTAAAACAATGTGGAATTGTTTCACAACTCACGCCACCTGGAACACCACAGGGTAATGGTGTGTCCGAACGTCGTAACCGTACTTTATTAGATATGGTGCGTTCTATGATGTCTCTTACCGATTTGCCTTTATCATTTTGGGGTTATGCATTAGAGACAGCCGCATTCACGTTAAATAGGGCACCGTCTAAATCCGTTGAGACGACACCGTATGAACTATGGTTTGGCAGGAAACCTAAAGCTGTCATTTCTTAAAGTTTGGGGATGTGATGTTTATGTCAAAAGGCTTCAGCCTGATAAGCTCGAACCCAAATCGGAGATGTGCGTCTTCATAGGATACCCTAAGGAAACTATTGGGTACACCTTCTATGTAGCGACCCGACCCGAATGGATCGAATCTCTGTGTTCAAGTGTCATCCCTGGATCGGTAATGCTAACACACACAGTACTCGAAGGATTTATAACAGAGTGCAATCACACACTTATTACATCGAATGTCTCAAAAGAGAACTGCTTACAATAAATATGGCTTAAGGCCATCTAAATAAGATAACAACGGAAGGCTTGGAAGACAAAGTGAGTCCATCAACTCCAACGGCATAGCTGAGTGCACGACAACGACCTAGCACACCTTACTCTTCGTCTGAAAAGTCTGCAACATGATACGTTGCAGCCCGAAACGGGTCAGCACATGGAATATGCTGGCAATATAACACAGTAGAGCAATGAACAGAATAATTGCTAATACTACATGCATATTCGGCTGGTGGAAAAGCTCTAGGGTTATACTGTTTTGCGAAAAGCCAATTTTTCCCTACAACAACGGAATATATTTTATTTAACTATCATGGTGGTTGTTGAACATTGAGAAGGTAAATCCCCCTCTCAATCCCAATTTAAAAGTAATTATTAAACCCAACAAATTAATTTAGAGTGATGGGATTCAATATGATGATCCAAGAACCAGATACTCAAGATGTCCATAACCGGGGACACGGCTAATCATGATCAGTTTGTACACTCTGCAGAGGTTTGTGCACTTTTCCCCACAAGACTCGATCTCCTCCGTTGGATTTCTCGCACTACATGGTGTTTGAGAAACGGATGACCGAGACACAGTCTTTCAGAAACATTTACTCTTTACTCTGGGTAGACAGTTACACCTACTTTCCCCTACATCTGCTAGCCTACCACTGAAAGAGGTCATGTAACATACTCAACTATGCTAGAGCCCATAATAGCTTGTGGCTGCACACGGAAGTTTCTAGCATGAATAATCTTATGATCCCTTTGAGCCTGGGTGGCGGACCGTAGGAGGATCACACGGTATATCCCCGGGATCTCCTAGGACAACACTGGTATATCCCCAGGTGCCCAAACAAGCAATCCACCCAGATGTATATTAAAGTTGCCACCTTACGTTGAACCTTTAATTAAAAATCTCACATCTGTCATGGATACACTCAAACCCAATCCACGTCTACGAGCATAGCATGGCAACATAAGCATAGCGTAGAAGTAACTCCCAAGGGTTTGTTATTAAAAGGGCAATAGGTTCTACCTCATCATCTACTTCCCAGTACCCACAAGTTAATCACATCCTAATCATGCAATATTTGAGGGTCGAAACTAATGCATAAAAACTGGGTAACGAAGAAGTATGATCAATGTGTTACTTGCCTTGCTGACGATCTGCAAATCCTAGAGACTCGTAGTAGCACGCTTCGCACTCCGGGAATTCTATCGCAAACAAACAATAGCATACATAAGCAATCAAGCAAAGATGCACGGGTAAAACCCAAATGAGAAGACCTAACCAGATAGTTCAACTGAAGAACTCCGGTTTGCAAAAAGAATCAAATCAAACGGAGCAACGAAACTCAAACTGCGAAAGAAACAAGCTTCGATTACTAATCTGGACTAAAGTCAAATTTTACAGTAGCAAAAACTTGTTTAAGTTGGTTAAACAGAAAGAGGGCTTCGAGACGAAGATCTAGGCGCTTGAATCGCCTGATTCCGACAAACGAGCGAAAAGTTATACTAAAACGAAAATCGGATCAGAAATCGCGATCGAAAATAATCGCGGAAAATTCGAGAAAAAGAAAACTAACGAACAGGCTAACGAACGAACGTTCGCTGTCTGCGGTTAAACGGTGAAAACCGTTCGTTAAAACGAACGTACGGACGAACGTCCGCTAAATAACTAAACCGACGGAAAACCGATCTAAAAAGAATAAACCGGAATTAAAAAAAAAACCGAATCTAGATCTAGGGTTTAAACAAAACCGATCGGTTTTTCTCACGAAACCGACGGCGGCGGCGGCTACCTCCGGCGGGCAAGATCGAATAGTGAGGGAAGGAGGCGGGCGGAGGAGAGGGAGGGAGATGGAGAAGGGGAAGGGCCCCACACCTCATAATCCATAACACATCATCACAACGCCAGATTCAGCCCACTCCTCCTCCAGCAACAACCATTCATCATCCTCGCCCCCCTCCATACCACCGAACACACCCAGCCTCCCAGCCCTTTCACAATCCAGCTGTTTCCACCCTTACCTCCTCATTAACAACCACCATCCCCTCACCATACCCCTCCCACACCCTCCACCCTTCCCTCCTCCTTCCCTCTGAACCCTCAAGCTCCGATCCCTCCCTCCTCTTACTATTTAACCCACACTACCTCTATTTCTTTCCCCCACTACGCCTCCCCACTGCCCCCCACCTACCCTACTACCACAACAAAACTCCCTAACCCACCTACCCAAATCCACACTACCTTCCACTTTTTCACCACACTCCTCCCCCACGCCCCCCAGTTAAACTTCACCAACACCTCACCCCCCCTGGCACCCTCCCAATTCATAATCGAATTTCCACCCTCCAGACCCACCCTATCCAAATTTCATTTACATACCCCCTTTATCAACCACACTCTGCCCCCCACACCTACCACTATCAATCACCTTTCCTCTACACGGCACAGGAAGGGCGGAGAGAGGGGACGGCGGGGGTGCAGCGAGGAGGAGGAGGCGAAGAGGGAGAAGGCAGAGCCCGGCGGCGTCAGGCGGACAGCGGCGAGAGAGGAGAAAGCGGCTAGGCGGAGAGGCAGGGGGGAGGAGGGGCAGGAGGGGGAGGGGGTGGCGGGCGGCTTGGGGCTCCAGGGGGGGGCGGCGGCTATTAAGGGGGAGGGGGGTGGCTTGGGCGAGGGGGCGACGGGGCGGAGGCCGCGGCGGCGGACTCCTCCGGCGAGTCCGTCTCCGGCAAGGGACGGGAAGGCGGCGCGGGGCGGCTGGGCTTCAGCCCAGTTCGGTCCGGCGGAGTTTTTTTTTTTTTTAAATAATTCCGCGCAGAAAAACAAATAAAAGAATACTAAACGGACTCCAAAATTCCCGAAATAAATTTTCCCCGTCCTCTAAAAATCTCCCGGACAAGGTAAACATTTATTTGGGACTCTAATGCAATTTTGAAAAATGCATAATTTTTTCTAAATCCAAATAAAATTGCAATAAAAATCCAAATAAAATATTTATTTGATTTTAATATTTTTCCTCCAATATTCCATTTATTTTGGAGAAGTCATATTATCTCCTCTCATATATTTTTAATATGAAATATTTTCGGAGAGAAAAATAGTTAAACCAAATTGATCCCTGTTTCAATATTTGAGAAAATTCAAATATGAAAACGGTGAAATCCCCAACTCTCTCCGTGGGTCCTTGAGTTGCTTAGAATTTTCGAGGATCGCAAAAATGAAATGCAATAAAATATGATATGCATGGATGACCTATGCATAACATTCCAAATTAAAAATTTGGGATGTTACATTCTACCACAGATCCGAAGGCAAGATCTTTGTTACCGAGAATGGGTCCTTTCTAGAGAAGGATTTTTTCTCGAAAGAAGTGAGTGGGAGGAAAGTAGAACTTGATGAGGTAGTTGTACCTTCTCTCGAATTGGAAAGTAGCTCACGAGGGAAAAATGTTTCCGTGATGCCTACACCAACTAGAGAGGAAGCTAATGATGATGATCATGAAACTACAAATCAAGTTACTACTGAACTTCGTAGATCAACTAGAACATGTTCCGCACCAGAGTGGTAATCCTGTCCTGGAAGTCATGTTGTTAGACAACGGCGAACCTACGAACTATGAAGAAGCTATGATGAGCCCAGATTCCGACAAATGGCTTGAGGCCATGAAATCTAAGATAGGATCCATGTATGAGAACAAAGTGTGTAATTTGGTGGACTTGCCCGATGATCGGAAGGCCATTGAAAATAAATGGATCTTCAAGAGGAAGACGGACATTGATGGTAATATCACTGTCTACAAAACTCGACTTGTCGCGAAAGGTTTTCGACAAAGGGTTGACTACGATGAGACTTTCTCACCCGTAGCGATGCTTAAGTCTGTCCGAATCATGTTAGCAATTGCCGCATTTTATGAAATCTGGCAAATGGACGTCAAAACTGCATTCCTTAACGGATTTCTTAAAGAAGAGTTGTATATGATGCAACCAGAAGGTTTTGTCGATCCTAAAGGTGCTAACAAAGTGTGCAAGCTCCAGCGATCCATCTATGGACTGGTGCAAGCATCTCGGAGTTGGAATATATGCTTTGATGAGGTGATCAAAGCATATGGTTTTATACAGACTTACGGTGAAGCCTGTATTTACAAGAAAGTGAGTGGGAGCTCTGTAGCATTTCTGATATTATATGTGAATGATATATTGTTGATTGGAAATGATATAGAATTTCTGGATAGCATAAAAGGATACTTGAATAAGAATTTTTCAATGAAAAACCTCGGTGAAGCTACTTACATATTGGGCATCAAGTTCTATAGGGATAGATTAAGACGGTTAATAGGACTTTCACAAAACACATACCTTGGCAAAAGTTTTGAAGAAGTTCAAAATGGATCAGTCAAAGAAAGGGTTCTTGCCTGTGTTGCAAGGTGTGAAGTTGAGTAAGACTCAAAGCCTGACCACGGCAGAAGATAGAGAGAGAATGAAAGTCATTCCCTATGCCCCAGCCATAGGTTAGTATGCCATGCTGTGTACCAGACCAGTTGTGTGCCTTGACATGAGTTTGGCAAGGGGGTACAATAGTGATCCAGGAGTGGATCACTGTACAATGGTCAAAATTATTCTTAGGTACCTAAAGAGGACTAAGGAAATGTTTCTCGGTTATGGAGGTGATAAAGGGTTCGTCGTAAAGGGTTACGTCGATGCAAGCTTTAACACTGATTCAGATGACTCTGAGTCTCAATCTGGATACGTATTGAACGTGGGAACAGTTAGCTAGAGTAGCTCTATGCAGAACATTGTAGACATAGACATTTGCAAAGTACACACGGATCTGAATGTTGCAGGCTCATTAACTAAAACCTCTCTCACACGCAAAACATGATCACACTCTAGTAAAATCTTTGGGTGTTAATCACATGGCGATGTGAACTAGATTATTGACTCTAGTAAACTCTTTGGGTGTTAGTCACATGGCGATGTGAACTATGGGTGTTAATCACATAACGATGTGAACTAGATTATTGACTCTAGTGCAAGTGGGAGACTGATGGAAATATGCCCTAGAGGCAATAATAAAATGGTTATTATTATATTTCCTTAATCATGATAAAGGTTTATTATTCATGCTAGAGTTGTATTGACTAGAAACTTAAATACATGTGTGGATACATAAAAAAATATCGTGTCCCTAGTGAGCCTCTACTAGACTAGCTCGTTGATCAAAGATGGTTAAGATTTCCTAACCATAGACATGAGTTGTCATTTGATAACGGGATCACATCATTAGGAGAATGATGTGATGGACAAGACCCATCCGTTAGCTTAGCATATGATCGTTCAGTTTATTGCTACTGCTTTCTTAATGTCAAATACATGTTCCTTCGACCATGAGATCATGCAACTCCCGGATACCGGAGGAATACCTTGTGTGCTATCAAACGTCACAACGTAACTGGGTGATCATAAAGATTCTCTGTAGGTATCTCCGAAGGTGTCTATTGAGTTGGCGTGAATCGAGATTGGGATTTGTCACTCCGTGTATCGAAGAGGTATCTCTGGGCCCTCTCGGTAATACACATCACAAGAAGCTTGCAAGCAAAGTGACTAAGGAGTTAGTTGCAAGATGATGTATTACAGAACGAGTAAAGAGACTTTCCGGTAACGAGATTGAACTAGGTATAGAGATACCGACGATCTAATCTCGGGCAAGTAACATACCGACAGACAAAGGGAATTACGTATGTTGTCATAAAGGTTCAATCGATCAAAGATCTTCATGAAAGATGTAGGAATCAATATGGGCATCCAGGTCCCGCTATTGGTTATTGCCCGGAGAGGTGTCTCGGTCATGACTACATAATTCCCAAACCCGCAGGGTCGCACGCTTAACGTTCGTTGACGCTAGAGTAGTATTGGGATATTTGATGAGTGGTAACCAAATGTTGTTCGGAGTCCCGGATGACATCCCAGACGTCACGAGGAGTCTTGGAATGGTTGAGAGGTAAAGATTTATATATGGGAAGTCATATTTTGGGTTCCGGAAAAAGGTGCAGTTTTTTCGGTATTGTACCGGGAAGCTTCCAGAAGGTTCCGGAGGATTCCGGAGGTGTCCGGAAGTCCACAAGTGGGTCCACCACAACCCAAGGGCTAGAATGGGCTGTGGGGAGGTTCCCTGGCCTTATTGGGCTAGGCACACCAAGTCCTCAAAAGCCCATGTGGCTAGGGAAGGCAAAAAAAAGGAAGGAGTCCTAGTAGGAATAGGATTGGACTTGGAGTCCAAGTCCTCTCCCCCTTAGCTGCGCCCTAGGGCTTGGAGGGGCTGTTTCGCACGCCCCTCCACCTATATATAGAGGGGAGGGGGCGCCTCAAAAATCTTGGACACACCATATTTATCTTTAAGCTTTTTCCACAACTCATGAGCATCCCGAAACGACATGAGTTGAAATATAACTACATTGCTCAAAGCATCAAAAAGCACATTAGAAACTTGAGCATTGAGATAAGAGTTTTTCTCATCCTCTATAGATAATCTTTGAGGATCCTTTAGAGGAGAAAAACCCATATCTACAATTTGCTCTAAACACGGGTCAATTGCCCGAAAATGATTAAGAGTGCGAATAACCCAAACACCAAACTTTGTGCCATCGAAACTAAGAGTGTCAGAGAATCCTAATCCCCTAGTCGACATCCTTACTCTCTAGGCGGTTAAGCCCGACAAAGAGAGACGAGGCTCTGATACCAATTGAAAGATCGAGGATGTCGCCTAGAGGGGGGGTGAATAGGCGCTTTAAAATAATTATGGTTTAGGCTTGAACAAATGCGGAATAAACCTAGTGGTTAATATGTCAAGCACAAAACCTACGACAACTAGGCTCACCTATGTGCACCAACAACTTATGCTAAGCAAGATAAACAACTAAGTGATAGCAAGATATATGACAAGAAACAATATGGCTATCACAAAGTAAAGTGCATAAGTAAAGGGCTCGGGTAAGAGATAACCGAGGCACGAGGAGACGACGATGTATCCCGAAGTTCACACCCTTGCGGATGCTAATCTCCGTTTGGAGCGGTGTGGAGGCACAATGCTCCCCAAGAAGCCACTAGGGCCACCGTAATCTCCTCACACCCTTGCACAATGCAAGATGCCGTGATTTCACTAAGGGACCCTTGAGGGCGGTCACCGAACCCATACAAATGGTAACCCTTGGGGGTGGTCACCGAACCCGTACACTTTGGCAACCCTTGGGGGCGGTCACCGGAACCCGTCAAATTGCTCGGGGTGATCTCCACAACCTAATTGGAGACCCCGACGCTTGCCCGGAGCTTTACACCACAATGATTGAGCTCCGAACACCACCAACCGTCTAGGACGCCCAAGCACCCAAGAGGAACAAGCTCAAGGGTACCAAGCACCCAAGAGTAATAAGCTTCTCAACTTGTAACTTCCACGTATCACCGTGGAGAACTCAAACCGATGCACCAAATGCAATGGCAAGGGCACACGGAGTGCCCAAGTCCTTCTCTCCCAAATCCCACCAAACCAACTAATGCTAGGGAAGAAAATGATAGGAAGAACAAGAAGGAGAACACCAAGAACTCCAAGATCTAGATCCAAGGGGTTCCCCTCACATAGAGGAGAAAGTGATTGGTGGAAATGTGGATCTAGATCTCCTCTCTCTTTGACCCCCAAAACTAGCAAGAATCCATGGGGGAAGTGATTGAGAGATAGCAAGCTCGAAGAAGGTCAACAATGGGGGAAGAACACGAGCTCAAAGGATAAGGTTCATTGCGGAAGAAGACCCCCTTTTATAGGTGGGGAAAAATCCGACCGTTATGCTCACAGCCCGCACAGAGCGGTACTACCACTCATGGGAGCGGTACTACCGCTAGGTCGGTGGAAGCTCTTTGAAAAACAACAGCGAGGAGGCAAAAGGCTAGTAGAACCGCCGGAGCGGTACTACCGCTCGTCCTCATGGTACTACCGCTAGGGGTAGCGGTACAACCGCTAAGGGTAGCGGTACTACTGCTTGCGGGCGGTACTAAAAAAATACATTCGTGCCTACCACCACTGGACTTAATACGAGATTTTGGTTCAAAGCGGAAGTAGCCACAGTAGTAGCCGCGGTAGTACCGCTCTGGAGCGGTAGTAAAAAATTACATCCGCTCCAAGCGGTAGTAGCCGCTGCAGCCTTTTTAAGGACACCAAAACTGCCACAACTTCTGCAAACGGACTCCGAATTCAACGAAACCAAGTTTGTTGGAAAGCTAAAGACATGGGCTAAGACAATCTTGATAGAAAGAACAATAAGAAGCAAATGATAAAAGGCCCATAAGAAAATGGTGAGAACCCTTCCTCGAATAAGACCGGTAAAACCTCCAACACTGAAAACGCAATAGAAGAAGCATATGAAATCCATTTTCGATGTACTAGAGCTTGTCACGAAGATAACCACAAGCTCTAAAACCACAAAAAGAGAAAATATAAATAAGAATCAAGAAAGATGATGCAAGGATGCAATGGTTTGAGCTCTCGATGAACGATACGATCAAGCTACTCACTTGAGAGCCCCCCTTGATAGAACGGCTATCGATCCTATAACCCGGTCTCCAAACTATCACCATGAGACCGGTAAAATAGAAAACCTATCAAGGGCAAACCTTTGCCTTGCACAAAGTCCACTTGAGCTAGATGATGACGATCTTGACTCCCTCAAGTTGGACCACCTTTCGTGATTGCGTTGGCTCGATGAAGGCTAGTTGATTGCTCCCCCATACTCCACTATGGGTGAGTCACTCTTCGGCACACCTTCAAAAGTCCATTGTCACCACAATGGACGGCAAGCTACAAGCATGATTTCTTCGTGATGCTCCACTTGAACTTGCACAACACAACCTTGATTTGATGTCATCCTCCATGGGTTGTATGTGATCTTCCTCTTGACGCAAGCCCATGGAAGCAAACCTAACCCCGCATAGAACTCTCACAAAGACCATGGGTTAGTAAACAAAGCGCAATGGACAATGCTTACCAAACCGTGAGATCACTTGATCCCACTCGGTGTAACTTCTACACTTTGTGTGAAATCTTCTCTCTTCATAAAGATGATGTCTTGAAGATACACATGAATGTTCACACAATCTTCTTCTTCAAGATATAACATCCCCATGTTACCTCACCCTAGTTGAGCTACTTAACTTGCCATGTCAACATGATCAATCTAAATAAATTGCAACTAGGAAATAATCCAACAAAATTCAAATTTAAATTGCAAGTCAAATAATTATTTCTTCAAACAGCCAAACTAAAATGTACATAATGTTGCAAATATTTCAGATGCAATTATAAAATTGTAATCCACATTAATAAAATTAGTTGAGTAACTCTAACAACCTCAAACAGTAACAAACAGCCCTATTAAATGCCTTATTCATTTTTGAGAAACTCAAATCAGTACTAAAAGTCCTCAAACTTTTTGTGGCAGTGTCTAAAATCACCAGGGAATTATTGGGACCTTTCCCATATTTTTCCTAAGTGATTAGGATGCCTAAATAAGTCCTTCCCTCTCTCTGTTTATTAATAAAAAGAAAAATAGAAAAAACAGAGAAAAAGAAAAGGCCAGAGGCCACTTACCTGTCGAAGCCCAGCGCGGCCGAGCCCACTGCGCTCATCGTCCTTCTCGCGCTATCACCCGCACGCGTGGACACGGCGATGGCCGTCGCGCTGTCGGCCATCCGAGCCGTCCCCGACGCCGTTAAGTATATCCCGAGCTACCCTTGTTCCCCCGTGAACCCTAGCCGCCTCCACTCGTCCCCGTTCGCTCTCCCTCACCCGTTCTCCATCTCGCCTGATAGCTCGTCGTCGACCGCCGCTCGATCCCGCGGCCACCGTCGCCTGCTCGCCGTCCCACCGTGCCCGATCGACGCGGCGACCTCGACTCCTTCCTCCTGGCCCTCTACTACGTCTTGAGGAGTAGCGCATCCACGGCATCGACCCGATCCCCTTCGCTGGTCAACTCCACTGCACCGCCATGATCCACCTCATCTCTGCGCTCGTAAGCTAACGCCGGCCTCCGTGAGCCTCTTCGGTGAGCTCCGCTTCCTCTCCTTCTTACTGCTTCTTGTTTGCACGGCCGTGTGGAGCCGTTGCCGTTCCGATGCGCTGGCCGCCGCCATAGCCATGGACGCCGTGCTCTCCGTGCAGCTCTGCTTGAACCAGTGGCGCTAACACGCTCCTGGTGAGCCGCTGACCCCTCCTAGCCAGCTAGTTCGAGCTCTAGCGCAGCGCGGCATCATTTCCGCGAGATCCCGAGTTCCACTGCCGCCATCCGTCATCGTCGGCGTCCCTCCGGCCGTCCCCACGACCAATTAGTCGTCTCACGTGACGCAGCGCCCTCCACTTGTCCGAACGAGTCCGAGAACGTCCGAAACGGACCGCCACAGAGAGAACCCGGGCTCGCCGGAGTTGCTCGCTGCCGTTAGGCCTCGCCGGTGCACTCCGGTGACTGGCGCTGAGCTGGCGCCCGACGTGGCGCAGCGGGCCCCACCGCCCAGCCACTGACCACGGGCCCCACTGGCCCCGTTGACCGAAGTCAACATTGACTGGGTTGGCTCTGTGCCACCGACATGTGGGACCCGCCCATTTAAACTAAATTAAATAAATAGAGATCAATTAATTAATTAAGTTAATTAATTAAGACCCTAATCAGACACTGACAGAGCGGGCCCACCTGCTAATTTGACTAATTAGATTAAACTAATCCAGTTAGTTAGCTGAGTCACTGACCAGTGGGTCCCACTGGACCCACCGGTCAGGTTTGACTCTGGTCAGCCGGTTTGACTTGCTGACGTCACTACTGACGTCATATATCAATTTCTGTTAAAATTAAAACAATTTCAGAATGTTGATTAAACTTTGAAAATTCATAGAAAATAAACCATATCTCGGATCAAAAAACTTTATACATGAAAGTTGCTCAGAACGACGAGACGAATCAGAATACGCTCTCCATTTATCTGTCACATGCCTCTAACTACCCGAACATGAAACCTTCCCCTCCGGTTCATCTGTCTGACAGATGCCCAGAGCTGGGAAAATATCCCAGATATTTTCCCGCTTCACCTACGACGTGTATCGATGCGTTAGGTCACCCCTAACACCGCGTATTGCCATGTCTTGCTTTGTGATCACTTTCGTTATCGTGTATTTATTTGTTTCTTCTCCCCCTTTCTCTCGATAGACCCCGAGACCGACGATGACCCGAAGATCGTCTACCTCATTGAAGACCAGTTGGTGTTTGCAAAGCAATCAGGCAAGCACCCCCATTTTGAGCATTCCGATATCGCCCACTCTCTTCTCTCTTATGCTTGCATTAGAAGTACTGCTGCTACTGTTGTCCTATATCTGTTGCATAGCCTGTTTTATTGTAGCCTACTTTTGATACCTGCCTGTTCTCCTAAACTGTTTAGTATAGGATGGGTAGAGCCTTATCAGAGACCCACTTGTCCCGACTGCCCCACTGGACTCTCAGAAGATCCGAGCAACGGGATCGAAGATCAGACCCTGGCACCGCACGTCACTTCCCCTTAAATTGCTCGACACTACTGGGTTACTATCGAGTGCCGAGGGTGATACCTCGTCAGCACTTCTGATGATAACCTTGTAGGTTAGTTAATCGGTCGTGGTAAGCGAGGGTGATTCCTCCTACACCACCCCCGATACCAACGCTGTCGTGCAACTGTTCAAGAGTGGACCTCGAGGGTGATTCCTCCTTTGTTCACCTTGATGATATCATCGAGTGGGATTCCATCGAGGCTGATTCCTCGGGGTTTCCCCTTGGTGTCAGACACACGGAGACTTTGGTTACTATAACCAAACACTAAACCATGATACTAAAGACGGGTCGGCCCTGAGGGGTACCCGTGCGAGCATGTTGCGAAGTGATGTGGAGTCGGGTTGACCTGAGAGGTGCCCGCGAGATAACTACGAGGCGTGGCCGGGCATTCTTAGCCCTTGCCGCAAGTCCTCGAGACGGGGCGACGGGGTCACATCGATCGTGAGTCTCTGCTCATTACCGCGCGCTCCTAAACCACTAAACGGTTTGGATATTTGATCCGAGGGGCCTCTGGCCTGATAGCACTAACCATCACGTGGGCATAGTATGGGCGTTCTGCGTCGTATACTTCAGCCGAAGCTTAATGGACATCAGCGATTGAGCGGCGTGCGCCGAGTTGGACTGGTTACGCAACTGTGCTTGTATTAAGGGGTTGCTAGGTCTGCTCTCGGCTGTGAACGTAACGTGCAGGAGTTCCCGGGGCGAAGGCCCAAGACCCCTGGGGGCATAGGTTTAGTCCGGCGTGCTGACCTCTCTGTTAAGTATTTGGTCGGGTTGCGGCGTGTTGCTTAGCCGAGGCCAGGCATGACCCAGAAAAGTGTGTCCGGCCGGAGTTAAGCAAGCGTGGTGGGTAACTTGGTGCACCCCTGCAGGGAAGAACTAATCTATCGATAGCCTGTCCTACGGTAACGGACACTCGGAGTTGTATCCCGATCGGTACTACTAGAACTGAGATGATACTGGATAGTATGGCTCTGGGATTGCTTTCTCGCAGGGAGTCGAGAAAGGATCTCAGGCTGAGGTTGATGATACTACTACTACTACTACTTTACTTTGTGTTAATCTACACTCTTCTAATGCTGCAAGACTGCTAAAGACGTTGAAGATGCTAGTCTTCGATAGGACTAGGTTTTCCCCCCCTCTATTCTGGCATTTCTGTAGCCCAGTCCACATATACAGCCATCCTTTGAATATGTTGCATATGTAGTTTAGATCCTTGCTTGCTGAGTACTTCGGATGAGTACTCACGTTTGCTTTACTTTCTTTTTCCCCCATATCCAATTGATACCACCAGACGACGGAGCCTTTGAGTCAGATGCCCCAGTCGACGACCACTACTACTACCAGCCCGGAGAGTACTACTACTACGAGGAGCTGACCGACGACCAGGAGTAGGATTCGGAGGGTCCAGGGCAGGAGGCCCACGCCTTTCGATCGTAGTATTTTATTTTGCCCCGCCTCTGTGAAGGCTTATCTCTTTTTCTGTAATATATCTGTACCCAGATATCTGATGCTTCCGCTGACACTTGTATGCCATCGAGCTATGTATTCGAGCCCTCGAGGCCCTGTGTAAGGGCATATTTCACCTTATGTGCTTTTGGTGATTGATGACGATGCATTTGCGCACTAATCGTGTGCGTTGAGCATTTCAGATATCTCATGTTTAGGCACAAGACGATTCGATGCCCCTCGGAGCTTAGTAAAGACGGCGTTTCTCTTCGTTTCTTTTCGGTGGATTTGAGTCGTAGGGAAGCCGTGCTATTAAGAGGGGGTCCGCTTCGGAAAGGTTCGGGTGGAATCAACACGTACACGCCTATTCCTTTGCACCACCCTTCCATTGTTCTGTTGGAGCACCGACCGGTTATCTGTGTCTTTGCAAAATGAAGGACTCCTAGTGGTATTGTGTTGTGGCATGCGGTAGTACTGCTCCACGGAGCAGTAGTACATCACGGTAGTACAGGACAGGATCGTGGTAGAACCGCAAGGTCTTGCGGTAGTTTCGCTCCTCGTGTGCGGTAGTACCGTGACGTCTGGGCCAGCACATCTACTCGCGCGGAAGTAGGGGCGGATGTAATTTTTTACATCCGCGCCCTATGCGGTAGTACCGCTCCCTGGATGCGATAGTACCGTGTCGGATTTTTGCACAGATCAAAAATCAGCGGAAGTAGCCACGGATGTATTTTTATTCGTCCGTGCCTTCCTAGCCTAGTCGAACCCTGCCTTGCGGTAGTACCGCAAGGGTGCGCGGTAGTACCGCTCTGGCAGTTCTACCGCTCGCTGCGTCTACGCAACAGAGCTTCGGCTGGCCTCTGCCGTGGGTGCGGTAGTACCGCACTGACTGGCGGTAGTACCGCAATGCCTTGCGGTAGTACCGCATGTCGGGTGCGGTACTACCGCGTGTCGCGGGCTGGTTTGAGGGATAACGGTTGGATTTGTCTTCTTAGTATAAAAGGGGAGTCTTCTTCTCCAATTGACTTACCTCTACTCCCTAAAGCTCCATTGTTGCTCCAAGCTCCATTTTCGCCCGATCTCTCTCCCTAGCCAATCAAACTTGTTGATTTTCTAGGGATTGGTTGAGAAGGCCTCGATCTACACTTCCACCAAGAGAAATTTGATTCCCCCCACTAATCCCTTGCGGATCTTGTTACTCTTGGGTGTTTGAGCACCCTAGACGATTGAGGTCACCTTGGAGCCATATTCCATTGTGGTGAAGCTCCGTGGTTTCGTTGGGAGCCTCCAATTCGGTTGTGGAGAGAGCCCCAACCTTTTTTGTAAAGGTTCGGTCGCCGCCTTCAAGGGCACCAATAGTGGAATCACGGCATCTCGCATTGTGTGAGGGCATGAGGAGAATACGGTGGCCCTAGTGGCTTCTTGGGGAGCATTGTGCCTCCACACCGCTCCAACGGAGATGTACTTCCTCTCAAAGGGAAGGAACTTCAGTAACACATCCTCGTCTTCACCAGCTCCACTTTTGGTTATTTCTTACCTTTACTTGTGCAAGCTTCTTTGTGTGGTGTATTCCTTGCTTACTTGTATGCTTGTTGTTGTTGCATCATATAGGTTGCTCACCTAGTTGCATTTCTAGACAACCTACTTTGATGCAAAGTTTAATTTGGTAAAGAAAAGCTAAAAATTGTTAGTTGCCTATTCACCCCCCCCCCTCTAGTCAACTATATCGATCCTTTCAATTGGTATCAGAGCCTCGTCTCTTTATTAAGGACTTTGCCATCCGAAGAGTATGGTTGACACCGTAGACAATGGGGAGGAGCACTCCGGTTCTAGTCCCATCTTGTCCGCGGCCGATGGGGGTTCCTCGGTATCTCGTGAGGAGTTCAATGTGGCCTTGGACACATTGAAAATCTCCATGACGGCCGAGGTCAAAGGCATGCTTGAGAAGTTTCTTGATGGTATTAAATTATCCATCGCACCGTTGGAAGTGGTCGATCCCACTACCAAGGTGACGGATGCTAACTCCAAAAAGGGGGAAGCTAGTAGTGAGCATGCTCCTATGCCTAGTGGTAGAAATGGAGATGGCATCTTTGCCCATGTTGAACCACCTCTTACTTATGGAGGACCAGTTCCCTCCACTCATTTGAATCATGTTGGTCCTCCTCCTAAGTTTGTGAAAAATGAGGATTTTGCCTCTTGGGTCTACCGTTTTAAACGTCATTTAAATCATAGTTCTACTAATCTTTGGAGAATTATTGAGCAAGGTTTCTACCCGCATGACCCAAGCAACCTCACTCCAAGAGAAGCCGCGGATCATCAATTCAACGAGTCCGCCCTCTTCATTATCCAAGATGCAATCCCTCCCGAAGATATTGCGCACCTCCGACCCTTCACCGTGGCCAAGGAAGCATGGCAACATGTTGTTTCCATCTATAAGGGAAGTGCAAGCATTCAACGCTCCAACTATGAAGTGGTGCAAGATGAAGCCGATGAGTTTGCGATGAATGAAGATGAAGAACGTCGTGAGCTCTACCGGAGATTAACTACTCTCGCGGCCTCACTCCGAGATCATGGGAGCAAGGATACGGATGACAATTGGATCAAGCGCAAGTTTCTCAAGGCCATGATGCCCTACCATAAGGCCATGTCATCCGTCATCCGTCAAAGGCCGGACTTCCATACCTTGTCCTCAAGTGAAGTGTTGGATGAGTTTGTTGCTATGAGAATCTTGGACAAGACCACCGATAATGCGGTGTTACGCTCTCAACGAGTAAAGAAACCCAACCTCGCTTTGAAGGCCAAGGCGAGTGTGGAAGAAGAGGATGAAGAGGAAGAAGAGGAGAGTAACCTCGAAGATACAAAATATGCTTATCATGAGCACATGGCTCTCGCTTCAAGGCAATTTTGGAGCAATAAGAACTCAAGGCCCAACTTCAACAAGAACAACTCAAGTGGCGCCAAGGGCAAGCAACGTGTGAGGACATGCTACAATTGTGGCAATGTGAGCCATTTCGTTGTGGAGTGCCCATATGAGAAGAGGGAAGACAATGGTGGCAAGCTCATCCGAAAAGACAAGGTCAAGTCTTTTCCCAACAAGAACAACTTCACCAAGAAGACTCCTCCCAAGGGGTTGGTGGCACAAGAAGAGTACAATGAGGATGATGATGATGATGAAGACGGTGAGACGGTTACCATGGCCTCCGTTGCCATTGCGACAACTCCACGGGTGTCCCTTTTCAACTCACCCAATGAGAACATCACCGCCAAGTGCCTCATGGCTAAAGCCACCAACAAGGTAACCCCCAACATCAAAACCACCATCATTACTAATCCTTCCTTGACGGATTGCATTGATGAAAGTGAGGGGCCTAATGAGGAAGAAAATGAATTTGAGTCTTTTATGAGTAAGCTCAAGGGTAAATCCAAGAAGCACTTTGTTGCTCTCTTGGAACAACTTGGTGAAGCCAATGACTTGATCGAGGCTCATGAAGAAACTATCTCTAAGATGGAAGGGCATAGTCGTGACTATGCCGATGAGATATCGGATCTCTCGAATGCCCTTGAGGAAGAGCGTGATCATCGTTTGGCTCTTGATGAGTCACACAACGATGATCATGCTAAATTAAAGAAAGATCTTGATCATGCTCTTGTTGTATCTCGTGTGCTCAATTCCGAGAAGGCTAAACTTGGGGTTGACCATGCTAGACTCAAGGAGGAGTTTGATATACTTGACAAGGCTCACAAGGCCTTGAAGAGTGCTCATGCTAACCTCAAAGAGTCTCTTGATCAACTCCAAGTAAAGCTAACCAAGGAGAAAGCCACTTTTCCTCACATGGTTTTAATTGATAATGCAAATGCTACTAACCCGTGTTGTGAGCATGTGCATCTTGTGGAGGAGAATGCCAAGTTGAAGGAGCAACTTGAGAAAGGCCTTGTGTCTTGCATACAAGGTGAGAAGAATCTCAACGACCTTTTGAGCAATCAAAAGGAAGTTGTGAGCAAGGAGGGAATTGGGTTTGCACCCAAGTCCAAGAATAAGAAGAAGAATGACAAGGCCAAACAACCTCCCCCTCTCAAGCAAACCTTTGTGAAGGAGGGAGAGGGTGATTCTAAGGAGAAGAACAATGTGAAGGGTGGTGGTGTCAAGACGGGCAATGCCACCCCTTCCAACAAAGCCGGCGACTTTAACCCTTCTTATGTGCTATGCCGTGCTAGTGATGGGCATGTTTATGCCAAATTTGTTGGTTCTCCTTATGAGTATATTGAATGGTCTATTTGGGTTCCTAAGACCCTTGTTACTAACATCAAAGGACCCATTACAAAATGGGTACCTAAAACCAAGCATTGATCTCTTGTAGGTGTTTGCTTCCGGTGGGGGATCATGGTTGCTCGATAGTGGAGCCACAAATCATATGACCGGAAGCAAGGACTTGGTGGTGGACGTGCACAAGATTTCATCTATGCCCACCAATGTCGAGTGGGGTGATGCCTCGTCTTTTAAGGTATTGGGTCTTGGCAAGGTTGTCATTTCTCATGATCTCACGATCGAGAAAGTCATGCTTGTTGAGTCCCTTGCATACAATTTACTTTCCGTTCGTCAACTTGCACTCATGGGCTTTGCCACTTTCTTTGATATTGATACCGTGGCCCTCTTGTGGAGCAAGACTTTTAAAGTAGCCTTTGTTGGGCATGTCGAGAATGGTCTTTATGTGATTAACTTTTCGGAGCGACCCACTAAGACCGCGACATGCCTAATGGCTAAAGTTGACGTGGGTTGGCTTTGGCATCGCCGTTTAGCCCATGTCAATATGAGATCTTTGCAAAGTCTTCTCAAGGGGGACCATGTCCGTGGACTAACAAATGTTAGTTTTCCCAAAGATCGTGCTTGCAGTGCTTGTATCGAAGGAAAGTTACATGAGAAAGCTCACCCTCCCACAACTATCATCTACTCGAAGAGGCCCTTGGAGCTCCTTCACTTGGATCTCTTTGGACCCCCATCCTTCGATAGTCTTGGGGGTAGAAATTATTGCTTGGTGATTGTGGATGATTATTCAAGATACACTTGGGTATTTTTCTTCAAGAGGAAGAGCGAGACCCAACAAACCGTCGTCGACTTTGCAAATGAAGCTCAACGCCAACACAATGCAAAGATCTTGACGATAAGAAGTGACAACGGCACCGAGTTCAAGAACTACACCTTGGATGAGTTTCTTAGTGATGAGGGGATCAAGCATCAATATTCCGCACCTTACACCCCTCAACAAAATGGTGTAGCAGAGAGGAAGAACCGGACGTTGATGGATGCGGCAAGAACCATGATGGCGGAGTTCAAGTCTCCGTACAACTTTTGGGCCGAAGCCATCAACACCGCCTGTCATGCATCCAATCGGCTCTATCTCCGCAAAGGCTTGAACAAGACTCCTTATGAGATTCTCACCGGTAACAAGCCTAACCTCAAGTACTTCCGGGTATTCGGGTGTAAGTGTTTCATTCTCAAGAAAGGTGTTCGTTTGTCTAAATTTGAGGCTAGAGCTCATGAGGGCATCTTTGTTGGTTATGCTACAAACTCTCATGCTTACCGTGTCCTCAATAAGTCCACGAGACTTATTGAGGAGACGTGTAACGTATAGTTTGATGAGAATAACGGCTCCCAAGTGGAGCAAAGTGGTACTTGTGATGTAGGTGATGAAATTCCTCCCCAAGCCATAAGAAGAATGGGTGTTGGTCATATCCTACCCATTGAGGAACCCCTTGTGGCCGAAGGAGAAGGACAATGTTCCACTCAAGTGGAACCATCACCAATCCAAGACCCACACGCTTCCGAAGAACAAAGTGAAGGCCCTCAACCAAATGAACTAGATCAAGGGCAAGATCAACCTCAAGATGGTGGTGAACCACCATGTGATGCCCAAGGTCAAGTTCTCTCCACCGAGCAAGTTCAAGATCAAGAGCAAGCTCAAGATCAAGAACAAGCTCTTGACGACGCTCAAGATGATCAAGTTACCGCTCCTCAACTCTCTCTTGAGGAGGAATTGGAGCGTCGTGCCGCCAAGATTGCCTCCAAGCTCACTACCAAAGATCATCTCATGAAGAATGTGCTTGGAAGCTTAAGAAAGGGGGTAAGCACTCGTAGACAATTAGCAAACTATTGTGAACATCACGCGTTTGTCTCTTGTGTTGAGCCCCGAAAGGTCTATGAGGCGCTCGAGGATCCGGATTGGCTCAATGCCATGCATGAAGAACTCAACAACTTCGAGCATAACAAGGTGTGGAGATTGGTGCCAAGGCCATCGGGGAACCATAATGTCATTGGAACCAAGTGGATATTCAAGAACAAGCAAGATGCTCATGGAATTATCGTTCGCAACAAGGCTCGTTTGGTAGCACAAGGCTACTCCCAAGTCGAGGGTATCGACTACGGTGAAACCTTTGCTCCCGTTGCTCGCCTTGAATCTATTCGTTTGTTGATTGCTTATGCTTCTCATCATAACTTCAAGTTGCAACAAATGGATGTGAAGAGTGCTTTTCTTAATGGTCCTATTAATGAGTTGGTGTATGTCAAACAACCCCCGGGGTTCGAGGATCCCTATTTCCCCGATCATGTGTACCAACTCAATAAGGCACTCTATGGCCTTAAACAAGCCCCACGTGCGTGGTATGAGCACCTTACCGAGTTGTTGCAAGATCATGGGTTTGAAATTGGGAAAATTGACCCCACTCTTTTTACTAAGAAGGTCAAAGGGGAGTTGTTTGTATGCCAACTATATGTTGATGATATTATCTTTGGTTCCCCTGACAAAGCTTTCAATGAGGAGTTTGCCACTCTCATGACCTCAAAGTTCAAGATGTCCATGATGGGAGAGTTGAAGTTCTTTCTCGGGTTCGAAATCAAGCAAAGAAGAGAAGGAACATTCATCAACCAAGCCAAATACACTCAAGACATGCTCAAGAGATTCAAGCTAAGTGATGTCAAGCCGGCTTCCACTCCAATGCCTGTCAAATGCCAACTTGACATAGATCCCAATGGTAAAGCGGTGGATCAAAAGGTATATCGCTCCATGATTGGTTCCTTACTTTACCTTTGTGCATCTAGACCGGATATCATGTTGAGTATGGGAATTTGTGCACGGTTTCAAGCTGCACCTAAGGGAAGCCACTTTGTGGCGGTCAAGCGAATCTTTTGATATTTGGCTCATACCCCAAACTTTGGCTTATGGTACCCAAGAGGAGCAAACTTCAACCTTGTGGGCTTTTCAGACTCGGATTGGGCGGGAGACAAAGTGGATAGGAAGTCAACCTCCGGAGGGTGCCAATTTCTTGGTTGCTCTTTGGTGAGTTGGTCTTCTAAGAAGCAAGGTTGTGTGTCTCTCTCGTCCACCGAAGCGGAGTATGTGGCCGCCGGTAGTTGTTGTGCTCAACTTCTTTGGATGAGGCAAACTTTAAAGGATTACGGTGTCATTTGTGACAAAGTGCCTCTTTGGTGTGACAATGAAAGTGCCATCAAGATCTCTCTCAACCCGGTGCAACACTTCAAGACGAAGCATATTGAGATTCGGTATCACTTTATCCGGGATCATATTAGGCGAGGGGAGATCAAGCTCAACTATGTCAACACTCATGATAACCTTGCAGATATCTTCACAAAGCCTTTGGATGAATCAAGATTTCGCGAGTTAAGGCATGAGCTAAATATCATTGATTCGAGCAATGTGGCTTGAACCCTTGCACACTCCACTATACTCATCTTGATGTCTTGTTTAGGTGTAGGCATGGACATCGAGGGAGTGTTGTTCTCTCAATGAACTCTCCATCCCCCTTTATGCATAAATTGATCAACTCTTTCACATTAGCCATTTTTGATGGTACTTGTGCTTCAAAGACGAGTTTTGGTCATGGGCCCAAGGACAATTCTTCGCGGTGCCATACCAATTGACTCAAACATAGGTGGCTCCGGCCACCGCCCTCTCTTTGGAGAGGTTGTGTTTCGTGTTTGGTTGGTCCTTATTGTCTTTTGCCTTCCCTTGAGTTGCGTTTGTGGTTGAGTTGCCTCTTGTGTGTGCTCTTCCGCATGTCCGGTTGCTTGTAGGTTGCATTGCATAGGCCGTGTTAGTCTGTTTTTGTTGGAAACCTACACTTTCTTGGGTTTACGGTACTACCGTGATTAACCACGGTACTACCGCAGGAGATGGGTTGCCCTGTGCGTGCACAGCTGCATCCGGCACGGTACTACCGCTTCCATCGCGGCAGTAATTTTTTACTGCCACTGGAAGAGCGGTACTACCGCCTTGTGTGCGGTACTTCCGCCTGGGCGGTACTACCGCAATGACCGCGATACTACCACGCCGTCGCGAGCGGGTGGGGGTCAAGAGCGGGCAGGGGGAGTTCCAACTCCCCCATACCTACTCAACTCTTTTTCCCCACCTCGTCTCTCTCTCTCTCCTGCCAAGAACGGCGCCGGAGGACCTCGCCGGATCTCCGTCTCCGGCTGCTCTCCTCGCATTCCGACCGGTGGGATCGATCCCCACCTCGCCCTCTTGCCATGGAACAAGGTTTCTCCCCAAATCCCTCTCCTTTTGCCTCGTAGTTTCGCGTTTAGGTTTTGGGGAGATGCAGGTTGTTCTTGAGATTTTTGGCCAAGTCTTTGCAAGAGGAGGATGTAGGAGAGTAGTAGTGCTGTAGAGATGCTATTTGGTATGTTGCCTCACGGTATTTTTGATCGACCGTAGTACCGATCCAAAGTTGTGGATGTGCCCAGATCCGTTCTGTGCTTCTTTGTATCCGTGCGGTACTACCGCGCATTCTGCGCGGTACTACCGCTCTGGCTCGTGCGGTACTACCGTTCCTCTGGAGCGGTACTACCGCTCATAGCGCGGAAGTAAATTTTTACTTCTGCTCTATGCGCGGTACTACCGTGCCATCCCGGCGCAGTACTACCGCGGCTAGAGCGGATGTAAACATTTATTCCCGCTTAGTGGTGAGGTACTACCGATGCCATCTAAACTACCTTGGTGCGACTACCCTATCTTATTTCTATGTGTTTCGTCTGTGTTGGCTTTGGTCTTTGTGTTGATCCTTCTCGTATTCTCGTGTGTTTTTTTGTTGTGTGTCACAGGTGGTGGCTCCGATGTCCGTCGCTCAAATCCTAGCCGCAACACGAGCTCTAAGCGGCTTCGCAATCAAGAAGCACCGGAGGGCTCCAATGCCCAACATCGCACTGTCAAGAAGACCGCTAACAGGTTCAAGGAGCCAAGTCTTGGCATGGATGAGATGCCTCTATCTGAGTTCATTATTCGAAGGAGGATCAATCCCTATGTGAACTCTCGTGAGACTTTCAAAGGGAATGAGTTGTTCTGGACCAAGCAGCAGAATCTCATTTACATCGATGTCATCAAGCCAAAGCACAACATATATGTTCCTATGCAGTGGATTGATATGACTCATCTGAGGAAGGACCGGGCATACTTTGGTGAGGCCTTGGACTTGGTGGAG
Organism: Thinopyrum elongatum; assembly: GCA_011799875.1. Classification (NCBI taxonomy): domain Eukaryota; kingdom Viridiplantae; phylum Streptophyta; class Magnoliopsida; order Poales; family Poaceae; genus Thinopyrum; species Thinopyrum elongatum. The sequence goes on from CM022298.1 coordinate 616,407,113, forward strand.
CAGTTTGGCATTGAAGACTTCATCTCTTTCCACATGGACTTTGACCAGGAGCTCTTGGCACAGTTCTTTGCTTCCGTCCACTTCCACACGGATGGGGAGCGGACTTTGACTTGGATGACTAATGGGAGGAGGATGTCTGCCACTTGGAAGGAATTCATGGAGATGCTGCATGTCCGTGATGAGGGGCTCGATGTGCCCGTTGGTGTCCGTCCACACGCCAATCCTGAGTCCGCGAACAAGAACAAGCTTCAACCGTTCCTTGTGGAGAAGAAGTTGGCAAATGGCTCACAGTCATGGGTGCTCAATCCCTTCCTGGACGTCATGCATCGGATCTTCCGCAACACGCTCTTTCTGCGCATTGGCGACAAGGATAAGGTGCATGCTTATCTCATGGATATGATGCTTCTTTGTGAGGAGGCGCGCCGTCAAATTACCCAGCCACTGGACATCTCTCATATCATGTGGATTGAGCTTCGGTTTGCAGTCTACAATCGCAAGGTGCCCATCTATGGCCCATATCTGCACCTCTTGATCTCGAAGACGTGGGAGAAGCTCTTTCCGACTGAAGACTTCTCTGCTCCCAACTGGGTTCGCCATGAGCCTATCAAGCTGCGCCAGAAGAACAAGTGGGCCAATACCACAACCAGGGCTGAGGCCGAGGCTGCACAGATGGATGTTGATGAGGACGAGTTTGAGGAGGAGGAGGCTGAGGACAGTTCTGCGGGGTTTGCTCCTCCATCTTCTGAGCCCTCTTGGGCTAAGAGGCTGAAGGCAAAGATGAAGGCTCTGTTCTGCATGCAGGCCAAGGGGCAGTACAAGACACATGTTGCTCAGAAGGAGGCTCGCTAGCGCGACAAGAGGATCTTGAGGACTTTCGGCGAGAACGTGTCGAGCGGGTCGGAGAAAAACATCACTCCTGAGGCTGACTGGATAGCGAAGCAAGGCTATCAGTGGACCGAGTCAGAGGAGGAGCCCATTCCCGCTGCCGAGTCTGATGAGGAGCATGTTGAGTGATCTCTGCAGAGGATGCTACCACCTGTGTCGTAGGTGTCCTCTCTACCTTTTTGGTGTCTCGATGCCAAAGGGGGAGAGAGTGTAGGATTTGCTTTCATGTTCGTGTCTCTGTGCCTTCGTTTCGTTGGTCTTCCGTTTGTGTTGCTTTGGTTTGTTGATTTGCGCTTGTGTTTGTGTGTCCTGGAGACTTTCATATGGTGTAAGACATATGCACTCAAGCTTATCTTATTGTCTTTTATGCTTAGTAGTTTGTGAGCCTTTGCTATCATGTGCCCTTTACCTTTTGCTCTTATGCATTGCCTTGCCTTCATGCTTAGTGTTATTTATATTACTGCAAGGAATGCCTTGTCTATAAAATATAGGGGGAGTGTTGATCCTAGTATGTGTGCCGTGCAATCCAAAGCATTTAAATAGAGTGCACACATCTAGGGGGAGCCTGTCTATATTTTGTAGATGGTGGGTTTGCTTATGTTATTTTAGTATCCTTATGTGCAAATCCCGTGTTGTCATCAATCCATCAAAAAGGGGGAGATTGTAAGGGCATATTTCACCTTATGTGGTTTTGGTGATTGATGACGATGCATTTGCGGACTAATCGTGTGCGTTGAGCATTTCAGATATCTCATGTTTAGGCACAAGACGATTCGATGCCCCTCGGAGCTTAGTAAAGACGGCGTTTCTCTTTGTTTCTTTTCGGTGGATTTGAGTCGTAGGGAAGCCGTGCTATTAAGAGGGGGTCCGCTTCGGAAAGGTTCGGGTGGAATCAACACGTACACGTCTATTCCTTTGCACCACCCTTCCATTGTTCTGTTGGAGCACCGACCGGTTATCTGTGTCTTTGCAAAATGAAGGACTCCTAGTGGTATTGTGCTGTGGCATGCGGTAGTACTGCTCCACGGAGCAGTAGTACATCACGGTAGTACCGGATTGGATCGCGGTAGTACCGCAAGGTCTTGCGGTAGTACCGCTCCTCGTGTGCGGTAGTACCGTGACGTCTGGGCCAGCACATCTACTTGCGCGGAAGTAGGGGCGGATGTAATTTTTTACATCTGCGCCCTATGCGGTAGTACCGCTCCCTGGATGCGGTAGTACCGTGTCGGATTTTTGCACAGATCAAAAATCAGCGGAAGTAGCCATGGATGTATTTTTATTCGTCCGTGCCTTCCCAGCCTAGTCGAACCCTGCCTTGCGGTAGTACCACAAGGGTGCGCGGTAGTACCGCTCCGGCAGTTCTACCGCTCGCTGCGTCTACGCAACAGGGCTTCGGCTGGCCTCTGCCGTGGGTGCGGTAGTACCGCACTGACTGGCGGTAGTACCGCAATGCCTTGCGGTAGTACCGCATGTCGGGTGCGGTACTACCACGTGTCGCGGGCTAGTTTGAGGGATAACGGTTGGATTTGTCTTCTTAGTATAAAAGGGGAGTCTTCTTCTCCAATTGACTTACCTCTACTCCCTAAAGCTCCATTGTTGCTCCAAGCTCCATTTTCGCCCGATCTCTCTCCCTAGCCAATCAAACTTGTTGATTTTCTAGGGATTGGTTGAGAAGGCCCCGATCTACACTTCCACCAAGAGAAATTTGATTCCCCCCACTAATCCCTTGCGGATCTTGTTACTCTTGGGTGTTTGAGCACCCTAGACGGTTGAGGTCACCTCGGAGCCATATTCCATTGTGGTGAAGCTCCATGGTTTCGTTGGGAGCCTCCAATTCGGTTGTGGAGAGAGCCCCAACCTTGTTTGTAAAGGTTCGGTCGCCGCCTTCAAGGGCACCAATAGTGGAATCACGGCATCTCACATTGTGTGAGGGCGTGAGGAGAATACGGTGGCCCTAGTGGCTTCTTGGGGAGCATTGTGCCTCCACACCGCTCCAACGGAGACGTACTTCCTCTCAAAGGGAAGGAACTTCGGTAACACATCCTCGTCTTCACCGGCTCCACTTTTGGTTATTTCTTACCTTTACTTGTGCAAGCTTCTTTGTGTGTTGTATTCCTTGCTTACTTGTATGCTTGTTGTTGTTTCATCATATAGGTTGCTCACCTAGTTGCATTTCTAGACAACCTACTTTGATGCAAAGTTTAATTTGGTAAAGAAAAGCTAAAAATTGTTAGTTGCCTATTCACCCCCCCCCCCTCTAGTCAACTATATCGATCCTTTCACCCTGGCTTGTAATATAAAGCTTGTATGAATTTATTTATGTTTTAGAGTTGTGTTGTGATATCTTCAAATGAGTCCTTAGGCTTGATCGTGTGCATTTGCGTGTATGGTTAGTGCACGATTAAGCCGGGGTCATCACACAAGACATGCTAGCAATTAGCTCAACACTCACTAGACCAATCTTTGGATAGATCCTTGGATACCACCTTGGTCAACACATAAACTCCTTCAAACCAACAAATGGACTTCAAGAAAAGCCTATGGACAAATCCTACGAATATAACTCAACGCAACCATTAGTCCATAGAGATTGTCATCAATTACCAAAACCAAACATGGGGGCACCGCATGTTCTTTCAATCTCCCCCATTTTGGTAATTGATGACAATCTCTTTCAAGAGAGTTTATATAATGAATTAAGCATCACCATGCAAAGCAACAACTAATAATGCATGAGCATGAGATGCAAAAGCTTAGGAACAAAACCAAAGCAAGAAGAGATAGCTCTAAACTTCTCCACACAACTCTCTAAACTTCTCCCCCATTGGCATCGATTGCCAAAATGGGCGAATAGCTTAGAAGGCCAATATAATATGTGTTCCTCCATAAATTGTGTATTTATCAAAATATGAGTGGAATACAATACATATATCCAATGATGAATAGTTGGAGGAAGACAAACTATATTGAGGATCCAAAAATTGCAAAGGGATGATATGGCACAAAGGCATACCAAGAATGAAATTAGCAATCAAAAGATACCAACTGAAACAATCCGATAATGGATCCTACAAGCCACATGGATACAAGATATTATGATATGAGCGAAGGAGTGTTCTAAAGAACATAGAGAAGTTCCCCATGATTTGTGCAATATTTAGTTTTGTATTTTGGTACAACATGCACAAAGTAGGATCATCACTCCCCCAAAATCAATAGAAATACACAACAAGTGCAAGTGAGCATATAGGAAACTAAGCCTAGCACTTGCTACAAACACATGGTTGAGCAACATGTAAAAGAGGCAACTTAGGAATAGGCTCAACCAAAACCGATGTGTGTGAGTCAAGGCAATGCACTTGAGAAGACTAATGTACGGATGAGCATTAAGCATCAATACAGTCTTGAATGAATGAGATATACGGTGCAAGGCCTGTCATTCCCACACACAACTAGCAAATGGGTTCACAAGCTCACTAATAAGCATATAAAGAACCTATGCTTGTGACAACCCGTGGTGAAGATATAAAAGGAAGCTTCGTTAAGAGGAGGGATACCAATTGAATTGGCAAAAGCCTCATCATGACAAGCAAGAGGAAAATAATCTTGACCACAAAAGAGTGCAACAAGATGCAAAGATATAAGATCCGCACTCAAGACAAATCCTTTCACGGAGCCACCTAGGAAATACAAAGGAAAGAAATGTGGACGTGAAAGAATAAGGATATCCACTAAAGATGTAACTTCTCTCAAGTGTATAAGATTCTAGGTAGATGAAAATCATGATGATATCAATCCACAAAGAATGATGCACACAAGAAATGGTTACTCAAGGAAAGAATAGGATACCCAAACGGAAGTCATAAAATATACTGATAAGATCTTTGCTTGGAAAGCATATAGCACATGGCTTAATATTATCTTGTAGTATATAAATGAGCTTCAACCAAATGAACATCAAAGACATCACAACTACCAACAAGAGATCATTGTTGAGATGCTTTGAGAAGGGAAACAAGTATCACAAGAACTAATCAAGAAATTCATGCCATGATGCAACCTACACAAGGTTGTATGTAAGAAATGTATGCATGAGTAGATACTTGTTACCGAGATAGCATTGGAAGGATGTAGTAGATACAAAATGAATGTAAATGATAGTAGTTCATTGAACGTCCTATCTTGACTCCAATAAGCACATGGTGACACCACCTTCCTTTTGAATGAGCCGAGCATCCAATGCATCTCTAGTTGTTCCTAGAACAACACCACAAACAAAATGGTACCCAAACTCATTGGGACCAAAGAGTTAGCAAACCAACAATACATATGACAAACTCCACATAAATATGTGCATATAGATATGAAATAGAATTTCATGCACATCTTAGCCAATTAGAGACTTGGTGGAGTTTCCCTTATATATTGGGTCAAAGAAAGAAAGCATGCCAAAGAATGTACATAAGGTAAATATGCATGCTCTAGACTTCAAGGACCAAATCAACACATGGTTGATAGGATCCCAAAAGAAAAGATCCCAAGTGAAAATAAGATACTCAAAGAAGAACTTATCACTTGAAGGATACCAAATACAAGATACATCAAGGAATGAGATATCCATTGATACACACTAAAAGGAAGATACCAAACTCCCAAAAGAGAGGAAGGTTCCTAATGAACCAAGACCTCTACAAAGTTTCATGATGGCACACAGTACCAAAAAGAAATGACTTGTCTTCCACCAACACACACTTGATAAGGATCACAAGATGAGTGTTCTAAAGAAAATATGATAGCTCCCCCAAGAGTTGTGCATTATAGAGAATTTGCATTTGAATGCAAAATGCACAAGATGGGATCACCGCTTTCACTATATCCCTAGACGCACTAGACGAGATCAAGAAATAAACATGAACCACAAGTGGCATGGAAGACAACAGGAGTTGAAACAATCCTAGGCAAGAGATAAGGCAAATAAAACCAAAGGCCAATGTAAAGATGATCAACAATTTCTACCACATAAATGATTACCAATTGTCAAGAGACAAGAAGTATTTGGAATTCCCGGTGGTAGATTTCAAAGATATCCATCATCATTTTCACACCAAACACAAAAGCAAATTGCAACTTGTAGAGCTAACATGCCACCTAGGGACAAGATAATTTACAATATCAATTCTAGGTGACAATATCTCAAATGTACACATTTTCTAGGCTTGTAATTTGCACATAACACATTACTCCCCCATAATGTGATACCAAATAAAACTGCACAAGAGGCAATAAGAATCCAACAAGAGATAATTAATGGACTATTTAGAATTTGAATTTCTCATGAGAAGACATACCACATAGTGACTAGATAAACTTGTAATATCAATACTAGATGGTATTCCTCATGTACACGCATTTATAGGATTGTGAGGTGCACAAGGCGCATCACTCCCCCGCAATGGGATATTCCATTAATCTCTCAAAAGAGCCAACTAAGATACAAACAAGATGCACAAGGGCTCAACGTGCGACACACATGTACATGATGTGCAAACCAACATACACATACTTGATTACTCAAGATAAGCAACTTGGAGACACAACATATACAAACACATGCAAGGAACAAAACCAAAACATGCAAAGGGGCAAGTAACTTTCAATGTAAATAATTTAAGTACAAGTTACCGCAAGGAGGCACATGGGATATAAGATAGAAACTTGATAACCCAATTGACTTGGCTTGAGACAATAAGACTGATGAAGTCCCCTTAATTCTTCATGATGTAGCCAAGTCTCCACTGCCATCCAACAACACCTATTGATCAAGTTTGAGCTAGTTGGTCCCCAACTAAGTTGGGTCCTAAGAGGTTAGTCACAATAGGCTTGGCAACCCAAATGGTTCTTTTCTTGACACCACTTTGAGTACCAACAAACTTGGCAAACACATTGCCAACCTTATCCTTCCCAAGAGAATAGACATCATCTATTAGAATAGGGTTGGATAAGGTACCATTCATGCATGAAGAAGCTACATGACCTTTCTCACGACATAGGTAGCAACGTCTACTCTTCACTTTCTTCTCACTTGATTTCTCAACTTGAGAAGCATTAGCTTGAGTCATCTTGGGAAGAGGCCTTTCTTCAACTTGAGGTTGAGCATGGGAATGAACTTGTGGCCACTTCCCTTGTTGCTTGTCACTTATGGCCTTCTTCTTCAATGGGCAAGATCTAACATGATGCCCTTCAACTTTGCACTTGAAGCAAATAATCTTGGCCGAATTCTTGACTTGTTTTTGGCCCTTTTTCTTGTTCATCTTGGACTTCTTCTTCTTATTTGAGTTGAATCCAAGTCCACCTTTGTCATTGGGGGATTTTTGCACACTCAAGATATTGTTGAGTGTGGACTTCCCTTCATGACTCTTTTCCAAGTCTTTCTTTAAGGAAGTGACTTGGGCCTTGAGCTCTTTGATTTCCTCTACAGGGTTAGTATCAACACAAGTACTAGAGGAAGTATAAGCTTCATCGTTAGAGCAACAAGGCAAGGAAAGCAATTCATCACAATATGTAGCAACATTATGAGTGGATGAATTACGAGGACTAGCACATGGCAATATAGCATTTAGACTTGAAATAGTGCTTGTATCCACATGAGGCCCACTAGATGTTACCTTAGTCATCATAGCCTCATGCGCTATCTTTAGCACATTATGGGATACTAGAAGATCATCATGAGAGCTTGAGAGCTTTTCATGACTTTTTTCCAATTTTCCATAATTGCTAGATAGCAACGCAAGTTGAGCCCTTAGCTCAACATTCTCCTTCAAAATGGATGCTTCACAAGAAATAGAGTTAGTAGCACTAGCATCATCATTAACAACAAGAGGAGAAGGGAACTTTGCAAGCTCTTTTGAATATGAAGCTTTAAGTTGAGCATGAGACTCGGTGAGTTTGATGAGCTCACTCTTAATGACCCTTGAGCCATTTTCGAGGTGCCCAAAGTCCTCAAGGAGTTTATCATGCGCAACTTCAAACTTCTCATTTTTAGTTTCAAAATCATTGGCCGTCTCAAGAGCTCTATCATGAGATTCCTTCACTCTAGACAATTCTAGAGCAAGTCTCCTCAAGAGATTCCTTGGTGGTTTGTTCAAGTTCAAGAGCTTGGGAGAGGTCCGCAATCTCATTAGCGTAATCATGCTCATGACCTTCCATTTTCTCAATGGTGACCTCATGCTCCTTGAGATGAGATTCCAACTCCTCAATATATTTCTTGCCCTCAATGGCAATGGACATGATTTCCATGAAGTTGGAACGAGCAATTTATTTTTATGAAGAGCTTTAAAAACCATTTCCCCCTTAATTTTTAAGGAGGCAACATTATCACTCTCTTCATCATTATCCTCATCATTATTAGCATTAACATCATCATCAAGAGACATATTGGGGTTCAAAGTATGAGATACCTTTGAAGCCTTAGCCATAAGGAAAAAAGCAATAGATGACGATGTAGGATCCCTTGAAGCACCGTTCAAGACCACATCTTGTTCCATGGAGTGTTGGGTTTCCTCTACATTGTTAGCACAACAACTCGAGGAAATACATGCATTTTTATCATGGCAACAAGATATAGCAAGCATATCATCATGAGATTTAGTCAAGCAATTTCTACATGATATGCACGGACTCTCAACACAAGCATGTGAAACATTTGGAGTGCTCAAAGTGCTAAAGTCCAAAGATGAAGCATTGCAATAAGAAAGTGATGAAGGATAATCAACAATAAGCCCACTACCATCATTGCAATGAATACCACTACTCACCATATCATTACCTTGTGGCAAACCACATGTAGGTGAAGTAGAAGAAGTTGAGAACACTATATGACCGGAGGTGGAGGGAGGAAAATTATCCTCACAAATCTTGGACACACCATATTTATCTTTAAGCTTTGTCCACAACTCATGAGCATCCCGAAACGACATGAGTTGAAATATAACTACATTGCTCAAAGCATCAAAAAGCACATTAGAAGCTTGAGCATTGAGATAAGAGTTCTTCTCATCCTCTATAGATAATCTTTGAGGATCCTTCGGAGGAGAAAAACCCATATCTACAATTCGCTCTAAACACGGGTCAATGGCCCTAAATTGATTAAGCATGCGAATAACCCAAACATCAAACTTTGTGCCATCGAAACTAAGAGTGTCAGAGAATCCTAATCCCCTAGTCGACATCCTTACTCTCTAGGCGGTTAAGCCTGACAAAGAGAGACGAGGCTCTGATACCAATTGAAAGATCGAGGATGTCGCCTAGAGGGGGGGTGAATAGGTGCTTTAAAATAATTACGGTTTAGGCTTGAACAAATGCGGAATAAACCTAGCGGTTAATATGTCAAGCACAAAACCTACGACAACTAGGCTCACCTATGTGCACCAACAACTTATGCTAAGCAAGATAAACAACTAAGTGATAGCAAGATATATGACAAGAAACAATATGGCTATCACAAAGTAAAGTGCATAAGTAAAGGGCTCGGGTAAGAGATAACCGAGGCACGCGGAGACGACGATGTATCCCAAAGTTCACACCCTTGCGGATGCTAATCTCCATTTGGAGCGGTGTGGAGGCACAATGCTCCCCAAGAAGCCACTAGGGCCACCGTAATCTCCTCACGCCCTCGCACACTGCAAGATGCCTTGATTCCACTAAGGGACCCTTGAGGGAGGTCACCGAACCCGTACAAATGGCAACCCTTAGGGGCGGTCACCGAACCCGTACACTTTGGCAACCCTTGGGGGCAGTCACCGGAACCCGTCAAATTGCTCGGGGTGATCTCCACAACCTAATTGGAGACCCCGACGCTTGCCCGGAGCTTTACACCACAATGATTGAGCTCCGAACACCACCAACCGTCTAGGGCGCCCAAGCACCCAAGAGGAACAAGCTCAAGGGTACCAAGCACCCAAGAGTAATAAGCTTCTCAACTTGTAACTTCCACGTATCACCGTGGAGAACTCAAACCGATGCACCAAATGCAATGGCAAGGGCACACGGAGTGCCCAAGTCCTTCTCTCCCAAATCCCACCAAAGCAACTAATGCTTGGGAGGAAAATGAGAGGAAGAACAAGAAGGAGAACACCAAGAACTCCAAGATCTAGATCCAAGGGGTTCCCCTCACATAGAGGAGAAAGATATTGGTGGAAATGTGGATCTAGATCTCCTCTCTCTTTTCCCCCCAAAACTAGCAAGAATCCATGGGGCAAGTGATTGAGAGATAGCAAGCTCAAAGAAGGTCAACAATGGGGGAAGAACACGAGCTCAAAGGATAAGGTTCATTGGGGAAGAAGACCCCCTTTTATAGGTGGGGAAAAATCCAACTGTTATGCTCACAGCCCGCACAGAGCGGTACTACCGCTAGGTCGGTGGAAGCCCTTTGAAAAACAACAGCGAGGAGGCAAAAGGCCAGTAGAACCGCCGGAGCGGTACTACCGCTCGTCCTCACAGTACTACCGCTAGAGGTAGCGGTACTACCGCTAAGGGTAGCGGTACTACTGCTTGGGAGCGGTACTAAAAAAATACATCCGTGCCTACCACCGCTGGACTTAATACGACATTTTGGTCTGGAGCGGAAGTAGCCATGGTAGTAGCCGTGGTAGTACCGCTCTGGAGCGGTAGTAAAAAATTACATCCGCTCCAAGCAGTAGTAGCCGCGGTAGTACCGCTGCAGCCTTTTAAGGACACCAAAACTGCCACAACTTCTGCAAACAGACTCCGAATTCAACGAAACCAAGTTTGTTGGAAAGCTAAAGACATGGGCTAAGACAATCTTGATAGAAAGAAAAATAAGAAGCAAATGATAAAAGGCCCATAAGAAAATGGTGAGAACCCTTCCTCGAATAAGACCGGTAAAACCTCCAACACCGAAAACGCAATAGAAGAAGCATATGAAATCCATTTTCGATGTACTAGAGCTTGTCACAAAGATAACCACAAGCTCTAAAACCACAAAAAGAGAAAATATAAATAAGAATCAAGAAAGATGATGCAAGGATGCAATGGTTTGAGCTCTCGATGAACGATACGATCAAGCTACTCACTTGAGAGCCCCCCTTGATAGAACGGCTATCGATCCTATAACCCGGTCTCCAAACTATCACCATGAGACCGGTAAAATAGAAAAACTATCAAGGGCAAACCTTTGCCTTGCACAAAGTCCACTTGAGCTAGATGATGACGATCTTGACTCCCTCAAGTTGGACCACCTTTCGTGATTGCGTTGGCTCGATGAAGGCTAGTTGATTGCTCCCCCATACTCCACTATGGGTGAGTCACTCTTCGGCACACCTTCAAAAGTCCATTGTCACCACAATGGACGGCAAGCTACAAGCATGATTTCTTCGTGATGCTCCACTTGAACTTGCACAACACAACCTTGATTTGATGTCATCCTCCATGGGTTGTATGTGATCTTCCTCTTGACGCAAGCCCATGGAAGCAAACCTAACCCCGCATAGAACTCTCACAAAGACCATGGGTTAGTACACAAAGCGCAATGGACAATGCTTACCAAACCGTGAGATCACTTGATCCCACTCGGTGTATCTTCTACGCTTTGTGTGAAATCTTCTCTCTTCATAAAGATGATGTCTTGAAGATACACATGAATGTTCACACAATCTTCTTCTTCAAGACATGCTAGCAATTAGCTCAACACTCACTAGACCAATCTTTGGATAGATCCTTGGATACCACCTTGGTCAACACATAAACTCCTTCAAACCAACAAATGGACTTCAAGAAAAGCCTATGAACAAATCCTACAAATATAACTCAACGCAATCATTAGTCCATAGAGATTGTCATCAATTACCAAAACCAAACATCAGGGCACCGCATGTTCTTTCAGTTGTGATCCCATCTACTTCTCCTCTTCCTCTTGCTGGATCAAGAAGGAGGAGACGTCATCGAGCCGCTCGTGTGCTAAACTCAGAGGTGCCGTCCGTTCGGCACTAGATCGGTTGGATCATGATCGGATCGCGAAGAGTACGACTACATCAACCGTGTGATAAACGCTTCCGCTTAGAGATCTACAAGGGTATGTAGATGCTCTCCCCCTCTCGTAGCTATGCATCTCCATGAATAGATCTTGCGTGTGCGTAGAACTTTTTTTGTTTTCCATGTAACGTTCCCCAACATAAATTTTACTCTAGCCCAATTTACTCCACCGCGCGGCGGCTGAGTAAAAGTCGCGCCTCTCCCTTGCGTCTCCCCTAGCCCCTACAAAATCTCTGGCGCGACTCCCAATGACCGCCCGCCAGCCCCACCGCTACCTCGTTGCCTCCCCTGCCCCCCGCCGCCCTTCTACCCACTGTCGAGCCCGTTCGGCCCCCATTGCCATCGCCGGAATCAAGGTGAAACACCGTCGCCGTCGCCATTGTTGATTCGTCGGATTGCTTGGTTTCTTCGTCTTTTTCTGTCGGCCGCCGCATCTCACCTTGATTGCACACCACTGCAGGCCATTCCCTCTCATCGCCATCATCCTGTTTGGTCAGAACGACACCGGCCGGTGCACCACCACCGCACCGTAAGTGTTCGATGAATTGCGTAGGTGAGTTTTTTTATCATTTCTTTGTGAACCGAGTCATTTGGATTGGACCAGCCGTTTGAATTGTAGATGAAGAGGTTGAGGGAGATGCCTTGGAGGACTCATCGGCATCCGAAGAGGAAGAAGACAACGATGACTTTGACACCGTTTTAGGCATGATTTTCAATGATGATGTTCGGCGGCTGAGGAGTGGGTCTCAGTTTGTCCGCATAAACATCTACCGTGATAGAGCGGAGGGTCATGCCAAGATCATGAGAGACTACTTTGACCCAAAGCCAACCTTTCCGTAGAAGTACTTTCGCTGGCGCTTTCGAGTGCACACAAGTCTTTTTCTGACCATTGCAAAAGCCGTTCAGAGATATGATGATTGGTTCAGGCTCCGGATAAATGCATGTGGAGAGATAAGTGCATGCCCTTTGATGCAATGCATTGCGGCTGTTCGAGTCTTGACATATGGGTGTTCAGCCAATGCAACCGATGACTATGTCCGCATTGGTGAAGACACAATCTTGGAGGCTGTTCGAAGGTTCACTAAAGCAGCGATCGTTGTCTTTGGCCCAGAGAACTTGAGAGCACCAACCGAAGAAGACACCCAGAGGCTGATGACTGAGGGTGGAGCAAGAGGATGGCCAGGGGTGCTTGGTTCACTTGACTGTATGCACTGGACATGGAAGAATTGTCCTGCAGGGTGAAAGGGTCAGTACAAAGGCCACTGCAACGATGCATCGAAGGATCTTTGGATATAGCATTCATTCTTTGGTTTGCCTGGCTCTCACAATGACTTGAATGTGCTGTCGAGATCACCGCTGTTTTCTAGGCTTATTAAAGGTGAAGCCCCTGCTTGCAACTACTCGGTCAACAAGCACAACTACATGATGGGTTACTACCTTGCGGATGGCATCTATCCACCATAGGCTACCTTGGTCAAAACAATTTCACGTCCAAAAGGTAACAAAAACATTCACTTTGCCCGATGTCAAGAAGTTGCTAGAAAAGATGTTGAGAGAGCCTTGGGTGTGATTCAGAAGCGCTTTGCAATTGTTCGTGGCCCTGTCGAGTACTGGAACTCCAAGGTTCTATGGTGGATCCTGACTTGTTGCATCATATTGCATAACATGATCATTGAAGACGAGAGGGATATGCCTGAGAACTTTCGGTACATCACCAACGGGACTCCGGTTGAGCCAGAGTATGATACAGACATGATCTTGCCATTCCTTAGGAGCATCACAAGATCGAGAACCGTCAAGTTCATGCTTAGCTCCAACAAGATCTTGTTGAGCATCACTGGCAACGTCTTAGCGAGTCCTAATTGTTCTGTCACATGTTATTTGCTACATTTGAACCATTCGGCGTGTTTAAATTTGAATAATTCGGTTTGTAAACTTTAAATTCAGTTTGTAAACTATATTCGTGATTTGGTTGAACATTCAAATTTATGATTAGTTTCCATATGTGTGCTAATATGTAGTTGCAATTTATACTAGAATTGCAAAGTTTAGAAAAACAAAAATTTACTCCCTTAAATATAAGGGATCAGCTAGTCCCGGCCAAAACTTAATGAAGTAAATATACTCCACTAAAGATTTACTCCACGGGATACTCCATTATTTTTAGGATATCAGTAAGAAATGCCTTTATGTGAGTATCTCCGTGGAGTGTGTTCAGGTTCTTTTCCCTTTAGTATTCCCCCTTGCTTTAACGAAAATGGCAGAGCTCCTGCCGCTGCCCATAAAAGAAGAAAAGAACATGTGCCAATATTTACACATGGAATTTCCATCGAAACTTGAAAATACACCTTGATCTTTTTCCAAACTAAAGAGATAACTCAATTCCATTTCGGGTGCCAAAAATGATCATTCACACTTTCCACTGTGTGCCTGTTAAGACGGGATAATAATCAACCAACCAACCAAGCAAGCAGCATGAGCATTCGTAACATAATAACTTCAGACTTCTCCTTTTATCAGTTAAGAACGGTTAGTACTAATCTGCAATTTGTTATGCCTCTCAGCCCTGATTGGTCCACGTGGTGGCATGACCAAGAAAGGGGTTTTCAACTGGATCGAGCAGAGTCTTTCTAGCGCAACCACGTGGCGAAAGCGATGCATTCGGCTCCGGCTGTCGCTTAGGTCCGGCTCTGCTTCGGCTTCGGTTTTCGGTCTTGTGATAGAGAACGAAGATGATGAAAGCTTTCTGTGTCCATCGTTTACTATTATTCCACTTGCGTGCATGCTAGTGCTTGACTCTCCCGTATCCTGGTATATCTTTCCTTACCGAGTTGTTGGGGAAATTTGATTTGACTCTGGTGTCAAAAATCCTTATTCATGGTTTGGTTGTATCTGATGCATCCTTCGTGGTTCTGTTAAGATGAAGAGCAGTTTTAACATGCTCCCTTTTACCCCCTCTTTTCACATAAAAGATAAGAGTATATAATAGATCCAAACCGTTGATATTATTAATTAATGGTCTGATTAACTCTTACCTTCTTACCCCACATGTAAAAACAGGAGGTAAGAGGGAGCATGTTAAAATTTGCCTAAGATGAAACAGTAATCAACCAAGCAAGCAAGATGATGATGTGTTAATTAACTGACACTCTTTTATCATTTACGGACGGTTAGCACTAATCTGCACTCTGTTATGCCCGCTTAATCCTGATGGGTGCATGTGCTTACTTAGAAGTTGGGATAATCACAAGCAGGGGAACCCGGCGGTTCACACATCACACGGAGCCAAAATCTTGTTAGCGCAACGACGTCAAGAAAATGATGTATTCGGCTCCAGCCTGGGCCCGGTTCGCTCAAGATTTCGGTTCTCGGTTTTGTGACAGAGACTTGAGGAGAAGACGATTCAAATGCGAACGATGAAATTTGGACGACCAGTCCACAGCCGAGAAACTACCGCTGGATTGTTTGTCGTGCACAGATCGCTCACACTTCTTTGTTCATCGGTTCTCGGTTTTCGGGTTTGTGCGGCCTCTGGCTCTGCCTTTTGCTCCGGCTCGGTTCTGCTGTGGCTGCCTACGGGGAACGCGTCTCGTCTGCATCCGGCAACTATATATTCAGACCTGCGTTCCTTCTTCCCTCCGCACCATTCGTCTCCAAGCTTAGACCCTCAAGCCAGCCAAACCCCATTTCACCGGCGCACGTACAGAAAGCCAATCGATGGAGCTCTTCACCTTCATCTTCAAAATGGTGGCCCCGATCCCCGACGCATTACGCAACGCGGAGAAGCTGCCCGGTGCTCTCATCTCGTGCGGCGGCGCTCTTCCTCATCATCTCCGGGACACCGAGAGGTTTGTTTCTTCACCATGGCAGGGCGCCCTTCTATTTGTACTATGGCATCCTCATTGCCATAGTGATATTCGGGCTTGTGGAGGCGTCCGCCGGATTTTATGTGTCCGGCGATGTGGTCCAACGCCGTGCTGCTGGCAAGACCATCCTGTGGGTGTCCATCTTGCCCATTGTCGTCGTCGCTGCGCTCGCCGGCTTCGTGGTACTGAAATGAGACACTCCTCCACCCGCCGTTGGATCAACGTAGCTCGATCATGTTGTACTGTACAATTGATGGAAGTGTGTTATAGAATAACGAGTGTGTACTGTGGGGACAGGAGGATCAGTATGCTGTACCAGCACGAGTGTTTTAGATTTCATATACTTTCATTTCATTCTTTTTCCATTTGACGCTTGTAATCTAATATGTGTAAATTATTGAACGATTTTGTACTAATGAATCTTTGGGTTGTGCTGTGGCTTTCGATCGACAAGTATGCCATCTGCTTGGTTATTTGCACTTGTACTGCTTCGCTTCCCCTGTTTTTCTTAGGTCAGCTTCTCATCCCTTGTTGGAAAGCAGAGCAAGGAGAGAAGTGTGCTTCCTGTGGTCTATTTGGGCCGTATTCTCGAAAAAGCTGCTTCTGAAGCTCAATAGACCTTCTGCTCCGGCCCAATACACCATTCTAAGCGTTAACGTTTCCAGTGAAAGCGAAGTGTTTTTATTTCCCATCCTTTCATTTCTTCCTTAATTGAACATATAAACCTTGAAGAAGTGCTAGGCAGGACCGAGCTAGCCACGTCGCCTTTAAATCGCCATGAACAGTACTTGTGCCACCGCCTGTTAATTCCGTGCCCCGCTACTCGTGCCACCGCCTGTTAATTCCGTGCCCCGCCGAGGGCATTTTCGTCATTTCGCACACGGGCGTATAAAAGCCAACCGCTCCTGTGGAGAGGACCTGGCCGCCACTCTCCTCTTCCTGCCGCCTCGGCTCCCTCCTCCCACCTCAGCTCTCTCCTCCCTCCAAACCCTAGCCCCGCACGCCGCCGGCCGCGCTGCTCCGCCTCCTACTCTCCTCCACTTCTCTCCTCCTCCCCTCGAAGCCCCAGCGCGTCTGACCGCGGCGCGGCCAGCATGCGGCTAGCGGGGCGGCCGGCGGCAGCGACAGCGGGCGAACGGGGGCGGTTGGGCGCGGCGAGCGACGGCGGCTGCTCTCTCCCCTGCCTCCGCCGCCTCTCCTCCTCCTCCTCCTACAGGGGTCGCGGTCTTGACTGGATGGCGGAAGATGCGCCTCCCAGACGGCCAGCAACTTCAGATCCAGCTGGAAAGGGGTAGGTTTGTTTGTTCTCCACTCCATATGAAGTACTACTTTTCTAAATTACTTTGCAGTATTCTTAGTGAGCACATGTACGTAGTTAGTGTTTACTAATTTTCAAAATTGTCAAGGGTTAGGCATTAAGCATATTAAGTGCAGGGAAGGTTCACATGGCGTGATGTGAAGATGCAGGTTACCCAAGATGAATCTGAATTTCTTGTGTATGCATTAATTTGATAATATATATATATATATATATATATATATATATATATATATATATATATATATATATATATATATATATATATATATATATATATATATATATATATATATATATTTCGTAAGCACAATGTGAGAGGAATCTGAACTAGGTGCTCTTCTCTCTTTTCCTTTTGCTCCACCATTCACATTTTGATTTGCTAACATATGGGTTTTCTAAATATTTCTAATTTCAGGTGGTGCGGGCTGGACGACGCTGAAGTAGTCATCTTCGTCGGCCCCGTCACTGCGTACGCATACTCCTTCAATTTTTCCCTCCTACTGGTACATATTCTTCCCAAGTTCCCCTCCATTGCTAATTCTGAAATTTTGTTTGCTTAATTCGAATCTGAATTTATTTTTCCTTGATTGGATATCTAATTATTTCATGTTGCTGCTTGCATCACTTTTTCAGGTGTTGTGATCTGGAGAAGCTCAAGTAGTCATCTTCGTCCATCACGTCACTGCATACGCATACGCCTCTGATTTTTGGCTCCTGGTACATACTCTTCCCAAGTTCCCCTTGGTGGCCAATTCTGGATTTTTTTTTGCTTAATTCAAATCTGAATTAATAATTCAGATTTTTTGTTTCCTTGATTGAAATCTGAATTAAATTTTGCTTCATTGCTATGTAACACTGCCTTCTAATCCGAAAAATCTGACAGATATCACAACACTCATATGCTTATAAAGCACATGTTTCATAATAACTAGATGAACTACATACATGCTCTCCTTTTTATTGAATAGTTGGTTTAGCCCCTAAATTATCTTATATTATCTAAAAGAAGGCAGGCATAATTAGTTTTCCTGCAACTTTGTTAGTTCTCTGTATTGTTTTCGTTTATTTTTTATCTATTCTTCTATATCCACTCATACAGTAGCAGTACGTATGTACAATATTTTTGAATGCAGCTCAAAGGAATAGGAACGTTTCCTGCAAAAAAAAGGAATAGGACTGTACTCCTCCCAAAAGACAAAAGCAAGAGTAAGTATTGCTTCTCACATCCTATAGAAAATAATCTCACAAATCAATTTTTCCCTTGAAATATTTACGGTTGCAAATATTCATCTTATGTAGCAATGCAGACAATAAAAATCCAGCACCAACAATGAATAGCCGGAGTAAACAAAACAAGCAGACCAAATCGTGTCGGCCCTCGAGGAAGGGTTGTAGTGTCGAGGAGCAGCAGGCATGTAAATCTGACTGCAATTCATGTATGTCTCTTCCTATTTATTTGTTGTTCAACTGTGTTATTTGTGTACTACGACAGATTTGAGTAATTGTCGGTCATGTAGCTAATGTAGGCGCAGCTTCATGAACGTCTGCCAAGGTTCTTAGTGAGGACTTCCTCTAAGATGCTTTCAGATTTTTGCTTATCTAGCATATATATGCAGTGAAGATGTCTCTCCTTTTTGGTACCACTCTGAATAGGATACATGGTGTTCATGTTCTGTTAGATAATTTTATTCTTGTGTAGTTTGATTTAAAAGATGATAGGTCAGAATGACAGAATGTGATTAGTTTTGCTTTTGCTGCTGCTAGACATGATTTTACTTTTGTTTTTGATTGTTTCTTTTTCAGTTTCTTAAGGCTAGAACACTACAGTGATTGATTATGCGCCTGAAGGATTAATGAGGCTGCTTGGACTGAATTTCTCTTTAAAATACATGGTGCTTGTTTGGGATGATTGGGCAAAAATAGTTGGGAATTGGTTTTTTATTACATGCAAAGCTTCAAGCCTTGGGGTATTGCAGACATTAGTTGTTTCAAGTTCAGACCTTTTTCACCGCTGACTATACTCTCTCAAGTTTAGGTCACGGTGGATGGTTTGAGAGGAGGGAGGCAGAGCAGAGACAAACGGCGCATTCCGTCATGCATGTGTGTGGATTTGTATCATCCTACTACTGTGTTGCTTTGTTTTATAGTAATAAATACAGAGATGAATCAGATTTTCTTTGGTTCGTTAGCAAAATTTTACGCATCAAGTATTTTATCTCAGATCTTGTATTTCGGTTTGGTATATGAGCCTTTTGCCCATAGACTAACATGTCCCTTAACCTGTCTGCTTGGTGATACTTTTCTGTATCAGCAAGTAGTTATGGATTGAACTACCAGTTACTGATTACGCCTTATCTCAATGCATACTAACTTTCTATGAGTGTCTG
Source organism: Thinopyrum elongatum (assembly GCA_011799875.1). Taxonomy (NCBI): domain Eukaryota; kingdom Viridiplantae; phylum Streptophyta; class Magnoliopsida; order Poales; family Poaceae; genus Thinopyrum; species Thinopyrum elongatum. Next base: position 616,426,621 of record CM022298.1, read on the forward strand.
GTTTGCTGCAGCCCTTTGCTCCATTTATTTTCTGAATATCTAAATTTATTCTGGATAATCATGTTTATATTGTTGATTTATTATAGGTCAAACCCGGCAATGAACTTTAGAGTTAGTGTCCTCAAGTTACTTTTTAACTACATTACTAGACAGCGGTTGGCTTTCAGTTACGAAGTTAGTATTATATCTGAAAGAATGGCAATTGTGGCAGTAACTTTATGCTGCTTGATACTGTGCTGTACTATACACATATATCATTACCAATCTATTTTTTATTTACCTTTTCCTGACTTTAGAAAGGTGATGTTTCATTATGCTTGGTACAAACAACTGGCAGCTATGGTGCCTTCCTAATCCAAGCATCTGTTATTTTTTAGGTTTTGCCGCTGTTAATTGTATTTGGTAAGCTGCCTCTCATTGTGCTTGTCGTCGGAACCAGCAATAGTAGAAGCTTGCCTGCTGCCCTACCAAAGCAAAATTAGGTTATTTGTGAATGAACATTACCTCTTCAGCAATCTGATGGATTACAGGCTTGTTTGTTTTGTTGGTGGCTTGCTGCTCGGGTATGCGATCACATCAGTTGGTTATTTGCACTCGGAGCTAAGATCTTTTCTGCTCGTCTTCTGAATCCTGTTCGATAAAATGTGTGTGAGCTGAGACATTTTTTTCTTCCATGTTCCTTTCTTGTGCAGGTTCTTTGTTGATTTTGTTGGATGTATGTGCTGTTTACCAACAAGGTTAGGTTTCCTATTGGCTTGCTTGATTAGGTCTTGGTACATATTCCATGAACTGGTGCATTTGTGCGGTCAGGTTGGCTGTATATAAATTTTGAGGTTCACCTGCTACGGATATGCTTTTCTAATTGTAGTGTGACAGCTTTAACCAAAGTCTGTTTAGTTCACTCAGCCTTCTATTCATTGATTTTGTATATGGTTCTTGAAAGTAGAGCTTGCTAAGCATTTGAGAGTGTTCCAGTTTGCTTAATCACTGCGACTATGTGCTCTGGGTTAAAATTCTAAATTTTCTCTTTGTAGGAGCTTCAGAAGGGTTGCTCACCAATGAACTAGAAGATTGTTTTGTCCTGGGCACTCACATGATTAAGGAAGAGATTGGTTATTCCTGGATGTGCTATGCAGATCAAAGGTGAGCTCATCCTATTTTCTTTCTTCAATCTTAGCCGAAGATTTATCTTCGGTTTCCTTGCATTTGTCATGTTGGTTCTTTGTGTAGATGTGCCAGCTAGCTTAGAATCTGTATCATCATCTTTGTCTTTGAGTAGAACTGAACTGGGGATTTGCTTTGTTCTGTATAGTTTTCATAAAAGATTTTAAATTCCTGCTCATTTCTGTCGACTTTACTGTAAATGTTTTACATTTAAATTTATCACATGGACAAGAGCAATATTTCTTCTGAGAGTTATATTGTTTTGCGTCTGTTACAGATTTTGTAGGTTATTTAGCCATTCCCGTGCTTCCAAAGCAACTCATGACCCCTCTTATAACTCTGCCCTGCAATATTTAGGTGTTACAAAAACAGTTTGACCATTTTTGCCTCATAATGAGAGTTCTTTCACTATTTTGGAGATTGGTGCATTCTTTCTGCAGTTTAACACCTGCATTGGTACTTTTAACCTTTCATTTAGCGAGTTGACAAGGTCGGCATGTTAGATTGCGCAAAGCTTCTGAGGCCATCTAAATATATTTCATGCACTGAATGAAAGCACGTGGCTTGTTGTGACCAGAAACTGAAGTGAGTATAGCCCAAGTCGACTCTGGCTTTTTGTGACCAGAAACTGAACTGAGTATAGCCCAAGTCGATATTTACCTATTCGGTAGTGCAGACCAACAGCTGATAATGTTCATTGGATGATTTGTTCTGTTACAAATGCGCAAGCAACTTGCAGGGGGGTCCATTTCTTAGAAAAATGTCACCAGTTAACTATGTGTATGCTTATTTCATAATGTAGACTAGCAGCTTGGAATTTCTAATCAGATGATTTGTTTAGTTGTTTCCAAATGTGTAGGCAACTGGAAGGGGAATGCACATCTCTTGTCATTATGTTGTACAAGCTCATGTGGAATTTAATTTTAGATTGTTCGATGTGGTGCAAGGGCATGCGCTAAATGAGAGAAAGAACCAACACAAGGGAAGGAGCAGGGGTCAGACAACCGATATCTTGGCAATCACTCTGTTTCTGACTTTCTATGTTATTGTTTTCATTCGTTATGAGAAAGGGGATAACCATCTGATTAGGATATACAAAATTGTGTATTAAACCATTTAATCATATTGACCTACTGGACTATTACCTTGTGTGAAGTTGCTTACCATGGGCCTCTATTCCTATAGTAGACTTCTAATTTCATGATGCTACTGTGTTTACAATTGAAATTCATTTTTTACCTAAATCAAATCAAATGTAGGACCACCTCCTGCTGTTCAGTACTGTGGAAAGCTTGAAAAGTATTGTCACTGGGGCAATGAAGTTAAACTTTATAATCACCACGTAGACACCCTGTTTGCCATGTTTTGGCACAAAAAGCCAGAGATCCCATACTATGTGTGCACTATCAACAAAACATTCGCAAAGCCAGGCCAACGCATGGTAGCGCCCTACTTTCTTCGTTTGTAAATAGTGCTTTTGATTCTGTAAATTTATGTTTCCCTGCAACATATTCAGAAATCCAATTACATTGCTATTAGTACCAGAACGACCATTCTCTTTACATTGCTACATATGACAGAGCAATACAGCATCAAAACCAATAATTGCTACATAATATTAATATGACAAGCTGCACATATTTTGGCCTGGCTTCTCGCCGGCTCGTCGGCGCGGATCCCCGGTGGCGTGACGGCTCGCCGGCGCGGATCCCCTCCTCCGCCTCTCCGGCCGCCCAGTTGCAGCGGTGAGCTCCCCCTTTCCCCGACTCCTCTCCTCTCTCACATCACATAAGGTCAGATCGGACCCTTGATTTATTTTTCTGTTCGATTCGGTCTGGTGCAGCAGCGGTAGCAGCGGCAGGCGACGTACAGCAGCTCCTTCCTTGCATGCATGGATGAGCTCGACGGAGATGCCGTCCAGCCCGACCACGGCTGCTACCACCCCACGCACAAGGTCCCTTCCTGCTCCCCCACCTTCTTCGATGGATCAAGATGCTACACACACTGTTATTGCTGTTGTTGTTTGTCAAATGAACGAACGAACCTTCCTTACTTACTAAATGTGACAAATGAATCAACCTTCCTCTAGATCAAGCAGAGAATGAATGAATGAATGAATTTCCAACTTCTCTGCTAAAATGAATGGCCAACTTCTATGTGAATTAGACTGTCATTTGGTTTCTTACTACTCACGCCTGTCGGAGTGACTGTTGCTTTGCCGCAGCAGTTTGCAATGGAAACATATGAAATTGTTGGATGTTCGCATTTTTGTAGTTGCATCGATGGGATTTCAATTCTTTAATGGCCATGATATATCACATATTTTAGAATATGCCTTTCCATGTCTCCTTCTTATGCTAATTGGGAGTCCAATAGAGATATTATACTGCACTCTTTCTTCTGTTGTAAATAATTATCGGCCCTTTTCTGTTGAGCAGATGCTGATCATATATAGGGAGATTAAGATGCTCAAGACCAAGGTTCACAAATGAGATTTCTTGAACTTACTTGTGGAAAGATGAGCAAAGCAATTCCCCTCTCCAGTGTCTTTTTGTGGCAATGTTTTGCAGGAAGGCATACTGAAGGATGCCAATGATATACTTCAAGAAAGGGTACTATACTCTAACCCATATCCATTTTAAAGAAACTGCACTATTTGAGATGTTACCTCTTGATTTTAGGATAGCGTTCAGATTGGTTTTAGCATTTAGACTTGACCAAAGCATGATAAAAAAAGGAATACTCCATAGGAGTGGTAGACAATCTTATTGCCGGTGTGTTATATTTTATAACCATGAACATACATATTTGCTGATAAAAGGTACTTTTGCATATGATTCAGGGATGCAAGTGGGTCAGGGCATCTGCTATTCTTAATGCTTTCGTATGTTTCTGAGCATTATATATATTATTTGAAGGTATGCCCATGATGAGGTTTTTCCATTCTATCTCCTGTAGCAATAGTTTCCCTTTTTTGTTCTTCCAAAAACAAGCAACGGTGTTTGGCCATAATCTCTATACAGTCAAATCACACCTCAATTTTGCGTGTCTCAGATTTGATTCTAACCTGCAACATATCAAGTGAGTCTAACTGTATTGCTTTTCTAATTTCATCAATTGAGTACTTTGATGTTTCAGAGTTTATACCATGAGTGCATCTGCAGCAATTTGGTATCTAGTTTTTATTTCATTTCCTTACAATTCACAGTAAGCCTCCTCGAATAAATCACAGTGTGACCTAATCTTACGTGGTTGGATGTCGCCTGAGTATGCTTCCTGCTATTTTTTTACACTATTGTTAATGCCAAACTGTTGTCATGACTTACTGGTGAAATTTAGAAGTGATATATTTGCACATATATACGGGTATTTAACTTAACATGATCTGCATGTTCTGGATGTCGCCTAAGCAGAGGATGCGGCAGTCTTGGCCACATTTGGTTTTCATAAGCTAATATGGGGTTTCTTTCCCTTATATTCTTGCAAGATGTGGTAAGATCTTTCCTGCCGTCTCCTGTTCGATGAAATGCCTGTGAGCTGAAACATTTTGCGTTGCATGTTTCTCTGCCTGTGCAGGTTCTTTGTTGGTTCGTTTGACCATGCCGTTAACCAACAAGGTTAGATCTGCTCAGATTGCCTTGGGTTATTACTTCTTGATAATATAGGCCATGAACTCCTGCATTGGTGCGGCTAGGTTGCCTGCCTATGTGTTTCGGGGTTCACCTATTATGTTTGCCGTGCTTTGTATGGGTTTTTCTTCAGATCTTGTTAGAAAAAAAATGTGTTCTTGTTTACTTATGCTTCGTTCTTCGTTCACCGAGTGAGCAGAAGAGGAAGATGATGAGGTAGCCGTCTCGGGTATTGGGACTGCCGGATCCTGGTTCTGCGCCTCCACTGGCCCGCCGTCTGCCTCCTCCTCCGCGCAGCTGCTCTTTCACCTCTTCATCCTCGTGGGTGCAGCCGAGCGTCCGCCCGGGTGTAGCTCAGCTTCAGTTAAGCAGTCACCCTTCTCTTCTTCCTGGCCCCCTCCCTCTTTCCAATCCAAAGCTTCTCATTTTTGTTTCTGCAGCTTTTGTTTCTCTGTGCCTATAAGGTGTTTGATGAAATGCAAAAAAGCTGACAGGGGAGGATAGTTCCTGTCAAAGATATCAAGTTAAGTAGTAACTTGTTTATGACTTAGTATACAAGCAATCCATGTATGTTTAGTCTTGTGTATTGTTAATCTGTCTTTGCTCTCTCACAAAAATAAAAATCTTTGCTCTGTTATATGAGAGTTTGTGGCAGCCCATATCTTGTAGAAACATGTCTTTGCTCTGGTAAATGAGAACTCATAGCTAAGCGTCTAAACCGCATTTATTTTCTATTTTCATATAATTTGAGTAGAGATGGATTTGCTATCTTCATGTGATGCACTAATGCATAATTCTGGATCGCGTTGCTGCAGAATCGGTTGCGGTATATTTCATTGGTATTTGATCCGAGTTGCACGGGTGCGGAGGCGAGCTTCCTGGCGACGGCGGCGGCGCTCGGTTCGATCCCACAGGCGAGCTCGAGATGGAGGCTGCCCCGTGGGAGAGGCAGTGAATCCGGAAACGAGGGCGCGGAGGTAACCAACGAGTGCTTGGGGGAGGAGAGGAAGGCAGCGCTCCAAGGAGGGGTGCTGGGAAGAGAGAGATGGCGGCGGCGGCAGGAGCAGCTCGTCTCTCCTCTTCGCCTCACCTCATGGACGAGGGCGTCGGCTCCAGAAGCTCTAGGAGTGGAAGACTTGTTCGTCCAGAATTTTGCCGAGTTGCTCCTCACTCTTTGCTTCTTCTCTTTTCTCTGTAATTTGTTTGGGCAGTATTTGCCATATCATGTTTTATGATTTCTTATGGTGATTCCACCTTTATTTCTATCTCACAGGATTTTGTTGCAATGACACTGTCCTGACTATTTGTGTTTTTGGAATTTGTTAATGAAATTCTGGTTAAGCGCTTTGCCCTGGCCACTGATCTTGTCTCAAATTACAGTTTTGGAATTTGTCAATGAAATTCTTCAAGCAGGTAAACCTTTTGTTTGGACTATTCAGCGATAGAATATTCGAGGCACTTGACTAGATGTTGTATACCAAGTAGTTCATCAATTCTCTTGCTGGCCTGCAGTGTTCGCCATCATGTAATTTTAGGAACAAATTCAGAGAAAACTTACTGCATGTTATGCATCAGCCATTGAGGAGTTCTGATAGTCTTTACATTATAATAATGTTTTTGGTGCAGACCATCGATTCTTCAGTCAGGTAAACCTTTTGTTTGGACTATTCGTCGATATAATATTCGAGGCACTTGACTAGATGTTGTATACCAAGTAGTTCATCAATTCTCTTGCTGGCCTGCAGTGTTCGCCATCATGTAATTTTAGGAACAAAATTCATAGAAAACTTATTGCATGTTATGCGTGAGCCATTGAGGAGTTCTGATAGTCTTTACATTATAATGATTTTAGTGCAAACCATCGATTTTACTAAATCTTCGTCTGTTAATTTTCGTAAATTTCAGCATGAATAGGCATTCATACTCGTTCTCAGTTATCCATATATTCATTTTCTTACATGTGCAGTATGCAATCATGTTCTTTTCTTGCGATGCTTTTGGCCTGTTAATCTTTCAATTGAAGGAGAATCACCAAGCAGAATTGAGAGTATTATCAAAAATCCTCATTTTGGAGAAGGGTTAAGCAATTGGTCTAGACAAGATGAAATATACACAGGCATGAGTAAACTGCATATGGGAATGTAAATCCCGTAAATGGAAGCTACTTTGCGTCAGCAACTGGACAGGTTCACAGTTGGAATGGCATACAGCAAGATATCACAGGCAGAGTGTAAAGAAAAGTTTCTTACGAGATTAGTTCTCCTATTTGCAGATTTGGCAGTGCTAATGATACTGAAGTTCATGCTACTTTGTGGGTATAAGAATATGGTTGTGAACAATATATATGCATTTCAAAGTATGTTGATTTTATTATTTACACGCTTTCTTGGCAATGTTATCTTATATTCCATTAGAAAATGTTACAGTATCTTCAAAGGCCATAAGATATCACCGGTTTACTAAATTATAGGGGTCACATATATCACAGGTTTACTAAATTTCAAGTTACAGATGCCACAAGGCTTGCCTAACAAAGGTTCGCCGAAAAGGAATGGCTTGACAAAAAAAAGGTGGTTCTTTCTTCCTTTAGTTGTTTCAATCCTCTCTTTATTCATTTTTGTGCTTAAAGGAATGCTAATGCTTATGTTTTACTATTTATAAAATAAACATATGCCAGCTGGCTTCTTAAGGGGGCTTGATGTTGATTTTTTTGTTCGCCTCTATGGAATTGTTGAAGGACCTATCAATCCAATGGATTTAGTTGCAAGATGTTGGATTAGATGGCTGCCAATATGCAGAGCATCTTGAGTGTCTCGTTGATGTTCTGGATAGAGAAATTGACGAACTATGTGTAAACTATGTTTTGTTTAACAAAAAAAAAATCCTTATCTGCTTCACTCTTCTTACCTTATATGACATACAGGACTATCATTGGTCTAGGTTAAAGAAGTTGTTGTGATCAGGCAGAGAGCATTTGAGCATCAACAAGATCCTTATCCGCTGCAATTTGTAAATGTTTTCTTAGTGGCTGTTTAATATAGATGTTTCATTTGTTGCATCAGAACATATGATTCTAGGAGCAAATTATCTGCGCTGATCTGTTTTAGAGAGATGCCTGATTAGCTACACAAGCATACATGGTTCTGTTAATAATTTGTTTGCCCTGATCATCTTGATATTCAGTTATGTTGGTATGGTCAGAAAACAAGCTTCAAAAGTATTTATGATGAACTTTTGCATGGTGGATCTTGTTAGCAATATGCTTTGCATATTCATGATTCAACCATTTGTTGGATGTTTTAGTTTACATGTTTCTCCAGAAAACGGCCATGGATCCCAGCAGCTTCAAAACCGGAGGTATGGCAATTCCTGTCCTGTAATGTCAACGTTTTCTGCTAGATCTTGCGTGAAGGGGAGATTTTGGGTGATGGGAAGGGGGCCGGAACAGGATTTTTTTTGGATCTAATCACTCAATTGCGATCATAATTGAGTACAAATTTGCAATCTCGTTGCCAGGCTCATAATAGATTTTATCCCTGTTTGATTCGGGTGCTGATTACGAACAATCGCTGTGCATTGATGTGTTGCAGGCCTTCTGCTTCCAACCATTGAGAGGCGTTGCGCTTCGCCTCCATCTGTCATCGTGATCGGTGGCGGAATCTCAGGGATTGCCGCGGCTCATGTCCTCTCCAATTCCTCTTTTGAGGTACTGACAAAATCCTGATCTGTCTGCTGTTCCTCTAATTGGATGATGCCCATGCTGCCTGAGCAGGTGACTGTCCTTGAGTCGAGAGATCGAATTGGTGGCCATGTTCATACGGATTACTCCTTTGGATGCCCCATCGACATGGGAGCCTCATTGTTAGTTTCACCTAAATCGATTAATTGGAACAATTCTTGGTAGATTTTATCTGTGTAATCTGTCTAACTTCGTGCTGGTGTTGCTGAACTTTTTTCAGGTTGCACGGTGTCAGTAATGAGAATTCTTTAGCACCATTGATTGGCCATCTTGGGCTGAGATTATATCACACAAGTGGCAACAATTCTGTTCCGTATGACCATGATTTGGAAAGGTGATTTCAGCACTTGAACATACATTTTTCTTTGATATAATCCACATACTTGTATATTTTTTTTCATGTTCTTACATCTCATTCTGTTAATTGGTTCCTTTACAGCTGTTCGCTCTTCGATAAGAACGGCCTTGCAGTCCCAATGGAGACAGCTGCTAAAGTTGGCGTGATATTCGAGAAAATTCTTAAGGAGGTAGATTGTTGTTATTATGGTGTGCTGCAGACGGTGAAACCCCGCGATGAGCAGGAACACGACATGCGCCTTGAACAGGCAATTTCAATGGTGCTTGAGAGGCACCCTGATCTCAAGTATGTATAAAATCTTTTATCATGCTGACGCAATGATTTTTCCAAGATACAATATATAAATTGGATGGCCCTCCCCGGCGAGCTCACCCCTTGCCATCGCCGGGAGGAAAGTGCAGACCGACGCTCGCGTCGTTGCTCCGTAGAGAGGAGCACGTCATCGAGTAAGATTCACCATGCGGGGCACCTCTCCCGGCCGATATTGCGCCTCCCCAAGATGCAGCGGCTGGCGCTCTGCCTTTGCAGGGAGGCAAGGAGCACCGACAGGTCCAGCAACCGCCGTGCCCTAGCCCGGCCTCCAGCGATTGGCTAGACCGTCGCCGCCGTCTGCGCGGTCGCCGCGTGCGCGAGAAGGTGAGGAAGATGACCCGAGGTGAGCCGCCTCTGATCCGCCACGTGAGGCGCTCACCGAGTGCCTCTCCAGCTCAACGGTCCCCAACCCAAGGTGAGTCCCTCTTCCCCCCATCCATCCTTGCATGTTGTCGCCGTCGGATACGGGAGGCCACTGATTGTGTTGCTAGGCCAGATTAGAAGTGAAATTCGCCTTTGAGGTTTAGGTTGGATGGTGAACTCCGTAGCTTATAGATTGTGGTTGTCCTTTTTGGATCAGTGTACTGCTGCAGTTGCGCCAGTATATGTTGTTTTCCTGCAACTGGTCTTTGGGTCAGTGAACAAGAGCTAGAGACACAAGGTGATAACACTGTTTGTGCCATTTGTTTCTTTCAATTTTACTCATGGGACGCTGATGATTGATGGAGCAGGACCGCTACCACTCCTCGCCTATGTAAAGCACGTGCCAGATCTGAGCCAGTGAAGGCACTGGTGCCCGTGCGACGCATCATCGTTGTAATGGTGAATAGCATATGAAGCCTCCTAATTTGTAGCGGTGCGAGTTGTAGCCTTTTTGAAGTGGAGCAGCTTTGTCTGGTTGGCCTTCAATTATTTTGTGCGTTGCTTGTGATTCTACTAGCTTAGTGTGCTTTGGTTGTTTACTTGTTTCCTGTTTATATCCCCTACATGCACTAACCTGTTTATCTAGCACTAATGGTATTTATTTTATCACAGGTTGGAACTGCTCTGTCAAATCCTTACCTTTCTTTTGCAGAGGCACTGAATGGTTTGGCTGGTCCACAACAGTCTCAGGTAATCTTGATTTTACATGGTGAATGTTCTCTGTTGCATCATGATCAACTTGTGCTTGCCAAATGGATCTCCTGAAACAAATTCCTCCTAATAAATTGTAGAAGTCCTAATGAAGAAAAATATGTTCATGTCCTTCTAAAACGATGTATGTACTGGTTGGCTTTGTGATTCCTCTCAGATTGTGCTTTTCGTTCTTATGTAGCAATGCATCACTTCTCCAGGTGAAAGAATGATGGAAACAAAGGCTCTGTTTAAATTTGTTGTCCTTTTATATCTTCCAGCATTTATCATACATTCTTCTTATCCAATTGTGAGTTTAAGTAGTTACACCTATCATTGTAAGCCTGTAGGAAGCAAATATTTTCATGTGATGTTATTTATCTTACCGTGCCGCTGTATACTCTGTTTACGTCTTTTTGACATTCCCAGTTTTGTTTTTCTATGGTATATATTTGACTCCTTTCCATGCCATTTGGCTTTGAATCTGTCCTCATGGTCATGTCTACTGGTATACAGTGCACTCGAAGCTATATATATTATTATCTACAGACCGTGTATCATAAATTTCTGTTTTACCTTATGCTTGTCTTGGTGGTTTTCTTCCTGAGTGATTGTGTGCTCATATGCCATTGGTCAATATCCATGTTTATAGAGGATGCCACCTTTCTTAGTTTCATACCGATTCTTAATAGTCTTGCAATACCTGCTCGGGTTAGTTCTTTGAATGAATAGAGATAATAAATGTATGAGGGTTCCAATATCAAGTGTACCACCTGGTTATTGCTTACCCAACTAATACGTGCTACTTGGTGATAAAGGAAAAACAGCTAGAAAAATAATTAATAAAGTGTATCATCTGCTTATTGTTTTATACACAGTCGCTTGATTCTTTTTGTTCCTCTATAGGCCTCTGATCCTGTCTGCAGTGTGCGGCTAGGTTGTTCGTTCGCCTAGGTCGTAGGTTCTTTCCTTCCTGCCGACGGCAGGTACAAGACTCGAGCAATGGTTAACAGGCAAGCACTATACACACCATCCATCTATGCTAATATAGCCTGTCTTTTAAAGCCAATATATGCTATTACCAAGTGATCTAAATATTTTCTTTTAAGCATCAAGCTTTCATGTAATGGAATATAAGTATCTTTAAGTTGATTCTAAATCAATCTCATACACATGCTTTGAATGCTTGGCTCGCTCTCGCCTTTTGCGTCATGGTCAAACATGCAGCGATGATTCTGTCTAATGTTTATCACTTCAATATGTGCCCGAATAATATTAATGTACACGAAGTACGTGGCTTGCTCTCGGCCTTTGCGCCGTTGGCGCAACTGGTCATCTAGCGGAGATAAATCATAAGTGCGTTGTGGGTTGTGGCTGGTGTTCTTGCTCGTCTCGTCTGCTCCCCTTTCCACACGCTTAATTCCCCTTCCTTCGTTGTTGACTCGAGCTCGAGACCTGCTCCTGCCGGATCTGATGATGGAGCCGGCCGGAGACTCTTCCCTGGAGGCCGCGATTGCATGGCTGGTGCAGACCATCCTTGCAACGCTCCTGATGGACAAGATGGAGGAGTGGATTCGGCAAGTCGGGCTTGCCGACGACGTCGAGAGGCTCCAGTCTGAGGTGGAGAGAGTCGAGATGGTGGTGGCTGCTGTGAAGGGGAGGGCAGCCGGGAACAGGCCTCTGTCCCGGGCTCTCGCTCGTCTCAAGGAGCTTCTCTACGACGCCGACGACGTGGTGGACGAACTAGACTACTACAGACTCCACCAGCAAGTCGAAGGAGGTAAGCATAATCCCATTATATCGAATCTATGTGTGCTACTTAATAATTTGATCTTAATACTCCCTCCGTTTCTGAATATAAGTATTTTTAGAGATTTCCGTATGTTGTCCGGATTGAAATCTCTAAAAGAACTTATATTCAGGAATGGAGGAAGTAGTTTAATCTTAATTTCTGGTCCATGTTTCTTTTCGGCACAGTTACGAGTGACGAGCCTGACGGTATGCGTGGAGCTGAAAGAGTGGATGAAATATCAAGGGGCCATGTCGATACACTGAATGTCAGTGTTGGCAAATTACGGTCCTCGGTATGGGAACACTTTACGATCACAGAAACTGCCGACGGGAAGCGTTCAAAAGCCAAATGTAAGTACTGTAGAAAGGATTTTAATTGTGAAACGAAGACAAACGGGACTTCATCTATGAAAAAACATTTGGAGAAAGAGCATTCGGTAACTTGTACGAAGAAACCTGGAGCCCATCCACCAAACCCTTCAAGGTACCTAAAGGAAATTATATGCTGCATCAGCGCATTTATATTCGTTTATATACATCTGTGTGAGAGCCCATTGTTGATCTACATTTCTTTTGATAACCGACTCACCTTTTTTTTTCTTACTGCAGCACCGACAATGCTATTGAAAATGCGACGCTTGTTGAAGTTGGTAGTTCGTCCAACAGAAAAAGAAAGAGAACGAATAAGGAGCCAGCACAAACCACCGCAGATAACACCCGTTGGGACAAGGCTGAGTTATCCGATACAATAAAAAATATTACTAGCCAGTTACAGTTACAGTTACAGGGTATCCTATGGGCTTTCAGTAAAGTTCTCGAGCCACATGGGTCTAGCTCTGCTTCGAGTTCAAATCATCACCAACCGAGTACAACCACAGATCAGCACACAAAAACATCAAGTCTTGTTCCACAGGCAATGTATGGCAGAGTTGCAGAAATGAACACCATCAGAAATTTAATAGCAGAAAAGAAATGTGATGCTGTAACTGTTCTACCTATTGTGGGCATTGCTGGTGTTGGAAAGACAACTCTAGCTCAATCTGTATATAATGATCCAGGTGTAAAAGGTCACTTTCACCACAAGATATGGGTTTGCGTGTCCCGCAAATTTGATGAAGTGATGCTCACAAGGGAGATGTTAGACTTTGTTCCTGGAGAAAGACACGAGGGATCTCCTCATAAAAATGGAAGGTATGAAGGAATTAGCAGCCTTGCTAAGCTTCAGGAGATCTTGAAGGACATTATCGAGTACCAGTCAAAGAGTTTTCTGCTTATTTTAGATGATGTATGGGACAGTATGGATGATCATCAATGGAGAAAACTGGTGTGTCCTTTTGTATCAAGTCAAGCAAAGGGTAATTTAATTCTAGTCACAACCAGAAATTTGTCAGTTGCACACATGTTAGGCACACGTGAGCCGATAAAGTTGGGTGCTTTGGAAAATGATGGTATGTGGTTGCTGCTCAAGTCATGTGCATTTCGTGATGTGAATTACGAAGGGAACCAAAGTCTAAGCATTGTCGGGAGGCAAATATCAGAGAAGTTAAAGGGAAACCCACTGGCAGCAGAAACAGCGGGGGCACTATTAAGGAAGAAATTTAGCATTGATTATTGGAGAATCATTCTAAAGAATGAAGACTGGAAATCCATGGAGCTCGGTAGTGGAATCATGGCTGCTCTAAAGCTTAGCTATGATCAACTTCCCTACCATTTACAACAATGTTTCTCATATTGCTCCATATTCCCCGACAGTTATCAGTTTCTTGGTGAGGAGTTGGTCGGTTTCTGGATGTCACAGGGATTTGTAAAGTGCAACAACTCTAGTCAGAGATTGGAGCAGATAGGACAGTGCTATCTGATTGATTTGGTTAACCTAGGCTTCTTTGAAGAAGTTAAAAGAGAAGAACCATATCTGGGCTGTCAAGTTATGTATGGCATATGTGGTCTCATGCATGATTTTGTGATTATGGTGTCAAGGACTGACTGTGCAAGTATAGATGGTCTGCAGCGCAACAAAATGCCTCGAACTCTACGACATTTGTCAATAGTAACTGGATCCGCGTACAAGAGAAATCAGCACGGAAACATTCCTCGTAATAATAAATTTGAAGAAAATCTGAGAAATACAATTACATCAGTTAGCGAGTTGAGGACATTGGTGTTACTTGGGCACTATGACTTTTCCTTCTTACTATTATTCCAAGATATATTCCAAAAGGCACATAACTTACGTGTGCTGCAAATGTCTGCAGCACCTGCTGATTTTCTCAAACATGGGTTTGAGGAGGTGGATGGGTCTTTCCCTCAAATTTTGAGCAAATTGTACCATCTCCAAGTATTAGACGTCGGTTCATACACTGATCGTACTATGCCTGGTTGTATTGATAATCTTGTTAGCCTGCGGCATCTTGTTGTACACAAGGGAGTGTACTGTTCCATTGCAACCATTGATAATATGCTATCATTTCAGGAACAACATGGTTTCAAGTTTCATATTTCTAGTGGCTTTGAGATAACACGACTCCAATCCACTGAACATTGGATGCATGTTGATACTCTGGAAGATGTTTATGAGGCAGGACTGGTAAACAATGAACTCTCAGAAAAGTTGCACTTGTCCTGGAAGGATGAGGATTGGGAACCACATTGGGACTTAACAACGGTTCTCAAGATATCTGGGTATAATTTTGATTGGCCAATTGTGGTTGACAACATTATCTTGGTTACCTCCTCCCAGACGGTTCAGATATCCAATTGTAGTAAATGGAAAATACTTCCATTTTTGGAAAGGTTTCAGTTTTTGACAAAGCTGGAGTTGAGAAACTTGCCAAAAGTAATAGAAATACTGGTTCCTTCACTGGAGGAGCTAGTTTTAGATCAAATGCCAAAGTTGGAGAAATGTTCGTGCACTTCCGTGGAAGGTATGAGCTCTAGACTAAGAGCACTGCAGATCAAGGATTGCCAAGCACTGAAGGAGTTTGTTCTGTTTGAGAACAATGATAAATTCAAAACCGAGCAGAGGTCATGGGCTCCTAGTCTTAGGGAACTAATTCTGCTTGGTTGCCCCCATTTGGAAGTGCTGAAGCCTCTTTCACCTTCAACCACCTGTTCCAAGTTACTCATAAGTGGAGTTTCAACACTTCCGTACATGGAAGGATCATCTGGTGAAAAGATACGAATTGGGAATATTGATGAGTATGAAGACGATGATTTTTATTATACTTCTGATGAGTTGAGGACATTGGATGACAAAATATTAATGTTCCCTAATCTGAGAAATCTCAAATCGATGGTGATATGTGGTTGCCGGAATCTAAGTTCCATTTCGTTCAAAGGGTTTAGTTACCTCGTCTCTTTAACGAGCTTGGAAATAAGAGATTGTGAAAAACTTTTTGCTTCAGATGAGATGCCAGAGCATACCCTTGAAGATGTGACACCTGCGAATTGCAAGGCTTTCCCATCTCTTGAATGTCTCAGTATTGATTCATGTGGTATAGTGGGGAAGTGGCTCTCTTTGATGCTGCAACATTCACCATGCCTAGAGGAATTGTATTTGTCTTCCAAAGAGGAAGAAAATTCAGAAGAGGAAGAAAACAGTATATCAAATCTTAGCTCAACCTGGGAGGGAACATCATCAGGAAATCCAGATGACGGATTAGCTCGAGACAGACTCTCTCACATTCCATTAAATCTCACCTCCATTCTAAAGAGGATAACTATTGAGAGGTGCCCTCATCTAACATTTAACTGGGGCAAGGCAGGCGTCTCGGGATTTACCTCCCTTGAGAAGTTAATCATTTTAGACCGCCCTGACCTGCTCTCGTCGTTGGTGCATACAAACGGAAGATGGCTCCTCCCGAACTCACTTGGCGAACTTCAAAGCAGTGACCATTCTCAAGGAGCGCTGCAACCCTGCTTTCCTAGCGATATCACTAGCCTTAAAAAGTTAATTGTGCGTCGCAGCCCAGGTTTGCAATCTATACAGCTGCGCTCATGCACGGCACTGGAAGAGTTGAAAATTCAAGGTTGTCGAACGCTCACTGCACTGCAGGGCCTGCAATTCCTTGGCAGCCTCAGGTATTTGACAGTATACAACTGCCCTGGCTTGCCACCATATCTGCAGAGCTTTTCAAGGCAGGACTATAAGCTGTGCCCTCGGCTGGAAAGACTTTACATCGATGACCCATCTGTCCTTACCACGTCATTCTGCAGGCACCTCACCTTCCTGCAACGCCTACAACTTTTATTGGTTGGGGAATGTGAGGAGACTAACAGATGAGCAAGAGCAAGCGCTTGTGCTGCTCAAGTCCCTGCAAGAGCTCCAATTCAATCGGTGTTCTGCTCTAGTAGATTTTCCTGGGGGGCTGCACAACCTTCCTTCCCTCAAGAGTTTGAAGGTATATGGGTGTAGACGCATCTCAAGGCTGCCGGAAACAGGCCTCCCACTTTCGCTGGAAGAACTGGAAATCCGTAGTTGCAGCAAGGAGCTAGATGATCAATGCGGGCTGCTACCACCGAGCAAGCTAAAAGTCAAAATTATTTGGTGATGAAAATTTGAGCAATTTTCCATAAATGTGCGGTGTGCTCATTCCATGATCGAGCTGCCTCTGCAAGCACTCAAACTGCAAAACATATATCATGTAACAGGTAAACCGCCATGTTTGCTGTTTGTTATTCATCTCGTCTTGTCGATCGACCAGAAAAGATAATTACTAATTTTCATTTCCTTGACCGCAGAAAGAACCACATGGGATAAACCGGAAGATTCGCTATGTTGTTTGTTACAAAAGTTGGTTTAGTCCGGAATTTCCTTGCTACACCATCCACATGTGCTCTGCAGCTACATTAATGAACTTTGGAGATCAGCATTGTAGAGCTCGTCTTATACGAGAAGTACATGTTGGGGTACTCTTAATTACGTTAACGTTCTTATCGGTTAGAAGTCGGCAACATGGTGTGCCATCGCTGATTACTAGTTTCCTTTTTCTGATATGTGTGTTGTTGTTTTCTTCAAGCTTAGCCTGAAGCTTGCTGGAGCTGAGGTCATGAATATGCGACACAAATAAATTTGTCATCAAATATAAGAAAGTAAAGCCCAGGATTAGTTACCCGAGTGAACGATTAGATCAGAGAACAAGCATCATCTCATCGGTTCAATTCGTGGAGAAGAAACTTGTCACCTCGTCTCACACCAGCATTGAAACTGCATCAATCATTTCGACCACTAAGCAATTGCTCAACATTAGCAAGGACAAAATGTGTTACAGTGACAAACATAAACAATCTAATTTCCCAGAAATTGCAACAGCTACCCTGCACCGTTTTTTCGAAAAGAAAGCTCATCTGCACCAGGTACTGACATTCCCGCAGTTAAAATTAATAAAAGCTTATAGAAACAGGAAATTATCAGAGTTACAGGATAATAACATGCCAGTTTAAGCTTGACGTATCCGATGATAATATAGTTAGACACATTGAAATGAAAGTTGGGCATAATCTTAGAAAGTCGAGCAACACTACAGGGATAGAAATTCGCATCAACTCATGTTTGCATGGCCACTGAAAATTGTATCATACATATGCCTTTCTCATATCCATATACTACATCACAAGACACAGCATTTCAACATTTTCTTACCCCGATGACATAGTTACGTTGCGCATAAGCATATATAAAACTAGTACAGAATAGATGTGCTAGAGAAAACACATGGATACAAAAGCCACCATCAGACCAGAAGGCCAGATGAACTACCACATGCCTCAGTACCCCCCACCTTTCAGTTATATAGATATAGTGGAGTGAGCTATCAGATTACCCACAAAGCCAGCCCATCCAAAGTTAACTAAATCCAAGCCGACATGAACATCCCAGAAATAAGTACTCACATCCTCCACCTACTGCCGATGACCTGGGATGTGCATTAGTTTCTTTCTTGTGCTCCGTAATCTACCTCCTAGGAGGATTGTAATAACAAACTCTCTCTTTTCAATGCAATGAAACGCAAATGTCTCTTGCGTTTTCTCAGAAAAAAAGTACTCACATCCTCCACCTACTCAAATCCTACTGTTAGAACAACCTCCTCTGCACGAGAGAACACGCATTGCCAGCTTCTGAGGTGCTGTCCCCTGAGCTCCCTGACCCTGAACCTGTAAACAGAGTCAAATGGGAAACAATGTAGGAAGTTTAGTTCTTGAAGAATAAATGATGTTTGTCAAAATGGGAAAGAATAAACAGTGAGTTCGACATTACCACTGGATGATGAAGAACCACTGCCCGAACCACCAGAGACACTCATGGCCTTGGCACCATTCTCGATCTCCACTCGAGGGGTGTATGGAAGCAGGTACGCCCCGCGCCGCTCTCGCGAGCGGCGTCGGGCGAACCCTAGACTCAACTCCGCGGCCGCCTCCTCCAACCTCCCTTTCCCTGCCGCCGCCGGAGGGCGCCGCCGGGCGAAGCCCGTGGGCGTCGGCGGCGGCGGGGTTCTCTTCCCCTCCCGGTGTGTGGCGGCAGCGCGGCGGGGGCGTGACGCTGGTGCGGGGCATGGCGGCGGCGGGGCTCTCGGCCGTGCTTGGTGCGGGCGGGCGTCCAGGCCGTGGTGGCTGCACGGTGCAAGACCATGGCGCGGCGGCGGATCGGGGCTGGCGCAGGGGCGGCGGCGCGGGCGCGGATCCGGCTCGGATCTGGCCCTGCGGGCGCAACCTCGGCTTCAGCGCGGGGAGCGGCCGGATCCTGGCCGGGCTTGGCCGGATCTAGCGTCTCCGCCCCCGTTGGCCGCCCTCGATGGGGCTCGGTGGCTTCGTTCCGGCGGCCAGCGAGGGCTGGATCCCGGGGCGGCGGCCCCGGACGGCGGAGGATGTGTCGGCGGCTGTGGAC
Organism: Thinopyrum elongatum; assembly: GCA_011799875.1. Taxonomy (NCBI): domain Eukaryota; kingdom Viridiplantae; phylum Streptophyta; class Magnoliopsida; order Poales; family Poaceae; genus Thinopyrum; species Thinopyrum elongatum. The sequence goes on from CM022298.1 coordinate 616,445,607, forward strand.
TCGCGACGGGCGACGCGGCGGCCGTGGTGGTGGACGATCCGTGCACAAGACGCTTGATGGAGGCCATTGGAACAGATTTGGGTGAAGACCTGCTCGCGGCTGCTGCCGAGGCCGGCGATGGCGGCACTATTCGGTGTCGTTCCCTTGTTGAAGGCATCGCTGTTGAGAAGTTTCAGGCCACTATCTGCTACCTCCGGGGGAAACCCTAGATCAGTAGATCGGATGACGGCGGCATTATTGTGTCGTTTCCCTCTTGTGGCGTCATTCTTGGAGGTGTACACGGGTTCGAGGGACCAGTGGACGGAATAATTGGTGGAGCGGTGTTTCATCCTGCACATTAATGGTGGCGTTTCTCGGCGGCGTGGCGCAGTGGAGACTCGGCGCCCGATGTGTGGCGTGGGACTCGCGCAGGAGGGTGACGTTATCAGGCGTTGTGGTGGCGTCGATGGCAGTGAGGCCGGGCAAGGTGGTGCAGCAGTACATCACTGAAGATGGATTGATGGCAGGTGGCTGCGGCGGCCTCATACCCGGCAGGCGTCCTGGTTGAGGAGTGCGCCGGACTGGTAGGTGCCCCATACCCGGCAGGCGTCCTGGTTGGGACCTCAGGTCTTAGATGTTTAGGTTTGGCTGCGATATCTGTTTGGTATTAGGCCCAGACTATCAGCACCCCTTCATTAATTGGATAGGAGTAGCGACAGTTGTTGCTTAGACGGTGGCTTTAGTCTTACTGTTGTATGACTTTGTAAGGTCTTGTGAGAATAATTAATAAAGTGGCTGTATGCATCGCCCAGATGCAGAGGCCGGGGGTCCTCCTCCTTTTCTAAAAAAACTGATTGGTAAGTTGAGGTTGGCATCTCCTCCTCAATATCTACATACTCATCCACCTTCTCCGCCGCTACTGCATCCGTGCTCTCAGGATTCCGGCTCTCCTGTAAATTGTTAGGAAATAAGCCACGATGGGCGTGTGTGTGTGCGGTGAGCGTGTCGGGCGCCGGTCCGTGGCCACGCCGAGCCCGTGGCGTGCGTGCGTGTGAGTGTCTGGCCATGGTCCGACCACTGTCTGGGCATGGTCTGACTTGGGTATGGTCATTATCTGTTATCTGGGGCATGTCCAGATAGCGTGTGTGCGTGCGTAGCTCGCGGGTGTGCATGTGTGTGCGCATCCATCGGGCGGGAGTAAGACTAGGTCCAGGTGGTTAGTGGATCACGGAAGGGGTGGGCGTGATCGTGCGGGCTCGCCGCGAGCCGTGCGCGTCTGTGCGCGTGGTGGCCGCGGGCGGAGCAGGCCGATCGGGACACCGGCTGGGTAGGGAGCGTGCGGGTCGTGCCCATCATAGGCCCAGGTATAAAAGCCCTGTGCTGATCATTGTAATCGCCGTGTAGTCGAGTTCGTGCTCGAGGAAATTGCCGTTCGTGCGGCAGGCGTATGTGCGCCGGAAATCCACCGTGTCCTGTGTCTCCACTGCATCTTCTTCTTGTGCCTTTCTTCTTCGGTGTGCGCAAGAGAGAGGAGAGCAAAGAGTGAGGGGAGGACTCCGGCGAGCTAGAGCAAGGAGCTGCGCCAACATAAATAACAAAACAAAACAGAATAACATGAGAGTCCGATTTGCATATGCATTAACTGAAAATGGGAACAACACTTGTTGTTTCCTACGGCCATTTACCACATCAGCATTGTCAACGAATGTAGGCACAGCACCATTCGCAGCCTCAGAAAGCCAGAACCATCGTCTACCTCGGCAATGTCGTTCCGCAGTAAGGATCTGACCGTAGCGCTTCCTCATAGCAGCCCGGAGCTTCGCCGGAGGCGGGGGCAGGTCCTCCTCCGGCTGGCCCTGCGGCTGCGTGTTCCTGCTGCCACGGATCGACGCGGGTTAGGAGAGCACGGACCTTGTGAGCTCGCCCTCGAGGCGTTCCCGGAGCGCACTGGCCTCGCGGTGGGTCACCCCCGCCGGCCGGAACGTGAGGCAAAAACTATACCCGAACGCATCATCGGCTTTGGTTACATTCGGTTCGGGTCTGGCTCCAGCTTCCAACACTGCCAGCTCGTTGTCGTTGACTGCCTCCTAGTAAATGAATGGAACTTCCTTGCCCTGCAAAAAAGAATGAAACTTAATCTACAAGCCTACGACTATATATACAATTGTGGACGCTCTCTTCTTGTTAGGTGTCATTTCTTTTTTTTGAACACCACCTTATATTAATTAACCAACCACACCAGTACACTCATTCGATACCATATTCACCACACAGGGCGGTACATCATTTACAAGAATACCATCTGATCTATTGTCAAAGCTATAGTTAGCGATTAAATGTGTCATCATATTGACCGAACGACTAATCTTTGACAATTGAAAATTGCTGATCAACTTCGAGATGCTCAACGCTTTCATCTTCAGGTCACACATAGCAGACCTGTCATAGACCCCTAGTGCAAGAGACGCAACCACAAAAGCGCAATCAGTCTCTAACATTATAGGATTATGAAGAGAAATACCTATGTAGAGACCGGCAATGCAAGCCCTAAGCTCTGCTTCCTCCACGCTTTGACAGGCATCAATGAAATCCCACGACGAGACAATAACTTCCCGTTCCTCGTCCCTGACCACCACCCCTACACCGGCTTCTCTAATGCTCTCCACGAAGCTAGCATCAACATTTATCTTGAACCAACCTGCAGGAGGCGGAGACCAGCCCCTACTCACCTCCAAAGAATTAGGAACTCCGCTAATCCGAACCAACGGACCTTTTCCTTTATTTTTAAAATCCACCGGCATCGGAGAATGATATGCAACAAAGGACGCCCAATAATTCTCCACAAAGCAAGCAGAAGCTGAAACTGATTCCTTTCCTTTACCAAAAATCAAATCATTTCTCAAGTGTCAGGCCCTCCAGAATAAGAATATAATTTGGTCTCGCATTACGGGGTTTAATTGACTCAGGAGAACAATAAACCAATCATACCCCGTATATCTGAAAACCTCCTCAGCAGGTAGAGCCCAAATGTTCCTCATGGCCATGCGAAGCGCACGCGCCTTCGGGCACAAGACAAGCGCATGAAAGGTATTTTCGTCCTCCATGCCACAAATAGAACACGCCCTAAAAGAGGCTTGATGATGCGCCACTCTATTAACCTGTACAGCCAAGCTATTGGAAGCAACCCTCCATGCAAAAATATGAATCTTCTGAGGAATGTTGGCCTTCCAAATAACATCCCAAATTTTCCTCTCCGTCCCCACCGCCTCACTGGATTGCCCCTCATCCTCTTTTTTATCCTTAAGGGTGAGCGCTAACTTATACGCACTCTTAACTAAGAACATCCCGGACTTTTCATAATGCCAAGCAACAAAATCCGCCTCCCCATTTGATTGGATCCGCAACCTCAGAATCTCCTCCGCATCATAAGGGTAAAATAGATGCCTAACCAACTCCTCATCCCATCTTCTTTCTCCACTCATGAACAATTCCTCCACCCATTTGACTCTAGTTCTATTCTTCCTTGCAGAGATTTTAAGACCAGAAGCTCTAGGAAGCCAATTATCTCTCCAAATATGAATATTAGCCCCATCACACACTCTCCAAATAACTCCGGATTTAAGCAGCTCCAACCCATGCAGAATACCTTGCCATGTTAGAGAAGCCGACTGCGGGAAAGCTGTGTCTAAAATATGCCCCTGTGGGAAATATTTTGCCTTGATCACTATGGCACACAGAGATTCCGGATTCACCACCAACCTCCATGCCTGCTTCGCTAAAAGAGCCTGGTTAAATAATCTGAGATCCCGAAAACCCATACCGCCCTCCGCTTTAGGCTTTGTCATCTTATCCCAAGCCAACCAGTGAGTCTTCCTTCTATTTTCCTCATCCCCCCACCAGAAATTCCTTATAATATGAGATAATTCCTCGCACAGAGAAGCCGAAAATTTAAAAATACCCATAGCGTACACCGGAAGAGCTTGTAGAACAGATTTAATCAACGTTTCTTTCGCCCCATAAGATACATATTTCTCTATCCAGTCCGACAGAATTTTGAGGACTTTCTCCTTAGTGGATTGAAATTTGCCCGCCTTCATTCGACCTTGAGGCACCGGTAAACCAAGATATTTGTCCTCAAATCCTTCCGTGGTAATGCACAAAATTACCATAACCGCCAATTGAGCTTCCATACTACATTTCTTTCCAAACATGATAGAGCATTTATCTGGGCTCAACAATTGGCCAGTCCCTTTCTCATAGGTTGAAATAATATTTTTAATTGTCAACGCTTGGTCAATGGCTCCCTTGGAAAATAAAAGACAGTCATCTGCAAACAAAAGATGTGAAATACCCGGCGCTTGCCTGTTCACCTTGAATTCCAGCAGAGCTCCTCTATTACACGCATCCTGTAACAACACAGAGAGAGCCTCGGCCACGAACAAGAATAAATAAGGAGATATAGGGTCTCCTTGCCTGATACCACATGAAGGCGTAAATGTCTCCAAGAGTTGGCCGTTGAAGCGAACAGAAAATTTCACTCAGGTAATGTAACACCCCCAGTGGTTAGCCACAGTAATCCCATTTTGATAATGCCAAGTCAGCATGATTATCAGTGCATGATCATCATTAACATCATATTGCATTTCAACTCCTAACCTCAAATTCAAATTTAAATGAAAGTGGAAAATAAAAGTTGTCCAACATAGAAACTAAATTGTTCATTAAATAGCAAATAAATCAGAGACAATTCTAAAATTGAAACCAACATCATTGGAGTTGGGTAAGTGACTCAAACATCCCCAAACAGTGACTAAAGACAATATTTAATTACCTTTTATTTAATCTAAAATAAATATGAAAAGATATTTACCCCAAACTAGTTTTTGGTGGTAGGATATATTGTGCTGTGATTTGTGGATCAGGTCACAATTTTTACAAAAGTCATTTGGGTGCCTAACTATTTACGAAACAGAAAAATGAATAAAGAAAAGCAGAAAAAAGAAAAGAAAAAGGGAGAACCCCCCCCCCCCCCCCCCC